>SJYO01038983.1:9199078-9838875 GCA_006410555.1 Capra ibex | reverse complement strand
TTTTTTCTGTGTCTACACATATTGCCTGAAAACCTGAGTCTCCCTCTCCCTCTCCCACCCTACTGAACCCTCTTACCGTAAAATTGTACATATGATAGTACATAACTTAGCGGTCAGATGCAGACTGCGTCCTATGTCGTACGAACCCCGACCACGTACCCCTACTGGGTGTCTCTACAATACCCCTCCCTCCACCCTCCCCCCAAGTACAAACCCTTGCGTACATTCTTAATTTCTAAAATTTTAATTTTTTATTTTTTGATTTTTTTTTTTGTTCAATTTTAGTTATCTTTATTTTTATAACATTTCTTTTATGAAGACCGTACCGGTCAACAGGATGGTTCTTTTTTTTTTTTTTTCCGATCACTAGCAGAATAATTGGATACAACTTTAAGTGATTTCTTAGTATAGTCCAATCGTTAAAAAAGTTCATCCATTAATCAAACAACAAATCAACGATTCGACACAGACTGAGAAAACACTGAGTTACCAGATATAGGGTGGTCCGAAGAAACAGACACCCTAAGAGGTCCGTTTTTATGACCTCACCCAACGGTAAAAGAGGAGGTTTTCTGGAAGGGGTGGGTCCCTGGTTGGGGTGCAGAGGACGTAACCCTCCATCTAAGAAATGGTGACTCGGTGGTCCCTTCGGGTCTAAAGAAAACAAAATTTCACTGTCCGGTACTAAAACTTTCTGTTATAAAATCACCTCCTTCACACTGTAAACATCAAGTTTTTGGACCTAAGTATAAATAAGTAAGTCGATGAAGCAAGTGGAGGTAAGATAGTTTAAGATTGTATATGTCTACAGGGTCGGACTTTAAAGGATAGTCGTGTGGTTCGGGTCTTCGGACCACGTAGTGTCTCCCGACCGACAAGACAGTAAGCACCGTATGGTTCGTCGGAGTCGAGACTTCCGTCACGAACTCATAATGATTTCTAGTTCGAGGTCTAGGGTCATTCACTCCTTATGTCTAAGATAAGTGAACGAGAGGGTTAAAATGGTGTCGGTCTTAGCCTACAGGTGAAGTGAAAATTTTAATTCAGTATTATGTTGTCTCCACACTAAAGTCCAAGGATAATTTCCTTCGGTACTAAACTTCCCCCCAATAAAGAATTGATGACGATAAATAAATTAAGGTAAATAAATAGATAAATAAAGGTAAGGAAATCGTAGATGCACAATCAAAATTCTTAAACGTTTAGTCCGTCCCATCTTCCATCTTCTTTATGATTCACCTAACTGAAAACTCACTGATAAGTCACCCCAAAGGGTGTACCGTGATCACCATTTCTTAGGTAGACGGTTACGGCCTCAACATTCTCTATACCAAACTAGGGACCTCCTCCTTCACCGTGGAGTGAGGTCATAAGAACGGACCTCTTAGGGTACCAGTCTCCTCGGACCACCCTATGTCAGGTGCCCCAGGGTTTCTCAGTCTTTATTGACTCACGAATTCGTCGTCGTCGTAAGTAACTTTACCAGTTGCCGTATAATTAGTAAATCAGGTTCCACTTCTGAAAGGATAGACGATACCCTATCTATTATAAATGATGAAATATTACTTGTGATCGACCCTTTTATATTTATTTCGTGAATCGTGTTATGTACTGGGGTTTGGTATCGAGAATACTGATCAAGTACCAACAAAAAACTCATTTGTGTCTAGAATGACAATTTTGAATTGTGGATGTCTGTTTTCCGAGTTCCTTTTCTTCCTTAGACCCCCATGGTTATGATTTGTATAAGTAAACCATATTTTATCATATTATCCTGAACCGTGGTAATTACTGTCATGGTGAGTAATTATTGTCTCGGTACATCTTCCGAATTGCACCCAGGTAGGATACTTAATCTTAAACATGAGTACCCGAAGGGAACACCGAGTCGACCATTTCTTAGACGGACGTTACGCCCTCTGGACCCAAGCTAGGGACCCAACCCTTCTAGGGGACTTCTTCCCTTGCCGATAGGGGAGGTCATAAGACCGGACCTCTTCAGGGACCCCAACGTTTCTCATCCTGTGCTGACTCCCTGAAAGTGAAAAGTGAAAGTCTTATTTTCACTACGAAATATAAGGAAGGACGATAATATTACGTGCGTCGTACGGTCCGTGGACCCGTTTACATTATAGGATGGGACATCGTACAAATTTAGATTACTCTTTCTGTACAAATGTATCTTTGTTACCGTTGTGTCGTGTTGTTTTGTCGCTACTTCGACTCACCTTTGATTGCACCCTCGAGTCTATTTCTCCTTGCTTGACCTCTGTTCTTTCAAAATATCTCTACCATTGAGCAAATCCCTAAACTTCTTGACTCTCCCTAGTGGTCCATCTCTTCCTTTCTGGCCTTGTTTTACAATCCTCCTTGTTTGTAGTTTAAATGCAGAACGGTCCTTGATTACAAATTCTTTCCAAAGTTCGAATTAACGTAAATAACGGTTCAAAATTATAAGGGAGTAAACACCAGACCTTGGACTTAAGAAAATTTTGGTCCAGTGATCGGAGTGGACAATAAGTGACCAACTTGTATGTCAAAATTTATAGATGAACTACAGTCCTTGACACAGTCCCTGACCGTTACGTCAGTTTCTTATCTCTTCTTATAAAACAGAAGACCCTCGAACTTTAGGTCTACAAACCCCCACAAACCTCATCAGTTCATTAACTCTCACAAGTCACCCACTTCCCGTCCGTTTAGAAGGTTGAAGTAACACAGAGTTTTTTATCCTTAGTAATAATAATAGAATTGATTAAGGATCCTACCAACCATGTCCAATATTGATGACCCTCATATTTTTTCATATTTTTATATTTCATTTCCATGATAACAGTGAAAAATCAGTGGATTAATTTAAATAAATTGTATCGATTTTTAATTCTAAAAAAAGGAATTTGTATGTTATTCATAAAACGTGGTTAATAAATGTAACATTCTTTAATTATATTAATACGAATCACAGTAGATCAATTAGGGAAAATTTCTTTTTGTTTGTTTGTTTTGTAGTGGACGATATGTTAGACATGAGTGTCTCTTGTTCCTAAGTTTCTAGAGATACAAAAGTTCTCATGTCAAATAGATTTTAAAGAGGTAATTTTATTCTCTTCTTACTTCCTTATTTCTTGTTGGTACTACGACTGGATCCTTTGTTTGTAACTATGTCTCAGACCAACCTTCTGAGACTTGTACCTCCCCCATCTCGTGTCCCGTGTCGGTCACCGGTGACCTCGGTGTCACAGACTCAGACGTCGATTCATTGATACACTGGGACCCAATCATGAACTTAATAGACACGAGTAGAAACGAGTCAATACAAGTTCCAAGACGGTGGGGTACCTGATATCGGGTGGTCCGAGGAGACAGGTACCTTAAGAAGTCCGTTCTTAGGACCTCATCCATCGGTAAGGGAAGAGGTCCCCTAGAGGGGTTGGGTCCCTAGTTTGGACCCAGAGGACGTAACGTCCGTCTAAGAAATGGGGGACTCAGTGGTCCCTTCGGGGAATTTAATGGACATGAGTAGAAACAACACAGACTGAGAGATGCTGGGTACCTAACCTCGGGTGGTCCAAGGACACAGGTACCTAAAAGGACGTTATTATGGTCCTTTAAAGGAGGAGGTCCCGTAGAAGGACTGGGTTCCTAGTTTGGACGTAGAGGACGTAACCTTCCGTCTATGTAATGGTGACTCGGTGGACCTTTCGGAAGTAGAAACGAGTAGGGATTTTAACCTTACTATTATCATGGGTGAGACTCTCGAAAGCCTTTCTTAGTGATTCAAGTGTATCCGTTTCGAAAATCCCATCTCGAACCGTATGTGATTCACGATTACTGTATGATGGATGGTAATAGGGAGTTGATAGTGCTGACAAGAAAATTTGGATGTAGAAGGGATTACCTTTCTTTGATCTCTTTTACTTTGATTGAGTCACTAGATTGGTCTTTTTTTTTTAGGTAGAAGACTAAATTAGTGTTATTATAAGGATAGAAGATTATATTAGTGTCATTAAACAGACACGTTTCACGAAGCGTCAGTAAGGGTTACTGGGATGAGGTGGGCTCCAACAGACTCTTCTGTCTATGGGTCCAATCATGCGTCCGACAATCGTTGCAAAGTCTCGGTTTCTACTGAACTAGCGACTTTCCACTAGTGTAAAACGACCTAAAAATTTAAAGACAAGTAATAAAGAAAGTGAAGGACCTCCGAATACTACCTCTGTGTGACGGAAAACAAACCTAAGATGTCATGCGTGTCTAAAACATATAAACCTTTGTCTACTATAAGGATAGAACGTTTAAATTGTTTTTAGTTTCACCCCTTTTTTTCCCAGTTCGGAGTAATATAATAAGACGTTAGAAACGTTTCGTCGGGGTTGTAATGCATATATAAACTCTAGGGATTGGCTTCGAGGGAAACCGACTTCGTAGGCTGACGTAATCACTCACTGAACTTCCTCCACGACACTTACGTTACAATCCGTTAATTCCTTTCCTTTACGGCCGGTCTGGTAAACAAAAGAGTATCTAATAGAAAGGTTCACACCCGGTCGTCCTTGTTAAAAATCCGACTGAAACCTTTAAATCCCTGAAGGATATCGAGTCCCCGAAGGGAACACCGAGACGACCGTTTCTTAGGTAGACGTCACACCCTCTAGACCCAAACTAGGGACCCAACCCTTCTAGGAGATCTCTTCCCTTTCCGATGGGTGAGGTCATAAGACCGGATCTCTTAGGGTGCGTGATATGTCAGGTACCTCAACGTTTCTCAACCTGTACTGACTCGATGGAAGTGAAGAGATATCGAGTCTACCATTTCTTAGAGGGATGTCACGTCTTCTGAGTCCAAGCTAAGGACCAAGTCCTTCTAGGAGACCTCTTCCCTTACCGTTAAGTGAGGTCATAAGAACGGACCTCTTAGGTACCTGTCTCCTCGGACCACCCGATGTCAGGTACCCCAGTGTTTCTCACCCTGTGTTGACTCGTTGATTATGAACCTTTTAATGATAGTCCTTTAACATACACTTTGTACCTGAAGTTTTAAAAATTTATCCACATGAATCTCTTACACTTTCATTGTAAAATTTTATTTCCTTGACAAGATATGTATCCACTTATGATTCAGAGTTGTTTCGTGTCCCTTTAGAACAATACTTTTAACACAAGAAATTCGAAAAATCCGTAACTGGGATAAAGATTCGAAGATTTGATAATTAGTAAAAGGTAGGAGAATCTAAAACCTTGTCCGGTGTCTTAACGTTACTTTTGGAATTTTTTAATAAAACCTGACTAATAACACATTACAGGGTTCTTTCAGTGTACTTCTGAGAATAGTGAACTCTTAGTGTACAACTTTCACTTCTACGGCAGTGTCAGATATAAAGACGACAAAGAAACGGGAATCGAAAGTATCAGGAAGAGACTATAAGACACTATCTAAATAGGTGTTTCGGTCGACTTACTCTTATCGACACTCCTAAATACCACGTATGTCTTGTTCCCACCCGTTTGACGTTGAATATCCGGTTTAGTACGGGAGTGAATAAAAATTTTATTTCTAATGACTTGATGTCGGTGCGATAAATAAATGACGGTCACCGACAAAAACGTGACATTGTCGTATCAACTCATAAACATAGTCTTTGTGAGACCAAATGTTTCGGTTTGTATACATGGTGGACTTGTAAATGTCTTTTTTTACGTAATTTGAAACCGTATGTTCTGTTTCGTCACTCAATTCTTCATCCATTCTTTTACTGTAAGACTTTCATAATAACTAAATAGTGACGTCAGTGATCTATAGATAAGAGAAAAATATTTTTTGAACGTACACAACTATATAATAAAGAGTGGACCTGATAACAAAGACTTTGATTAGGGGTTCTACTTCAGGTAGTACAGAAGGAAGTTCTAAGAGTCGACGACGACGACGACGACGACGATTCAGGGAAGTCAGCACAGACTGAGACACGCTAGGGTATCTGCCGTCGGGCGGTCCGAGGGGGTAGGGACTCTATGAGGTCCGTTCTTGTCACCTCACCCAACGGTAAAGGAAGAGGTTACGTACTTTCACTTTTCACTTTCACTTCAGCGAGTCAGCACAGACTGAGAATCGCTGGGGTACCTGATATCGGGTGGTCCGAGGAGGTAGGTACCCTAAAAGGTCCGTTCTCATGACCTCACCCCACGGTGACGGAAGAGACCTAAGAGTCGACTTAGTATAGATTAAGACTTTTTGGAAGAAGTCATGAGTGTCTACCCAGACTGATGGGAAAAGATACGTATGAGTGTAAAAAAGATCATGAAAATCATAATCTCTCATAAATTCCCGAAGGGTCCATCGTGACCACCACTTCTTAGGTGGACGGTTATGTCCTATACTCCCAAGCTAGGAACCCAGCCCTTATGAGGGACCTCCTCCCGTACTGTCAGGTGAGGTCATAAGAACGGACCTTTTATGGTACCTGTCTCTTCGGACCACCCGATGTCAGGTACTCCAGCACTTCCCGGTCTGTACTGTCTTCGCTGAATCGTACGTGGGTCGCTGAATCGTACATTCGCGGAGGTCAGAATTAGTTGTAACATAGGTAGAGAATGTGTGACGGACGACACACACCATCTATAAGTCACTTACAAACGACTTCAATCGACTTCTTTTTCACCATTCGTCTTCAGAACTCTTTAATTGAATGACTTCTAGTGTGTCAGTCGTACACTATTTCGAGTCTAAACTTGGGTCTAGACTTTTATTTACGAGAAAGGTAAATAAAGTGACGAAGATTAGTCCTCTGACCTCAAAAGTAAAAGTAAGACGATACCTATTATACCTAGAAATAGATATGTTATTCCTAAAATATATAAAGTTCGGGAGAAGAGATTGTAAACTACACGAGATCCTGTCAGTAAAGTGATTTAGTACCTCCAATAAATTTTTTTTGTCGATACCATATACCGATGAAACACCAAGTTCAGTCCTGACGTTTCCGATGAATTCCAGTAGATTAGTTTTTTTTTTAAGAGTTTCTTCCCGGTCAACGAAGGGACTATCCATCGATAACTATTCAAAACTTACTATAACTCCCGACGAATCGACACGGGTCCATCTCCGACTCACCAGTAACCAATCCCACAACCTCTTTGTATTCTTAACCCCACCCCCACCTTCCCCTCCCACCTAACTTAATAGACAATAAATATAGGGTCGACATCTGAATAATGTGTCTCAGCCTGTTCTGACGTCGTTGAATCGTCGTCGTCGTCTGAATATTCTGTTCATTGAGTAAGAAGTCACTATAAAAATTTTAATTAATTAAAATTAACCTCCCATTAATGAAATGTTATAACATCACCAAAGAAGGTATGTAACTGTACTTAGTCGGTACCCACATGCACACAAGGGGTAGGACTTGGGTGGAGGGAGGGGTAGGGTAGGGAGTCCCAACAGGGTCACGTGACCGAACCTCACGGGACAGAGTGCTCAGCTTGAACCTAACCACTAGATAAAGTGTATGCTATTATGTGCAAAGTTACGAGAAGAGAATTTAGTAGAGTAGGAACGGAAGAGGGTGTCTCAGGTTTTCAGACAAGAAACACAGAGAAAACGACAGAGTGTATATCTCAGTAGTGATGGTAGAAATATTTAAGGTACATACACAATCATATGACATGACCACAAAAAGAAAGACCGAATGAAGTGAGACTAATTATCCGAGGTCAAAGTAGGTGGAGTAATCTTGGCTAAGTTTACACAAGAAAAATTATCGACTCATTATAAGGTTGAGTGTACGATCATTTCATTACGAGTTTTAAGAGGTTCGGTCCGAAGTCGTTATGTACTTGGTACTTGAAGGACTACTAGTTCGACCAAAATCTTTTCCGTCTCCTTGGTCTCTAGTTTAACGGTTGTAGGCGACCTAGTAACTTTTTCGTTCTCTCAAGGTGTTTTTGTAGATGAAGACGAAATAACTGATACGGTTTCGGAAACTGATACACCTAGTGTGATTTGACACCTTTTAAGACTCTCTCTACCCTTATGGTCTGGTGGACTGGACGGAGAACTCTTTAGACATACGTCCAGTCTTTCGTTGTCAATCTTGACCTGTACCTTGTTGTCTGACCAAGGTTTATCCTTTTCCTCATGCAGTTCCGACATATGACAGTGGGACGAATAAATTGAATATACGTCTCATGTAGTACTCTTTCCGACCTGATCTTCTTTGTGTTCGACCTTAGTTCTAACGGCCCTCTTTATAGTTATTGGAGTCTATACGTCTACTGTGGTGGGAATACCGTCTTTCACTTCTCCTTGATTTTTCGGAGAACTACTTTCACTTTCTCCTCTCACTTTTTCAACCGAATTTCAAGTTGTAAGTCTTTTACTTCTAGTACCGTAGGTCAGGGTAGTGAAGTACCCTTTATCTACCCCTTTGTCACCTTTGTCACAGTGTGAAATAAAAACCCCCGAGGTTTTAATGACGTCTACCACTGACGTCGGTACTTTAATTTTCTGCGAATGAGGAACCTTCTTTTCAATACTGGTTGGATCTATCATATAACTTTTCGTCTCTGTAATGAAACTGTTGTTTCCAGGCAGCTCAGTTCCGATACCAAAAAGGACACCAGTACATACCTACACTCTCAACCTGGCACTTCTTCCGACTCGTTACTTCTTAACTACGAAAACTTGACACCACAACCTCTTCTGAGAACTCTCAGGGAACCTGACGTTCCTCTAGGTTGGTCAGGTAAGACTTCCTCTAGTCGGGACCCTAAAGAAACCTTCCTTACTACGATTTCGACTTTGAGGTCGTGAAACCGGTGGAGAACGCTTCTCAACTGAGTAACCTTTTCTGAGACTACGACCCTCCCTAACCCCCGTCTTCCTCTTCCCCTACTGGGTCCTACTCTACCGACCTACCGTAGTGGCTGAGCTACCTACGCTCAGACTCACTTGAGGCCCTCTACCACTACCTGTCCCTCCGGACCGCACGACGCTAAGTACGCCAACGTTTCTCAGCCTGTGCTGACTCGTTGACCTGACTTGACTTGACTTATAAGGTAAGACATATACATGGTGTCGAAAGAACAGATAAGTAGACGGCTACCTGTAAATCCAACGAAGATACAGGGTGGATAATATTTGTCACGACACTACTTGTGACTCCATGTGTACAGAGAAAGCTACGACCAAAGGAACCACACATACAGGTCGTCACCCTAACGACCCAAAATACCGTCAAGATAAAGGTCAAAAAATTCCTTAGAGGTGTGACAAGAGGTATCACCGATATGATCAAACGTAAGGGTGGTTGTCACATTCTCCCAACGGAAAAGAGGTGTGAGAGAGGTCGTAAATAACAAACATCTGAAAAACTATCGTCGGTAAGACTGACCGTACTCTACCATGGAGTAACACCAAAACTAAACGTAAAGACACTACTCACTACAACTCGTAGAAAAGTACACAAACAATCGGTAGACATATAGAAGAAACTTCTTTACAGACAAATCAAGAAACCGGGATCCTATCCACAATCGAGAAGAGATTTAAAAACCATCTTAAGTGGATCCTTCGGTAGACCAGGACCCGAAAACAAACAACTTCTAAAAAATAATGTCAAAGGTAAAGGTACGAACACTACCCAGACAATACCAAAAGATAAAGAAGGACCAGGTCAAAACCCTCCAATATGAAAGGATTCTTACGCAGGTAAAGAAGGTTCACCAGGTAAAACAACGGTATATCAACGACTACCATCAGAGAATACTAGGAAACGTAAAGACACAACAGACGATACTGAAGAGGTAAAAGTAAAGATTAAGACAACTAAACTACGAAGAGGGAAAAAAGAACTGCTCAGACTGATTACCAAACAGATAAAATGAATAGAAAAGTTTCTTGGTAGAAAATCAAAAAAACTAAAAATAATATGATAGGAAAGAAAAGGTAAATAAAGACGGGATTAAAAACACTAAAGAGAGGAAGATGATTGGGACCCCAAGAAGTAAAGAAGAAAAAGATCAAAGAAATCCACATCTCAATCCAATAAATAAACTAAAAAGAGAATAAAGAACTCCATTCTAACATAACGACACTTGAAGGGGAAACGGTTTCTTAACTACGAAAACTTGACACCACAACCTCTCCTGATAACTCTCAGTGAACCTGACGTTCCTCTAGGTTGGTCAGGTAAGACTTCCTCTAGTCAGGACCCTAAAGAAACCTTCCTTACTACGACTTCGACTTTGAGTTCATGAAACCGGTGGAGTACGTTTCTCAACTGAGTGACCTTTTCTGAAACTACGACCCTCCCTAACCCCCGTCCTCCTCTTCCCCTGCTGTCTCCTACTCTACCGACCTACCGTAGTGGTTGAGCTACCTGTACTCAGACTCACTTGAGGCTCTTTACCACTACCTGTCCCTCCGGACCACACGACGTTAAGTACTCCAGCGTTTCTCAGCCTGTGCTGACTCTTTGACTTGACTTGAAGGGGAAACGTGACGAAAATGACTTAGGGTACCCGAAACCCAACAACACAAAAGTAAAAGTTAACAAAGATACTTATAAAACTAAAGAAAAAAATAAAGAAGACACTAAACAACCAATAAGTCTTCACACAACAAATCGGAGGTATACAAACATAAAAATTAGTAAAAAAAAAGGACATCGACTGTAGATTAGAATGGTGTAACACTAGTTTTTCCTACGAACTTTACTAAAGTTAAACAAACTTAAATGGTTCCGATCTAAATACCGGGTCCTACACTAGATAGGACCTCTTACAAGGGACACGTAAACTCTTTTTCCACTTTAAGTACCAAAACACCACTTTACAGGATATCTATAGTTAATCCAGATTGACCAGGTAACATAGTAAATTTCCAACACAAAGGAACGATTGAAGGAGAAACCGACTATATAGGTATCCACACTCACCCCATAATTTCAAAGGGTGATAATAACACAATGACAATTAAAGGGGAAAGTATGAACAATCGTAAACGGAATGTATAACGTCACGAGGATACAACCTATGTATATATAAATATTAACAATATAGAAGAGCCTAAATAGGAATCTAGTAAACCTGTGAAGAAACAGAGAAAAGTCACGAAGGGAGTCTCGAGTCAACCATTTCTTAGACGGACGTTACGCCCTCTGGACCTAAGTTAGGGACGTAACCCTTCTAGGGGACCTCTTCCCTTACCGTAGGGTGAAGTCATAAGAACGGACCTCTTAGGGTACCTGTCTCCTAGGACCGTCTGGTATCAGGTGCCCCAACGTTCCACCGAGTCTACCATTTCGCAGACGGACGTTACGTCCTCTGGGTTTAAACTAGAGACCCAGCCCTTTAGGGAACCTCTTCCTTTACTGTTGGGTGAGGTCATGAGACCGGACCTTTTAAGGTACCCACCTCCTCGGACCATCCGATGTCAGGTACCCCAAAGTTTCTCAACCTGTGTTGTAAGTCTTTTACTTCTAGTACCGTAGACCAGGGTAGTGAAGTACCCTTTATCTACGCCTTTGTCACCTTTGTCACAGTCTGAAATAAAAAAATCCGAGGTTTTAGTGACGTCTACCACTAACGTCGGTACTTTAATTTGCTGCGAATGAGGAACCTTCTCTTCAATACTGGTTGGATCTATCGTATAAGTTTTCGTCTCTATAATGAAACCGTTGAGTCCAGACAGATCAGTTCCGATACCAAAAAGGACACCAGTATATACCTACACTCTCAACCTGACACTTCTTCCGACTCGCGGCTTCTTAACTACGAAAACTTGACACCATAACCTCTTCTGAGAACTCTCAGGGAACCTGACGTTCCTCTAGGTTGGTCAGGTAAGACTTCCTCGAGTCGGGACCCTAAAGAAACCTTCCTGACTACGATTTCGACTTCGAGGTCATGAAACCGGTGGAGTACACTTCTCAACTGAATAACCTTTTCTGACTACGACCCTCCCTAACCCCCGTCCTTCTCTTCCCCTGCTGTCTCCTACTCTACCGACCTCCCGTAGTGGCTGAGCTACCTGCACTCAAACTCACTTGAGGCCCTCTACCACTACCTGTCCCTCCGGACCGTACGACACTAAACACCCCAGTGTTTCTCAGCCTGTACTGACTCGCTGACTTGACTTGACTTACTGATGTGAAAAAAGTTAAAAAACGGAAATAAAGTTTCAGGTAAAATAGACTATACTCATAACGCTGAGGACGAAATAAACCAGAGGTAAACGTACTTTATAGAAAAAGGTCGAAAAGTGAAAGTCAGACATACACAGGGAACCAAACTCCACCCTGAGAACATCTGTCGTATATATCCCCAGAACAAGAAGTCACTATAAAGATAGTACAAGTGTTTCATACAGTAAATGAACCTTAATAGTTCACCCGTACGGTAACGACTTCTCAAGGTGAACCTTAAATATAATACGGTCGTCGAGGGAGGGTCAATGAAGACATACGATCACAAACTAAGTGGGAGATCTTCATGTCCTTTAGTTAATTTAGTTATCTATCATTATATATCTTTCATAAAATCTAATCAATTGTAGGTAAGAGATGAAAAATGGAACTGATAGAGGTGATATCTAAGTCCTTTTCGATGTAGAAACATAAGGATCGGAAGGAAAGACCTTGTCCGACCGTATACTAACTTAAGACCGGTCACTCGACTTTCATCTTCAGACACCCAACCCACCTTTCCTTGACACGTGGTCACTCCAGAACCCATTTTCTGTCTTACACCCGGACCTCAAGATGGAAATGACCCGACTTCACACGTTCACGAATCCCAAAGGACCCGAGTTATAAATAACCACTTAAATTTTGTATTCTTGAACTTAATTTCGTCCTTCCCTTTTCGTTCAGTCGATAGATATCTTTTTTTCATACCCTTACTACTTTTACCAGTCGATAGATATCTTTTGTTGTTCCTTTAAGGAGTTTTTTAATTCTTGATGGTACACTAGGTCGATAAGGTGGAGACCCATAACTAGGTTCCTTATACTTTTGTGACTAGACTTTTTTATATACGTGAGGTTACAAGTGACGTCGTAATGACTGTTATCGGTTCCATATGTCTTTGCTAGATTCACAGGTAATTACCTAATTACCTATTTTTCTACGTTATATAGACAGTATAAATGTATATATACACACATTGTGTGTGTAGATATTTTACCTGATAATCGGTATTTTTTCTCCTTTGAGTGGTAAACACTGTTATGTTTACCTAGAACTCCCATAATTCGACTCACTTTACTCATCCTATCTCTTTCTGTTTAGGAAATTTCAAAGTAAGTACACACGTTATATTTTTATTTATCATTTGGTTTAGTTTGTTGTTGCTGTTGTTTTTGATGTTTGCATGTCTCTTGTCTCGTCACCAAGGTCTCACCCTCTCCCTCCCTTCTCCTCTCACTCATTGCCCTTTCTTTTTTAATTCCGTCCTTCAGACGTTTTGAAAGACACCGGTGTGGTTCGTCCTGTCTGTGACGACCAGGGAAACGAGGGGAGACAGGGATAGGATACGTTTTTGTCATTTACTACGGGTTTCTATGACTCCGATATAACACTGTTACTTTCCTTCCGTCTCAAACGTATCTACGGTTGATACCATGGTACCGTTAAATAAAGGAACTCTTCGAACTGTGTACTCCCTTTTTATTAGGAGGAAACCTGACAGTGGTAATTTATACAACGACGAACGTCGGATCAAGTAAGGATAGACTATACTATCTTAATATTTGGAGATATTCCAAATATCCTGAAACCTCGGTGTTTGTGGACCCAAACTTAAGGGTAAGACTATGACACACTGGAGCATATTAGTAGAAAGAGATTCTACAGCATGGAAGTAGATGTTTTATCTTTATTGTCATTATGAGTTTCCGAACGACACTCTTGGTTTCGTCCATTGTCCAATTTCAGTAATACCTTTTCTTCCCTGTGGATCATATATGAGTTTATAGTATACGACAACAGTGATAATAATCAAAATAAACACGGTAAACGGTTTGTGACGTGTGTTACTCTATTTATTACTAAGTTATACAAAAAAATTCATTAGATTTTGGTTGAATAAATTCATCCTTATTGACGTAGGTAAAGTACCACTCTTCTGACTTATAGTTTCTCCGATTCATTAAACGGTCCATATGTCGACCGATTACTGTCTTAACCTTAAAATATATATCAAATGAGATTTAGGATATAAAAACACATACTGAAATAAAAGGAAAGTAGGTTATATAGGGTATCTTACAAGTTGTTTACAACTTCTCTGACTCTAAATCTCTTGAGACCCTATTTTAATTGAGTCTAAATTACATCTTAAAGAATCTTCGAAATTATACGATTATGTACGTCACTGAGAAAGTCCCCCAGTATTATTATTCAAAGGGTAAAAATACCATACGTAACAATGCTCAACTTGAAACAGGGGGATTTTTCTATGTAACCTTATGATTGTGGGTCATGACATTTTCTACCGGAATAAACCTTTATTACAGAAACATTTTTATCAGTTCTACTCCAGTAGTTATTCCAGTAATTACAATTATACTGATGATAGGTATATGGTTCCCCTTTAAACCTGGTCTCCGTCTGTGTGTGTGTGTCACAACTACGGTGCATTTGTATTTCTGTCTCCAACTTCACTACTTAGACGTTAGGTTCCTTACGGTTTAAAACGACCTTTTAGTGATCTTCGAACCTTTCTTTATACCTTGTCTAAGAGGGAGTGGTCGTAGTTTTCGTTGGTTGGGACGTCTGTGGAACTATGACCTAAAGACCGGAGGTCTTGACACTTTGTTATTTAACGACAAGACTTCGGTGGACTATGAAACAATACAGTCGTGATCGTTTAACTATATGTACCTTATGTGAAAAACCTCTTCAGAACCGATATAGTGGAGGATTCAAAGAAGAGATCCAACTAGTTGGGTTCAAGAATGTCGGTAAAGAGTACGACATATTCGATTTACGTACTCGAGTAATATTTAGAGTTTAATGATTATATATTTGTCCTGGAAGTGGAATAATTATTTCGGTCTTAGTCCTATAAATTCTGTCTTATATCTACCTAGTCTTTTATCAAAAGTTCCCCATCACACATTTCGTCCTACATAATATTCAAGGGAGAAAAACTAAGTTTGAAATTACTAACCTATTTCAAGATCTGTATATTTCCGTGTCCCTGCCATGAAGGGAACATTATGTAAGATGTTTTAAACTTTACCATTTGAAAGAAAATGTAAAATAAAGATCGAAAATTTTTTCATAGACTGATGAGTCTAAAATAACTTTTTTCCTTGAAACGATAACTTTTCGGTAGTATTTTTATGATTTTTAATAATCTTATAGATATGACACTCACTACGAGGGAATCTACACCTCCAGAACACGTCACACGTTGGAATTGTATGCACGTACCGTCGGGATTGTCTCGGTGCGAGCCCACTGGTGTTTATGTCTATGGGAGGTGTCCATCAACCAAAATAAAAGTACTTCATTCACATACACACACACACACACACACACACACGCACACACACACGCGTACACACGCACGCACACGCACACGCACACAATCAACGAGTCAGTACAGGTTGAGAAATCGTTGGGGTACCTGACATCGGTCGGTCCGAAGACGGATGACCTCACCTGACGGTAAGGGAAGAGGTCCCCTTGAAGGGTTGGATCCCTAGCTTGGGGTAAGAGGACGTAGTGTCCGTCTAAGAATTGACAAACTCGATGTCCCTTCAGACTCTTCTGGATTTATTGTTTTCCGGGATCATTCATTGACGACGTCTTCTCTAGGTGTAACTGTCTCTTTACGGTTGTACCAAAGGAAACCGTCTCTAAGGGGGTTGTATACTAACTAACTCTCGATACATGTTATAGAAGAGTAAATAAATTGATCCATTGTAAAAGGGTTAGTTAAATCGAGTTACTCATATGGTGAAATAACGAAATAATTTCTTTATGATTTAAGATACACACCAAATGATTTTTTTATATGGGTTCTATCTAGAAACTAATGAGTCCGAAATTTTCTTTTAGGGTCCGATTTTTATTATTCCGATACGAGAAGTTAATCGAAAATTGAACTCATTCAAGTACTCACAGAAGGTCCCCGAAGTATTTGGTAAACACAAAAAGATCCCTACTGAGGTCTTAAAAGTAGTTTATACGTTTTCTCATACACAGTGTTTCACCAATTTTGGGTGATCGAATATCACTTAGAACTCCCGAATGTGTGGGTACAGATATACCCTCTCACTTAGATCCTGAAGTGTCTACGTGGAAGTTGGTTGGAGGTACGTCTCTGTCTCCTGGAACAGTTATAACCCGAATATTTGGAAGGATTTTCTGACCCCTAGGTCATGAGAACGGACCTTTTAGGGTATCTACCTCCTCGGACCATCCGACGTCAAGTACCCCAGCGATTCTCAGCCTGTGCTGACTCTCTGAAGTGAAAGTGAAAAGTGAAAGTACGTAACCTCTTCCTTTACCGTTGGGTGAGGTCATAAGAACGGACCTCTTAGGGTCCCTGCCCCTTCGGACCACCCGACGGCAGATACCCCAGCGTACCTCAGCCTGTGCTGACTTCACTGAATCGTCGTCGTCGTCATCGTTTTCTGACTTTCTGACGACGACGATTCAGCGAAGTCAGCACAGGCTGAGGCACGCTGGGGTATCTGCCGTCGGGTGGTCCGAAGGGACAGGGACCCTAAGAGGTCCGTTCCTGTGACCCCTCCTAATTTACTCTACTACGTGCACCTTGTGAATTATGTCTCAGATCGTACGTCTTTCGTAAGTCATTGACAAGGGATCATAATTATAACGATCAAACCGTCTAAGGACTACTTATACCAAAATGAAAATGGTGGTACGTTTACGAACATGACGTCCAAATTATAGAATAAGTCAAGGTAAAGTATGAATAGTTTTAAACTATTTCGTTTTTACTAAAAATACCTTATAAATGACTTTTTAAACAAGAAGTAGACCAGGAGATCTGTGAGCATTTGAGATAGAAACTCGATTAGATTCGGTAGTCACTCGTTATATAGACCTTTAGTTACAAAAGGATAAGGGTAGAGTGAGGGAAAAGTTATATTCCTTAACGAAAATCTCTCAGTACGAAACCGTAGTCGGGTAGGTGTAGATAATTTCCTAAAAAATTCGAGTTCTCTAAAGTGATGACATAAATAATATTTGTATAAAAACTCCCGTAACATTTGAGATAGCATATTTCGAGAAAAACACTCCTGGTTGTCCTTTATGGAGAAACGAAAGTCGAGGTCCTTTTCAATGCAAAGAGGTCCTTTTTTACTTTTTTTTCGAATAAGGTTTAAAATCCCGTAAATTTATTGAATAGTAGACAAGAAAAGTGACCGATGCGTCTCAGTACAAAAATAAATGAAAATTGTTTATATCTACTAAGGACGCCGTATATACGATGTATATTACGATGACTACTATAGTAGATAAAATTTGTGTATAATATAAGATAAAGACTAATAAAAAGAATTAAAATAAACGTAAAGTACATGACATAATATAGGTGTATATATTTTGTTCAATGTTAATTCTCCATCGTATGTATACATATATATGTGTATATATATTTATGAATTTATTATGTATTTATTTATTATGTACCTTGAGTAGATGACACCATTTCATCAATTGGAGACGTGTGAAGTGACAAAAATCTAAAGTTTTACCATCGATAAAGTCTCTTGACATTACATGTATCATCGTAAACTAAATAACTAGGTATAATTAACCCTCATACCTTGTCTCACGGGGCAGTTATAAACAAGAAAATGGTAGGAAGATTTCTTGAACGTTAAAACTGTTTAATCATCAGTCGTCTTTATAATTAAACGGTCATTAGGATCCCTTCACCACTAAGACCAAGAACCGTACTCCACTTCTGAATTTTCCTGGAACGGAGTCGTCTAAAGCCGACTTTGTGATTAATCTCGTCTGACATTGCTACCCCCTCCTCCTCTTAACCATGTGACACGAAGTATAGATTTAAGTATCTCACTAACTTTGCACCAGTACCAAGAGTCATTACGGTCGAGAATCCGTTCTTCCGAAATCCCGACTTTATCGCCGCTAACGACTTAAGTCTACGAAATAGACTGTTTGACGAACTCCGTATGTCCCGTACAGAAACACGAATTCTCTCCGTTATAGAAAGAGACTTGAAATGGAAAAGTTTCCACATAACTGAGTATCTTGAAAAATTTGTTTATTCCGGTACGTTAAACTTTTTTTTTTTTTTTTTTCCTACAATCCTAAGGTGGTTTGGTTTCCTTCTGAAAACAAACAAAGAAGGGATATCATACTTCATGTACACAAAAGAAGGTGATCCAATTTTTCGTTGTATGTCCAGGTCAAACTCACTCGGTGTACTCTGTAAGACACCCTCTAAATCTTATTTCATGTCGTCGTCGGTAATCCATTGTGTCTTTTGACCAACGACCGAGTGGAGTGACCGTGTCCGTAACCGGTCTTGTTCTGTAATTCTGTAACAACTTCAGAGTTTTATTGAAACACCATTATCTTAAAGACCATAAGGGACTTTACGACCCTTCCCCATTATAAGATGGACCGATGATAAGGAATTTTGTTTAAAATACCTTCAAATACTTTCTCCTTCGATTCAATAAATAATCTTACTGACTATCATCATCCAAGAGTTTTTGTAAAAATTTAAGTCTCTACTGGCTTCTCTTTTGTCAAAATGAGGAAAGAGGACATGGGACCTAGGATGGGGAGAATGTAATAAGGAGAAAAAGTGAAGTCTTGTAAGTTCAAGAGGGTGATGCGGTCTATATAAGTACCCGTAGATTTCCATGAGTTTTGAGAGAAGGTATAAGTGTTTGTAAAGAAAAGGTCGATAGTGATAAAGGGAGGAAGACAAATGTTGGTTTGAGGAGTTCTTGTCAATAGAGACAGGTGAAACAGTGACGGACCGAAGAGTCGATTGAGGTTTGACCAAAGATGATGAACGGAATCTCCGATACCTTCTAAAGATACCAAATGTTTAAGTTACCTCTCAAAATCCTAGCTAAATCGTTGTGTTAAACTTTCGGAATCGCTATAGAGTATAGAGTCTATAGGGTTTGAGAATAAGAAGAGGGATTTTTAGACCAGAAGGGGGTCACAGCGAAGAGAACCGCTTTGTCAGAGAGATAAGTAGGTCGACGTTTTGAGTCGTTAGGCTCCCTTCCGCCTTCTTCTTTTGACCAACGAAAGTAAAGAATTGAAGTCGTTACCGAAGACCATTTTTGGTTCTCAGAGAAGAAGCTACCCGGGCTTCTGAAAACGAGGTCTCGGACCCTGAATCAAAAGGAGTTTTGGTTAGAGTTAAGTCGTCGGTGTCAAAGTCCTTTGTACTAGTAGAGTTGTTGAGAGTTTACCGTTGGTAGCGAGAAACTCATTTTGGATTTTAGAAATTGCACCTGGAGTTCCTTGTCTGTCAGGTAAAAGCAGAAACGAAGAGAGGAGAGACGAACTAAGAGACCGGAGGACAGTGAGACCGGAACGAGAAAGGGTGGAGTCTTACGAACGTTTCCGACTTAGTAGAGAAACATTGTCTAAAGAAGATATTAAAATGACATAATAGGTCAAATGTTCGGTTGAGGGTGATTAATAGATCGAGAGTATAAAGAAGGGGTTGGAGAGACAATCCAGTCTGTGGGGACTATCGTCTAGGGGAATGTGAGTAACGAGATGAGGAGATACTGTGTCATTACTTATTTACGAGTTTATATCGAAAGTCCTCCGACGTATGTCGGATAAGAGATGATATAGTAATCGTAGGTCCTGTTTCATGCAAGAGTTATTTAAAAACTTAACTACTTAAAAGACTAAGTTAGTAATAAGATTAAGGAGGTATTTCATAAATTTGTAAAAGGAAAAATTTTAGATTCATTTTATCGGATAGTTGATTTTAGGTCACATGTTTTAACAAAGTTTCACCTTCTAAAATCGTCGACTCAGTAACATGATTTTAGTCCAAGGGTTACGTAATGTCTATAAGTTATGTATAAAATGATACACTTAATATTTCCACATAATCGGACGAATGAATAATAAAAATTCCGTTACTTTGACATAATCATTTAAATTTGAGTTTGTTTACTATGAACAACCGTATAGATAGAGGAAAAGAAGAGGATATAAATAGAAATAAAGGGATTAAAACTCTTTCCTTATGTAAAAAAAGGGAGTTTTGTAAAAAGAAGGACCGTCTTATTGACAAAAGTCTCTACTTTTTTTCGATAAACAACCTTTATACTTCTTTCTAAAGAATAATTTCACTTATTTGACACCTCTTAACGAGAGTGCCTGTGGAACTTTCACAACAGAAATCTTCTTGTCCTCTCTCTTAATTCAAGGTCTAGAATTTTGGTTGGTAGTCAGGGGTCTAAATAGTGTGGTACCGAACAGTGGGTGGGGACGTTGGGTCTTAGTCGGGGTCCTTAATCGTCGCGGAAAGTCGTCACGTCTTCCAAGACCTGAGGACCTTTCAAGATGAGAGTGGTTAAAGTACCTTCGACCATTAATATGGTAATCCGAATGACGTGGTCGAACTAAGTCTACCCTGAAGTGAAGGAAAAGAAAGGAAATTATTTGTGAAAAACCCGTAGATAATATATATTACTTGTACTCAAGACGGGACACGTTCCATTTCAAAACACCTTTAAATATTTGTGTATCTGAGACAAAATCAAGTACCCCGAAGGGACTATCGAGTCTACCATTTCTTGGACGAACGGTACGTCTTCTGGGTCCAAGCTAGGGACCCAACCCTTCTAGGGGAACTCTTTCCTTGCCGATGTGTGAGGTCATAAGACCGGACCTCTTAGGGTGCCTGTCTCGTCGGACCATCCGATGTCGAGTGCCCCCAGCGTCTTTTAGCCTGTACTGACTCGCTGATGGTGAAACTGAAGATCAAGTATTAGATAACCCGGAGGACCGGTTTTCCTATACGACTATGTTCGTACTCGTCCTACAAGACCGTTGTCTCTTCGAACTGGACGTTTCAGGAGAACGTCCTCCATCACTAACTCGATCCTGCACTTCCCGTTCATTCACTCGGAGCACTATGTCCTTGTGTTTTCCTTCTCTCCGCGACACTTCCGCGTTCTGCGTGGGAGGACGACCCTCGAGATCTACGCGTCCCCGCATTAATGTTATGCCTTCCCCCACCTATTTCTTTGTGCACGTGACCCTACTGGGTCTCTCTACCATACCCCTCCCTCCACCCTCCACCCAAGTCCTAACCCTTGTGCACATGTGGGTACCGTCTAAGTACAACTACATACCGTTTTGGTTATGTCATTTCATTTTATTTTATTTTATTTTAGACCCTTTTTTTTTTTTTTCTTTGTGTCTTTCCTAGGAAAAGGACGTCGGTGATTTTAAAACTTCGTTTACACTGTGAAATGTTTTTACGACGATCTCCTGTCTAATCTTCTCAATCCTATGGGACTTCCCTTCTTGTGCTGAACGTGGAATAAGAGGGTCGTCGAACGGGTCGGTTTGTATTCAGAAGTGGTTGACTCGATACTCCCTTTTTGACTTGTATTCAGTCACAAGTTATTTATACATAACTTATAAAAAAAGACTCATTCTAGTAAACCTTCGGACAACGTTACTCCATGGTCATTCAGTAGTGAGTCGACAGATATGGAGTTCATTATCTCAAGTCCAGCAAAGATTTCTACCCCTCTCCCGTAACCCGTGCCTTCTGGACTGCACCTCCGTTTTCATCTCTGACTTCCACATCTTTACCCTTCTACTCCCGTGGAGCCTATCTACAAAGTTCGAGTAATTAAAAAGATCCCCGTTGTTGAGGGTTGAGCCGTACAGTTACAGGTATCCTCCTTTTAGAGTGGTGATAATGACAGGGTAGCGATTCACCACAGACTGAGAAACGCTGGGGTACCTGACGTCGAGCGGTCCGAGGAGACAGGAGGTGATAGAGGGTCTTAAACGAGTCTAAGTACAGGTAACTCAGTGACTAAGATAGATTGGTAGAGTAGGAAACGGTGGGGGAAGAGGACAACGGAAGTTAGTGGTATTTACATGTATCCTCTCCGATCGACATCCGTCCGTGACGGGATTCGCGAAAGTCCGTGGTCGTAAGTGACACAGATACACAGCTCCCGGGTGTCTGTGTCAGGGACAGTACCTAGATTCTACGGCTGTTCTTCTGTCTCCTGTCTGCTCCTTTGGTCATTGATAAACCGTATAAGGGTTTGACTCTCTGTCGTTTCGCATTGACAAGTCTCATTCTATAAACCTTGATTCTGACGGACCGGAACTTGAAATTGAACTGGTGGTCGACACCGACATACTGAAATCCTTTCAATATATTGACGAGACGGAAGAAGGGACTACCATTTTAGTTCAGTCATCAATAATACATAGAGAAATGCGTCTCATAATTTACTCATTTGTGCATATTTCTAAAATCTTCTTTCGGACCGTTTATCATTTATAGTAGTCTTTTATAATGATAATTTGAAAATAATATTATTAATCGTAATATTTATTCACGATACTTCCTTTGAGTTTCGTCTTAAATGAAGGAAATCCTTTTCATGGACCTGTTACGGTCCCGTTCTTTACCCTCATCCCCCTTTAGTGACTTTCTCTCTCTAGGTCTTTTCACTAACCTCCTCTATTGTAAAGTCCTTCTATGGACTTTCTTTACCCTGTCACTCAGTACTCTCATAAACCGTCCTCATAAAGTCTCTCTCTTTCCGGTTATGTCTCACTCGTTCACGGTGACCCGTCTTTGGTCAAACCGGACTGCCCTAAGTCAAGTCAAGTCCGCGAGTCAGCACAGACTGAGAAACACTGGTGTACTTAGCGTCGCGCGGTCCGGAGGGAGAGGTAGTGGTTGAGGGCCTCAAGTGAGTTTGAGTCCAGGTGCTCAGTCACTACGGTAGGTCGGTAGAGTGGGAGACAGTAGGGGAAGAGGAGGACGGAGGTTAGGGAGGGTCGTAGTCTCAGAAAAGGTTACTCAGTTGAGAAGCGTACTCCACCGGTTTCATGACCTCAAAGTTGAAATCGTAGTCAGGAAGGTTTCTTGTGGGTCCTGACTAGAGGAAATCTTACCTGACCAACCTAGAGGAACGTCAGGTTCCCTGAGAGTTCTCAGAAGAGGTTGTGGTGTCAAGTTTTCGTAGTCAAGAAGCCACGAGTCGAAAGAAGTGTCAACTCGAGAGTGTAGGTATGTACTGGTGACCTTTTTGGTATCGGCTCTGATCTGCCTGGAAACAACCGGTTCATTACAGAGACGAAAAGTTATACGATAGATCCAACGAGTATTGAAAGGAAGGTTCCTCATTCACAGAAAATTAAAGTACCGACGTTAGTGGTAGACGTCACTAAAACCTCGGGGGGGTTTATTTCAGACTGTGACAAAGGTGACAAAGGGGTAGATAAAGGGTACTTCACTACCCTGGTCTACGGTACTAGAAGTAAAAGACTTACAACTCGAAATTCGGTTGAAAAAGTGAGAGGACAGTGAAAGTAGTTCTCCGAAACATCGAGGAGAAATGAAAGACGGTATTCCCACAACAGTAGACGCCCTAATTTCTCGTCATTCTTTCGACGACACGGGTCTGGACCCACTCACTCCGTCGTGTGTCTCCACTCCGTCGTTCTCCACTCCGTCCTCTGTCTTCGTTACCGTGTCAGTGAACCCGGGATGCCCAGTAACCTTTACCAATAAAATAGGCTCTGAATTTCGGTGAGATGTCACTAGTCTCTATGTCGCATAGACCCACAGAAAAATTTTTTACCGGAGGGACTGTTGTATGTCTCTTAGTCAACGTCTCGTCCCCCACACCATCGTCCGTTAAGGACGACCTGGAAATCATTCGTATGTTCTATTTGTAGTACTCCAAGTCTTTCTCAAATAGTTTTCCGTGAGTTCCTCGTTGAGAGTGGTAGTAGGTAGAGGGCTTAAAAAGTGGAAGGAGTTGACTTTGAGGCAAGAGTAATTTGTGATTGAGAGGAAACGGGAGGGGTGAAGGGGTCGTAGATCGTTGTATGAAAGATTAAGATACTTAAACTGATAAGATCTATACGATTTATTCACCTTACCTTGTGATAAACAGACGTGGTTATGACCTTACGTAAAAATTGTAATTGAATCATATACAAGGTGTTTGTCTAACATAGTAAAGGTGGGGTGGTACGATATGTCATCCACGAATAATCAATACTCTCGACGTGTAGTTACCTTTACCTGAATCACGGTGACTTGACATGTCAATTTATGTCGATTTTATCATACAAAATATAATACACTGAAAACGGTGTTAATTTTTTTTTTTCGCAATTTCTGTGTGTCCATAAAACTGAGGTTTAGACACATACAAAAAGTGAGACATCCTTTCGAAAGGACCCGAAGGGACTGAGCCAGTCTCACCGGTGACGCTAAAGAGTGACGTCGTCCAAGGGGTAGAAAGATCGTGGATAGTGTCCGACTAAAATGTGATCAACCCACTAATGATTTGATACGAAAAAAGTACAGATTCTTGTCGCCGTCACGAACGGTCACCCAGGAGTCCCAGACAGATCGTGAATCTCACCCATAAGTTCTTACTAAACAACTTACTTACTTATGTAACATGACGATTTCATCTCCCTCGTACTCTTATTTATGTCATTGTTGTGCTTATTTACTCTTTAATTTAAATTGTGTCATTGTTTTTTCTGGGTGATATGGACTCATAGAAAAAAAAAATTAGATCCGTAAAAAATTTCTAATAATCATTTTCGTATTTCATAAAAAAATATTAGTTCTGTTAATATTTAAGACTAACGGAAGATTCAGAAATTTTTTTTTAGTCCCGTAATTTGGTTTTGAAATACCAAAACGAGGGGTTTGAAGAAATACATGTCCTTGTAATACAATTACTGACAGATTTTCAACCGGTACGACTTCTTACTTCTGACACCATATATATATCAGAACCTTTGTCTGTTCTTTACTTTTTTTCAAGTTTTATAACGATAATATAATCGTTTCCGTTAACAAATACAAACGTATCACGAAAGGTTTGAGATTTCTTGACGACGTTATAATAGAGTAACGAGTAAGTCGTCCATGAGTTGTAAAGTAGGTAGAGAGAGAGAGTGTGTGTGTGTGAAAGACCTAGTAAAGACGTCTCTAGAGGAAATGTCACCGGAACTATTTTCGACTGACACTATAAAATAATTTAAGTCGAGGGTAATTCTGAACCGTAACAAACTTCGTGATAGTCTACTACGACTCGAGTCATTCCCGTGAATAAGAATCTGGAAGATAGAAGTAGTTTCTCGTTCAGGGTTAGAAAGAAAAAATCTCCATCTTAACGTTTCAAAGAAGTGAAAAGTGAACATACACTATGGTTTAAGGTACGAAAGTAAAATAAAAACCCTCCGGTCTATGATTCGTCTATTTTTTACTAAGGGACAAGAAGTTAGATAGTGGAGACTTTAATTCGGGACCCCTTCGGTCACTATTACGACTTCAACCTTGAAGAGAGATCCAACAGACCTTTTCATTGAGATGCCTGGGAGGTCCTCGTTCTGAACCGGTAATAGTGTAATGTCGTGGAGTCCCCGACGGCGCTGTTCCATTTCTCTACTCCATGTCACAGGTGTTTACACGGTAGAGTCGAGACTGTTGGTGTTGTAGTAAAGTGTTGACCTACTGAATACAAATTATTATATAAAAAATTTTTACAGTGAATGACCCTTTTCGTGGACCGAAACGAGAACGACACATCATTGAGTAAATTAGGATTTTTGTTAGGTATGTTACATATAATAATGTGGGATTTAGAGGAAAGTTATATGTAATTTTCTTTTGACTTCTGTTCCGTTTAGTCCGTTGAATAAGTTCAGGTGTGTCGACCTTCTATCATCCCGACCCTAGACTTGGGTCCAATAAAGAGAATGTAACTAGAAAGATGAATCAAAGTACTTTCTCTCTCTGTTATAGACCCCAAAACAACCCTCTGTACCTATAGACTTATATCTACTATTATTCATCTTCTTACTATTAAATTCAAGTCCACATAGAATTTATAATTCAAGGAAGGTGACACCTTTTTTTTTTTACTGGGGGAAAGGTTGAGTCGTTGTACAAAGGGATTTCACTTGTTCGGAAATTTTTATGACAAAACCTCTTAATTTTTAACAAGGGTTCAACTAAACTTCCCACACAGACACATAAGTATATATGTATGTGTGTGTGTGTAAGATTTTGTCACCATTTTTATTTACTTACCAATACGTAACAAGAGTAGACAATTGGAACACGAATCTTTTAGAGTCACCACGTCTGAGTTCTTGTTCCCGACATACGAATACCAACACGTCGTCTTTTGTTATGTAGTAACAATTGGTTAATAAGAGGCTAATTTTTATTCAAATTTTTTCTTTTTTTATGTTCCAAACTTACGGGACAGAGACGATGTTCACAGTTGTGAAAATTAGATCATCATTGATAACTCCTTAAACAACTGAATTTGAAGTAATTTTTACGGTACCATTGGACTGTCTCAATTATGTAAAGACTTGTATGAATAAAGACAATTATTTCCAATACGACGGACTTTTACTAATAGATTCCGTAGACCTTAAATATAAAATTTAATCTCTTTCAGGTCACCGAAGATCTCTCATATGCCGTGATTCCTTTTTCTTTAAAGTAGAAAACACTTTAGGAATTCCTGGGAACGTTTACTGAGAGAAGTTTTTCTACAATTTTCCCTACGAATAATGTGAAACCGGAGGACGAGATTAAAGACATCGGGAGGGTCCCACCTTGTTCCTTATTTTACCGTAGGAAAATAGAATCCCGATAGTCCCGAAAAGTACGGAAAGGTGTGTAGTCCTATTATTTGGGATAGAACGAAGAAGATGTAATTTGTCAACTAAAATTTGTATACGTAAAACCAGGTAGTTTGAACCAATTAAATATAAAGTGGTATTTAAAAGGTAATGTAAACCATTAAGAATTCTTACTCCCCTCTTTTAGTCCTAAAGATTTGAGTATAAGTTTCTTTTATATTAGTCATTGGATCCTTGTATTAGATGAGCAATTAAGGATTTCCATATTAAAGGAGGCAGTAGGGTTTGTTAATTACTCTTCCTTAGTTGTCAAGACCACTTACTTACTCGAAAGTTTTCCTCCTTTCTTCCATTCATACGAACACTTCCCTCTATTCAATAATTCCTTTCCATTCTTTTACTCCCCCCCTTTACGGAATATTCTGTTTAATGGAGACATAAAATTCCTTCCGGTTAAGAATTCTCATTCCCCACTGATAAAACCATCTTCCCAACCTTTTAGTTCTAATCGTCATTAGTTAGTTACTTTCCGTGCCACTTAATTTAACCGATTTATTTACTTTTTTTATCCCAGTTCCTAGTTTAAGGACTGATATGTAAGTCCGAGTTTATAGTTGAGTTTCCAGTGTAGAAGGAATATTTAAGAAGGGGTTGAAGAGATCGATTGATCATCAAACACGGAGACCTCTGAATTTCTTTTATAATATGCTAATAGGTAATATAGAGTGTTGAGTAAATGTTATTTACACTGAAGGTGGAGATGGATACTTCTTAATAGGTCATCCCTTTAATGGAGGTTGATATTTATTGATCTTTTAGTCTGCTTACTTTAGTCTGTGACTTTATATTTACTTATTAAAAGTCAGGAAACCATTATCCATAGGGACTTTAGAGGTTTTCCTCCCTTTATTTACTCTACTCCAGTTGACAACGGGGTTGAATGACGGACCTCCATCAAAAATTCCTCTCTTGTTCTTTATACCTTGGTTGGTCTCGAGACAAAGTTGTATAACTCTTCTTTCTTTGATCTCAAGTCCCACTGGATCCGTCCATCTTAAATATTCGACTTATGGTTGTTCTTTCTCTCACTTTCTTGTGGGGTCTCGAGACTTTCCGTAGGAGGAACAAGACGGGTTAGGAGACCAACATAATTATGTTATCAACTCCGGACGTATCCATCTCCGAGTACTCTGGTCTCTTTCTTAGTGACCTCACAATATCTGACTTGTTAAGGGTCCCGAGTGTATCTCGACCCCTATAAAGTGTAAAGGTGGTCGGTCTCAGCTATCTGGAGTATAACGACCCCGTAGCCCATTTCATATTTCTTCTTATAACGCCATCAATATCCTATTTAATTGCGATTAATTGGGACTTACGTACGTACGAGCCAGCACAAGCTGAGAAACACTAGGGGACCCGACATCGGGGGGTCCGAGGAGACAGGTACCCTAAAGGGGTCGTTCTTGTGATCTCACTCAACGGTAAAGGAAGAGGTTCCCTAGAAGGGTTCGGTCCTTAGTTTGAGCTCAGAGGACGTAACATCTACCTAAGCAATGGTGTCTGGGAGGACCCTTCGGGGTGTTAAGTCTGTAATGGTGAAATACTTTCTCCCTTTTTAACCGCCGATATATCACCAAATAGTGAAAAATTTTAGTTCGACTTATATTTTTGAGTTTCTGGATGTTAAAATAGGTCAATTCAAGTTGTTTTTATATTTTTGCACAGAGACCTAAAATTGAGGTTCCTTTGATCCTACAATTCTTTAAATAGATTTTATACTTTTATGTAAACACCCTTCGTCTACAGAGGACAGGTAATGAAGTAGTTCAGTACGGACATGTGATTGTTTAGCTCCGGACTATGAGAACGGGTTCACACATACTGGGATCAGGGAAATTTCGGTATTTCGAGGTGGATGGAATTTCCTTTCGGATCCTAACAGGCCCAAGTGAAGGTGTAAAAGAGTTCAATTTCTGAAGTCATATGTCGTTGGTTCCTCCCTGAATACGACCCCTTTCCCCTCTCTTCTTGTCCCCACCTCGTTCTCTATCCGTCCCTTCCCTCCTGTCTCGACGTCAGACCAATGAAGAGAGGAGGACGGACCTTCTGGTGTGTGTCTTTTGGGGGACTCGAGGTTTGGTCCACGACATGTGAATCCTACTTGTGGACACTGTCCAAAGTACAAGGTGCAATTCTTGACTTTACAAAGACGAGGGTTTCGTCTACTCGTGGAAACACCTCTCTTGAAATTTTTCTTTTTTCGGGCAATAGATGTTTTCCGTAGTACATAAATGGACATACATCGACTTGACCCCCTTCCCGCACCTGTGTGACTTTTCATTTACCGCTAAGGAACGTAATACACTGACTGAACTTGTTGATAGAACAAAATGACTTATGGCATCGGGAATTTTCAGTATTTAACACAAGTTGAACTCAGAAGCTGGGGTGCGGGTTGTAGTGTCGAAAATAGAAGATCCTTCTCAAACGAGTAGTGAAAGGGTGATTAGGTTTGTCGTCTTTGACTGTAATGACGAGACTTCTACGTAAAATAAAAGGATTCTGAAGACTCTACGACATCAATTTCTTTTTTTCGACATCAATTTTGAGGTGGTGTGCGGGTGGGGAAGGAAAAGACGATAGTTGTGTCATCGAAAGTGTTGGGTCTGACGTGTCTACCCTCTTCGACCCCTAATATAATTTTTCTGTTCTGCGTTATGCACCCGGGACGGGGATGGAGGACGGGCGGGTTGGAATGGTTAATTTAAAAGGGTGTCCACGTCGGAACTTTGGTGAAAGGTGGAACTGCAAACCCACCTTACTTAAAGTGAACATCGAGGTCCTCTCTAAATACTAATTTAAATTCTAAAAATAAGGTAGAGGGACCGTTCTTTCTGGACACTTCTGTGACCGACTCCCCAAGATCCTTTGACGCAAACAAGAAACCACTTGTGAAGATTCCTGAAGGTCCCTTCTGATCTTCACGGTTCCCGGTAAAAGTGGTTGGCTCTCCCGTTCATCGAATCCCGTTTCAGTCTTAAGTCTTCGATATCCCATTTAATCGTGATTAATTGGGATCACATTCCTTGGACGGACGGTTACGTCGTTTGTGTTCTCTACACCAAGGTGAGACCCAGTCCTTCTAGAGGACCTCCTCCCGTACCGTTGGGTGAGGTCATAACAACGGACCTCTTAGGGTACCTACCTCCTCGGACTACCCGATGTCAGGTATGCCAGCACTTCTCAGTGTGTGCTGATTTCGCTGAATCGTGTGTGTGAACGTTGGGATCTAAATCCTTCACTTTCACTCACTTCAGCGAGTCAGCACAGGCTGAGAAACGTTGGGGCACCTGACATCGGGTGGTCCGAGGAGGTAGGTACCGTAAGAGGTCTGTTCTTATGACCTCACCCAACGGTAAAGGAAGAGGGCCCCTAGAAGGGTTGGATCCCTAGCTTGGGCCCAGAGGACGTAACGTCCGTCTGCGAAAAAGGAGACTCGGTGGTCCCTTCGGGTTTCTAAATCCTTTCGAAATGAATTTTTTTTTTTTTTTTTTTCTAATTTTAGTTTGGAGTTTACATGATTTGATACGTTGGACGAGGACGACGACGATTCAGCGAAGTCAGCACAGGCTGAGACACTCTGGTGTATCTACCGTCGGGTGACCCGAGGCGGTAGGGACCTTAAGAGGTCCGTTCTTGTGACCTCACCCAACGGCAAAGGAAGAGGTTACGTACTTTCACTTTTCACTTTCACTTCAGTGACTCAGTACAGGTTAAGAGTCACTGGGGTACCTGACGTCGGATGGTCCGAGGAGGTAGGTACCCTAAAAGGTCCGTTCTCATGATCTCACCCCACGGTAACGGAAGAGGCTACGTTGGATTATCTACGGTTTATTTTAGGTCATCGGATTTCCTTAATGTCGTTGGGGTCTTTGGTTGTTATAATTCATGTGTTACAGTCTGTAGGTTTTTTTTTTTCTAATGGTTCGTACTTTTCTTTGTCCATTCTAATTGGTATTCGTCCTATTTTCTTAATAATCTATGTTTTAGGTTTTAATGTCTCTACTACTTTAATCTTCTATTCTTACAAACTTTTCAATTTTGTTTTTATAAGAGGTATATGAATTATTTACATCTCTTTTTGTACTTGTCCTACTCCTTCCTTCGTCTTATATATTTTTAATTTTTAGTCTATGCACTTCACTTTACGTGACCTACCCTCATTGGTGTTCTACGACGTCTTCTGATGTTGGTCACTTGAATTTCTTTGTCACTACCTTTGAATAAACTTTACTCTGTGTCTCTAAATTTTCCTGACCTTTTTCTTTTCTTGTCACGTAGTCACTGCACAACTTACTATGTTCAAATAAGATTGTATACACGTTTACATCAGATCTTTCACCCTCTCCCTTCCTTTTAGTAAACTTTTTTTTAAACAAAAGCCAGCAAGCCAACACAGGCTTAGGAACGCTGGGTACCTTACGTCGTAGGGTCCGAAGGGACGGGAAGTGATAGAGGGCCTCAAACGGGTTTGAGTACAGGTAACTTAGTTACTACGGTAGGTTGGTAGGGTAGGAGACAACGGGGAAAGAGGAGAACGGGAGTTAGAAATTTATCACTGGTTATTAAAATGTTTAAGTTATTAAAATGTTTAAATATTTAGGAGTCTAGATTCTTCGAGTTGTTTAGGATTGGTCTTACTTGTATTCTTTTTTCTGGTTAAGTGGAGGACTAGTTTTAATTTTTTTTTTTTTTTTGTCTTCTTTCCCCCCTTTCCTCGTATCTCATATTTGTATCTTTCGTTTCTCGTGTTAACGTCTAACTTCAAGATCAAATATCATTATTGATACCGTTTACATTTGTCAAATTTGCTAAGTCTCAGTCTCAAATTACGTAACTTATTCTTTCGTTCTAGGTTGACGGTACTATAGATATTCTTTGTTCAATTTATTTCTATTATGTTATGATTGAGGGGTATTTAACACTTGAGGAATTCCTGTACCCAATATAGATTGAGTTGAACACAAAGATCACGGGTCTGGTCCATGCCCATGAATTTCAAATGAGTTTTTATAACCAAGTTTCTCACTGACATAAGTTTTGAATAAAGTATTTTGTACGTTCCTATTAGTGTTCACTTTATAAGTGAAAGAGATATAATTATAGTTTTCACCAAATACTGTTGATGAATTTTTGTTTGTTTGAAAATTCTCCTGTGACGTACTATAAAATAACAAAATACCAATTAAATAGATAAAGTAGACTTTTGAGGTCTTAAACGAATTAGATTCCGTCCATCGTCATCGTTTAAAAAAAAAGACATTTTATGGTCTACCAGTTATAAGACTCTTGGTATATCCGAGACATCGTTGATGAGTTGAGACTGTAAAATCGTACCTTCGTCGGTATCAGTGATGGATTTACTTACTATACCGGTACAAGGGTAAATTTGAAATAAATGTTTTTGGTCATTATCCGTCTAAACCACATATTTGATATCGAACGATTCAGAACAAGATACGTGACCTACTAACGAGTTCCAGAGACACCAATACAATAGATAAGGATCTTGACCCGTAAATAGTGATGTCTTTCGGGACTAGTCTCAGTGATCGTCTACGTACGTCGGATGAAAAGACCCAATTACGTTTATCTTTTCTGTTCTAGAGTCTGCGACTGTCCACTAAATGAAGGATATGGGTTCGAGAAGTTTCGACAAAACACGAAAGCAACATAACAGTGTCGGATATGTCGAGCATTGAAACTTTTGTTGGGATTTGACAATTTTCACAGGTTTCAGTGGTGACAGTTAAGAATAAAAGGCACTCCAACTTCCACTAGTTAACATAAGTCCTATACATTATGTATAACATTATTAGACAAGCCAAACGAAAAAGCTTTGTGGAACGTAATCGGAAAACGAGTCGTACAGTGTTGAAGGAAAGGATGGAAAACTATTGAAAAAGAGTGGGAGATGTCAGGATTATTATTACTACGTAAAATACAAAAGGATGAGAAGTACCACAAGATACATTTGTAAAAAGGTTTTCTTCCTAAATTCAAAGGTAACTACTGGTAAACCAGTAATTTTACTCGTACGACAGTTTTACAAGTGATACAGTTTATTCAATGTACTTAGGTTAAATTCGTTAAATAAGTAGGTCCTTTTTACCATGTTGAACATATGTCTTTTAATACGTAAACCACAGTTGTACGGATTCCATGTCTAACCCTTAAATCCTAAATCTAAAGTTAAGACACCAAATAAGCAACAACTTATTGTGACCTGTTCAATTAATCGGAGGTTCTAAGACGAAAGAGTAGATAATTACCATTTTTATTGTAAACGAAGTAGTCCTGACTATACCCTAAATTATTTCATTACGTACTTTTCGAATCTTGTCTCAAAGTGTAGCTTCGAATAATTTCTCATAAGTGCAAATCATAATAAAAAGAAGACATACGAACTTTGTCATAAGTCATTCACTCTCCTTTTTTTTCATATAAAAATATATTGGATCTTGAGTACAGAGTGGTTAAAAAAGACATTGAAGGTCTCAGATCGTAACACAGACTATTACTGATCCATGAGTTTACAATAAACGACTTTGATTTCACTTACTTCACAGATGGATACCCTGTGGAAGATGGGACCGAAACGGAACAATTTATTAAATAGTGACGGTAATGGGTTCTCCCAACAAATTTTAGAGGTGAAACTAAGGTGAATTTAAATATAGAAATATCACATTATACAATCTATAAAACACATACGTGTGTACATATAGTCTATTGAATACATCGAATCTATTTCACATCTATTGATGAGTTTAGACACGCGAATCCATGATAATAAGATTAAATCTTTACTCTTTTTTATTCAAAGTCTCTCCAATGGAATCCGTGGTACGTCCTGTCAATCCAACTTTTCCAAACGGTATAAACCCTTAAGTAAAAAAATTTGGTGACGCACCAACATAGAGAGTATTCATGATGTTCAAGGATGTTTGGTGGTTACTAAAGTTGTTCTTCCCCTTCTTTCATAAAGTTAAAGAGTACATGGATTTTGTAGAGCAAATAAAATGAAAATAAAAAGTCTACTCCTTTGACTACGAATTCATTCGATTCATTGAACGGATTCCAGTATACAACGAAAAGACGTCCCTTATTTTTTGTTTATTCGTATCGAAGTAAATAAGAAGATAACTTTCACGGGGAACTTTGTTCACCAGGGAGAGGTGTTAGTCCGTAAATCGGTTCCGTTATTTCCCAAAGTACGATATCTGTACCAACTTCGTAATCTTTGTACGGAAAGGATTTAAAATATTTCAGTGTATTTCTTAAGACCTACCTTCTCGACAGATGTTGGACATGACTCTGTAGTGTCCTGGTCTGTCAGATCGTCAGACTCTTGACATCCTTTCCTTTACCTTGTACATAACAAATCGTGTACGACCCATATACGTCCATATAAACTGGTAGTGTTGTCGTACACTCTACTTTAAATAGGGGGGGGGTGGAATGAATATTCCCTTGACTTTTAGTCTCTTCGACAAATTGAACCAAATACAAAGAGTCGACCACTTACTATCCCAGTTAAAAAAGTACGAAAGTGATCTTCTCATATTAGTTTTATCTGTTATATGTATTGACTATACGACTTCTCTTCTAATACAGAGAAAGAAAGTTTTTCACTTTGATTTGAGACTTACCCTTCTCCTTTGAGACAAAAAGGATCTCTCGTACGTGAAGGAGAAACCGTACAACATTGGTCGAACTATATATGTTAGATAAGCTTCTGAATTATAAAAGTGTTAAAGTGTCTAGTCTCAACGGAGAATGAATGTACCACTCTCCATATATAAAAAAGTTGAAATAATCCATGAATCTTAGGGTTTCTTTTGAACTTGACAATAAGTAAATTTTCTTCTTTTTTTCGATACATTAATGTAGAAATATTATGTGGAAGAGACTTCTTAAAAGGGTCAAATGGGACTCATCTTTATTTCTTTTTATCGTTCCAGTATCATGTCACAAAAGTCGGTTTGTCCGTCTGGATCCAGATTCAAGACCGTGCACCACCGATTTTTACCCTAAGACTTTAAGGAATAAGTGTACTTTAACAACCCTTTTAACCTACACTGTTCCTTCCAATTTATGGATGGGTAACATACGTGTGTCACCCCAGAACATTTTGTTGGGGAAGAGGATCCATGATGACACTATTTGTTGACTGAACTGTCTCCACAAAAAAACTCAATAATCGTAAAATAACTCCCAGTGTACCCTTTATCAACTCTGTACATAGATTTACACGTACTATAAACTTACCTTAAAATCAATTAGTCAGTTCTATCGAAGTAAAATGTACACGTAATTAAATTAATCAAAGTTTTTATCAAGTAGGTAAAGAGAGTTAGGGTCGGGGAACCGGAGACCGTTGGTGGTTAGACGAGAGACAACGAATAATTCGAATCAAAACTAAAAAATTAAAAGAAAATAAAAATCTAAGGTGTATCCTCTCACTAACATACCATTAAAAAAAGACGGACGGAATAAAGTGAATCCTATTACAGGAGGTCCAGGTAGGTATACCAGTTTTTACCGTTCTAAAGTAAGAAAAAATTACTGATAATAATATGTCACACATAATAAAGAAATAGGTAAGTAGATAACTACCTGTGAATCCAAGAAAGGTAATGGGACCAGTAACCTTTATTACGACGTTACTTGCACTCCCACGTATATAGAAAAACTTAATCGCAGACACACAAGAAACTTATTCATGGTCTTCGACTTAAAGATTTAATATACCATCCATATAAAAATTAAAAGACTCTTTGAAGGTATGACAAAAGGTGTCACCGTTGTGGTTAAATGTTAGGGTGGTTACCACGTGTTCCCCAAGGAAAAGAGGAATAGTTGTGAACAATAAAGATCAGAAAAACTATTATCAGTAAAATTCTCCACACTCAACTATAAACTAACACAAAAAAAAATTAAAAAATAACGTTCTATAAACGAAGTTTTATGACACGACCGAAGACGGTATATAGTTGTACTTAGTCGGTGTCTTTATGTAAACAAGGGAGGGAGACCTTGGAGGTGGGGTAGAAGGTGGGAAGATCCGAGAGTGTCTCGTGAACCAACAGGTGGGTTACAGTGTGTCGTTTAAAGGCGACTATAGGTAGTTATTTACTCACCTATGTATTTAACACCATGTATATATGTTACTTTCCAATAAGTCGAAATTTTGTGTTACGTAAACTCAGTCAGGATTACTCCGTCTACTTGGATCTCGGAGAACATATCTTACTTTAGTCTTTCTTTTTATGACATGTAATCACGTACCCGTCCCTTAGATCTTTCTACCATGACTACTTGGATAAACGTCTCGTCGCTACCTCTGTGTCTACCTCTTGTCTGAACACTGTGTCACACCCTCCCTCTCCTACCCCGCTTAACTCTCCCACCGTACCTTTGTATATATAATGGTATACGTTTTGACTGACACCAAAATTAAACGTAAAGGGACTATTAATACATCTCGTAGAAAAGTACACAGACGACCGGTGGATATACGGAAGAAACCTTTTTACGGATAAGTCTATCAGACGGACACAAAATTGACCTAACAAAGAAAAAACAACAATAAATCAACATACTCAATATATATATATGTATAAAACCTATGATCGGTAAATATTCTATTTGATAAAAGTTTATAAAAGAGGATAAGTCATCCAGAAAACTCCCAAAGGAAACTACACATCTAAAAATAAAACCACATCAGAGTGAACAAATGAAGACCAAAACGAAAATCTCAGTCTGGTTTTTTTTTTTTTTTTAGTAATACTTCTGGATCAATTCCTCGAATGACAGATACAAAAGAAGGTCCTCAAAATACTGGAATCCAGAAGTCAGTTGACAAATTAAGTGCAATTAAAAACATATGACCAAATTCTATCACCAGGTCAAAGTAAGAAAACGTACACCGACAGGTTAAAAGGGTGTAAATAGTTTCTCTGACTCGAAAGGGGTAACTTATAAGGACTGATGAGACAGTATTTCATTAACTGGTACATACGTACTCAAACAAAGACCCGAAAGATAGGATTAGGTAACTAGATACACATAACAAAAATACGGTTACGGTGTTATAAAATCAATGATATCGAAACATATCAAACTTTAGTCCGTAGTACTACGGAGGTCGAAAGAAGAAGAAAGAGTTCTGACGAGACCGTTGTCCCAAGAAAAGATAATCGTCCTTTATATATAGATGGGAGGGGATGTTCACGTAGTCAAAGACCTTGTGTCACAGATTTAGAATTAGTTGATAACCCACTAAATAGATATGCTATTTAGATAGATATAGATAGATATACTATCTAGATAGGGATACTACTTACAAGTTCTTTAATAACCAATCTTTATTATTCATCGAAGGACACAGTCTGATTCCTTTGGTTCCGAATCTTTTTTTACAACCTGAAATCATCTTCCACGATTACTTCCGACGACATTAGTATGCATATTCGTCCACAACCCTTCTTCCACAGACCTTTAGACAAAGTACCTACGATTGACTACGTCTTTACCCAGGTGGCGTAGAAGTCCGTTGAAGTGTCGAAGGTAAGACCGACGATGTGTTTAGGTAAACGGGAGAATACAAGTTTCTTGACTTCAGATACCCGAAATCACGATTCCTCCAATTATTGCACCCTGATTAAAGATGAATAAATTGAATATACGTCTAATGTAGTACTCTTTACGACCCGACCTCCTTCGTGTTCGACCTTAGTTCTAACGGTCCTCTTTATAGTTATTGGAGTCTATACGTCTACTGTGGTGGGAATACCGTCTTTCACTTCTTGATTTCTCGGATAACTACTTTCACTTTCTCCTCTCACTTTTTCAACCGAATTTCGAGTTGTAAGTCTTTTACTTCTAGTACCGTAGGTCAGGGTAGTGAAGTACCGTTTATCTACCCCTTTGTCACCGACTGAAATGAACCCCCTCGAGGTTTTAGTGTTACGTCTACCACTAACGTCGGTACTTTAAATTTCTGTGAATATGGAACCTTTCTTTCAATACTGGTTGGATCTGTCGTATAATAGCGTACATGTGGACACCACCTAAGTACAGTTACATACCGTTTTGGTTATGTCATAACATTTCATTTTATTTCATTTTTATTTTTAATTTTTTTTTTTCATTTTATTTTATTTTTTATTTTTCGTCTCCGCAATGAAACAGTTGTCTCCAGACAGATCAGTTCCGATACCAAAAAGGTCATCAGTACATACCTACACTCTCAACCTGATATTTGTTTCGACTCGCGACTTCTTAACTACGAAAACTTGACACCATAACCTCTTCTGAGAACCCTCAGGGAACCTGACGATCCTCTATGTTGGTCAAGTAGGATTTCCTTTAGTCAGGACTCACAAGCAACCTTCCTGACTACAACTTCGACTTTGAGGTTATAAAACCGGTGGACTACGTTTCTCGATTGAGTAAACTTTTCTGGGACTACAACCCTTTCTAACTTCCGTCCTCCTCTTCCCCTGCTGTCTCCTACTCTACCAATCTACCGTAGTGACTGAGTTACGTGTACTCAAACCCACCTAAGACCCTCAACCACTACCTGTCCTTCCGGACCCCACGACGCCAAGTACCCCAGTGCTTCTCAGTCTGTACTGACTCACTCACTTGACTCGACTTAAAGATGACCAGAGAAAGTCGGAAACAAAATATAGTAATTTTTCTTTTTGTAGTATAATGTAAATACTATACTGTGGTGAAATAATAAACATCTATTTTTCAAGTCTCTCCAAAGATGATCAGATCTCTGATATAGATGTGTGTGTATAGATATAAATATGGATATAGATGTATAAACGTATATCGTGTTAGAAAATATGACCGTATCTTTGAAACGGTTAAACAACCACTTTCGACTATATGATTCTAGTTGCTTATTTAAAATTAAGTAGTAACTTGTACAAAACGGTCCTAGAGAGAAAGTTTTTTATTTTTCTCATTTATTATAAGAATGTGAAGAATATCAGTTGAGTGGACCAATAGATTATATTTTCAGGGCTATCGGATATAATTTTAACACCTGATAATGTACCTTCCAAAACATTTACGTGGTATGTACATGCATAATCTTTTATTAGAAAGGACGTCCTATATAACCTCTTCCGTTTCCGTGGGGTGAGGTCATGAGAACGGACCTTTTTAGGGTACCTACCTCCTCGGACCATCCGACGTCAGGTACCCCAGACCTTCTCAGCCTATACTGACTCGTTGAAGTGAAACTTAAAAGTGAAAGTATGTAACCTCTTCCTTTACCGTTGGGTAAGTAACGTCACAAGAACGGACCTCTTAGGGTCCCTGCCCCCTCGGACCACCCGACGGTAGATACCCCAGCGTGTCTCAGTCTGTGCTGACTTCGCTGAATCGTCGTCGTCGTCCTATATACCCTTTCTAAATAAAGTAAAGGATAGTCAATCCGAGAGTAAAATGTAACAATTTTTATTTGGTATAAAGTATCCTTTTTCCTTATAGAAAACTCTTTAGTATTACAAGATTTTAACGAAATAAAGTCCTGTGATGTCCTTTCAGGCATAAAAGGAGAGAAGAATCCACCGTCCGGAAAGTCTAAATGGAAGTTCTCAAAATTCTCCATTAAACACAATTCATATAAATGTAAATTAGACTGTTTTACGTTTACTCCTGTACCGTCTTTCCTCTTTTAATTTTTGAATGTAAATCTAAGTATAACATTTTTCCATGAAACTTCATAACAANNGAATCGTCGTCGTCGTCCTATATACCCTTTCTAAATAAAGTAAAGGATAGTCAATCCGAGAGTAAAATGTAACAATTTTTATTCGGTATAAAGTATCCTTTTTCCTTATAGAAAACTCTTTAGTATTACAAGATTTTAACGAAAGAAAGTCCTGTGATGTCCTTTCAGACATAAAAGGAGAGAAGAATCCACCGTCCGGAAAGTCTAAATGGAAGTTCTCAAAATTCTCCATTAAACACAATTCATATAAATGTAAATTAGACTATTTTACGTTTACCCCTGTACCGTCTTTCCTCTTTTAATTTTTGAATGTAAATCTAAGTATAACATTTTTCCATGAAACTTCATAACAAAGTATTATTAATCTAAGTTATGTTAATCTTAAAATTTTTAAGTCTTTCATAGACTTCATACAATCGTTTAAGTATCGAAATATTATTAAAGTCGCAACGAAAAATAAAGTGTTTTATTAAAACGACCTGATGTATGTGTCTAAGATTAATATGGATTGTTTCTTACCGAATTTAACCTGAACGACTTTTCCAGGTAAACGAATATTTTTCGACACTAAAAAAAAACATAGATTTATTTACTTTAAACATAAATTATTTCCGTCTTACATATTTAATCGAAAGTGATAAAGACGGAATGTCGTCTAAGTTTTGACATCTTTAAATTTTTAATATTGAAATTGAAGGGTTCTTGATAGGAACGTAACGAAGTTAAACACCAACGAATCTTTGTAATATCCGTTTCCCCGACTAAGAAAGGTCTACGATGATCAGATTGGTGTGAAATACGAAAGCTAAATTCCGATAAGACAAATTATCACAATATTTATGTACAAAGAAATTTTTCAGTGTTTGCATGTTTAGTTCAAGACAATCACCACGAAGAAACCTTAGATAGGGAATAAGTGTATATTTTTTACTGAAAAGACACTAATATAAGGTGACCAAAATCGTTTCCGTTTCAATACGACTTACTAAACATGATAATGACAGTAAAAGATGTCTTAAATAAGGGAATCAAACGTCGATGTAAGGACTAGTACATGAAAAACTATCGTGATTCAGTAGGTGTAATTAAATAGTTCACGAATAACTTCCTCTGTGAAACCGGAAAATGTTTTATTAGTCATGAGAATGACTCATGAGTCTTTATGTCGTTTTCTACTTTGGTGTCTCATCAACCGTATAAACTTGTTACTGGAATCGTTTATTGATGTCTAAGGTGAAACCACCTGTGCAATCTTTTTATGAGTTCTGTCTCTCGCTCTCTCTCTCTCTCCTCTCCCTCTCTCTTTCTTTCTCTCCCCCTCTCTCTTTCTAACTTTGTTACCTCCGGAGTTTCACTTGAAAAAAGTCAAAATGTCCTCTGAGTCCGTTCTTGTGGTAAATTTAAGACCGAATGACTGACAGTCCTTCGTTTACTATCAACTTAACAGTATAACAGTGATTTATTTTTGTTGTTTTTGTTTTGAAGAAACTCTCTAAAAAGAGAAGTTCTCCGAAAGAAAAAAATTTTCGGAAATTTTAGAGGTTTAGGGGGTATTCAAGAATTTTGAAAGAAGAGATTTCAAACTTGTCTTATACACATAGAAGGTAATTTAGAGTCACTTAGTTCTAGTTTCCATTGGGATCCGGATTAGAGTGTTGTACCTAAATTTTACCTTTGGGTTCCTACTACTCAAAGTGCATAGATGTAACACTTTTAAAGGTAGTTTACCAGGGAACTGGAAGAACTACGAAATCTTCTTGTATGAACAAGGTATAAACATTCAAAACGGATGGAAAAAAAAATTTTGTCCCTCTTTTTCATAGGAAACAAAATTGTGTTCAGGTGATTCGACTTAGTTTAGGGACTCTCGATCGAACTATCGAAGGGAAGATTTTAATAAACAAATTACTCCTGTTCCTATAAAGATCCGGGGGTACGGAATGACAGGAAGGACCCATAAGAAGTCGAGGGATTTGGAGTTGTACGGGGGTTTGTTTGGGTCCATCGAAAAGGGATTTTAGACAAGGAAGTTGACAAAAACTAAGTTATATAGCATTAGATGGGTCAAATCAATGAAATCTTATTAAAAAGTAATACAGAGAGACGATGACGACGATTCAGCGAAGTCAGCACGGACTGAGGATCGCTGGGGTACCTGACGTCAGGTGGTCCGGGGAGGTAGGTACCCTGAAAGGTCCGTTCTCATGACCTCACCCCACGGTAGCGGAAGAGGATACAGAGAGATATAACGGACTAAGAGTTGACGAGGAGACTAGATTTACTGAGATGTGACATTTCTGGAGGATTTTAACAGTCGAAAACCCCATGAGAATGATGATAATGCACCCACGTGTAGAGCCGTTGAGACCGTTGTGGGAGGTTTGAGTAAAAAGACGGATCTTAGAAAGGAGTGGAAGTAGAATAGGGGGTGTTTGGTGTCTTCACCACTGGTGTAGTTTGACGTAGTTTTGGAAACTCCCTACCGACATTTGTGACCGAAGGGACCACCGAGTCTCCAATTTCGCAGACGGAGGTTACTCCCTCTGGGCCCAAGATAGGGACCCAGTCCTTCTAGGGGACCTCTTCCTTTACCGTTAGGTGAGGTCATAAGAACGGACCTCTTAGGGTACCTGCCTTTTCAGGTACTCCAGCGTTTCTCAGTCTGTGCTGACTCGTTGAAGTGGAGTGGAGTGGAGTGGAGTATTCGACTTCGAAGAGTACCGTCGGGTAGGAGGGGCAGAAACGAGTTATGGAATCAGAGTAGAGGGTAGTACCAAAGAGTCCGTGGGAGGTGAGGTTAGTGTGTCTTGGTACATAAGGGACACTTGTGGTGTACGACAAAATATTAAAGGATAAAGATGTTTACGTTCACTAAGGGAGGAAAATTGAACTATAAGGGGTAAAGAGGTCAATCGCCCGATCCTGAGTTGGAGACTGTAGGTTTCAGTTTCGAGTCCAGTCAAGTCAACAAGTCAGCACAGGCTGAGAAACGCTGGGGTACTTCGCGTCGTGCGGTCCGGAGGGACAGGTAGTGGTAGAGGGCCTCAAGTGAGTCTGAGTGCAGGTAGTTCAGTCACTACGGTAGATCGGTAACGTAGGAGCCAGTAGGGGAAGAGGAGGACGGGGGTTAGGGAGGGTCGTAGTCTCAGAAAAGGTTACTCAGTCGAGAAGTGTATTCCACCGGTTTCACGACCTCAAAGTCGAAATCGTAGTAAGGAAGGTTTCTTGTGGGTCCTGACTAGAGGAAGTCTTACCTGATCAACCTAGAGGAACGTCAGGTTCCCTGAGAGTTCTCAGAAGAGGTTGTGGTGTTAAGTTTTCGTAGTTAAGAAGCCGCGAGTCGAAAGAAGTGTCAGGTTGAGAGTGTAGGTATGTACTGGTGACCTTTTTGGTATCGGAACTGATCTACCTGGAATCAACCGTTTCAATGGAGGAACCTTTTCGAGAAGGGTCGAATGGGTCTGTCTTCTTAAGGGTAAGAAAAGTTCAGTAGGTGCAGTATAGGAGGTATAATGGTCGTCTTGTGAAAAGTATCAGTTGATAATGACAAAGACAAGTATTCAGAGGTTTCTCCGAACTCGAGCAATTACTTCCCAGGAACAGAATAATTATAAGCAAAAGAATCGTGATCCTTGTTATGGACCGTATACTATAAACTGCACAAACGACTCACTTATTCACTTACTCTATTAATAGACGACGAAAGACATTGTTCGCCAAGAAACTTTATTATATATTTTGAATGGCTCACTATTGTGACAAATCAGACTACTCTACTGTACGACATAATTAGAGTAAAATATTATTTGTGTGACATAAAAGTGTAGAAATAAAATATATCTATATATTCTGTAGTTATTTCGTAAATTTTCATCTGAAATACATGTATAGAAAGACATATAGATAACTTATAATGTTGAAACAGTGTGCCAAAATAGAACGAATTATAATTTGTATCCAATGGAGACCTTCTTGATTATATTAGTAAAAAATTTAATATTGAACCAACAGGTATATGAATTATGATTATTGAACCAACGAGTATAGAATTATGATTATTGAACCAACGGGTATAGAATTATGATTATTGAACCAACGGGTATATGAATTATGATTATTGAACCAACGGGCATATGAATTATGATTATTGAACCAACGGGTATAGAATTATGATTACTGAACCAACGGGTATATGAATTATGATTATTGAACCAACGGGTATATGAATTATGATTATTGAACCAACGGGCATATGAATTATGATTATTGAACCAACGGGTATAGAATAATGATTATTAATAACTCCGGTCTAGGAAAGATGGATCTTGTTGAAGAGACGGAAATTAGACAGTAAATATATTATGCAAATACAAAAATAATCTGATGAGTATAAGTAATATCTAATAGTATGTGCCAAACACTGGTCTTGCACAGGAAGAACCAACAATTTGTGTAATTACGTCTCGGAAAGAAACCCATATTGGATTAATTAATTTAGAACAAGTCACTGAACAAACACTAGTAAAGGTATTAACGGTAAAGTATGTTTGAACTGGGTAAACGGAAAATTTATTCGAAAAACATGATACAACTACAGAAGTAAAAGAGGTATATTATCCTATAACTATTTTATATTCCAGTCCTTCTCTTTACCGGTACAATTACTTAAACAAGTGTTTCATAAAAAAGATTCAAACGAATTTCATGGTGGTTGGAAAAGAAACTTCCGATTCTTTAAGTGAAGATCTTCCAAATTAAGAGAGAGAGAAAAATTAAGGATAATCGTACTGAATTTTTGTTTAGTGATAAACTGATGAAATAATGTGTATAATTAGGAATCGACTCATTTCCTTTAATCCACATCCGAACAATAAGTAGAGTTGGGTTTGAGATACCTACTTCCACTCCCCTTACTTTATAACCTATATTATAATCCTTTTAGTAATAACTTTACATCCTAGTGTGACTGGAATTCCCTATTTGTCTTTCAACTTTTTGTTGATATTGCGATTCCCATTCTGAATTTCCTGACCCTTTAAATGAAAACTTACAAGTAGTTTAATTGTCGATGAAAACACAGTTATACTTCCGTAAACGAAAATAGAGTCTTTTGACGTCCAGGTTGTTGAAAAGTACTTGTGTTCTTTATAATTGGGTTTAATATCATTAAATCATTCATAAGAACGAATAAATAGAAGATAAAGTCAAATCAGCGAGTCAGCACAGGCTGAGAAACGCTGGGGTACTTAGAGTCGTGTGGTCCGGAGGGACAGGTAGTGGTAGAGGACCTCAAGTGAGTCTGAATGCAGGTAGCTCAGTCACTACGGGAGGTCGGTAGAGTAGGAGCCAGTAGGGGAAGAGGAGGACGGGGGTTAGGGAGGGTCGTAGTCTCAGAAAAGGTTACTCAGTTGAGAAGTGTACTTCACCGGTTTCATGACCTCGAAGTCGAAATCGTAGTAAGGAAGGTTTCTTTAGGGTCCCGACTAGAGGAAGTCTTACCTGACCAACCTAGAGGAACGTCAGGTTCCCTGAGAGTTCTCAGAAAAGGTTGTGGTGTGAAGTTTTCGTAGTCAAGAAGCCATGAGTCGGAAGAAGTGTCAGGTTGAGAGTGTAGGTATGTACTGGTGACCTTTTTAGTGTCGGAACTGATCTGCCTGGAATCAACCGTTTCATTACAGAGACGAAAACTTATACGATGGATCCAACCAGTATTGAAAAGAAGGTTCGTCATTCGCAGAAAATTAAAGTACCGACGTCAGTGGTGGATGTCACTAAAACGTCGGGGTTTTTTATTTCACACTGTGACAAAGGTGACAAAGGGGTAGATAAAAGGGTACTTCACTACCCTGGTCTACGGTACTAGAAACAAAAGACTTACAACTCGAAATTCGGTTGAAAAAGTGAGAGGAGAAAGTGAAAGTAGTTCTCCGAAAAATCGAGGAGAAGTGAAAGACGGTATTCCCACCACAGTAGACGTATAGACTCCAATAACTATAAAGAGGGCCGTTAGAACTAAGGTCGAACATAAAGAAGGTCAGGTCGCAAAGAGTACTACATGAGACGTATCTTCAATTTATTCGTCCCCATATAAGGGAGAAAATTTTCGTTGAACTCCACAAAGTAATATTTTCTGTATTTGGAGTTCGTTTTAAATTTTTTAGTGACCAGTCTTGACGTCCGTGAGCCCCTCGTTCGTAAATGATACTAGTGACCATTAATTTTTCCTTCTTAATTTACAAATAGGAGAAAAAAGACATATTTGATTTTACATGTCTGGTGATCATTGAGATCGTACACTTCCTTTTATGAAAATACCTTTAAAAGGTAGATTATATCATCTCTTTTAATGTCTTAATCTTTTAGTGGTTAACCGTTGGAGAACTTTTTTTTAACTTCCACCATTGTGAGTAGTTATCTACCATTTTCGTAATCTACTTTCCAATTATTCTTTAAAGTGTTACTTTCTCAGTCCGACTGTTTTTGACGTAATGGTTAATTCAGAGTTGTAGTGTCTTTAATACTAATAGTCTGTGTATTGGAAGACTAAATTACGATGTATTTCATGTGTCGTGATGCAATATCATAGGTACAATTTCTTTAATTTAGGTTTATATTAGGTCGGAAATATAGGTAAAAGATCAAATATCCTTTATGCTTATCTCTTTGTATGTGGTATTCCTTCGTTAAGATGATTGAAAGTTACTTAGAATCTTAATGTTTTTTTTTTGGGTTTGTCCACACCCCCATTGGTAAGATCTAATTTCACTTTAATTTTCATTTTTGTTTTTGTTTACCTTTGTCCGTTCTACATATGGAACAGACCTAGGCTTAAACTCGTTTCGTTTATAATCAAAATTTGTTATTCTCAGTGAACTTATATCTGATTATTAACCTATTATAATACGACTTCGACTTTGAGGTTATGAAACCGGTGGACTACACTTCTTGACTGAGTAGACTTTTCTGGGACTACGACCCTTTCTAACTTCCGTCCTCCTCTTCCCCTACCCTGCTGTCTCCTACTCTACCAACCTACCGTAGTGACTGAGTTACCTCTACTCAAACTCATTTGAGACCCTCAACCACTACTTGTCCCTCCGAACCGCACGACGTCAGGTACCCCAGTGTTTCTCAGCCTGTGCTGACTCGCTGACTTGACTTGACTTACCGAATGACTATTGAAATATCAAAAAAAAAAAATTTCAGCGAATGAGCACGTTGGGGAAACGTGTTGAAAGAAACGTTGGGGTACCTGAGTTATCAGGTCCCTTAAGAGATCCTGTCATATAACGTCACCCATCGGAAAGGGAAGAGGTCCCTTAGAAAGGTTAGGTCCCTCACTTGGGTCCAGAGGACGTAACGACCGTCTAAGAAATGGTTGACTCGGTGTTCCCTTTGGGTAACTATTGTAATATCAATTAAGATCAATTAATACATCCTTAATAGAAACGGTTCAATGTATATAATCGTACTGACTCAGTTTATCTCATCGAAATTTTATGATATCATTCAAACTGTTTTATAATTACGAATGACATGGATCCCCTATACATATACCCTCGAACAATATAGAAGAGATGATAAAAAAGATGAAAACACGGAATGTCTTTAAACTTTTGAAAATACTATTCCAAAATTTTATATCCTACTTCATATTTATGTATGCACGTATGTATCTAATTAATTAATCATTATTGACGATTAATTCAAGTCAAGTCAGTGAGTCAGCACAGGTTGAGAAACGCTGGGGTACTTAGCGTCGTGCGGTCCGGAGGGACAGGTAGTGGTTGAGGGCCTCAAGTGAGTCTAAGTACAGGTAGCTCAGTCACTACGGTAGGTCGGTAGAGTAGGAGACAGCAGGGGAAGAGAAGGACGGGGGTTAGGGAGTCATCAATAATGATAAATTAATCAATGATGATTAATTCATCATTAATGAGACTTGTCTTTGGTATCCTTTAAGAGTCTGGGGTGTTTACTTAGGTCTCTATCTTGGTTGGTGACTTCGGTAGTCGAAGGGATCTCTGTAAACAGTAAGGGTTAAGGGATTATCAATGGAGATTAGTTGAGTCTCCCGAATGGTCCACCGAGTCACCATTACTTACGGGGACGGTCACGTCCTCTACACCCTGTACTCAACCTAGAGACCTAGTCCTTCTAAGGGACCTCCTCCCGTACCGTTGGGGGAAGTTATAAGAACGGACCTTTTAGGGTACCTGTCTCCTCGGACCGTCCGATGTCAGGTACCCCAACGTTTCTCAGTCCGTTTTGACTCCCTGATTCACACACGCGTATGCGTGTGCGTGTGCGTGACTAGAGTCTTGTCTACTGAATGGAATCCCGTGTGTGTTTTACTTCCCCAGTCTTGCTTTCAGTGACATATTTTGGACCCCCGGGTTTACAAGTATAGGAGTTACTTTCCCAGTTGATTCTTTTGTAGATAAGTCGACAATGTCTAACTTACAAAGACATTGTTTAAATACATAAGTCCGGAAAAAGGGAGTACAGTCGTAAAATGTATTTTGTCTTGAACAAACTGGTAAGTTTCGTAGAACGGTCCTATGAAGGTTACTCTCAAGGTCGTTACTCTTCCCCTCTCTCCGTAATGAGGTTTTTTCCAACCGACACTTAGAGAGTTGGGGATCGTACCTGTCTAGACCTTTGTAGGAAAATTCTTCCATTGATTCCAGTTTACTTCAATATTCCCACCCCGGAACTATACTGTTTTAATCAGGGGTATTCTTCTCTGTGATCTCCCAATCGAGAGAGAGGTAAATGTCGGGGTTCTTTTCCGGTGCTCTCGTATCGTTCTTCCATCGGTAGGTGTGCTGTTGGTCCTTCTTGTGAAGGTGGTCTTTGGATTAAACGACTATGAACCTGAAGAGGGTCGGAAGTCTCAACATTCTTTTATTTAAAGATAGGACATCATATAACAATGTCGTTGTGTTCGTCTAGTTACGTAAGCATTCTTCCGTCACTCCTACAAATACTTAGAACCGAAACTGTCACTGACCTTCCCCCCTTTTTAACGCGGATTCTTAGACATTAGTGTTGAAACGAGAAAAAGCAAGTCTAAAACCCGAGTTAAATTGTGACGGACACATATTTTGTCGTGGTTGTATTCTCATGTTGACTTCTAACAGGGGGTACACAGACCCCTTTTTTACGCGAAAAAGGAATGTTTTTAGTAGGAGTTGGATCCTGAGTTTGAATCATCTCTATTTATAGGTCTTTTGTCCTTCAGTTTTAATTTGTTACTTTTGTTATTAATTTTTGGAATCCTTTTGGTAGTACTAACTCTTAGTCGTATTCTTTTGTTGTTTCCTTTTCTGAGTGTGAAATTTGGCGTTCTATTTATTACACAATTATATAAGTTGTTGTATAATTATACAAGTTTGTGTATTTTCTCTTTTAGTCTCTACTCAGTTAGTGTTTACTGTTTGTTCGTCTAGGTTTGTTTCTTAGTCTTAAAGGTCTTAACTTTTCTTATAAATTACTTTTATTTGGAAACTTCTTATTTGTTGCCTAATCTGAATTGACCATCTCTTAGTCCTTTATCTTTCTAAGTCCTTTCAAAGGAATCTTTTATAGTGATACCTATTCTTCTACTCTTTGTTCTATTTCTTTGGTTGTTTCACCTCCCGTCTTGTTTTCTCAGGTCGCATATCCTCGTGTCAGTCGAGTGTTTTTATGGTAACTCTTTTACTCTGTTCTCCGTCGTGTCGACCTGTTCGTGTCTAGGAGTCTGTGTGTTTAACCGTTCCTCTCGCTCCTGACTGTAAGTCCGGAAAAAGGGAGTACAGTCGTAAAATGTAGTTCGTTTTGAACAGACTGGTAAGTTTCGTAGAACGGTCCTATGAAGGTTACTCTCAAGGTCGTTACTCTTCCCCTCTCTCCGTAATGAGGTTTTTTCCAACCGACACTTAAAAGACCTTAACTTTATATGTTCAGGAATCCAAATCCACCGTATTATTCGGTGTGGTCAAAAATAAATCCTGTTGTTGTTACTGTCTTTGGATCTGAGCGGTATCATTCCTTGTGGTTTCTATGTCTCATCCTTAATTGTAGTGATCTCTCCTCTCCACCTAATGGATGTTTCATTGCGTCGGATCGTCTCTCATTTTACCTTCGGCACTCTCTCATGTTCATATAGGTCTCGAGTGTCCTTTTTTGATTAAATGCAAGATATGGTCTAATTGTGTGCAGTCTCCTTATGTGTACGAAGTTTCGCAAAAGTTTTTTAATGGGGTGCAATCCAGTTTCCAGTTCAGTGTTGTTTACAGGCTACATGGTTTTTCTGTTACAACAACTGGTAATTTATTGATCTTTAGTTTCTATATATCAAACTTTTGTGTGCATAAACCCTTTAAATTTTGGAGTAAAGATTTAATTGAATCTTCAATTTCTCCTGTTGATTTGCAATTAATTTTATGATGTATAGTTTTACTCATCCTACGACGATTTTACTAACTTTCTCTTTTTAAATCTCCGAACCTATAAGTACAATCAGTTCTTATCGAGACTTTCGGTCATTCGTTTCACAGGTTTAATTCTTTAAAAATTTTTATTATTTAGATTGTATATAAAATTTTCTTCAACTTTCTTCTCTTTTCTATTGATTTTTATCTTTTATTTATGTTATTCCTCTTAGTTTCAGTTATGTTAACTGTAAAACCTTTATAGAGAGTTTTTTTTTTTTTTTCTGGTCTTGTAGAACGGATTCAGGTCTCCGGTGTAAATACAATATTAGATGTATTTACTATATAGGGTCTTAAGACTAACCCCCTTAGACTAAATTTATCCCATTATGTTATACTTAGTACAAGGAATTTCAATAAGTTTTTCATTTAATGAGCTTTTATGTGTTTATTTGTTAGATCCTTACTTTTCTCTACATTAGTATCTACGTCCTGTAAATTTTACTATGATCCTCTTTGAAAAGGGACTATTTAATTTTTAGATTTTCTTTACTTGTTTAAAGAATTACTTGAAGTGAGTTTCTCTTTGTCTTTCGGACTTATTGAAATTTTGATAATTTCTATCGTTTTATTTATTTATTTTGAAGGTACTCCTTTTATATTCCGAATCTGTCAAAACGTCTAGTTAAGATAATTGGTTAGTTCTCCCTCTTGTAAAGTTTGAATGTCCTTGAGAAAATGTCTTATTTCTCTATGTCAGTGGTTGAGTTATGATTTTAATCCGTTAGAGTAATATTAGTATATATATATTTGGGAATGGTTTTAGAACGGTATAACTTAGATATATATATATTATATATATGTACGTAAAATTATATATTTAAGTACTATTTTGATTTAAATAAAGTCTTTACTTTAAATTGAAATTATACTTTTTTGGATGATTACACTAAGTTGGACAATTATAATTCTATTCGAATATGAAGTACGGTGAAATCACTACTATTTCATTCTATGTATTTTATAATTTACCTCACAGACTGTCGAGTATTTGTGACAAAAGGGGAGAAGAGACTTTACGATTACTCGACGACATAGTAAAAGAAGCCAGTATTTGTTGATTGAGACTGTTTGAATTAGTCTTTCCTTTAACCTTCCTACACCCTTTCGAGAATCCTATTTTCTTGTTCTGCACCTTTTCCGCCGACGACCTTAAGTTACGGTTGTCTTCAAAGCTAACAGACGGACGGAGGACTCCCTCCCATGGTAGACCGTCTTCCCCGTCTACTACCGGAGACCCATGTCCCAATCGAAGACGACGACCTCACACCTCTGTACGTAGTACTAGATGTCAGTGTTGTTTTAAGGGGAGTCACCCTCTCTCCATTAGGGGGTCTTCTTTTACCTCACGTTATTCTTTCTCTTTTTACTTGTGACCCGTCTGTTTTTCTGTCTTTAATGGGTGCGGTTGTAAGTCGATCCTCGTCAAGACTATACCTTGTCGTGTTTGTCCGAAGGTGTTTAGTCGAAAAGACTTAATTGGGGGAGATTGTATCGAGAAAAAGTGGTATATCTACAAACATTCCAACGGTCTAGAGGGAGTTTGACTAGGAAAGAGTTACGTATAGTCAAGTCAAGTGAACGAGTCAGCACAGGCTGAGAAACACTGGGGTACTTAGCGTCTTGTGGTCCGGAGGGAAGGCAGTGGTTGAGGACCTCAAATAGGTTTGAGTACAGGTAACTCAGCCACTACGGTAGGTCGGTAGAGTAGGAGACAGCAGGGGAAGAGGAGGACGGGGGTTAGGGAGGGTCGTAGTCTCAGAAAAGGTTACTCAGTTGAGAACCGTACTCCATCAGTTTCATAACCTCAAAGTCGAAATCGTAGTGAGGAAGGTTTCTTTAGGGTCCTGACTAGAGGAAGTCCTACCTGACCAAGCTAGAGGAACGTCAAGTTCCCTGAGACTTCTCAGAAGAGGTTGTGGTGTCAAGTTTTCGTAGTTAAGAAGCCACGAGTCGAAAGAAGTGTCAGGTTGAGAGTGTAGGTATGTACTGGTGTCCTTTTTGGTATCGGAACTGATCTGCATGGAGACAACCGTTTCATTACAGAGACGAAAACTTATACGATAGATCCAACCAGTATTGAAAAGAAGGTTCCTCATTCGTAGAAGATTAAAGTACCGACGTCAGTAGTAGACGTCACTAAAACCTCGGGGGTTTTTATTTCAGACTGTGACAAAGGTGACAAAGAGGTAGATAAAGGGTACTTCACTACCCTGGCCTACGGTACTAGAAACAAAAGACTTACAACTCGAAATTCGGTTGAAAAAGTGAGAGGAGAAAGTGAAAATAGTTCTCCGAGAAATCAAGGAGAAGTGAAAGAAGGTATTCCCACCACAGTAGAAGTATAGACTCCAATAACTATAAAGAGGGTCTTTAGAACTAAGGTCGAACACGAAGAAGGTCAGGTCGCAAAGAGTACTACATGAGACGTATCTTCAATTTATTCGTCCCACTGTTATATGTCGGAACTACATGAGGAAAAGGATAAACCTTGGTCAGACAACAAGGTACAGGTCAAGAAAGGAAAAAAAAATTTAAATAGAAACAGAGTTTGAAATAAGAATCCGAAGAAGTCGAAGTAATCGACGTTTCTTACTTAACCTATATTCGTTTTTGACTTTTCTCGACGTCACAAGTCCCCGAATCCGAATTTTTATAATCTCTAGATCTAAAAATAGTCTAGGTATTAAAAATTTTCGTCAGTATTATATTTTATCGTCGAGGGTCATTGAAGTTCTAAATAGAAGAAGTCTTCAATTGAGTTAAGTCAAACGAAGTAAGAACCTTCGGAGTAGTTTTAAGAGGTGTTCTAGACCTTGAAGTAGTAGTAGGAGGAGAGGTCACCGTTCACCACGAAAAGGTAGGTGTCTAACAAACCCGTCTCGAAGTCGGTCAGAGGAATTTGACCACTCTGACAGCCGTGGTTCGACCAAATTCTGCGACCCCTCGTAAAGACAGTCAACGAAACAGAGTCGCACCGGGCATTACCACTTTCACAAACGACGGTCTCTACGGACTTGAAATCCCAACAATTTCACCTAGTGACAAGGAACTAAACACTTGTATAAGTGGAGAAGTCATGGTCTCTATAACAAATGGGGATTGAAGAAATTTCTCTTGACTTCAAAAAACAGTAGACGACNAGTGTAGGTATGTACTGGTGTCCTTTTTGGTATCGGAACTGATCTGCATGGAGACAACCGTTTCATTACAGAGACGAAAACTTATACGATAGATCCAACCAGTATTGAAAAGAAGGTTCGTCATTCGTAGAAAATTAAAGTACCGACGTCAGTAGTAGACGTCACTAAAACCTCGGGGGTTTTTATTTCAGACTGTGACAAAGGTGACAAAGGGGTAGATAAACGGTACTTCACTACCCTGGCCTACGGTACTAGAAGTAAAAGACTTACAACTCGAAATTCGGTTGAAAAAGTGAGAGGAGAAAGTGAAAATAGTTCTCCGAGAAATCAAGGAGAAGTGAAAGACGGTATTCCCACCACAGTAGACGTATAGACTCCAATAACTATAAAGAGGGTCGTTAGAACTAAGGTCGAACGTAAAGAAGGTCGGGTGTAAAGAGTACTACATGAGACGTATATTTAATTTATTCGTCCCACTGTTATATGTCGGAACTACATGAGGAAAAGGATAAACCTTGGTCAGACAACAAGGTACAGGTCAAGAAAGGAAAAAAGAAATAAATAGAAACAGAGTTTGAAATAAGAATCCGAAGAAGTCGAAGTAATCGACGTTTCTTACTTGACATATATTCGTTTTTGACTTTTCTCGACGTCACAGGTCCCCGAATCCGAATTTTTATAATCTCTAGATCTAAAAATAGTCTAGGTATTTGTTTTAAAATTTTTCGTCAGTATTATATTTTATCGTCGAGGGTCATTGAAGAAGTTCTAAATAGAAGAAGTCTTCAATTGAGTTAAGTCAAACGAAGTAAGAACCTTCGGAGTAGTTTTAAGAGGTGTTCTAGACCTTGAAGTAGTAGTAGGAGGAGAGGTCACCGTTCACCACGAAAAGGTAGGTGTCTAACAAACCCGTCTCGAAGTCGTTCAGAGGAATTTGACCACTCTGACAGCCGTGGTTCGACCAAATTCTACGACCCCTCGTAAAGACAGTCAACGAAACAGAGTCGCACCGGGCATTACCACTTTCACAAACGACGGTCTCTACGGACTTGAAATCCCAACAATTTCACCTAGTGACAAGGAACTAAACACTTGTATAAGTGGAGANATTCTGCGACCCCTCGTAAAGACAGTCAACGAAACAGAGTCGCACCGGGCATTACCACTTTCACAAACGACGGTCTCTACGGACTTGAAATCCCAACAATTTCACCTAGTGACAAGGAACTAAACACTTGTATAAGTGGAGAAGTCATGGTCTCTATAACAAATGGGGATTGAAGAAATTTCTCTTGACTTCAAAAAACAGTAGACGACGCCGACAAGATACTTGGTGGAAGAAGAAAGACGTTCGTCAAGGAAAAGGTGGTTACGCGTGAACACGGACGTCAACCCGCTCAAAGAGGACCAAGTACTATCAAAGAAAGTAGAACAACCTCGCCTTTACCCCGGCGCACCCCCTGATCCCAACCGCGAGTCCACCAGAACCCGTCTGGTCGACTCCAATCCGCGTGTGTGCGCCCCTGCGTTCTACCGTCGATCTCGGTACAGGTCAAGATTGACAACGAAGACCTGGACATATGTCTAAAGAGTCCTCCGTCCAGTCCACCAGACCATAAGGGTAGAGAAAGTCTTAAAAGGTGTCAAATAACACTAGGTGTGTGAGTTTCCGAAACCGTATCAGTCTATGTCCATTTTGGTGGTCCGACAAGAGTAGTTTGAGGAGAATCTCTGCCAACGTTTCCATAGTTCGGTTAGAGGCGGTTACCTCTGTGAAAAAAGGTCGACGGAGGGGTTAAGATACCGTCTTATATTACTAACGAATAACGACTACTTTTTACTGGGTCCTAATCTGGAAGTAAAAGTTTACTCTGAGTTTCTTTTCATCCACTCGGTCAGGAGAGTTTATCCTGTAATTTACTTCTTCATAATACATCGAAAACCAGAAGAAAATAAGTGAGGTCCATCCCTAACCAATATATAACTTCTGTGAAGTGGAACGAAATCCCTCTCTTAATTGATATCTACAAAAAATTAGTATCGACACACAAAAAATATATTACCCTAAATCGTGTAAATGTTTTTGTCACAGGAAGTCAATATTTTGGTAAGTTGAAATTCAGTGTATAGTCGACTTCCTTCAGATGACCGAAATTATACGTGTTTTTATGTGTATTAGAGAGAGAATGGTGATTCAGATATGATGACTATGTATGACACTGACATATTGGACTCGTACAAGACATAGGTCTACGATGGGATGACGGGCTCAACACTGAAGTCATGACGGTACACTGTAATTCTCATATAGTAGAGTGCACAAAGGGACAGAGGACACGCGGAGGGTGGACGACAGATCGACGGTCTTTCTGAACATATGGTACCTAGAGACTGGTCCCGTGAAGGACCACACTATGGGTAGGAAAACCATATGAGGAATTGAGTACTTCACTCTGGGAAACACTAGACTGGAACAGGCCGGACAGGTTAGAAGGAAGTGAAAGGGTATGTAGTCTTCTCGATAAGAGAGTTAGATAAAAAGTAGGTGTACCTTTTATAGTGTGTAGAGTAGTGTTACAGGCGAACATTACACTTCAGAAGGGACTGAGAGGTCCATTTAAAAAAAGTCGAGACTGTCTGAGTACGATTCTACCAGGGGTCATTAAGGACAGGTACGGAAACACACTATGGAAGGAGGGAAACTCAAGTCCGTCTTTGTCGTCGCTTGTCATGGATTGTCTTGTCTCACTTCCACTGTGGTACAGTAAGTGATCCCAATGTAATTTATTGTTCCTACCACCTTATAGTGGGTGTCCTTGGAGTGTCTTATCTTCTGAGACAGAATCTTCGGACCTAGCTCTAAGAGTTCGACCGGGACTTCTTCGTTTGTCGTTACAATATTTGACGGAGACCTCTCTCAATGCACCGTCTCTTGATACCCACCAGAGATTATGGACTTCGCCGAAGACTGATTGTCTGTTATTTTACAACCCTGAGAGTAAGTGTGTTGATGTTCCTTTGTCTAAGACGGTTGTTGGACTCCTTAGGACTTTTACCTATAAAGGGGTCAACTCGAAGACTACTTCCACGTCAGGATTTACTGTAGACCTAACGTCGGTTGTTCTGGGACTTCGTCTCTAAGGACGATTCGACACAGACCTGAGAGTTGGTTACCTTTGACACTTCATTATTTCCACATAACAAAATTCAATAACTCGAAGATCAGAAAATAGTATGTCGTATCTTTCACCTATGTAATCGTTGAGGTCTATAAAAAGTGACCCCAGGATGACTTGAAAAGTATATAGAGGTAGTTCGTTAATATAAACATGTGAGTTTGTTTAAAATAGATAACAATCTATCTATCTAATTTTTTTCAATTCATAAATAGTATATAAAATTTAAGACGTAGAGGTCGGAGATTGTAATCCTACTTGAGGTGCTGAGAAACAACGTTGTTTATTTCATTTATTTATTTTCCTGATTTCATATTTTAGCCCTCTTATAATTCATTTGATAACTTTCGTTCCAAGAACCTGGATATCAAAGGAATGTTAACATTATGAGACTCGGACGTAGAATTTTTTTGACTTATACCCTTTTGACTTATCCCGATAATAAATGACTCACGGATAATGCAAGATCCACGACTGGATTGTCTGAACTTTTTACGTCAACATTTTTCTGGGAAAATATTTCTAAACCACTAAATACATCCTTTTATACTCGAAAAAAGTTCGTCGTAATCAACCTGAACTCTGAAAAACCTATTTGTGACAGTTTCCACTAATCCTATCATTTGAAACGTTTTAATTTGTTCGAGAAGATCTCTACCAATCCGACTCTGTCGTCTGAGAGGATAATTTTCCTAGTGTTCTCTGTAAGATTATATCCTAACCTATTTAGAGACTCCAGAGAAGGTGAAGATTCTAAGGTACTGCGAATTTTAACGTTAAACCTTTAGTTATAAAAGACCGTCGAATTATTAATGTCGGTTACTGTACCATAGATGTAATGTATTTTATATATAATCTTTTGATTCAAAATTTAAATAAGAGTACCTAGAGCTTAATGATATAGAAAATTTTATTTCCCAGACGGGTATTTTGGATCATGTGTATCGGGGTCCCTTTCTGATTCCTTGACCCACGACTAAAACTCAAAGCATACAACGTCACTGAGGTCGTCGGTGTGCCACCGTCTCACGACCACGTGACTCGGATTAAGTGTTCTGAAGTTTCGTCCCCGACGAATATGTAAGTTTCCGTCGAAATTGACTCTGAAACCCAAGAAGGTAGACAAAGGTAACACGGTCCACGTTGATCTACCTCCTTGACTCTATATATAAACCTCCGAGAACTTTTCCCTCTGCCGTCCTATATTTTAGTACATATAAATTTCTTTTTGATAAGTACCCATGATAAGGGTTAAACGTACACTGGAGGTTTAATGGTGATCGGTAGGGTTAGTGACGAACGAGGTTAATAAGGACATTGTAAGTGTGAGGGTGTGTTTGACCACGTTTAAGTGGTTATATATTAAGAGTAAATCTAGGGATTCGGTAGATTTCCTTGTTTTTAATAAACTAGAGGAGGATTTCGAAATCTTTAGTTCTAACTTATGAGGATACAAATAAGAGTGCATAAAGGTGTCGAGTGACAGTGTTTACTTATAATAAAGTTTTGATACTTGTCCCGATCGATCCCTCCGAAAAAGAGCAAGAAGTTCCAGTCAGGAATCTCTGGAGATAATACACTGTATAAAGGTATTTTGAGTAAAGAAAAGAAGACTCTCCACCTTTGAAGAGGTACCAAGTACTTGAGAAACTATCATAGACTTGACCTTGTAAGATGTCCAAGGAAGTAAGATATCTATAAATCTCATGCCAGTGTAGTATTCAGTTGGTATATCATGTGCCTTTCATGTGCCCGTAGAAAACCCCCCTTGACCCCAGCGTTTCTCAGTCTATGTTGACTCGCTGACTTGACTGACTGACTGACTGATCTGAGACTCTCTTGTTCAAGAGAAAATATCATTGGTGACATAGAGATTCCGGATTGTCACGGACCGTGTATCATTTGTTTCTTATGAATGTTTTATTTTTATTTAAATGTACATATGGATTGTACGATTTTCTTAAAACATTGAACTTAGGTCTAGGGACGTTTACCATCAATTATCCACAATTAACTTAATTATTCCTTGCCTAGACAGGTGAGGGTATTTAAACACAAATAGGAATTTCTTCAACTTTACTTTCGAGTTCGCTAGTTCTTCATACATGAAAATAACTCGTTAGGAACACACACTGAGATGACTCATTGAGAATTTAAGTTACTGATTGGGGTTCCCAAATTGACATCTTCTTTACTTTGTATCCATTGTTCACTAGTCTAGTTTCGTCGTACACGGAATTAGTTACATCCATGGTAAAGAGTAAGTAAGAATAACGAAACCTTCATTGTGGACGTTTATGTGAATATAAATAAAAATATGTCAGATCTTTTTGAATGTTAGAGGGTGGGGTTGTGTAGGAAGTGAGGACTGTGAGAAGATCTTTAAATTTAACAGAGGTGAAATGTAAGAAAGGATCGAATAGAAACTTGATGAGATTTTATACCTATATGGAGATTAAAAAAAACAGTTAAAATTATGGATAACTGAAGGAGAATACTTTCTACTTCTAAATTCGGTGAATATGATGGGAGGAGGGTAAAAGAGAAACCTACGAGTCACAAGTATAATAAAATCAGTAAAATAGTCAATAGATGCATTGACATTTACTAAAGGATTTTTAGTTAAAGAATCGGGTAGTGAAAAGTTATCCGAAAGAGTTGAGGTACTGAAAATTTCACAGTTAATATCGGTAATAAGAAGGAAACTGAAATAATGTAATAAGAAAGAGAGAGGACAGTCGACTTGAAAAATGAAGACATAAAAGTTCTACCAACCATAAATATAAAAAGTATTGTTGGTATTGTTACGGAAGATATAAAACAGTGTCCAATAGGGAACTTCATCTTTTTAGTTATTTACCGAAACATAACGTTAATAAGACATTCGTTGACACGTCCCGGTTCGGTCTTTTATATGGTTGTAATATGTATAAAAAAGAGCCGTACAGGTTACAACATTCAGAACCCAGTAAGCACCCTCTTACAAGGAGTTTAATTCCAGTTTACCTAATGAAAAAGGGTAGTATTTAGTACGTAAATTTTACGTAATTAAAAAAATTTCATAATGAGAACCTATGAAACGAAGTGAAAAAAAAAAATTTTATATCAGGAAGGGATTCACGAGTGGGATAGTAAAGATTGATGGAAACAGAAAAAGAATGTAATAGTAGAAAAAGAAAAAAAATAATAAAAAAATTTAACTTCCTATTAATCCAATGTTATAACACTACCAAAGACGGTATGTAGTTGTGCTTAGTAGGCATTCATACGTATACGGGGGAAGGAGAATTTCGAAGGAGGGTGGAGGGAGGGGTAGAGTCGGACATCCAACAGTCGCAGACGAAACACAAGGGACGGAGTATGTCATATAAGGGTGACCGATACGTGAACTGTATGCCACTACATATATTGAGTCATGGTGAGAGAGTTCAGTACGGCGGAAGAGGGAGGGGATGACACTGGGATACGGACAAGAAATGCAGACGTAGAGGAAACGACGGGACGTTTGTCCTAGTAGTCATGGTAGAAAGACCTAAAGTATATATAAGCAATTACATACCATAAACAGAAGGACTCAAGGAAATGAGATCCAGGTAGATGATCTTGACTAAGTTTACTCAAAGAAAAATATCGACCCGTTGTAAGGTGACACGTGGTGTTAAAGGAATAGGTACGTAGACAGTTACCTGTAGATCCAACGAAGGTGCAGGAAGTCCAGTCAAGTCAGTGAGTCAGCACAGGCTGAGACGCTGGGGTACTTAGCGTCGTGCGGTCCGGAGGGACAGGTAGTGGTAGAGGGCCTCAAGTGAGTCTGCGTGCAGGTAGCTCAGTCACTACGGTAGGTCGGTAGAGTAGGAGACCGCAGGGGAAGAGGAGGACGGGTGTTAGGGAGGGTCGTAGTCTCAGAAAATACAGGTTGATAACATTTATTACGACGTTACTTGTAATCTCATGAACACAGAAAAAGTCAATAGCAAAGGACTCCCATACACTGGTCATCACTCTGACGACCCAGTATACTATCAAAATAAGGTTCAAAAATTCCTTTAACGTATGACAAGAGTTATCACCAACATAGTCAAACGTAAGGTTGGTTGTCTCGTTTTCCCAAGGGAAAAGAGGTGAAGGAGAGGTCGCAAATAACTTTGTACATATTATGGTATATTCTTTGTTTAGCGGTCAGGTCCAAACTACGTCCTATGTCCTACGAACCCCGACCACGTGACCCTACTGGGTCTTCCTACCATGCCCCTCCCTCTTCCCTCCCCCAAGTCCTTCCCCTTGTGCACATGTGGTTACCGCCTAAGTGCAACTACATACCGTTTTGGTTATGTTATAACATTTCATTAATCGGAGGTTAATTTAGTTAAATTGAAAAAAAATTTTTTTCATTCGTCTTCTGGATTCGTCTTGAAGAGGTTCTTCTATATGTTTACCAATTATTTGTAGACTTTTCTACGAGTTGTAGTGAGTAATAATCTCTTTACGTTTAGTTTTGATGTTATTCTATTGTAGAGTGTGGTCAGACTTACCGGTAGTAGTTTTTTAGATGTTTGTTATTTGCGACCTCTCCTTCACCTCTTTTCCCTTAGGAAAACGAGACAACCAGCTTTACGTTTGACTATGTCAGTGACACCTCTTCTCACAGTAGAAAAAGAATGTGATGGAACGGAAAAGGTAGTATGTAAGTCAGTAAGTGAGGACTGACATGGTAAACAGGACAGTTGTGTAACAAAGAGACTTGAAGAAGGTCTTCGAAGACTGACATACTTGAGACTTGACGAGAGGTCCGGTAGACATGTGGGTAGTAAAACCCTGAAGGGTGACAGAGGAGGAACGAGAAGACACAAATACAGAGACAAGGGACGTGGACGCCAAAGGAGGAGGACCCGAATTGAGGCATTAACTCATACTAGAATACTTTGGAGGTTGTCTTCTCACGTGAAGTGTGTTTGAAAGGTTCACAAGTATGGCAACGTGTGTAGACATTAGATAAGAAAAAGAACTGTCCATGAAACCGAGTAATACCTTTTCAAATCCAATCTACACCTTGAGTAATAATACACTCAATTGTTGTTGGCCCTTTCAAAGAAAGAGAAAAGGTACAATTAAAAATAAAGACTATAAACTAGTTGGACCACCAACACGTAGGGATTTTAGATCTGTAATTTAAACTTGTGTCGTGTTAGGTAAACTCACCGTACCCCATTCCCGCTACGACATTTGAATTCATTCGAGTCTACTGAGATACGACGGGCCGTCTAAACAGACCAATCGTGAAGTGTAGACGTTGTTCCTCCCGATCCTTTAATAATCGCGGGAAAAGTGTTGACTTAAATACTACAATTGTCGTTATTGTGGTTGGTGAAGTGGGTTTGACTAATCGAAAAATTTAATCATTCAAGGAACTTTGTTAAATAAGAGAGATTGCATTCATATCTGTTTCAGGTCTACCTCGAAAGTAAACTCCCTTCTTTCATTACTACTCTCTTAATCTTTGGATGTACGAAAAATTTGACGATATCGTGACTTCCTTTTATTTGATGTGTGGGATGTTATGTGTGGGTATCAAACTCAGACCTTACGTAGGGTGAAAAAGTTCTTAAGTCGGTTCCGACTTTTGTATATCCCCAAGTCATGTTTCGTAAAGGAAAGTAAACTAAATCTAAAAGTAAGTAAATCTGAGAAAGTAAAATTAATGGTAATCTTGAATCGAATTAAGTAAAGAAGTCTATTCGTTTCATTTATACTTACAGTCATTCAATTCAAAAACTCTCATATCATGAATGAAAGAGTTCAAGACTGGAAACGACTGAAAGAAAATAATTTTTGTTACAGACACAATCAAATTGATACTTGAATTACTTGTAGAAACGGATATTTGGAGGTTATAGAACGTTTCCTGAATTGTACTCTTATTTTAACCTTACAAAGGGTTTTTTTTGTGACACAAAAATTAATTCATAGTGGTCATACACGTGGTTTTCTTTAATAATCTTGATGTTAATTTTACGGTAATCCTCATAGAATTAGGACTATTATGAAATCACATTGAAAGGAGTCAGGTAGTTCTTTACTTCCCCAAGGGTGTACTTTTCTACGAGATGTAGCGAGTAATAATCTCTTTACGTTTAGTTTTGATGTCATTCTGTCGTTCGGTATGACCATTCTTACCGGTAGTAGTTTTTTAGATGTTTGTTATTTACGACCTCTCCCACACCTCTTTTCCCTTGGGAGAAATTGACAACCACCCTTAGGTTTGACTATGTCCGTGGTTCTGTCATACCTCTAAGGAATTTTATGATCCTTATTTCGGTGTACTGGGTCATTAGGGTGATGATTCGTATATGAGACTCGTTTGGTTTTACCTTTCTGTGTACATAGAGTCGCAAGTCTGTCATTTCTTATATGATTGACGTTACGTCTTCTGGACCCAAACTAAGGACCTAGTCTTTCTACGGGACCTCTTCCCTTACCGATGGGTAAGGTCATAAGAACGGACCTCTTAAGGTGCCTCTCTCCTCGGACCGTCCGATGTCAGGTACCTCAGTGATTCTCAGTCTGTTCTTACTCGTTGTGTGTGAATAGAGTTACGAGTAGGGTCCTGATAAATGTTATCGATCCTGTACCTTCGTTATATCTACAGGTATCTGTCTGTTTTACTATTTCTTCGACACGATGTGTACGACTTGCCTTAAAATGAGTCGGTTTTTTCCTTACATAAACTCAGTCAAGGTTACTACACTACCTGGATCTTGGATACATGTCTCACTTCATTCAGTCTTTCTCTATTGGTCTGTGCCATATGATTTCCGAGGTATGATTATACCTTAGATCTTTCTACCAGGACTACTTTGATAGTCGTCCCGTCGTTACCTATACGTTTCTGTCTCTTGACTGAATACCCGTACACCCGACCCCTTCCTCTCCCACCCTATATACCTCTCATTGTACCTTTGTACGTAAGTCAAGTCAAGTCAGTGAGTCAGCACAGGCTAAGAAACGCTGGGGTACTTAGCGTCGTGCAGTCCGGAGGGACAGGTAGTTGTTGGGGGTCTCAAATGAGTTTGAGTACAGGTAACTCAGTCACTACGGTAGGTTGGTAGAGTAGAAGACAGTAGGGGAAGAAGAGGGTGGAAGTCAGAAAGGGTCGTAGTCCCAGAAAAGTTTACTCAGTCAAGAAGTGCAGTCCACCGGGTTCATAACCTCAAAGTTGAAGTCGTAGTCAGGAAGGTTACTTACAAGTCCTGACTAAAGAAAATCCTACCTGAACAACCTAGAGGAACCTCAGGTTCCCTGAGTGTTCTCAGAAGAGGTTGTGGTGTCAAGTTTTCGTAGTTAAGGAGTCGTGAGTCGAAAGAAATATCAGGTTGCGAGTGTAGGTATGTACTGATGGTCTTTTGACATCGGAACTGATCGATGAAACAACCGTTTCATTACCGAGACGAAAACTTATACGATAGATCCAACCAGTATTGAAAAGAAGGTTCGTCATTCGCAGAAAATTAAAGTACCGACATGAGTGGTAGACGTCACTAAAACCTCGGGTTCTTTTATCCAGGTGGTGACGAAGGTGACAAAGGGGTAGATAAACGGGACTTCACTACCCTGGCCTACCGTACTAGAAGCAAAAGACTTACAACTTAAAATTCGGTTGAAATAGTGAAAGGAGAAAGTGAAAGTAGTTCTCCAAGAAATCAAGAAGAAGTGAAAGACGGAATTTCCACCACAGTAGACGTATAGACTCCAATAACTATAAAGAGGGTTGTTACAACTAAGGTCGAACACGAAGTAGGTCGGGTCGGGAAGAGTACTACATAAGACGTATATTCAATTTGTTCGTCCCACTTTTATATGTTGGAACTGTATGAGGAAAAGGATAAACCTTGGTCAGATAACAAGGTACAGGTCAAGATTTACAACGAAAGACTGGACGTATGTCTAAAGAGTTCTCCGTCCAGTCCACCAGACCATAAGGGTCGAGAAAGTCTTAAAAGGTGTTAAATAAGACTTGGTGTGTCAGCTTCCGAAACCGAATCAGTTATTTCGTCTTTCTCTACAAAAAGACCTTGAGAGAACGAAAAAGGTACTAGGTTGCCTACAACCGTTAAATTAGAGATCAAGGAGACGGAAAGGATTTTGGTCGAACTTGTAGACCTTCAAGTGCCAAGTGTATAACAACTTTGGACCGAACCTCTTAAAACTCGTAATGAAATGATCGCACACTCTACTCACGTCAACACGCCATCAAACTCGTAAGAAACCGTAACGGAAAGAAACCCTAACCTTACTTTTGACGGGAAAAGGTCAGGACACCGGTGACGACACAAAAGGTTTAAACGACCGTATAACTCACGTCGTGAAAGTATCGTAGTAGAAAATCCTAAACTTCATCGAGTTGATCTTAAGGTAGTAGAGGTAATCGAAACAAACATCACTACGAAAGATTCCGGGTGAACTGAAGTGTTAGGTCCTATAGACCGAGATCTACTCACTAGTGTGGTGCTACTAATAGACCCAGTGCTTCTATAAAAACATGTCAAGACACATAAGAAAGGTGGAGAAGAATTATAGAAGACGAAGACCATCCAGGTATGGTAAAGACAGGAAATAACTCGGGTAGAAACGTACTTTACAAGAGAACTATGGAAATTAAAAGAACTCTAGAGATCAGAAAAGGTAAGACAACAAAAGGAGATAAAGAAACGTGACTAGTGACTCCTTCTAAAAGATAGAGAGGAACAATAAGAAACCTTGAGACGTAAGTTTATCCATATATAAAGGAAAAGAGGAAACGAAAAACGAAGAGAAGAAAGGTGTCGATAAACACTTCGGAGGAGTCTGTCGCTAAAACGAAAAACTGGGAACAGGGGATATGTTACAGTACTTGGAGGTAGGTATCAAGTAGTCCGTGAGACAGATAGTATAGATCAGGGAATTTAGATAAAGCGTGAAGATGACATATTAGCATTCCCTAAACTAAATCCAGTATGGTCTTACCAGATGAAAGAAGGGATGAAAAAAGTTAAATTCGGACTTAAACCGTTATTCCTTAAGTACTAGACTCGGTGTCATTCAAGGATCAGAACAAAAACGACTGACATATCTCGAAGAGGTAGAAACCACCGTTTCTTATATTAGTTAGACTAAAGTTACAACTGGTAGACCATTACAGGTACACATCTCAGAAGAGAACACAACAACCTTCTCCTTGTATTTCAATTCACCATAAGAATCTTCTTATGTGAGATATAACTAAGTTATACCCTTTGTCGATTCATAACTTTTTTATACACGATATACCCTTTATGTTCGATAATAAAATTCACGATATTCAAAATATGGGTTCTCTGAGTCTTGACTATACTACGATACTGAAAATAAAAATCTAACATACGTATAAGGTCCAACACATTGTTGAGGGGAAGGTCTCTATGAAGAGTAAATGTGGGTTTTCATGGAAAATTTTTTAATAAGTCTTTTTCTTTTGATGAGGTTGAGAGGGTAGTCTTATACTTATCGGTCCATTCCAGCTACGACACGAAACAACTGAGGAATCCGTAGAAACTGTTTCTTGGTGCTAATTCTGTACCGTCCGGGTACCGATTCTGTACCGATCCACACGATCTTGGACGTTTTCTCTTAAGTTTCTGAGGTGAAGAAAGGGTTCTTTCAGGTGTCTCCGGTGTTTGTAGTTTACATTCTTTCTTAAACGTACATTCTAATACTGAAATTACAGATTTTATAGTAAACGGAACGAATGTTAAGTCCATAGAAAGGTGACAAATTAAAATGAGTATTCTAGTTTCCTGTTTATAATGGATTTTGGTTGGGTTCTATGTCAACGCCAAGAAGTCAGACGAGAAGAGATGAAACCACTTCGGAGTTGGGTCAGTCCCGACCGACTGACACACTGACCTCGGAACGGTGACAAGGGTAAAGTTTCAGGTACTGTAGGAGAGACTTCGGTTAAGGTGTCCTTAGTAGAAATCACAGCTTCATAAGAGAAGAACGTTTTTATAGAGGAAACAAAGAACCTCAATTACGGTAAGGATGTCGTTACGGAATGACGATAATGCTATTGGTTCTTTTTTTCAAGAAGATTAGAGTTAAAAAGTTTAAAAGCGACTTATAACACATGACAGATACATTGTACGGAAGTAATAAGTTGGAAAAGTCTATTTGTCTGTCTTTTTATCTAAACGTAAACTATATGGAGAATTTCGATATAAGATCAAAAGTAAGTTAGGGTAGAATCACTACATATTGAGTCAATAAGGATTTGAAGGTTGAGAATTACTCTTTATTAACACTCAGTCTTTTTTTGTTTTGAAATGAGAGTCCAGGATGGAAGACGGATGACTAGTGAGTACAATGTCAAAAAAATAGGACGGTACCGGTTTGTGACGTAGTATTCACGTTTGTATGTAATCCTTGTATTTTACTTTTTGTCGAAGAAACTTTGTGGATATAAGTTAAATAGGATATGTCTTAGGGTTATCATAGTCCCGGACCCTCCCGTTACCATATTTATATCAAACATACCGGTACAGTAATTAATGATCTCCGATATCTAATATACTGTACTTGATTTGATTTAGAAATTTTTGGTAGTTAGGGTTTCGTGGGTAGGTTTGTTCTTTCGTAGAAAAGTCAAAGATTATTACTAGGTCAACGGATGTCCCCTTTTTGAATTTCAGACCGGATTATTGTCCTATGGAGGGTGTCAAGACACGAAGCGATGAACACACACGTACCGACACATATACCCGCGTGTTCACAGACATACACAAAACTACTTCATGCTTCCCACGCATCCTCCCGACAAAGGCTTTCTCCGTCCATTACCTTTTCTCCCATGGAAAAAGAAAAAAAAAAAAAAAATAAATATTAGCTAAGAAATAACGATATTAAAACAGTAAAACTTTTGTAACATATTTATCTTAGTATATTATATATTGGATAAAAAAAGTTAAAATTTTAGAAATTAAGAATGTCGATGGATTAAATAATTTTACTTTAATTTTCTACGAACGAAGGACCTTCTTTTCGATATTGTTTGGAGTCAAGTCGAGTCAACGAGTCAGTACAGACTGAGAAACACTGGAGTACCCGACGTCGTACGGTCCGGAGGGACAGGCAGTGGTTAAGGGTCTCGAACGACTTTGAGAACAGGTAGTTCAGTCACTACGGTAGGTTGGTAGAGTAGGAGACAGTAGGGGAAGAGAAGGATGTAAGTTAGAAAGGGTCGTAACCCCAGAAAAGTTTACTCAGTCAAGAAGTGTATTTCACCGGTTTCAAAGTCGAAGTTGTGGTCAGGAAGGTTACTTATAAGTCCTGACTAAAGGAAATCCTACCTGACCAACCTAGAGGAACGTCAGGTCCCCTAAGAGTTCTCAGTAGAGGTTATGGTGTCAAGTTTTCGTAGTTAAGAAACCGCACGTCGAAAGAAATATCAGGTCGAGAGTGTAGGCATGTACTGTTGACCTTTTTCGTATCGAAACTGATCTACCTGGAAACAACCGTTTCATTACAGAGACGAAAAATTATACGACAGATCCAACCAGTATCGAAAAGAAGGTTCCTCCTTCGTAGAAAATTAAAGTAGCGATATCAGTGGTAGACGTCACTGTTTGGATTTGTCGTATAATTTTTCTCTCTGTAATACCTGTTTCCAGACAGATCTGTTTCGATGTCAAAAAGATCATTGGTACATATCTACACTCTGAACCTGGTATTTCTTCTGACTCACGACTTCTTGACTACGAAAACTTGACAATACAACCACAACCTTTTCTAAGAACTCTCAGGGAATCTGACGCTCCTCTAGTTTGGTCTGTTAGGATTTCCTTTAGTCAGGAGTGACCTGTACCTTGTTGTCTGACCAAGGTTTATCCTTTTCCTCATGCAGTTCCGACATATAACAGTGGGACGAATAAATTGAATATACGTCTCATGTAGTACTCTTTACCGACCTGACCTTCCTTGTGTTCGACCTTAGTTCTAACGACCCTCTTTTTAATTATTGGAGTCTATACTTCTACTGTGGTGGGAATACCGTCTTTCACTTCTCCTTGAGTTTTCGGAGAACTACTTTCATTTTCTCCTCTCACTTTTTCAACCGAATTTCGAGTTGTAAGTCTTTTACTTCTAGTACCGTAGGCCAGGGTAGTGAAGTACCCTTTATCTACCCCTTTGTCACCTTTGTCACAGTCTGAAATAGACCCCCCCGAGGTTTTAGTGACGTCTACCACTGACGTCGGTACTTTAATTTTCTGCGAATGAGGAGCCTTCCTTTCAATACTGGTTGGATCTATCGTATAAGTTTTCGTCTCTGTAATGAAACGGCTGATTCCAGGCAGATCAGTTCCGATACCAAAAAGGACACCAGTACATACCTACACTCTCAACCTGACACTTCTTCCGACTCACGGCTTCTTGACTACGAAAACTTGACACCACAACCTCTTCTGAGAACTCTCGGGGAACCTGATGTTCCTCTAGGTTGGTCAGGTAAGACTTCCTCTAGTTGCGACCCTAAAGAAACCTTCCTTACTACGATTTCGACTTTGAGGTCATGAAACCGGTGGAGTACGGTTCTCAACTGAGTAACCTTTTCGGAAACTACGACCCTCCCTAATCCCCGTCCTCCTCTTCCCCTGCTGTCTCCTACTCTACCGACCTACCGTAGTGACTGAGTTTACTACGCTCAGACTTACTTGAGACCCTCTACCACTACCTGTCCCTCCGGACCGTACGAACTAAGTACCCCAGCGTTTCTCAGCCTGTGCTGACTCGTTGACTTGACTTGACTTGACGAAAATGAATTTACACATAGGGAGAAATACGATATTGTATTTTTAAGGACTACGGTAAAAATCTGAGGGTTCCTAAGACGAAAAAGGCGACTTTATAAATCTCTTAAACGTAGATACTATATCCACGAAGTTAAAGGTATCGAAAGTGTACCACATCCAGTGACGAAGATTTTCGGAAACACTTTCTTGTATACTCAAGGGATGAACGTCGAACACAAAACGTTTCATGTTCTCTCATGGTACCCGTAGAGATATCGATTATAACGACCTCCTCATCAAACTACACGACACGACACAGTGAGTCGACACTGACTGAGAAACACTGGGGTACCTGACATCGGGTGGTCCGAGGAGACAGGTACCCGTAAGACGTCCGTTCTTATGACCTCACCCAACAGTACGGGAGGAGGTCCCCTAGAAGGGTTGGGTCCCTAGGTTAGGTCCAGAGGTAGTAACGTCCTCCTAAGAATTGGTAGACTCGGTGGTCCCTTCGGGCTCATTAAACTATACTTGGACGATTACAAAAATTTTCAAGGAGACGTTTCGGGTTATGTTTATCATAACGTAACATACAATAAAGAAACACAGTGAATTTCAAACATCGGACTGATTGACGATTTCCTCTAAAGTCCTAAACTTATGAAACGTGTCAAACCTTTGTTCTCTGTTTACACTTTAATGATGACTTATTCGCGCTCTCTGACTGAAAATAAAGACGATAATCTAACTTGGTGGTGTGTGTGTGTGTGTGTGTGTGTGTGTGTTGGACAGGGTTTAGTCATTGTTTTACTACTTAAGTATAAAAAATGTACATTGTATTTATTTTTATACAATAAACTATACATAACAAAATGTAGACTGTACGGGATCTACAACAAACCAAGAAGTCCTACTCAGAGAAAGTGTGGCCTTGTTTTAAATTTCTTTAAATCTCAACTAAACAAAAGTATCGGAAACGTCAAATTCGTACTGTTTTAGAATAAAAGTAAAAGATCGAGAAGTGTTAAAGGTTCTGTTGACCTAAAGAGGAGGTCTTTTTAAAGTGTGTAAACAAAGTGAATTCATCTACACTTTTTATTGGTTGTAAAAACTTATAAAAAAGAAAAAACTTATTTATAGATCAGAAATAGTTGTCTTTATTTGAACATGAAGTTTTAAAGATACAATATCTTTACGTCGATCGAGAACTTATAGTATAAGTTGAGTACTTGTAAGAATTTGTGTTCTAATATATACCTGAGTGAAGTTTAAGTACTCCATTGTTGTACGTTTATTGATATAGAACCTAACAATACCATCTTTTACGACTTCTTTTCGATAAGGTTGAACTAATACTCAATCGTCGTAGTGAATCCATATCTACAAACTATACCTATAAGTCACTATATAACAAAAATTATAACGGAATTCACCATGTTAGTACGAACGTACTGTATATATGATAACGTATTAGGTAGGGTCAATGTTAAAATTCAATTTGTAGGTCCCTTCGTAAGGAAACATACTCGATGAAAAGACGCCGGAACGGTAGGGTAAGAGACTAATTCGTTGTGGGAGTCTCTACTCAGAATTTTGGTTCGACAATCTCTTTTTTTTAGTTCCTTAGGATACCACACATTGAATTTCCTTAAGAGGGAGTGTCTCGGGTACTCAGTTGTTAATAAATAACTTACAGTCGATATAGGTACCGTACAAAGTGACACCCGAAAGGTCCATCGGGTCACCAGTTCTTAGACGGACGGTAAAGTCCTCTACGTTCTCTCTGTCCAAACTCGAGACCCAATCCTTCCATGGGACCTACCGCTGGGTCAGGTAATCAGAACGAACTTTTTAGGGTACCTGTCTCCTCGAACCACCCGATGTCGGGTACCCTAGCGTTACTCAGTCTGTGTTGATTCACTGACTTGTGTGTGTACAAGGTGACATCCGATGTTCTATATTATTCCGTTACCGTGGGGTGAGGTCATGAGAACGGACCGTTTAGGGTACCCATCTCTTCGGACCATCCGACTCCAGGTACCCCAGCAATTCTCAACCTATGCTGACTCGCTGAAGTGAAAGTGAAAAGTGAAAGTACGTAACCTCTTCCTTTACCGTTGGGTGAGGTCACAAGAACGGACCTCTTAGGGTCCCTACCGCCTCGGACCACCCGACGGTAGATACCCCAGCGTGTCTCATCCTGTACTGACTTCGCCGAATCGTCATCGTCGTAGTGTTCTATATTATCGATGGTCGTAAATGACTTATGGATGAGGTCTCTGACATGATCATTGATAGAAGATGTACAACCACACCCGCCCGAACTTACAGTCCGACTTTTTTAGATTTTGACTAGGACCTCCGTCAACCATTGGATATTTCCCAAAATAAAAAATTCCCAGTTCCCTTTTACGTACTCAAAATTCTTGTCTCCCTTTCCAATTAGACCGTCACTACACTTACCTGTCGATTTCAAGTTCTAATCGTCCGACGGTCCACCATCTGTCCTTCCCGGATTTGGTCTCGTCACAGTCACACTTACACTTCGGTTCCAACCTCCACTCTTCGTCACCCTACTCAATCTCCCAGATTACTTTTGGATCTCTAGTACTCTAGTACTCTTCGATTTCAACTTTAAAATGAAATCCTTTAATAAAGTCTTGATGTAAACATGTGTACACTTCTCTCTCCAAACATAATTTTTTTTTTTTCGTCATCCACTACGGCATCATTGATGTTGTAGAGTCCCCGGCTCGTACTGCTGTCAAACAAAGAGTCAGTTTCGTGTCAGTCTACGGTCACCCCGTCGGGAGGCAGTAGAATGTTACTATGGTACACCTTGTACACTAAAGGTTCCCCAGAAATGTGCCCTTCTCTCACGCACACGTAGACACGGACGAGTCAGTCCAGACTGAGAAACACTGGGGTACCTGACATCGGGCGGTGCTAGGAGACAGGGACCCTAAGAGGTCCGTTCTTATGACCTCACCCAACGGTGCAGGAGGAGGTCCCCTAGAAGGGCTGGGTCCCTACCTTGGGTGCAAAGGACGGGGAGGACGTGACGTCCGCTTAACAAACGGTGAACATAGTATGCGTCTTAGAACCACCGAACACGGTATCTGTCTTATCAGAATTCCAAGTCCGGACCTCTATCGAATATAAGTGAGATGAGAGTAGAGCGACCGATATTGACCGATATTCGTGTATAGGGGTAGGATTAGTGTGTGTGTTCCGATCTTTAAATCTTCGTGAGTTTTATAAGTCCCTGGTGATTACAGTGGTCCAAATCAACAATTCTTGTTTTCTGATCTTGCGAGTTCATGAATAGTTGACCCGTGATCAATTACTCAATACAATGAAGGTGTGTAACCTTTCCGGAGTCTTCTTCAGATTATGCCCTTCTAGAACTTCTATGTAGTTCACTTTTTTTTACTCCACATCTGTCCACGCGTGTAGTACCACTCGCCTCACCTCACCTCAGCGAGTCAGCGCGAGCTGAAAACGCTGAGGCACCTATCGTCGGACGTGGTTCGAGGAGGCAGATACCCTAAAAGTTCCGTTCTCATGACCTCACCCCACGGTAAAGGAAGAGGTCCTTTAGAAGGGTTGGGTCCCTAGCTTGGGTCCAGAGGGGAAGTCATTTTTCCTAATTTAGACTTTAAAGACTCACTTAATTTCTTTACGGTTTTCCTATGTATTCCTTACTTACCGTTATCAATGGGTGAGTTTCCTCTACTTACCCACTTTGGTGGGAAGTTCTTTCGGATCAAAATAAAAATGTGTACTGGGTCAAGTTTACTAAACCATAAAATAGAACATATACTCGTCAGAAATATAAAATAAAATTGTTTTTACAGTCATGCAAAGAGTCTTACTGGATTTTTGTTTACTTAAGTTCGTATTAACGTTCCATTGTTTGAGGTTCTGTCTGGTTGCCACCTTACGGTGGTCTCTACATTTTTACAAACTTATGAAGGACTCGCAAATTATCACTGCGACGTCGACGAAACATAAGACTCTGAAGAATTTCCTTCCGTTTATTTTGACCTACAACGAATAAAAAGGAACTTAACATGGAAAGATTTTCGGGTTAAATTTAAATCGAACCCTAAAGGACGATTGCGAAACTTTTTCGACTTCGTCGACAAACGACGAATACCAAACCACCCGGTCTTAAACCGAGTGGCACCTAAGATCTAAGACACACGATTCCGTCTTGTTTCTCTATGTCCTTCACCGTAGATTCGTCCAAAAAGTGACGTACTCTTAGGGCCAGGTAATGACCTTTATTAGGGTAGATCGGTCAGTAAGATGGACTTAGAGTCCAAGGGAGGGAGATTTTATCCCTAACCCATAGATGCATTATCCCAGAAACACTTCTCAGTCACTACTTTACCAGATAGATGTCTCCAAACATATGACCATCCACGACAACTGGCAAAAAAAGACCTTTCGAGAAGAACGACAGAATTCTGGTACTGGACCCTAGTTGGGCGTGGAACCCAGTAAGAAGGTTACTGAGTCACAAACAAAACGAGACAGGACGATCGCACGTCGCGGAACGGGTTATGTCATAAGGTTCACGGAGGACGTAAGTAATGACTTAATTCACTCAATGGTATCAGTGAGACCTAGAAAGAGACTAACTAGGAGAAAGGGGAAACAGTCACGACTGGGATGTCGAGGGATCCCGTGTTCTTACAGATCCTCTAGGCAGTCAGTTATAAGGACTTCCTCGTCGAACTGCGAACCGAAAATGTGACCGGTGTAGTATAAAATGATTAATATCTACATTACAGTGTTCCCTACACGAAACACGACTCCAGTCTAAGTAAAACAAGATAAAGAGTATGACCTCACCCAACGGTAAAGGAAACACGTTAGTATTTGAGAAATTTTCGTATATGACTAATAGATCACCCACGATTTGAAACAAACTTTGTCAAATGGAAATTAGGAGAGTGGTCAGGGTGTCCTGTCTAACAATAACAGGAGTAGAGTGTCTACTTCTTTGTCTCTCTGTTCATTTTATGGAACCGGTACTAAGGTATCGAAGACAACCTTTTGTGTCCTATGACTAAACCCGTCAAACCCAGTCTCCGATGTAAGAATCGAGGAGATGGTATGAAAGAATATTAGTATTTGACATAAAAATTGTGTCGTATTAAGGAGAACCATTATGTTTTTCGTTAACGGATAGTGCAATTGATTCTTCTGCCTATAAAATTCACTATCACAACCATGTTTCTCTTTCCGAAACCATGAGTATGTCTATTTCCTCTGTATTTGAAAAACCATTCATTGTTATTTTCTCCTGTATCTTAAAACCCATTTATTGTTATACAACCTTCATTACACATGAGGTTCTTTTCCCGGTTTTCAGTCTCTCTTAACCAAAACTCAGTGACAATTATTACTACGATTTTTGTAATCATAGAAACTAGGTACCTAGAGATAAAAACCCTCAGACGAGTTTTCTTTATTTCTTTGTGTTCCTTTACGAATGTATCACTTCTACGTATGTTTTAGTAAGTACATAAACACATGAAAGATCTTTGTAAGAATGACTTTATACATGTATTTTGTATAAACATCTTTTCAGATATTTTTGTATATACTTGTCACATTCCTTGTTAATTTATTTTACGGTGAGGGGTTTATGAAGGGAAAGACTTACGAATATCCATTGGTGATAAGACCAAAAACGTCATTAATAAAGGAATAAGAAATGTCTAAAATGGTGGGACTTAATAAACTGTCATATCATCTCAAAATGGACAAAACTTGATGTGCCTTTGTCTTGGTGTGTTTTACATAAGGAACCCGTTGAACAGATGAAAAAAAGGGTAATACAACACTGTGAGTCAATGGACCAAGGACATCGTCAATAAAGTGATTGTAAATTATATTAATCACTGTATAGACTGAAAGATCACTATAAGAATGAAAACGAAGACTAAAAAGGGTGAACAAAGGATAAAACTATTAATAAAAAACGGTAAAACGGTAAACTAAAAAAATTAGTGCACTGAATAAAAAGAGAGTAAAAATAAAAATCACCACTAGGAACTTTATTGTATATATGAATAATTTTAGATTTGAATAAGGTATAGAAATGATGTTTATATAATTAGTATATATTAATTATATTAATATTAATTGTATAATACAAGGAATATTAAAACTGAACCAGGATAAAAAAATTAGGTGTTTCGTAATAAAAAAAAATTACCTACAAGTAAAGTTAATTGAATGTATATATCATGAACCAAATGCGAAGAAAATCGTTGAACCTAAAAGTTAGATACTAGTGAAAGGAAGAAGGATTCCCGTAAAAATTCTTTGGGAAATACTCCCGGACGACCATTGTTTGAGTCCAAGACAAAATGTCTTTACAGAAATAAATCGGAAATAAAAATGTCTATTTTAACACCTTACTCTCAATACCAGAGTTATATACGACCCTATATGTGACAGAAAGGAGGAGTCGATTATAATTCTATAGGGAAATATTTCATATATATGTATATAAAAATTTTAATAGAAACCACAACACGTAAAAGTGGTACGTAAAGGAGACCGTGTCTGAAATATTTAAGAAACTATAAGTACTTAATGGAAATTTATACACATAGTCACGTAAAATAGTTAAGGTCTTTTAAGAACCTGTAAATAGAAAAGTTCATAACTGAGACTGTGTGATATATCGAAGAGAAAGACGTCGAAGATAATTTATGACTAGGCAGGAAGAGTTAATAGAAGTTACAGAGAATCGATGAGTATAAAGGGTTGAGAAGCAGAGAGACGTAAGATCTATTGAAGAAGATTTGACAGAAGAGCATGAGTAACAAAGAGGTCGAAACTGATTAGACGACAATGTGAAAGAGTTGAAACAGAAAGTAAAGCTAAAACGAAGGAAATAACTCCAAGAAAAGAAGTATAGACGATCTTGTCGAAAAATGTCAAAAGACATGATAAATGAGTTCGAACAGAGGTTAATTAAATTTGTCGCTCCTACTCATAAAATTCAATGTAGAATGTTGAAGTTAGACCTCAGAAACACTTTCACTCCAACGAGTCAGTACAGGCTGAGAAACACTGGGGTACCTGACGTCGGATAGTCCGAGGAGGTAGGTACCCTAAAAGGTCCTCAGAAACATCTAGTCAGAATTTTCAAGTTCAAGTGAACCAAGTAAGTCGTTTACGGAAGTCTCTTCTTCACCGAAGTCAAGTTTTGGTTGGGAGATCCGAGGACGGAAGTGATCCAAAGACGGACTATTAAGAAGTAATAGAACAAACAACAGATCATTAAAATTTTTCAAAACAAACGAATAAAAAATATTAAATTATATAGGTTGTAAAAATCAACACTAGACTCTCATTTCTACCAGGTTTATTGGATTAGGCCGTATAATGGTCTTGTTTTTAGGGACAAAACTTAATAAATTAGTAAGTCAACGGGTTCCCATAACTTGATCTGATTTATTAGAAAGTGTACAAGAGGATATTACAAATACCTCAGTAAAACCGTTTAGTTTGTTATTCTCCCGATTATTTTGTGTTTAACAAAATTATACTCGTATACCTGGACCTTTAATTCTCTGGACTCAAAAAGAACCGGTGACTGTAAGACGGTACACTACACTCATTACATAAATTAAATGAATTACGAAATTAGTAGGATGAACATTTGGTCTTATTTTTATATAAAGTGAATGTCAAGGTAAAAAAGGGTAAAAAAAGGGGTATTTTGAAGAGAGTCGATTCACTTCTCGAGGATCCTTCCTGACTTATTAAGTTTCATGATTCAAATGTTTTCGATTTATAGGAGTAGCGACGAAAACAACGTTTTAAATTTTGTAATGGCTGCTCAGAAAGTGGCATAGAGAAGTCTCTTTCAAGAGTATATTCTACGAATCCTATTTATTTGTAACCTTAACCTGAGACCAAAATAAAAATTGGTGTCCTTTCTTTGTAAGATATGGGTTTCTGTGTGAGCGAAAGAACGTACCCGTGCCTGGGTCTCGAGAGAGTGGATTAACACTAGTTAGGTGAACTCGGGACCTGAATCATAAAATGAACAAAACGTTTACAGAGACTAAATACCCGTGTGTAGTTCCTCTTTCACGTGAAGTGTCTTTAATCCCTCTCTTTTTGGAGTCAGTCGGTAAGACGGCTTCTTCATGTTGGCCCTGAGGAGGGGTCGTGTCTACTCATACTCTCTCAACCGCTTTTGTTCGAGAGACCACTCAGTAGGACTTACGGTGACCCTGTTATCAGTAGTGTAAGGGTACCTACCCCGTCGATCTTCGGGATCGGGGTGTCATACTTTTTCGACATTTCAGACACTTGATCCTCGTAAGGAAAGGAGTGGGTCGCGGGAATGAGAGACTGACGTCTTGGACAAAAGACTCCTATTGAGTTCCGAAACCCTCGTTTTTACACCACACTTACGTTCTTTTACGAAATTTACACTTCCTGACTTTCCTCAAATTAACTTTTACAGAGGACATAATTATAAAAAGTGTGATAAAAAAAATGGTTGTGATGTTTGTTGTTGTAATGATAAATAACTGATAAAGGATAAAAGGTGTGTAATAGAGTAAAATAGAAGTACCGTAGAACAATCCATAGAACCAAGGGTTGATAACTTACTCTTTTAAACTCTTATTTCTTTTTCTGGAGTCTCTTCCGTTTTCCAGTTGTTTTCATTTCTTTTGTAACATGACTTCAACTGTACTGAGGTTCCAGACAAGAAAATTGGCATATATATGACTGAGAGGAATAATCTCGAAGAACTCCCTCTGAAGAAAAACTTTGTCCTTTTTCCCTACCCTTGATAAAATTATTTAATACTTTTATTAGTAATACTTAATATTTAAAAATTACTCTGTGCGAATACATAAGTGGTTTAACGAAAGAAGAAAGGATCTAGTTGTTCTACTACTGGAGAGGGGCGGAAGGAACAGTAAGCTAGCCACGGTGACGGACACAAGACAGGTCCCCTTACACCCGTCTCCACCGCACCCGGTCGGATTCCGGAACAATATCTTGGAGAATACGTTAAGGGGTTCGGGAGAAAAAGATAATAACTTAGGAACTGTCCGAACCTTCAGTTCACTACTTCCACCGTCATTGATTCCATCTTCCTCGTCCCGAGGCACCAAGTCTCGAGGCAGCGATTGACACACCCTGTGACTATCCTCTTGATGCCCTGACGCGACGTGACTCTGTTGCAACAATGTCCTCAAGGATCGCCGAGTCTGTCCTTTCGTAGACGGCCGTTACGCCCGCTAGGCCCAAGCTAGGGACCGAACCCTTCTAGGGGCCCTCTTCCCTTGCCGTTGGGTGAGGTCATGAGTACGGACCTTTTAAGGTACCTGTCTCCTCGGAACTTCCCGATGTCAGGTAGTCCAGCGTTTCTCAGTCTGTGCTGACTGGTTGAAGTAAAGTGAAGTGAAGGGGACGGAGTATATGATGGAAGATTGGTACTCTTTTACGTAAGCAATTTCGGTGATTACCGTACGGTTGTAAAAGTTGAAGAGGAGATAAAAATTTCTGAGTCCGAATAATGATCCAAAAACTTTCAGTATTATTGAAGATCAGATCTCGACACCACAACCTCTTCTGAGAACTCTCAGGGAACCTGACGTTCCTCTAGGTTGGTCAGGTAAGATTTCCTCTAGCCAGGACCCACAAGAAACCTTCGTTACTACGATTTCGACTTTGAGGTCATGAAACCGGTGAAGTACACTTCTCAACTGAGTAACCTTTTTGGGACTACGACCCTTCCTAACCCCCGTCCTCCTCTTCCCCTACTGTCTCCTACTCTACCGACCTATTGTAGTGGCTGAGCTACTTGTACTCAAACTCACTTGAGGTCCTCAACCACTACCTGTCCCTCCGGATCGCACGACGTTAAGTACCCCAGTGTTTCTCAGTCTGTACTGACTCGTTGACTTGACTTGACTCAGATCTTCTTTTGTAAAAACAGTCCTGTACTTTTAATTGTTACCAAGACAAAAGTGGACCCTGTTTACTTGGTATTAAACGAAACTACGTTTTTAGTTAATATGTACTTAAGAAAGAAACGCTATGAAATAAAAATATTGTTACTTAATATATTTTTTTTCTTCTGATACCCTTAGATTCACTATGACGATGAATCCTACCGAGTCTGTATTTTCAAAAGGAAAGTGAGAAGGATATCGAGAAAATTGGTCTACTATTTTTCTCGAAACCACTGTAGTCTTTATTTTCCCTAGTTGACACGGTCCCATCAGTATCACCTAAGTAGTCTAGTGGACGTCTCCCTCACAGTTGGTTCGTTATACGAACTTTCGAGAATTTTTCTTTCGGACACTTGTCTTGGTCTCCATACCCTCTTGTTCCTTTTTTCGTCTCCCGTTTTCACAGTTTCTTGTCCTCTTCCTCTTTTGTTCATGATCACCATGATATTTTTCTTTTTCTAATAATAATAACGAGTTCGGTCGTTACAATACGCACGTTTAGTGAAGTCAGTACAGGACGAGAAATGCTGCGATACCTGACGTCGAACGGTCGAGGAGACAGGGTACCCTAAGAGGTCCGTTCCTATAACCTCACCCACCGGTACGGGAGGGAGGTCCCACAGAGGAGCTGGGTCCCTAGATTGGGTACAGAGAATGTAGATTGGACGCGACCGTCCACCCAAGAACTGGTGAGTGTGGTGGATCCTTCCTAACCTTTATTCGATAACGTCCTAATTATACTGGACGTTGGGTCCTTTCTGACGACAAGGGACAGGTGAAGGTAGGAAGTTTGGTCTTCGGTTGTCCTTACTCTTTAAAATTCTGTGGGAGACCAACGAGTCTATCATTTCTTAGACGGAAGTTACGTCTTCTGGAACCAAACTAGGGTCCCAGTCCTTCTAGGAGACCTCTTACCTTACCGTTGGGTGAGGTCAGAAGAACGGATCTCTTAAGGTAATTGTCTGGTAACTCAGTTTTTCTTCGTCTGTGCTGACTCATCGACGGTGTGTGTGTGTTGGAATTATTTCTGGACGTTATATGTGTAAACGTTAGACATAAAGGAACAACTGATTTTAAAAAGTATAGAAGTAAAATTCCCATACAATTCGTCAGGTTACATCGACTATAAGGGTCTACAAAATCCGACTTCGTTTCCATTTAGTTTCGGTTATTGGGTGTTTGTAATAGGGGTGAGGTCACTCCCTGCCTCGACCGTCACTCAAGTGTGTTAAGAATAACACGTTTTATTCTCAGACATACTAAATGCAACATCGTAGTCGACGTTATAAGACCCAGTCGGGTTAAATACTTCGTGTTATGCACAAGATAGGGGTCTTAATGACGACTGAGTTTTGTGAGTCATTTCTTCATCGAAATTCTCGACCAAAAATCAAACACACATCTGAGGATGTCACTTGAGTAAAGGTCTTGAGATACCGTGAAAGAGTCAATGTCGAAGTGTAAAAGTGGAAAATTATACGTGTAATATCTATTTCTTATTTAATCCCGACCGTACGTATTTCTCCCTCCTTGGTGATTGTTTAATTCATTAACCCCAGAGTTAATACAGAGAGTTGCACCCTATGTGTAGAGGACCGAATTTGTTCTTGGGCTTGGAGGGAATCCGACAAGTGGTGGACTTTAGTCCCTGACTTTTACGGACCTTTCGGGAAGAGAGAAAGTCTGACCACGGGGAGGAGAACATGAGTTCGGAGTGGGGAGGTGTTCTTGGGCAGGAACCAGACCGTCCCTGGCCCCCCGTCCCCTCCCCCAAGGAAAGATTAGAGGGTGAGAAAGTAAAATCAAGGAATCAGTGACCCAGGACGGACTGAGAAACACTGGGGTACCCGACATCGGGTGGTGTGGAAGACGGTACGTTAAAAGGATCGGTCTTACGACCTCGTCCCAACGGTGAAGTACCTATTAGGGTATAGCCTCGAAGAGTTTAACGTGACGTACCTAGAAAGAGAGGAGTGGACGACCTACCATCTGAGAAACTCCCACCCTCGGTACTACTGCAGAAACAGGAAAGAACTTGAGTTATATCTGCAAGTGAATCACTTGTGGTCGTTGACCTCTCAAAACGCTAAGACACGTACAGGTTCCGCGAAACGGAGACGGACTTCAAACCGAAGGGACTGTTGGACTACCGAAAGAGGTGTCCGGACCGGGTGGGTGACGTGTACCGACACGCGGATAGATACCTTCGGTCGATCAACCCAAACGTCGGTACGGTGGTGACCTTGATAACACGAGGAAGAGAGGTCCGTTGAAAAGACGAAAGAAGTCTACACTATTTAGGAGATGTCGAGTCATTTATACACGAACTTTTAAGACGAAACGAGTGGATAAAGCCCACGAAGAGTCTACCGTGGTCACCACCTTTTTTTTTGTTCTCTTTTCCTGGTGAACGGTCATGTCCTCTGGGTCTTCTGTACCCAATCTAAGGACCCAGTCCTTCTAGGGATCTCCTCCCGTACCGTTGGGTGACGTCATAAGAACGGATCTCTTAGGGTACCTGTCTCCTCGGACCACCTGTGTTGACTTCGCTGAATCGTACGTCAGTACGTGGATAAAACCTCTGTCATTTCGTCTATGCCGTAAGACGATTGTGAGTTCCCCGAATATGTGTCAAAACACCTTCTATCCTTTAAATGTCCATTCTCATATTTCAGGTTTACTCCCATTGTCATAACACTTTTTATTATAATCCGAATGCATGATGAAATTTTAAATTTTCTTTCAAGTACACATAGTAGAACAAGTTATGATTGGTAGGAATATTCTGTGATCCAGATGGATTTTATCCACATGAAGTATTTCATTTGTACTTTAAGTGACTGAGTTATACAGCTCAAAGTAAGGATAAAACGTTTTCTTCTTTGTCCGAGTATCTCTACTAAATCTGGTGTGTCGAGGGACCTTGCCATCTCTGTCCTGACCTTCGTTCCTGACGTCCGAAGTCAGATGAAGGGGGAAAATGAAGTGGTGATAGGACTCTTACACAATCCTGGTGTCACCATCACTCAAATAGACTACACAGAAGAATACGAAGACACAGGTGAGAGTGTTCTTTCGGGAGGAGAGGTTTAGGAAGTAACTATCAATAGAATCTTTTGACTCCGAGTGGTGACGAAATAGTAGTTTTCTCGTCTGGTTTTAACTTTAGTAAAGGGAGAATAAGAAAGAACAATTTTGGGACCTGAGGCAGTCGTGTGTCAGTTTTACATCTGATCCGTCTCCTAAAATCTATAACACACACACACATAAATTTCTGAGAAATTTCTAGACCATATTATAAAAGTAATATCTGACATACATATGTGTGTGTGTGTATGTACGCCGTCACCTTCACAATCAGCGAGTCAGTGTGGGTCGAGAAACGCTGGAGTACCTGACATCGGGTGGTCCGAGGAGACAGGTACCTTAAGAGGTCCGGTCTTATGGCCTCACCCAAAGGAAGACGTCCCCTCGAAGGGTTGGGTCCCTAGGTCGAGCCCATAGGACGTGACGTCCGTCTGAGAAATGGTAGACTCGGCGGTCCCCTCGGGGTACATTAGACGAGGGGGAGATTCTTGTTTGTAATCGGACTCATGGTTCTCATGTCTTAAAATTCAATGATTGAAACGGGGCAGGGTGTCTACTGACGTAGTCGTGACGCAGTGGTAGGGTAGTGGGAGGAGGAGGAGGACAAATCGCATGAATTGTGAGTGCCTCGATGGATGATACACGGTTCGTGTGTGTCAAGAGAAAAAAGGAAATTAAAGTAGGAGTATTGTTGGGATGGTCCAACCGTAAAGACAAGGTAAAATACCAACTCTTTTGACTTAGGACTACTCAAATTCTTTAAAAGGATTCCAGTCCGTCGTCCTGTCAATAAATCACCGATTTTGAGACCAGTTAGACAGGATGAAGTTCGTATTTTCTACGTTCGTATAATTTCTTCCCACAATCGAGAAGTTCCCGTCTCTGAATGTCGAGGAGGATAACGTAGGAAAGTTTTGCGGGACATGAAAAAAAAAAAAAAAATCTTGAATAGTGTTGAATAGTAATACATGGATAAAGACACTAGCAAACAAATTACAGGAAGAAGGACGATACGACAAGGAAGTTACTCCTGTTCTTGACGAAGACAAAACGAGTGAAAACAAACAGGTCGTGAATCTTCTCACCGATTAAGTAGCATCCACGAGATATTTATCGACCACTTATCTTGTTAGAGGAGGCCGGAGGAACAGATTCTCCGAAGTAACTTTTAAAGAAACCATGAGAATTTATCAAATCCGGAATTGCATTTGTAGATGCCTCGAGTAAAGATCGTCTTACTTCACATGATCTGAGACTGGACGGGAGGACAGAATTAGAATACGAATCGTCGTCAGTAAAATCCACCACGGGAGTTATGGACGATGTGAATTGACGATACCTATGTCGGAAGTTCTCTTCAGGACAGTCAAAGTGTCGTCGACAGCCTATACTGACTTCGTCTACTTGAAAGAATTCTATGTCCTTGATTATACTTAAAACTTTCGTATTTAATGTGTATAGATGTCTCGTCGGATATATGAAACTTTTAATACAAAATTTACGGGGGTATTTTCGGGAATAAAAAGGGATCTATTCAAAAGTCTATTCGATAAAGAGAGACACCAGGTTGTCGAATTGTTTTTTGAGTTAAGAAACTTGTAATAAAAGTAGGTTTCTTTAAAAAGGTTTTTTTTTTTTTTTTTCCTCCTCCCCCTTATTTCTTTCTTTTCAAAATACATCCGTTTTGCTGATTATTCATAATACAGTCGGATCGGTGATCCGGTCACAAAATCCTCCTTATTGTACGTAGATATAATAATATAGGGAGACTCAGAGGATGGTGTCGTTCCTTTAAGACCCCCGTCAATAACTATTTCTTATTCAAGTTCTATGAACGAGGAACCTTCTTTTCAATAGTGGTTGGATCTATCGTATAATTTTTCGTCTCTGTTATGAAATGGTTGTTTCCAGGCAGATCATTTTCAATACCAAAAAGGTCATCAGTAAATACCTACACTCGACCTGATATTTCTTTCGACTCACGGTTTTTTAAGTACGATAACTTGACACCACGACCTCTTCTGACAACTCTTAGGGAACCTGACGTTCCTCTAGGTTGGTCAGTTAGAATCTCCTTTAGTCAGGACTTATAAGTAACCTTCCTGACTACGACTTCGACTTTGAGGCTATGAAACCGGTGGACTACGCTTGTTGACTAAGTAACCTTTTCTGGGACTACGACCCCTTCCAACTTCCGTCCTCCTCTTCCCCTGCTGTCTTCTACTCTACCAACCCACCATAGTGGTTGCACTACCTGTATTCAGACTCATCCGAGGTCCTCAACCACTACCTGTCCCTCCGGACCGCACGACGTCAGATACCCAAGCACTTCTCAGTCTTGTTGACACACTGACTTGACTTCAAATTCCAGTAACGTACCAATTTCCAGTCTCGAATTTAAACTGAGTCGAACTCATATCTCAGGTCCAAAAAAGGAGAGACAGTCACCAAGAGTTTAGAATCACAAGTATTGTTAAGGGACTTCTCTGAAAATTTAGCGTTTTGATACTCGTGGTAGGAGTCTCAAAGACTATGTCATATACGGGTCCCACTCCGACTAGTAAAGGCAAAAAGCGTTCAGGCACCAAAACGATCAGGTTCCTGGTAAAATATTTTTGGTAGTAAAAGTGTTGTGTCCACATCGTGGGAAAACACTACATTGTGTATCGTATTGGTTAATAAAACCCTAAGATTACTTTTTGGGTCACTAGTTCGAAGTAATAGATTATATTGTGAAAAAGGGACAACCGGTTACTATGTACAAATCTCCGAGGGTCTAGTCCAGACACTGTAAACTTAAAAATGTCACTTCACAGAAAACGATCCAGACTATAACACTAATAATAATTAGTGTATGTAGTCGAGTGAACTAGGAATATTGTTTGGATACTGAATCAGTCCCGTCCACAACCATAGAATTAAAATATCTGACCTTTAGATTCTGGTTCTCTGGAATTCACTTTTATATCGAATATAGAGATTTTTACTATCTCTAATTAAACTTTAAGAACAAGATAAACTTCAGGTCTATAAAAAAGTGATCTAAAAGGTCTCTTCGTGACGGAAGAGTAGACTTAGTAAAGTTCTAATCAGAAAGTAAAAAAATTTTTACCCGTTACATTCAGCATCTTGAAGAATATATACACAGAATCATATTCGAAATACATTGTTTTTTCACCCTTAAGAAAGGGTGGGATAAAAAAGGGGTCTCATACGTCACGATATTTTTTCAAGAGTCAGAAAAAAAATTTGTAGATTATAAAGTGGTAAGAGTAAAAAGGTCTTCTATACAAAATAACCATCCTTGTCTACCATGTCAACTAACGATTATCCCGTACCTCTATTAACAAACATCCAATTGTAAATTTTGAGTCAAGTAAACCCTCAGTAGGTTTTTGGCGATACATCACCATGTTGATAAGTGCCGTACACCCGTTCTCTAGTGCACCGTTAGTCAGACATAAGGTCCTGTGGAGTACGTAATGGAGGGAGTTTAAAACGTAACTTCTAGTTTACTTTACTCCACAACTGTTGTGGTTCGTCAAGAATTTGGAGAAGGCGTAAGAGAGCGTCGGTTAGTCAAGCGTAGGAAAGGTAGGGGCGATGGTGGTGGGAGTAAGTTAAGTGACCGAAGTCGGCTCAGAAGACGCGATCTGAGGGCTGACAAGAGTAAGGGAGGTGAGATAAGAAAGGCTAGGGGGAATGTGAAACGACACACTAGTGTCGTATACTAGACTTTCGTCTATGCTAGTCCGTGACAGTCGAACCCTAGGGAGTTACGCTCGCGTACGAGTCAGTGATGTCAGTACAGGCCGAGAACACTGAGGGTACCTGTCGTCGGGTAGTCCGGGGAGACAGGCACCCTAAGAAGTCCGTCCCTAGGACCTCACCCAACGGTAAGGGAGGAGACCCCCTGGAAGGGATGGGTCCCTAGTTTGGGTGTAGAGAACGTAACGTCCACCTAAGAAATGGCGACTCGGTGGTCCCTTCGGTTTAGGAAGTTACTAAGAGCGAATTAATGTGTTATTTTAAATTTTTCAACCCACAAACTTGGAAAGGTGGGAGGCAAGATGAACAGTTGGATAAGGAGTGAGTGTATTAAGTCCACAGACAGGATATGAGGTCAGTCTTGGTAACGGAGGGGTAAGGGGTACATGAAAACGTGGAGGGACTGGAGGGGGTCCGACCGGAAGACAACTTTTACAGGAACTACTGAGTGTCAAGGATAAGGATGTAAGTAGGAGAAGGAAGAACTTCCGAGTCCAGGTTTCCGTGGAGAAGGCAATTATTGAAGAAGTTACAAGAGTCTCCGTCACTTAGAAAACTTAAACATAACATAATGCGTACGTAGGGAATAAAAAGGGTAGGGCGAATGAAAACGGAGTCAGGTCAGGAGGTTTATATTTCAAAATAGTAGGAAACGACACAAATATAGGAAATGACTAAAGGGTAGTGGGACTCCGTCTTCTCGTCTTAGGGACTACATCAAATATCGCAAGATGCATTATACCAGAACGACGCCCACACTACTGGTGGGTGCCCGGATGAAAGGTCAGATTGAAGGGGGAACGACGAGAGTGGGTAGGGCCAGAAGGAAGTTAGCAAATCACTTTCCGGAAAGGACGGAGTCCCGTACGACAGGGGAGGTGGAACTGAGGGACAGGGGTACAGGGGGGGAGGAAATGACTCAAGGTAGAAATAAGTGAGAAAACTCAAGTTGAGTTTAGGGTGGAGAAACTTCTTCGAAGAGAATAACGGCTCCATTTCGTTCGTGGGGAGTGTGTTAAAAAAAAAAAAACTCGTACCTAATAAAATAACCTACGAAATATTTTTCAGGTTCGTGTGTGTATGACACGGGGGTGGTCCTTCCCTCCCCAAGTGTAAACAACAAGAATATGGGAATTCTATTCGGAGAGGGGTGTTTATAAACATAGGGTCGATGTTTTTACCTCAACGTTTCCCATATATATTTCTATGCCATAAAAAGAACGAAAACAATATCATGTTTGTCGACTTCCACTGATGGCTAGAGGAGTGTGTTAAAAAGTGACTTCGTGTGTGAAGCGCAAATAGGAGTCGATCAGACATTAAAGATATTCCTGTCCGTGGACGTAAACAGACTGAAGGATGACCTAGGTGTAAAAGATTATGTCACTGACCTATACGTCCATAACTGTTCATAAACAATTTACCGAAATTATATTTATCCCTCCTGTGTTTAATCGATGTAGAAATATTTATTAATTTTAAACAAAAACGAACTAGAAGAGAAATGGTCCAACATTTGAGGAACTAAATCAAAACTTGAGGGTTGCTGGGTTTAGAAATATCGATCCTTTACGTTTCCTTTATGTACGACTTGTTCTCTTGTTTGGTTACTTTGTTTGTTACTCGTTTACCTGTCTTACCTACTTTTTAATTCATCGTTAGATTGAAAAGTTTATGAAAGTTTAGGAGTGTAGAAAATTTCAGAAGATTGTAAAGAACTATGTTTTTTACTGGTTTTTTTTTTTTTTTTTGGTTTACAACGGTAAGTGTAAAATATCTGGTTTACCAAACTACAAATGGTTCAGGATTACAAATAACTCCCCTTTGCTTTTGTCCTTCCTTTGTCTTTATCATAATATGACACCTGTTCTACTCCATAACTATATAATACGAGCTTAAGTCTCCGAGGAAATAAGAACATTGTTACGAACTACGCACACCCCCCAACAATCCTCAGCCCATCTCTTGTCTCTAAATGTTCACCCCTGTTGTTTCCTGTTTTACCTACTCGTTTCAGGAGCCTTCTTTGTTAACGAAGTCAGACAGAGTCAATGTTTTCCTTTAGATTGTCAACGAGACAAACTACGACCGTTCCAAGTCAAACCACTCTAGTCCTTACTGGACACCGGGTCGCAGAAGTTGTCGGTCCGACATTGTGAAAGTGGGAATGAAGGAGTTAGTCGGGGACCCTCTGGTCCTGTGTGCGTGAACGTCTGGGAAGTGAAGGATAATGGAGGCGAACTGTACGAGACACACGTTGGTACATTCTTAGCGAAGACGAAAGACATTTTAGTTCACAGATCAGACCCGAGGTCCCAAGGAGATTACGGTTTACGGGACACTGACATACAGACAGACACGATATTTAAAACCAGGAACCGACGACCACGGAATTAAAGTAAGAAAGTCACAAATGACAGATGATATAACGGCGGTTACGTCCTCTACACCCAAGTTAGCGGCCAAACCCTTCTAGGGGACCTCTTCCTTTGCCGTTGGGTGAGGTCATAAGAACGGACCTCTTAGGGTACCTGTCTCCTCGGACCGTCCGATGTCAGGTACGTCTGTGTTCTTCTCAGTCTGTCCTGAATCACTGATTCGCGTGTGTGTGAATGTGTGTGTGTGGTCCCCTACAGGATTCGCGTTCCCTATATTCCCATTTTATCACTGGAATTTACTGTTCAAAACGGGAGTCTCTCGATGGAAGATAACGCTCCTCTATCTTCTGTTCTATTTATTTTATGCACCATGCTATCTATGGTCTCTGTTGATTCCTCCTTTTTTTTTTAGGTCCTTCCCTCTGACCCTTAAACTGCTTCCACGATAACGTGCAGATCTGAAGTGAGTCACTGTGACTTCTGAGTTAGGACAAAGGAGTAAAAAACGGGAACTGAGGAGCGTTGACGAATACTGAAGGAAACCGACGTAGAAACACCCGGAGAACGAAGAAAAGGAATCTAACCTACGAAAACAAGTAGAGGAAACGATTTCGGAACCGAGGTAGGGACGACCGAGAACGGTCCTGGTACTCATTACCGGAGGAAGAACCAGAGGAAACGATGGTGGTACGAGGTAGAATAGGCGAGAAGGCGGTTCACAATAGAAGGAACATTAGTTGAGATCATGTGAACGAAAACCTTTTAGGGGGTATATGAAGTGAGTAACTAGAGACTCTTGTGGGTTGGGGTCGACGTACTCCAGTGGTGTGAATTGGGGAATATAAGGGACTTACACAGGTAAAGTATAGGTGTGTGTTTCGGTCAAGGGAGGCGGGTCAGACGGGTAGAGGGTGGAGAGGTGGACAGGAAGTTCCAAGACAAGTTTCTGACGAAGGAGACCCTGTACCAGGATTGAAAGAGACCTACCCTGACCGAAGATTGACGAGTCGTACAGGACATGAAACGTGTATGGACTTTCCACACTTTCACTTCAGCGAGTCAGCACAGACTGAGAAAACGCTGGGGTACTTGACATCGGACGGTCCGAGGAGACAGGTACCTTAAAAGGTCCGTTCTTGTGACCTCACCCAACGGTAAAGGAAGAGGTGTCCTGGAAGGACTGGGTCCCTAACTTGTGTGTAGCGAACGTAACCGTCCACCTAAGAAATACAGACTCGGTGGTCCCTTCGGGACGTGTATGAATGAACGACGTAAATAGTTTTAACACTAAGTAGTTTAAACACTAAAAGGTAAAAGGGCAGGGATCTCGAGAAAGGGTTCTCAAGGGAATGGCAACGAATGAACCGTAAGTCTTGTAGGAGTTACTTTAACTACTCCTGTCTCTCTGTCTACCCTCCCCTCTCCGACCCCTTCCCTTTCCTCCGACAATCAGTCGTCATCTTCTACCCGTCGATCCTGTATCCTCTTTAGTGACGAAGGACTTTCGACACCTAATCTTCTCTGGGGTATCAGAGGGTTTAAGATTTTGAGTTCCGAAGTCGTAATTTGAGGGAAGAGAATAAGGTCGAGGCGGGAAAACGGGGTCAAGAATATTGACCGGAAGACGTTGAGTCCAGGGTGGACCACCGGGTCAAGACTCTTGAGCGGAAGACAGAAAGAGGAGAGACGGACGTAGAGGGAAAACCTCTGGACGGATTATACAGTCCGACTGGTTCGGACCTTGACCCAGAACGAGGACACATAAGGGGAGGGGAAAGAGGGAAAAATTAGAGACGGGACGGGTACTTGGGTCCGTCCACCGGTCCTGGGACGATTAGGGACTGTCTGAAGGTGCTGAGACTGAGGACTCGCAATGTACGACGGCCCAAGGGAGGAACGGAAAATGACAGACGGACGACCCGGGTGTTAGGGGGGATGGGGGGAACGGTAGACTGACAAATCTACTGGTGGACGAGAGATTCTGATATATGGGAAACCTAAGACACGGAACGGAAAAGTTGACCGTACGAAGGGGCCTTGGAGACCTGGATCCAAACCAATAAAGAGGGAAATAAGGGAAGACGAAGATCTAGCACCCCGGTCGGTCCGAACGGAACGAAGGACGGGACGAGACATCCTGGTCCGTATGGATTTTCACATTCTAGAAGGACCCCGATAGTTCAGATGAAATTCTATAGATTATCATAAACTTAAGACCTCTCGAGACAAATTGAGATCAGATTATGAAACTAAAATGTCTACTCCTGTGACTTCGGGTTTATCCCTTCACTGAAAGGGTCCCGACATGTCTATCGGACACCGGTTTGGTGGTGGCTTCAGGTTCAAAGGACAGAGTGACAGTTCTTCATAAGAAAAGTAGCGTGGAACCGTCCGAACGAAAAGTGTTTAGGCTCAAGACATTTCGTTCCAAGTGTCTTTGTGTAAGTCCATGGGACTTCCTTCACGACCGGACGTGAGTCGTGGACATTTCGATTTGTCTACTTTGAACTAATTAGAGGAAGTTCCAGTGTCTCCCGAAGGGTCCACCGTGGTCACCATTTCTTGAGCGGACGGTTACGCGTCTGAATTCTCTGTGTCCAAGATAGGGACCCAACCCTTGTAGAGGACCTCCTCCCGTACCGTTGGGTGAGGTCATAAGTGCGGACCTCTTGGGGTACCTGTCTCCTTGGACGTCCCGATGCCAGACAACCCAACTCTTCTCAACCTGTGGTGACTTATTTGAATCGTGTGTCGTGAGTTCCTGTATCTTCACAGTTACACATTTCTCGGACCTTCACTGTTGTCAAAATTAATTAGGGTTTATCTTAAATTGTAAAGACGTAAAAAGAGGACCCACAGTTGCTTGAACCTCTTTTGTCAGATCCCTAGTCTCGTTACTTAGTTTAATTCTTTTCCTTTCTTCAGTCTTTTACCTTTTACTTCTCCGTAGATCGCCCTGTATTTACCGTAAGACGTCCTCTGTAAGGACTCTGGTCACGGAAATCTTTGTCAACTTAGTCACCGGATCTTCTGCTGTACCCTGTATACAGTTTACATGGACAGATCAGTTCACTGTTCACCGTGTGTTAATTCTGTTGACTGGTCGGAACACCCCCTAAGTGCCTACGCAATTTGACCCCGAAGTACCGTTCAAATTTCAGTTTACCCTCCTCTACGACGATCGTGTTTGTTCTTATTAAGTTCCGTACTCCATTCACACCCGATTTTTCTTACGTCACCTTGACAACGTCTTTGTCACTGAAGAGTGTGGTTTCACCCGAGCGTTCTTGTGATACCCTCGTTCCCGGAAACTCTAGAGTCTCCTTCGACCGGATTTCCCGGTCTGACCTAGGGACTCTCAGTAGACCTAAGGTCCAAACAAAGTGGAGGGTCTGTCCGTTAGTAGTAAACAGCTAAAGTTAGAAAGTCTGGTCGAAAAAGGGACACAGGTGTGGAATCAAGTCCCGGGGTAGTAAAGAGTCATCTACAGACTTCATTCCGGGACCGACTAGAATTCAGACATCAGAGTGGAAGAAAGTTAAGTAGGGGGTACGACGACTGTCTTACTAGAGTGACGATTGGACTAGTGTAGTGAGGTCTCAAAAATTTTAGGAGGCTACTGAGTGGTATACATTCAAAGAGACTAGGTCGGGAACAAAAGACGAGTCCAGGAAGAGAAGGAAAGGAACGTGTAATACAGGGTCATTATAATTTAACAGACGTGAAGGGGATTTTTTTTTTTTTTTTTCGGAAAGAGAGAAATATGTAGGTACTCAGAAGGGACTCAGGAAGAGGTCTGACGTACCAAGTGTCTTCTCGGTGAGTCGTTGGGTCTCCTTGGTACAAGGGACGTCCTCGATCTTCCCGAGTAATACAGTCCCCAAGAAAGAGGGGTTGTCTTAAAAGGACCGTTGTAGTGAGGTGGGATTGGCATAGTTCGTATCTTGGAGTTGACGAAAAACGGCGGGAAACTAACTTCGGAAAGGTGGTTCATTCTCACTTTAACAAATACCTTAACTCCCGGTCAATTTCCCTTCACTCTTTCTAATAAAATTTTTTCCTTTCATTGTAAGGGATTCATGAATGTTACACAAAGTACGGACTGTAATAAAAGAGAATAAAGGGGACGCAACCGTCCACCCAAGAAATGGTGATCGTGGTGGGTCGGTCGGGAGTAAAGATACGCATGATGTGAATTAGAAATATTGTTTATCCGTCAGAAACAAAGTAAAATTTCTATTCCTTTTATTCCGAATATGTTTGTAATGAAAAAGTCATAGTGAGTCACTCCTACCTCATTTCTAGGGGTTCGGTTTAGCGAAGGGAAAGAAGGAGGAATAGTCACGGTCGTACCGTTGGCATGGGGGTTTAACGAAAGACTTAGTAAGGTCCGTTCGTGCAACTTAACTCAAAGTCACGTTAGTTGTAGCGAGGGACCAAGAGACTTTCGTATGGATAACATCCACACAGGGGGGAGGAGGGAGGGGAGTGGTCTTCAGGTCTTCGTGTCTGTCTCACGTGTAGCATACTCGTCTAGGATCAAAAGGGAAAGACCTGTTCTTCCGGTTAATACTTGAAAATATCGAATTTCATTGAACTCTCCGATACGTTGTATTACGATAGAAAATCTCTTACCTTTTGACCCAGGTGTTTTTAGTACGTCCTGTACTCACCGTCTCTGACCTAACCTTTAAGGGTCCGTTCTCCCCGAGTAAAGGACTCGGGATTGTCGACTCGTACGAAGGTATATCGCAGATTATTATGTGTGTGCGTGCGTGTGCGTGTGCGTGTGTGCGTCTTGGACATCTCACCCCTAACAAGAGAGACAAAGTGTCTACCTCTGTCCTTCCGACTCTCTCCACTGAGCTCAGTGTGTCGACCGATACCCACCGTGCAGTCCCTAAGTTTGGGTCCAGATGTGGTCGACGACGAAGTTTGGGGTGAGTGGTTGTAAGATTCAACGTAAAAGTTTGTACGTCCCTGGTTTTCCGCCCCGAAATCGGTCTACGATGTCGGAACCCTGACTTTCCAGCAGGTCAGGTAAATCCACCTAGGAAACCGTCGAGTGAGGTTTGTTCTGTCTTTTGTACCCTGTTACTGAGGTGATATACTTGTCAGTAAAGGAAATTTGTGAATTTTGGAATCCCTAAAAAAAAAAAGTCAATTTTCGAATATATATATATATAGTATCTTTTCAAGAATCTTATAACAACGGATAATAAAATGAATCTCTTTTGGCAAAAGCACACAGAAACATGAATTTTTATCACTCACGTACGATTTAGTGAAGTGAGCACAGGCTGAGAAACTCTGGGATACCTGACGTCGGTCGGTCCGAGGAGACAGGTACCCCTAAGAGGTCCGTTCTTATGGCCTCACTCAACGTTACGGTAGGAGGTCCCCTAGAAGGGCTGGGTCCCTAGCTTGGGCGTAGAGATTGTAGAGGACGTGACCGTCCGTCCAAGAATTGGTAATTCACGGTGGAACCTTCAGGGATTTATCACTCATGACTAAATAATTTATTTTTGTTGTTGTTTTTTCTTCTGTATGGGAACAAGATATATGGATACTTTTGGTCTCGTTACGTTATTTTTCCGTCTTTTGTCGAGAAATTATTAGTTCCCGTCTTGACGTGGTACATCTTTTTATTTTATAACCGTCTGGAGACCTACGTCTTTATTCTGGGACAATTTCTGACGACTGAAAATAAAGATAGTAAACCTTTTGAGGTTCCCGTTTTTGTTTTTGGATTTTACGACTAAGATTTTTAGGAACTGTTTTATGGGCAAATCTTTAATTATAAATAGTGTAAAAGTTACACGGACTGTTTTGTCGAGGAATATAGGACCACAAATACTTATGTCTAAAAGACCGAGACACCTGTGTGTGATAGAAAAGTCTTTTATTCTTCCATCCGTCCACGGAAAAATGAACACTAATGATCTCAATCTTTGGGTGGTTCTTACCTGTCGTTGTAAATACTGTTTACTTTAACTTTAGTTACCCGGTGTATCTAGACTCAGTATGTGACTAAGTGAATTAATATTACTCTTTTCTCTGTTACGAAAAATGGTAAATTCTGTTAAATCTTTTGTAGACACTTCACAAAACAGAATAAGTAAGAATTCCTTTATTTTCCACCTACCTACCACCTCCACCCCAACTACTCCCCGTGTCTGTCATATTCTAGTGTAGGTTACCGAGATTTGATTTGCAGGTATCATAGTGTTTCGTGAATGATAGTGTAAAGTTCATAGTAATAATACTGTGTCAACAAAGAATCATATAGTAAATGTATTCAAATTTTCGAGGCCATTTATTGTTGCTTGTTTGAGATCTGACGGAAATTAAGAATGATGTCAAAAGTCTTCCAAAGGGTCGACCGTGTCACCAATTTTTTTTTATTTTTGGGTGGACGGTTACGTCCTCTTCATTCTCTACATCCAAACTGGGGGCCCAGTCCTTCTAGGGGACCTCATCCTTTACCGATGTGTATCTGTTTCCTGGGACCGCCCGATATCACGTACCCCGGTGTCTCTCAGTCTGTACTCACTCGTGCGTGCGTGCGTGCGTGTGTGTGTGTGTGTCTAAGACCTCTGTAAAGACTTCTGTAAAATAAGACCGGCTCAGTAAAAACATAAAAAAACAAGTTGTATAGGACTTTTACGGTCTACGATACATGAACTTGAACATTAGATAACTCTGTCCATCTTAAAGGTCCCGTAACTGTATTTCAAATATACATTCACGGTCTTACCTCCTCCCACACTTAAGGACGAAGACGATATCAACCCGAGTCGTTTTTAGACAGGGTACTGTACACCACTATTATAAATAATAACGTTACCACTACCGTTATCAAAACTACTACGATCACTACTATAGTGGTGATTAAGTCTGAAATGATGTGTACTCCGTAACGTATCACTCAATTTACAGGTAACTTAAGAATCCTATTGGATCTCTTTATTAATACTAATTAGAAGTAAAATCCACTTCGTTAGATCCGACGATTTCAATCCTCTTATGGGGTTCCATCGTGTCTGTGATTGACTATTTTAATCCTCATTTCTTTTTTTTTTTTCTCGGGTCGAGTTGTCTTTGTTTTGTTTCTTACGAAATATGACAGAAGTCGGGTACACTACCTCGATTCGTTGTCGGTAGGAGGGTTCGACTAACGGGGCTCAAACGAGGTGATAGTCGAGTTCGTGACGGGGTCCTTTCTGGGGTACCAAAATTCGAAATCAAAGGTCGATACGAGGATATCGGGTCAAGGGTCCTGAATGAGATCACTACACACACGTACGATTCAACGAAGTCAATATAGACTGAGAAACACTAGGATACCTGATGTCGGACAGTCCGAGGAGACAGGAACCTTAAAGAGTCCGTTCTTATGACCTCACTCAACGGTACGGGGAGGGAAGTCCCGGACTGGGTCCCTAGTGTGGGTTCAGAGGACACCAAAGACGTAGTCTAAGAAATGACGACTCGGTGGTCCCTTCGGGAATGAGAGGACCGGAGATAAGATTTGTGACCGTAAGATGCGGTCTTTGTGTCAGGTCGTCCACTCCAGATGTCTTCTGCGGGTTCTATTATTGAACACCTTGAGTGTGAGGAGATACTAAGAAGGGTCTGATCCGACAAACTTCTGATTTTCATTCAGAAACTTAGAGGTGATTGACGTGTCACCGACTGGGCCTTAGTACTACTTACTTACGGGAAGAGTCCGGGTCTCCGGTCACGGAGTAATTGATCTAGATGAAAGACGACAGTCTACAGACGGGACCTAGGTGAGAAGACACGTTCCGGGAGTCCGGGCCGAGTCAGGAGACAGAGATGAATGGGTATTAGTAGTGGGGAAGGTGGACCCAGATGTCGGCGCTTTCTTCCTGTCGTCTTGGACCTCATTTGCTTGACGATCCAGGTGTCACTATGGAGTGAGCACAGAATTCCTTATTTTCGGAAGGTCTTCTTTTCTCTCCGTATTTGTTTCCGTCTTCACAAGATCTGTACCATATAACGCTTCTTACAGTGGTCGGGTCACTCTAATTGGTTTCTCCTTCCCTTCAAAACACCGTCGTGCACCTATCTGTGGTGTCTCAAGACCTTTACGTTACGTGGGAGTGATAATGTGAGTGGGGGTTCTGTGTACTTCGTAAGCATTCTTATACGCTATCTGTGCCAGTTCGCGTCCGGTGACAAGAGTCGAAACACAAAACTCTTCGGCAGTGTGAACCATTTGAGGGACGTCCCAAGTAAGTGTCCAAAAGACTTGTGTGAGTTAGTTATGGACGACAGTAGTCGAGAGTTTACCCCGTGAGGAACTTTTATTCCTTCCTTATACTAATAGGGACTACTCCCGTCGAGTCACTTGGAAGGGAGACGTGAATAGGTAGGAAGAGGGACTGTCTATACCATTACGGCTTCCAAAAATGGGAAGTCATGTTAGTAGTTGAGTCTGTAAGACTGAGGAGGTCCTCTTTTGATCGACTCTCGGACGACCCTTGGAAGTTAAAGTAAGTTACCATATTTTGTAGATAATGTACACTCGGGAGAAATAGTACCGTAGTTGTGATTCAAATTTTCGTTTGAGACCGGTCAAGCTTCTCTTGTGGAGAGAGAGTGTGTACGTCTGTTGTAGTGTACGTTACGGATAGTATAAGAAATCAAAGGGGGGGGCGGGGAAAAAAAAAAATTTGAAGATCTCTCTAGCACGAGACTGGATTGAAGGGACCCAGAGGTAAAGGAGTAGACTCTGTGTTTTTATTGTTGTAAATGGAAGGGTCCACCACGATCACCATTTCTTGGACGGACGGTTAAGTCCTTTGTATTCTCTGCACCCAAGTTAGAGATCCAGCTCTGCTAAGGGACCTTCTCCCGTACCATTGGGTTGAGGTTATAAGAACGGATCTCTTAGGGTACCTGTCTCCTCGGACGATCCGATGTCAGGTCTCCCAGCATTTCTCAGTCTGTGTTGACTTCGCTGAATTGTGCGTACGTGGATCGTCCCCAGGGGCTGGAGACCCTAGATAACGGACTACTAAACTCCACCTCGACTACGTTATTATTATCTTTATCTTTATTTCTCGCGTTTTTTCGCATTATGCGAACTTAGTAGGACTTTGGTATAAGGACGACACGAGGCACCTTTTTAATAGAAGGTGTTTTTGTCAAGGACCACGGTTTTTCCAATCCTTGGTGAAAGTCCTGAGACCACTCCTAATTTGTCCACCTACCTAGGTTTCACAAAGTGCATTCTGGACCCTTTGTAAATGAGTAATAAAATAACACTAGTAGTAGTGACTATTTCATGAGTCACGTCGAACAAAATTGATAAACGAGTAGAGTTGACTGTTTTAAGGCATGCCGTCCATCCACTTAGACTTTAAAGATAAAACTGGTGACGACGTGTTAGTGTTTTTCTTTACCGGATAAGGGATAAAATAGGAGATGTCCCAAGACTACTTGTTTGACTCCATGTTTGAATCTGATTGACTGACTATACATACTATTTTCGGTAAGATAAATAAAACTTTACCTAGTCGTAATATATACCTGAGTTTAAAACTGAGGGTTCTAAATTAGACTTTTCGAATCCTCTCAGCGGAACCGAGGGAGGCGAATTTCCTGTAAAAGTTTACGTCACATATTAGTTCTGACTGGATAGGTTACTGTGAGCCTCTTTTACTTTGTCCTTATTTTGACAGAATTCTGACACGTTGATAAATATTTATTAGAGGGACTGAGTCCTCCACCGACCTCTCATCGAAGATGGTAAAGGTCCAAAATTACGGAACTAATTAATACCCCACTACAAATTAATACATAAAATAATATGTATTGTTTGTATTTAATGGACTAACAAGTATTAAGATAATTTTTAAACATAGTAAATAGGAACTTTCCGGAAAAGGTCCTACCTACTTCGACAAACCCCTTATCTCATACCCACTTTAATTACCAGGGATGTAATTAGTAAATAAAATCCTTTTATAATTCCAGTAGAAGGTAAAATTCTTCAGAGACTTAAAGCAAACGTTCCAGACTGTCGACTTAAAGTTATACGTTTCACCTTCTAATATGTGAAACGTGGTGAGAGAGGGATTCCCGTATGTCGAAAATAAATTATTTCTACAATATACTTCTTCGAAATAATATCGTGACAACGTATGTTCTTGAACAAGACCTTACCATGAATCATTCCTGTCTACCGAACAGAGAAACCCATCTTCATCCTTACAACGACGTCTACGGACACTTAAAAAGGTCTCCAGCCTTCGATTCCTAGTGTTACAATTTAGATATCTATTGGTAAACGACTTGTGGAAGACCTTGGGTTCATGACACAATTTTTGTATAATAAGATAAAATATTTGTACTTAGTTCATATTCTATGGTACTTACTCAAGAAGTAAGTAAAATCTAGTAGAAGTATAATACAAGAGGGTAAACTATCTACTTCTGCTTCGTAGAACGATTTTAAGGCGTTGATCTTTCCTGGTGGTTTGAGTCTCCGGTTCGAGAAAGTAATAATTACTCACATGTAATAGGGTGTCCTTGTAATCCTGGGTACTAGAGTTCCACTCCTGAACCTCGTCCACGTCAGTCCTGGGTACTCCGTGTCCCGACGAAGACTTGGAAGTCCAAACTGAGTGCGACTGTCAGTGTCACCACTAGTCACCCATATTATGATTCTGGCCTATCTTTACACGAAGTAAGACCGAAGTGGTTAGGACACTGCAAAAAGTTGAGTAAAGTGGTGAGGTTTTGAGTCACGTAGTAGATATTTCGTCACTAGTAAAGTATGTATACAACTCTCCTAGTTGACTCAATTATTATACAACTTACGAAACACTTCGTATAGTGTTCGGTGGTAGTTATTTACAATCAAAAGTGACGACAAAAGGGAGAGAGATTAGTAAAATTAATCGTAAGACTCAAAGTCTTTTGGTTTACCGGGAGAAGATAAAGAAAACGAAAAATGTAATTTAGAGTTTAAACTTTACATATTCTGGATTTTGTGGTTTCCAAGAATGTTGTTGAAGAAGAGGTGAAATACGGGATCAGAACTGTCGTCATAGGGAAGAAAGAACTAGAGTAGAGGCGTGAGAAACAAGACACAATCAGAGAGATTCTATGTGTAACCTTTAGTTGGGGTGTAGGTAATGATGACCTGTCTAATTGTTCTCTTTTTCTTTCCGGTGGTAATTCGTTTTTCTCTTCTCCTTGTTTTCTCGGGGAACTACTTCCGCTTTCTCCTCTCACTTTTTCGACCGAATTTTGAGTTGTAAGTTTTGTGATTAGTACCGTAGGTCAGGGTAGTGAAGTACCGTTTATCTACCCCTTTTTACCCTGATCACTGTCTCAAATAAAAGGACCTGAGGTTTTAGTGACACCTGTTACTGACGTCGGTACTTTAATTTTCTGTGAACGAGGGACCTTCTTTTCGACACTGTTTGGGTCGACCGTATAACTTTTCGTCTCTATAGTGAAACGGTTGTCTCCAGGCGTATGCGTTTCGATACCAAAAAGGTCATCAGTACATACTTACACTCTCAACCTGGTATTTCTCCTGACTTTCGCCTTCGTGACGACGAAAGCTTGACACCACGACCTCTTCTGAGAACTCTCGTGGAACCTGACGTTGTTCTAGTTTCGTCAGTTGGGATTTCCTTTAGTTGGAACTTATAAGTAACCTTTCTGACTACGACTTTCGTTTCGAGGTTATGAAACCGGTGTACTACACTGATCGACTGAGTGACCTTTTCTGGGACTACGACCCTTTCGAACTTCCGTCCTCTTCTCCCAGTGTCTCCTACTCTACCAACCTACCTTAGTAGCCGAGTTCCCTGTACTCAAACTCGTTTGAGGTCCTCTATCACTTCCTGTCTCCTCGGATCACATAACGTCAGGTATCCCAACGTTTCTCAATCTGTGTTGACTCGTTTACTTGTTGTTATTGTTCTTTTTTTTTGACAAGGGGTTGGTTTTCCTTTGATTTCGAGTGCAAAACCCCGATTCGTTTAGTCATAAAGTCATCTACAAACGACACCCTAAAGATCTATAAGTCGTTTTGGTAAAGAGAAAAGAAAAAAGATTAATTCCTTTTCTTACCTTGACAGAGGAAGTTTATTTTCGTGACCCTTGTGGTCATTGAACAATCTGACTTTCAGAAGGTTCAAACTATTGACCCTCGTTCCTACCAGACTTAATGACCGTTGAGACTGAGTTTATTGTCTAAGACAAGTTGTCGTTCCGGGAGAGTGGATTACTAATTCGCGTATACCAGACACCATGCCGTGGACTCTAACCTTTAGGGTCAGAGGGAAAATAACCGGTACGGTAGAATCGGTTTAGTGAATTGAAAAACTTGAGCCTCAAAAACGTATATTTTATCCATACGTTTATTAAGATTGAGTACGTGAAGACGACTTTATTATAGTTACTTTATTGTATTTCGTAGCAAAAGTGTGTCAGGGTTGTGTGTACGAGTAAATTTTCGACGACGATGAGAATAATGGTAATGATAATAGTAGGCATAGAAGATAGTAGTAATATCATAACGTGTATTTGTCTTTATTGACTTTTTTTTAGTATTTTGAGTTTTATAACTAGAGACACACAGGAACTCCTTATTCTTACCGAACGACTGTATATTTAAACCTAAGTCGATTTTTCTGACTCACCGTTGACACACTTTTTCGGTTGTAGAAACGTAATTTAATAACGTCGTAAATTAGGAGTGTGTTCGGATAAATTGTCAAATCCTTTATCAGAGTCTCTTTACCCAGAAGGTTCTAATCGACCGATTATCTATGTTTCATTCTTCCGTTCGTGTCACTGTCTAGGACGGGTGTCATTCCAGACCTCTTGGTCAATGGTCCCTTTCGTACTTACCTGCTCCTATAGCCACACCGAGTCAGGTTCGTGACTTGAATTTGAAAGACTGACACTCATGAGACCAACCTAAAGAATTAGTTAAGAGTGAATGACACACTAAAACTATCTCAATAAAGTAGACTTGGTATCAAGAGAACAGACATTTTACCCCTAAGTTACATAGACGGGGTGTCTTACTTATACTTTTACTTTCTTCTATTTTGTATGTATCATAGATTGTAATACGGCCCAAATATCATTCACGAATAATGTACGACCACCAGGACCGAAAAAGTGAACTTCAGAGAGAAGAGATCTGATAGGGTCGGAAGAAGAATCGTGTCTACTAAGTAGTGGTCGGAAAGGGAGGGAGGGGGTCCTGTTAGTAAATAAGTGGAAGGTTCAGTCAAACTTTTAGGTTTGAGACATAATGAAAGCTCAGGTTTCGATAAGTGATCCCACAGGATGTGTACGGAGTCGGGGTCAGTACGGGTAAACGAGAGGTTGAAACAAAAAAGTTAAGAAGAAATTCTGTCAGAATGTCTAAAAGGAATGGAGAAGCGAAGAGTTACCCTAGGAGACGGAAGAAGTTTCACCACCCGTCTTAAGTATTCCGATACTGTGTTAGATGAGTAGAGTAGACAGTTATATAATAAATGGTCCAAAATTCGTCGTAATCTTTGGGTGGAAGAGTACAATGGGGTGAGGTCGTGAGAACGGACCTTTTGCGGTACCTGCCTCCTCGGACCACCCGACGTGAGGTACCCCAGTGATACTCAGTCTGTGCTGACTCACTGAAGTGAATGTGAAAAGTGAAAGTACCTAACCTCCCCCTTTACCGTTGGGTGAGGTCACAAGAACGGACCTCTTAGGGTCCCTGCCCCCTCGGACCACCCGACGACAGATACCCCAGCGTGTCTCAGCCTGTGCTGACTTCTCTGAATCGTCGTCGTAATCTTTGGGTGGAAGAGATCCTTCCGAAGGATCCACTTTGATTATTTTAACTTAAAGAGAAAAGTGAGAGATAGTAAACCATTATCTGAAAGATGAAAGGGTCACGAGTAAAGTGAACATGTAGATACATGGTGAGTTAGGACTAAATCTGGAAATGTGTTTTACATTTAAGGAACATCAAATAATTATATAACCTAATACAGGTACAAAGAATATTGATAGTATTTTGTTACGCTTACACAAGAAAACTGATATTTGAGAATCTTACATGGTTAGCCAAGTACGAGGTTTGTGAAATATATTTGCCAAACGTCATGTCGTGATGGTAGACTATCATGTTAAGGAATAAATGTACAACCTAAGGAGGAGTCGAAACACAATGGTCACAAAAGGTATTTGAGATCGTCTAACAATCAGAGTCTTTCTGGGACTTATTTTACACAATGAAAGATCAGATGAGGATACTTCCGTCACCCCGAGTTTCAAGAAAATCGAATTCACTGTTTTCTTTCTCCTCTTTTTTTATGGCGTTATAACCAATTCTTAATCTACCCCCAATACCCACAATATGGTTCCCGAAATTTATATAGTAAATAGAATCAGAAATATTGTTCTCGTACTTCCTCCATAGTAATAGAAATCTCTACACCCTTGGTTCCTTGCCTCTGTAAGGTATCGAAAGAGTTTACATTCGTCATTTGTTTTCGGATTCAAACTTTGGAACCAATGTCCGACACAAAATTGGTAATAATTTGTGATTTAACAGAACAGGTTCATTAAAGACTTAAGCAATAAGGTACAAAAGAAAGGTGAGTACCTTAATCTAAGATCGAATAATATGTACGTTCCGGAAGTGGTCGGACCGGGCTAGGAAGGAAGGTCTATGTCGAGGGTCATGGGAGAGACCACGGAAGGAGAGGTCGGCCTTATTTACGTGAGCCGAAGGAATGTTGCGAAGACAGGGAGACAAGAGAGTGGGACCTTACGACGGGTTGTGAGGAGACGGGTAATTTTGGGGAGAACAAGTAATACCAGCGACACTAAGGTTATAAGAGGTACTTTACATCAGATAAGGACCGACCTTAAGAAACGAAGGACAGACCAAACATTGACCTCCACGTTGTACGAAACACCAACTAATCACCGTACGGACGGAGACTGTAATTTTACCTTTGAGGAACTTCCGTCTTCAGGACACAATAGTCAGAATCATGTCAGTGTCACGGAATGTGTAATGGGTCATTTGTACGTGATTAAGTATTTTGAGTGTCAAAACACTTACGTATTATATACTATTACATTTTAAAAATTTTTCCACCCCCTCCCTTTCACTCTCGCCCTTTTCCCCGTCTCTCCCTCTTTCTCTCTCCCTCTCTCTCTCTAAAGAATTAGTCTCCGAGTATGTTCTAGGGACCACGAATTAATTGAGTTTGGAGAAGAACGAAACTTTAATTTTATGTCAGTTTCGAGATATATACGAAGGTTTTGTGAGTAACGTAAATTATACACGAGTTATAGATAGGGATATGGACCCTCTCTAAATGTGATTGTTTACATTATTATAAAATAGACTCATTTGTAAATACTCGACGTTATAATCCGTTAGTGTAGTTCCCAAACGTCTTCATGTCATGCAACTAAGACCCGTAATAAATCTCGTAGGACTTATATGCTAGAATATATGTCCCGTTATGAGTTTTCGGAAAAGTAATCTCCGGGTTGTTAACTCTCTGTTTATACACATGCGAGAAACAGAGGTGATACCTGTGTGTGTACGTGTGTCCTCCTCCCTCCCTTTTTTTAGGAGGTTTAATGTGCTAGTTAAAAGAGAAGTTTTGTAGGGAGATGTTGTAGGAGAGGAGGTATGAGTACGTCCAAACATCTCTTCCGAGACACGGGAGTCGATCACTCACACTACAGAGGTCACACTCCATTAGGATAATGTGAGTAGTGTTAATGTCTGGACACAGGGCTCGGAGGACGACTGTCTTCCGATGGAGTAGAGTAAAGATTAATTCTCGTGTCTTAAGAAGGGTTTGGTGGAAGTAATAATGTGTGTCGCACGACCGGAGAAAGTCCGTTATGAGAGTGTAAGACCTTCTTAGTTGACGGAGAAACTTTAGGTTCCATTGGTGGGGTCTCAATTACTGCAGTTAATTTTGGAAAAAGGAGGTGAGTTGTCTACTTCGGGTAAAGGGGTCTTGTTGTTACCCTCATATTCTTTCTCTTTGGTAGCAATGTTATTTTTCTATTAATCTCTCTAGTACAAACCTAATTTTTGTTTGTGTACACGGTTCATTTGTTTTTAGAATAGACTGGTTCTCGGTTCCTAGTATATTTGGAAGAATCGTTTCATATGCGAATGAAATTTTTTTTAACTTTATCACATTATTGAATTTCGTCGGTCTTGACAAAGGGAAACTGGTCTTATGTCGACTTTCGTGTCTTACACCGGTGCAGTCTTTCGGTCCGAGAGGGTATCGTAGCGGAAGATAGTCTCTGGGTAGAGGAATCTATTCGACGGGGCTCTGACCCCTGCACAGAGAAAGGAGAGACGTTATGCTTAACTGGAGAAGTAAATTGTCGTTGGTGTTCTTGCCTAAACCTCACTTCTTTAGGGGTTCCAACCAAACCAAAGGACGTAATCGTAAGTGACTCCCGGGGTTCAGTGAAACTAGGTGAGACTGGGACGATCTGTTGTCGACCAGGGAAATATATGAGAGACCACACCACTACGGAGTCCGTCTCGTTATGATCGACTCGTTTTGGAGTCGTCCACACGAAGATCAGATGCCCCGGGACTGTTAAAGTAGGTGTTGGACATAAGGTACCGGAGTCATGTCCATGACCAATCGTCGAATAGTAAAAATGTCTGGACTAGGAGTGTTATTCCGAGGTCTTGTCCCCGACCCACCTCCCCTCCCTCCGAGTTTTCCCTCCCCCCGTCTACATATTGGTACCGACTAAATGTAACGACACGTCTTCTAATTGTGTTGTAATATTTCGTTAAAAGGAGGTTAATTTTTTATTTATTTCTTACGTTTCAGGACAAGGAGTAAGGTCTGGATAATTTAGGTTTTGAGATCTTATCTCGAGTCATGAGACGTCAAATTGTTCTGAAGGTCCACTAAGACCACGTACAACTTCAAACTTTTATGTCGTTTTCAGTGAATTTCACAATGGAACGGAGACGAGAACTGGTAGAGATTATATCAGTGCTATGTCGGTGATCCTGACAAAAAAACTTCACACTTGGACTAAGGGTGTGAGAGAGAGCGAGAGAGGGGGGAGGAAGGGAAGGGGGGAGGGGTAGGAAAGAATTTTGGGAAGTCACTGTCACTAGGCCGGACCGGAAGTAGATTATGTCAAGTTTGAAGGATCTCTGTCGGTCGGTTCGGAAAGTGGTAGACCGGGGTACGCTGGAAAGGTTTCAGCGAAGAAGGGTGAGGGGACACCCGTGAGACACGAGTCCGGTGCTACGTGGAGGACGACAGGGCACTTTTCCGGAACGAAGACCTCCTTAGACACAAAACAAGTACGACAAAAGAGACGAGTCTTACTGGAGGACGTGGGGCAGCCGACACGTTTGACAGAAAGTAGGACAATCTGAGAAGGATTCGTAGTAAAGGGAGAGACTCCGGTGAAGTAACTAGAGGTGAAGAGGGAAATACGGAGGTTCAGCTCACCTGCTACAAAGATGATAACGTACTAAGTTGCCTATTTAAACTCGACGGTATGATGTACCATCAGGTAAAGATATCGGGAGAGGGAGTGAAACCGAAGGGACTACCGAGTCACCATTTCCTAGACGGACGGTTGCGTCCCCTACGTCCGAGCTAGGGACCCAACCCTTCTACTCTTCTAGGGGACCTCTTCCTTTACCGTGGGGTGAGGTCATTAGAACGGACCCTTTGGGGTACCTGTCTCCTCGGACCCGATGTCAGGTACCCCAGTGTTTCTCAGTCTGTACCGACTCACTGATTTGTAGTCGTCGAGGGAGTGAACGGACTTGAGAAATCTCCTGAACGTCGCCCCCACCCCCCCCCGCCCCTATAAACCCATCTAAGTCAAGTCAACGAGTCAGCACAGACTGAGACGCTGGGGTACCTGACGTTGTGTGGTCCGGAGGGACAGGTAGTGGTTGAGGGCCTCAAATGAGTTTGAGTACAGGTAACTCAGTCACTACGGTAGGTCGGTAGAGTAGGAGACAGCAGGGGAAGAGGAGGACGGGGGTTAGGGAGGGTCGTAGTTTCAGAAAAGGTTACTCAGTCGAGAAACGTACTCCACCGGTTTCATGACCTCAAAGTCGAAATCGTAGTAAGGAAGGTTTCTTGTGGATCCTGGCTAGAGGAAATCTTACCTGACTAGAGGAACGTCAAGTTCCCTGAGAGTTCTCAGAAGAGGTTGTGGTGTCAAGTTTTCGTAGTTAAGAAGTCGTGAGTCGAAAGAAGTGTCAGGTTGAGAGTGTAGGTATGTACAGGTGACCTTTTTGGTGTCGGAATTGATCTGTCTGGAAACAACCGTTTCATTACAGAGACGAAAAGTTATACGATAGATCCAACCAGTATTGAAAGGAAGGTTCCTCATTCGTAGAAAATTAAAGTACCGACGTCAGTGGTAGACGTCACTGAAACCTCGGGGGGTTTTATTTCAGACTGTGACAAAGGGCTAGATAAAGGGTACTTCAGTACCCTGGTCTACGGTACTAGAAACAAAAGACTTACAACTCGAAATTCGGTTGAAAAAGTGAGAGGTGAAAGTGAAAGTAGTTCTTCGAAAAATTAAGGAGAAGTGAAAGACGGTATTCTCACCAAAGTAGAGGGATAGACTCCAGTAACTATAAAGAGGGCCGTTAGAACTAAGGTCGAACACGAAGAAGGTCGGGTCGCAAAGAGTATTACATGAGACGTATATTCAATTTGTTCGTCCCACTGTTATATGTCGGAACTCCATGAGGAAAAGGATAAACCTTGGTCAGACAACAAGGTACAGGTCAAGATTGACAACGAAGGACTGGACGTATATCCAAAGAGTTCTCCGTCCAGTTCACCAGGCCATAAGGGTAGAGAAAGTCTTAAAAGGTGTCAAATAACACATAATATAAAAATATAGGAATTGACTGATATACAATCTGTAAATAATTCTAAAGGTTAACGATAAACTCACTTATCTGAAAAGTTGTGGAAGATAAATGTTGTGACGATACGATTACTCAACGATGAAAATAGGGATAAAATGTCTACCTTCTTGGCTCGGAGTCTTTACAATTTATTGAAACAATCGATCATCATTTTCCGTGTCAACTAAGTTCACGTCCAGAAACTCTACGATTTCTACCACGAAGGAGTTGATTTGGTCACAAAAGGGTTTATTGAGTTCTGTCTCATTACTATATGTCTGTACAGAAGGAACAGGTACACTGCATACCTGTACAGTGTATCAGGTATGTGTACTAAAGGTAATATGCTTTATTTCTGAGTACTAACTCTATTAAATATTACGGTTTATTACCTACATGTTTCAGTTTATAAATACTCGGAGTTAAAGAAGTAGACATTTCTCTGAAACAATATATAATGACTATAATAATAATAATCGGTAATGACCACCTAGTCTACCATTTCTTAGACGGAAGTCACCCCTTGTGGAACCAAGCTGGGGACCCAGACCTTCTAGGGGACCTCCTCCCGTACCGTTGGATGAGGTCATAAGAACGGACCTCTTAGGGTACCTGTCTCCTCGGACCGCCCGATACCAGGTACCTCGGAGTTTCTCAACCTGTTGATTCGTGTAGTGTTGGAAATCGGTAGTATTAGACTAAAACTTGACCCAAGAAACACAAACCAATACGACAAAGTCATTGAATCGAGTCAAGACCCGTACAAGCACTACGAGAAATTTTAAATAAATTAACTGACAAAAAAACGTTAACACAGTTAAGAGTAATTTTTACAAAACTGACTTATTCCCAGACTTCGACTGTTGTTTCAGAGAGAGGAGCTACTTATAAATTAAGGTCAAATCTAAGCGGTTAGTTTTAAGTATTTCTGTCAACCTTTGACTAAAAAATAGAAATATTGATCAGTACATATAATATAAAAGGGCTAAAATTGGAATCAGACACGTCGACTCAGTAGTATCGTCAATAATAGTGACAGTATCAACAAAATGAAGTCTGAGAGTTTAATTATTCACGATTCCTTTTCAAATTAATCGACTTTGGATTTAACAGTAATAATTAAATGAGCCATGTAATGTTATGGAACATTTTGTAAGTACGACGTCATTTACCTCGTGGATAAAAGGTCACTAGTGCACCGTATCGATTAAATGAGGTGTTGATATAAATTAATGTTTAGAATCATTTTGATTGTCATGAGTGGGTTTAATGTAATGAATGTTGTTTCACGAATTTAGTAATGAAGTTTACAATATTTTAGAATAGTTTCTTTATTGTCTTCAAGTCTGTAAGAATCTTATCTTACAAAGAATTGTCCATTTACCTTGATAACATTTAATTAGTCATCTCAAAATCCTTCCAGGTCTCCCCTTTCGGACTTCCAAATCTGTAGATCTGATAGTCTACCCATCTCTCAAAGACAAACCCTACTACTTTTCAAGACCTTTACCTACATTTGAATTCACCAATTTTACCATTTAAAATACAAGACATATAAAATGGTGTTATCTGTGTGTCTGACAGTTTTAATCTGATATAAGTTCGAACTATCAGACACACAGATAACATCAGGAGTAGGTGATGTGTTACATAAGGAACTTGTGACGCACCCGACACGAGTGACGGTGTAGGGTCGAAGGACCGTATAACATTCTGTGTATAAATTACTTATTTAAATACCCAACAATTAAAAAAAAACGGTTCATGAACTTCAATTACAAGTTAAAGAAATTTCATTTCTTTTATCAAGGTAACGTCTTTCCGTACGATAACCGAGTCACTTCTTTGACATATTTAATCTTTATCCACCCTATACCTTTTTCTCCGTTATGTGTAAGATCTTGTAATTTACAATTAATCTTTATTTTCATTCGACAGAGGTCATAAACTCACAAGAGTATAGGTAACTTGTCCGGGATTCTCGTGTCTTTGTGTGCCTTTATAGATGTAGTGACTCGTTGATTATCGTTACTGCCTATAACTAAGGAAAGGTTTTCGTCTCGACCACGAAACCCTTCTGTCTTCAAGTAATATGATTAATCTCCGAGAACGGGATGGAGGAGTCTCTTACAAGAGAACCCATCTATAGTTCCGTCTGTGAGAACCCATCTACTAAAAGTTTAATTACTGAGTTGTTGGTTTACCGTCATTAGGATCGTAGAGACCACTCTAGTTGACGGATATAGTGTCGATGTCTATTCTCAGTGGAAGGTTTTCGTCCCGAGTCCTTTCGGGTCTCAGCAACATGAATCCGTCTCCAAACTAACGGGTAGGTACGTCTGCACCTCGTGTTCTAAAACTGCATCAAGTTGTACCGACATGAGGTTCAGTTTTTAGTCTCAGTGTTGTACCCTACCTCCTTAACCGATGAGTAAACACTCCAAAGTGTCTTGACATCAGTGGGGTTTTAACAAAAATTTCTTACTGGAGAGAGAAGGATACATAAACTTTAGTGGATTGACAATACGGAAATATGGTGTTTATTGAAGGAGTGAGCCAGAAGTATTGCTGGGAGACTCTCCCCAGGGTAACAAGGGCGAAATATGCCCTCCTGTGACTTCGTGTCCTCAAATTTATTGAACGAGTTTAAGGGCGTTGGTCTTCGTTTCGACCCTGAACTTGGGTCCTTCAGCTCAAGGTCTTTGACAAGGATTTGTACGGCGAGAAGACAGGGTTATATAGAATTGTCTTTGAATTTTTATTCGTCTCAAAGGAATTCTGTAAAAAAAAAGAATCCTGTGACGTACAGGTGTGCACGATGGCTTCTCGTCTTAGTCTGGTCCACCCAAAATAAGATTAGGACCTTTCGTCCCGAGATACTTATTCCAGATACGGTCCACCAAACGTTAGTCCGTGCTAGGACATCGAGATCTTACGATTCTAAGTCGTTTTTTTTTTTCGTGTCTCCCAAACCGTTCCGTCTTCTTTATTTACAATAAATAGGATGATTTCGAGTGGACGTTTAAAGAAATTAGAATGTACGAAGTAAAAAAGGATTGGATATGGACTTGAAGGAATCGTATGTCTGGTACGGAACTAGTAAAGACATAAGAAGTATTTAGGATGGTAGCATAATCATCGTTATCACACGTTTTTTCAGAAATAAGTTATGGTTCCCTGTTTATTCGTAACAACTTAACGATTAACGGAATCTTCCGGTGTCTTACGCGTAGATGAACCTAAAATAAGATGACCCCGGTCGGACCCCAGTTGGACCTCTGCACTTTTTTTTTTTATACTGAAACTTTGACGACTCCTGTTGGTCTGTCCACTTAATATCCTTTGGTCCTCTCTTTTTCGTATTTAATTAACCTTTACATAAATTTACACAAAAGATTTTACGTACCACGTCAAGTATTGACGGTTGTTCGTGGCAAAGTAATACGACGTGAAGTAGGACGAAACGAGTTTTACGATCTCTTTACTGTCTATGCTTTTCTTTAAGAATGAACATATAGTGTATTCGGTAAAGGTAACTCGAGAACGTTTAAGATCTCTATGCGATCCCCTTTTTATGTTGAATTATTTTATTACCTAGTATAGACTTAATTTGTACTATAAGTTTTACAATGTGAACCCCTCAATTGTCTTTACAATATACGACTCTCTCGTTCTCCTCTGTTACAGGATATTGTAGGGTATGGGAGGTATTAATTTAGACTCTTGTAATCTTTACCACTATTGTTACTTTCCCTAATGAATACCTTATTTTTACCTTTTGTCTTTCTCTAATCACTTCTATAAAAGGAGATTTTTAGAGTTTTGACACGTAGAATCTCGTCTCCATTATTTCTACCAATAAAGATTCTTTGTCTAGGTTTCACCGAGGTAAGTTAAGTGTCGTCCTTGGAGGTTTCATCGTTAATTACGTTGGTGACCACACCTTAACAAAAGGTTTTCGGTAGAACAACCTACTGAAAAAAAAAAAAAAAATTACCTTCGTCCCGAATCTTCAGTTCTACTTAAACCTATTTAATAAATGACTTTTATAGTTTCACAGTAATTATGGTGGTAAGTTATACTTATGTTGACTTTTAGGAAAACCACTTTACCTTCCTTGGACAGCCGTCGACAAATTGAATCTGAGGTTCCCGTTACGAGCTTTGAGGAACTCTAGACTAGGACCCTGTATTTACATCCCCGCGAGTAGAGTTACCACACCGCTCGGTGATCCACAGGATAATCTTCTTCCCTCTGTGACCGTTAGTCTTCTAGACCCAAGTTTAGAGTTTCGTGACCGAAGGTCGTTAATTGTGACGTGTTCTTTGAGAGGGTCGGAGTGCGACATACCTCTGAGTCTCTGTTCCCCTTATGACACCGTGGCACGAAGCCGTCCGTCCGAGTCTGGGTCCGACGAACCCAAATTTAGGACCAAGGTCTTGAGCGATTGACACGCAGAAACACGTGGAATTAACTGGAAAGACACGAATCGGGTAGTCTAGTAACCTCCCAATCGGCTCAATCTTTTACATATTAGAATCACTGAACACTATTATTATTCCCGAGTTATTCACCAGGCAGATCAGTTCCGATACCAAAAAGGACACCAGTACATACCTACACTCTCAACCTGACACTTCTTTCGACTTACGGTTTCTTAACGACGAAAACTTGACACCACAACCTCTTCTGAGAACTCTCAGGGAACCTGACGTTCCTCTAGGTTGATCAGGTAAGACTTCCTCGAGTCGGGACCCTAAAGAAACCCCCCTTACTTCCGACTTTGAGGTCATGAAACCGGCGGAGTACGCTTCTCAACTGAGTGACCTTTTCTGAGACTACGACCTCCCTAACCCCCGTCCTCCTCTTCCCCTGCTGTCTCCTACTCTACCGACCTACCGTAGTGGCTGACCTACCTGCACTCAGACTCACTTGAGGCCCTCAACCACTACCTGTCCCTCCGGACCGCACGACGCTAAGTACCCCAGCGTTTCTCCTGTCCTGACTCGTTGCCTTGACTTGACTTCACCAGTAATTACAATGATGATAGTAAATGTTTTCATTACAAGAAAGTCCAATACTTTAAGTCACATTGTGACGTACCTCGAGAACGAAAGGAGAAGGCGGGGGGTGGGGGTCTGGATTTTATTTCGAGATTTCCCTACACTATGTCAATGGTCGACCCTCTACTCGAGGAACCGAGTAAGGCATGTTCGAGAAAGTGAAGTCTACTCTTCATTACACGGAACTGACTGTAAGTGGTTTGTATCTTTTAGTGAGAGTCTTTTAAGTCACACAAAACTCTCTCATCTCCACACCCTTTCTTCCACCACCCCACGAAAAATATTCCTAAAGGATCTTAAATAATTTTTCTTTCTCTTTGGTACTTAAGGGAGTATCAGTCGTATGACTGTCAAAAGTGAATGCTACCAGAGAAGTCGTTGAAGAGGAGGAGACGGGGGCGACGGATTAGTCGCCGTCTCTATGTCAAAAGACTCAGATATTTTGGACCTACCCTCCCGTTCAGGTAAGACTTTGGGTTCCCCCATCATCTCATTTTCCTCAGTAATTACGTTTTCAATAGTTTTCGACGAACCGTAGGAAAGATATTGTTACGTCTCATAACTTTACTTGTGTTCCTTCTTTATCTACGTCTCCCTTCCTCCCTTCTTCCTTCCTTTTCCTTCCTTCCTCTCTTCCTTCGTTCCCTCCTTCCCCTCCTCTCTGTCCCTCCCTCCTTTCCTTTATGGTTCCCAGGATGTCCTGATCTGTGGAATGTACGTTAAAAATTAACTTAGTCTTTTGGCACGTTCCTGCAAATAGCGATAAAAATTGTACACTCTTGTGAGCATTAATTTTTCTAGATAAATAAACGAATTCCCAGTGGGTTGGTCATTCCACAACTCAGTTTAAGTTTGAACTGAGACGTCAGAAGGTGACGTAGAAGAAGAAGAATCTACACGGTTGTTCTCCTAAGTGTTTTACATACTTCGTTTCGCCAGTCATTTCTTCTGTTTCTGGAATAGGTTGCTCGAATCTTTTGTTACTTTAATCAGAATTCAGTCTTACCACTAGTCTCTTTTGTTTGTTTATAAAAAAAATAAAAGAATACGAGAGGGTTCATAGTGGGGGAGGTTAAGAGGGTGGAGGTTATGGAAAAGGAGAGGGTGTCATGTAGTCAAAGGTGGGAAGGGTACGATTAGTGGTTTTGAAAGGTACACTTTACCGTCAAACTATGGTGATCCCGGTACTTGTGACACCTGTGACTGAAGGATTGAACCTGTCACGAGTAAAGTAGTATGAAACGATATTAGAAACTCCTTTCCAGTCTTCGGGAGGAGTTCCATCTTTGAAAGAGGACATCTCTTTGAAAGAGGGCATCTCTTGAAATCTCAACTACCATACTTTTCGTTTAGTTCGGACAAATATTTAATCTCATTGGATCTCGTTGTTCCTCCACCAGTTTCCTTCTTATCATAAACTACTCAAGATAAAATATAAGTATAAAATTTAGACGGCCGACTTATCAATCGTTTAAACTATTTTATACAACGAAAGAACCAATCTGGTGTCTTGTACTTCTGTTCGTGTCACTAGGGGATTTTCGTCAAGTAAAGAAGGGAAATCGAAGATGTAGTATGGGAAAAAGAATGATATAAAGATTAAAATTATTGGGAAGGATCGTCTATGACCGTGACATCCTCGAAATATAAATAATGTTAATTTAAGAAACCTAATTTCTCTCATGATTTGACCATTGTATACAGAGGGAACGTTACTGTGAGACCGGGACCCGTGTTGTTTTACTTGTAGTGGAACATTCTGGGGATTGATCCAGAACAAGGACACGTCGAGTCTGTAAGTCGGTACCGAATAATCAAACGACTCCGACGGTAGTGTTATACGGTGTCTGACCCACCGACTTTGTCGTCTTGTGTGAAGGAGTGTGAAGACCTCCTGCTCTTCAGGTTCTAGTTCCAAAACCGTCCCAAACTAAAGATGATTCTCTCGAGAAGGACCTGAACGTCTACCGAGGAAAAAACGATATAGGAGTGTCCCATCTCTCTCTGTGTGTGTCTAGAGAAAGGAGAACATTTCGGTGATTAGGATAATCTAATTCTGGAGTGATTAATAGAGGATTTTCGGAATAGAGGTAAGAGGATCTAGTGTGACCCCCAATCCCGAAATTTTGTTCCTACTTACACTTTCACTTCAGTGAGTCAGTGCAGGCTGAGAAACACTGGGGTACCTGACATCGGATGGTCCGAGGAGACAGGTACCCTAAAAGGTCCGTTATCAGGACCTCACCTAACGGTAGAGGAAGAGGTTTTGTTCCTACTCCCTCTGTGTTAAGTCAGGTGTTGTTTACCCCGTTCCTATGAGTTGTATTGATCTTAAAAGTCTAATTCTTTCACGTTCTTTATTTGTAAGGTGCGAGTCTGTATTTGGACATTAGAAAGCCGTACACCCTGTTTCGACGACCTTTTACAATGTCAAACTGTAGAGGAACCACCACCAACTTCTCGTGAGCTTAAGACGCCGATGACAAACAAAGCGAAGGCACAATCACCGTTCCTCGCTCTTTCGTTCCCCGTCCTCGGAAGTCGGGGTCCCGACATTTTCACAGAGGATAAGGGAAAGGAAATGTTCCGTCATTTCTTTCTTTTCAGGGACGCATAGAGAATGAAACGAAGGTGGAACTTTAAGCCGTCTAAGAGGTAATATCAGAAGAACGATTACCAATTTCTGTGACAACCGGAAAACACATGTAGCTAAACTGTAATTAAAATAATCAAAACGAAACGCGACCGGTAACACGATCCACGACTCTCATGTTTCTGTTTGTTCTAGTTTAGGAACGGAAATTTCTGAGTCGTCTGAGAATCTCGTTTAGTCCTAATCTTAAGTTTCTTGCACTCTTAACCTTCCTTAAACCAACGTCTACTTCTTGAGTCCAGGTTTCTCTAATACTCTGAAATCGGTTCCACCGTGTCTACCAACCCTGTCCCGGTCAATTGTATTTCCGGATGACTGGGGATTGATCCAGAACAAGGACACGTCGAGTCTGTAAGTCGGTCCCAAATAAATCCCGAATGATACAGGGTCCATGGGACGTCCCCACCCCTCCCCGTCTTAAATTACTAAATTATTAATTGTTAAATTATTAAATAAACCCTTTTGAACTAATGAATTTTAATCAATTATGATGTTCCGTACCAATAAGGTAATTGGGGTATTTATATTATGTATACGTTTATTACTTTACACATGCAATAGACTAATAATTTAAATAGAGATGTTACTAGTAGTGACGATCTACCCTTTCGAAGGGAATGCAGAAGTAGTGGGTCATATTATTTGTGGTGACTTACTACGGTCCAACTCCTTCTGGTAAGATTTCCATGTAACTCCCATTCGTTTAGTTTCATTTGTTTTCGTTAGACGTTGATTTTAATACATTTGACCTGCCTTCCGTGATAGACCTACCAAGGACCTCCTGGGAACTTTTCTTTAGGCCAGAAGATGGATCGGTGTATCAATGAGTTTTCTCTATTTCGTGTCCAACTACTCTTCTACCGGCAACACAACCAGGTCAGAAAGAGGTGCAGTGACAGAGTGAGTTAGGTTCTAATGAAATTTTTCCTGTCTCAGACTCACCAATCCCACTGTCCGAGACTTAAGTCGGTCCAGTTAAGTGACCATGGTGATGAATACCGGAACCCGTTTAAGACAGTGTACGATGTGGAGTCAAAAAAGTAGACATTTTACCCACGATTATTGTTCTAAGAGAATTTTCCAACATCACTCCTAATTTACTCTACTCCCGTATAGTATCACGAACTCACTTGATGAGTTATTTATCCATGACCGTTTTACCGTTGGGTGAGGTCATGAGAACGGACCTTTTAGGGTACCTACCTCCTCGGACCATCCGATGTTAGGTACCCCAGCGTTTCTCAACCTGCACTGACTTGATGAAGTGTTGTTAAAACGTCACCAAAACACCGGACAAAAGAAGGAAAGGTCGGGTGAGACAGGGAGGAGGTAGAAGTGGTAAAGAGACTAGGACAGGACACGGAGACAGAGGGAGGGATGAGACGAACGTCGACACGGAACCTGAAAAGGTTCCACCCGTAGGTAAGACCCTGGAGCCTTGTCCACGACGACAGGTAAAACGACGAACGAAGGGGACGGTCCACTGTCCCCTCTTGTCGTCCCGACGTAAATCGTACCTGTTTGTAGACAGGAGAGACAGTGATGTCGGTCTGTCTGTGACCGCGACTCAGTACGACGACGAGGGCTGGCTACTCGAGAGTCTTCGAGACTCTCTCTCTGGACTCTCCTGTTAGACAGGTAGGGAGAGAGGTCCAGTCCGATGAGAAGTTAGACGGTCTTCCGTTTTTATCTGTGTCGTTCTAAGATAGTAAGTGTCTCCTGACTTCTCAGAAGTTGTAGTCCTGTAAAGAAGAACGCGTCGAGTTAAAGTCTAAGACGTAAATTTAAGTGAAGAATATAAATAGAAAGTATCCATTTTTATTTGAACTATAGATCCAGTAACGTTTATATATGTATATATCTCTCTCATATTATATGTCGTATGGTATACGTCATAAGACACATAGGTATGTCTCGTGACGAATGATTAATTCTCTGATTCGAGGTACTAATCGGTGGGTCAGATTAGGGTCGGTGGATGACCACTACACCAAAACAAGATTTTTAATTATTCTCACTACAAGAGTGATCTTGGAACATATTCGTGTCAAGAGTCAAGTATCTTTCTTAAGTTGTCTACAATTGATAACAACAACAAATCTGTATATTTATGTGTCACTCTTCGGTCCTCCGAAGAATTTCTAAAGGCCAAACGTTGGATTTACCGAGGTCAAACTGACACCGAAAATTAGTCAAAGAAGATATTGGAATAAAAAGTAAAAGATAAATGAAAGGATTTAGGTCTTGGTAGATGTATTACGACCAACTGAGGTCGGTCGTGTCCTTTTTTACATATAAAATATTGATTGTCTAAAGGGATACGTCTAATAATAATACTAAACGTTTCTTTATTCACTAAATTATCGTTCATATTGGAAATGTGTAAAATGAATATAATTTAGTAAATTAGGAGTTTTATTTGGGTAAGTAATAAGAAAGTCGTAACAGTATGAAGTAACTAAGATTTTTATTTGATAAAAGGGTGTAAAATTGTAGAGACTTTCGTAACTTTAGAACGCCAACTATACAATATCAACGTAACTGTTAGAAAAAGAAACAAGAAACAGTATCTGTTTTTTTTACTATATGGAACGTTTACTCTTGTTGGGTGTCAGTTACTTTATCCTATACTCTATAAGGTACGTAAGAAAATCCGGGGTCTCTATACCACGTTTTCTGACGTATCAGGAAGTAAAGTCTCTTAGGTGAAAGATTACTCTTTATTCCTGTTATTGTTGATTATATGTTCGCCGACATCCTTGGCTACGTTCTAAGTAGAGTCCGAACGTCCCCGGTTCCCTTCAAAGGATGATTACTACTTCAGTAGATTCACATCTCAGTCCTCTACCGATCACCCAGTGATCAGTCAGTTTCTCCTATTCGTTTTAGACTCTTCGATCCTTTTCGTACTCCGTGAGTCCTTAAACTTATATCAAGTCTTACGACTAAATCTCGTCCCCTTTTTCGTCTCCCACATAGTCCTACCCGGTCCGTCTGAACCGTTCGTTTAACCTCCCATAGGATTCTGTACCCCCAAGACGGCTTCGTGTCCACAATGAAGATAAACCTTTTCTCGACCAAAGTCCGATTTATTGTTTCTTGCCCTGATTTTAAGGGAGATTAAGGAGTGGAATTTGGGTCCCGAGCAATGACGGGGTGGTCGTAGTGGGTCCTGTCATCCGACAAAACGACCGGTACAACTGTCGTTTACGAAATGATGTGAAGGGAAATAAAACCCAAGACAACTTAACTATACAAACCTAATCTACCTCTTCTCCGATCTTGGTCACTTGACCAAGAATTACTTAAAAGGTTCCACTTATAACGGACGACAGTCTTATAAGCACGAGTCAATGTGGTGAGTATCCTATATAAAGTGACGGTTCGAGTAGGTGTCAACACAGATAATCTACTACCCATAACTACGGTCAGAAAAGATTTACGTAGTACGTAAATGAAAAGCACCGTATACGAACTTTCATTTTTATATTTTTCGTTTTCGTTTCGATACGTCTTCACTTCCAAGTGTTGAAGTTCACAAAATATGAGAAAGAACGTATACTAATACGGTAGTCTTTAACATCAAGTTAAATAGAATTTCGTCGGGAAAATTTCATTATGTTGATCTCCAACTAATTTAATTCGTTAAATTCAACTTTACACCGTTTGTTCGAATGTTCTGTGATTAAAGACTTAATTAATATACCTCATTTTTTTTATAAAAACTTATTTCCATAAGATAACGTCGGTCAGAACTAAAGTATAGTGTAATTTTTAGTGAAGTAAGTATCTTAAACAACCATACGTGTATGAAAGAAAAATTTCTTATCGTTTCTCGGAAAAAAGAAAAAATCTTGTTACTGTTACACTTAATCGATTATAGAAACTGAATGAGATTTTTCTCACATAGATGTCAACGGATCGTAAATTCACACACACACACACACACACACAAACTGTTTTCTATAGAAACCAAAAATGTCCTATTTGTTACTTATGTTTACGGTAACAAATCGAATGTTATTATATTGTTAATGATCATCAATTTTCCTCATTACCCACGGATCTATTATCGAACTCTGTGAATAGAATTCTCCTGTTTCTTACATTTCAAAATTATTGTCCCGTCTGGTGACAGATACCTTCTGTCGAATCCGTGTTAGAACAGACTTTATTCCCCCAACTCAATGTCCTAGTCATTGAACTAAGACACTCGGAGTGCTGAATAATTCTGTCCACTTACTATCCACCTACCTTCTCTCCCGATGCCTGAGTTTCTCAGTAAAAAGCTTATCGGACCTATTTGAGTCAAAGTTTAGGATCGTGATAATACAGGGTGTTTGAGATACTGGAACCCGTTTGATGAGAAGAGAGATCCTGAGTTCCTTTTAGTGCAGATGGAATATCTTAACTCACTTTGAGGTGTCGGATTTCGTCGACGACATACTACACACATATTTCTCCCTCAGAACAATTATGACAATGACGACACTAACGATAATGGTAATAATGATGTAAGGTACGACGACAAATTAAGACGACCGTAATCTACTCCATTTTGCCATCCGGTCCGTTGGTCCTTATTCCGTGTGACGGACAAATCCCTACCGTAAATCCGAACGTGTAAGGGTTAATCGAAAAGTTAATTGGGGTCGGAACTCCTTATATGAAAGGTTGGTGTGGACTTTCGATTTCATCCGGACTATCCGATACTACCCATATCCAAAAAAAAAAAAGTAATCTTCTCCTCTCTTATTTGACAATGGATAACGTTTTTCTTCGGGTTTAAATATCTTCCATGACTTTGTTTTTAGTGTCCCCGACGGAGACTATATTAAATATGGGGGTTTACGATTTTGGACGAGACTTAGATAGTTATCAAGAAAGTGTAAATTCATATGGCCAGTAAAAGATGTCTTTTGAGTTACTGGTAGAACGAAATATGGAGAAGGAAGAAAAATATTATTTCGTACTGTTGTATGTCAGTCGTTGTAGATAAGGGGAAGGACAAACGTTGATACACTAGAGACGACAATGTCATTATGTAATATCCTTACGTAGGTGGAACGTCATAGTAAACAATTGACGAAAGAGTCGACTTCATATAATGACATTAGTGACCTGTTTTGGAATTAAGTGTATCAACCGAAATTTATTCGGTGTACTATTTTACTTCAGGGGTCTTATTTGATAAGGGTAAGTGATTCGTGGTCCACCCCCGGAACAACAAGTAACAAGTTCCGTCGTGTGGAAAATTAAATAAGGTCCTTGAGACACTTATATTTAAGGTACCCCTTTTTTTTTAACTCTACGACAAAAGTACAATCAATAATAGTGAATCACAAGTCTTAATTGAGGAGATCGAGGGGACTGATTGTCTCCTGTAATCTCAATAAAAAAGGAAATCAGAAATAGTGAGTTCCTCGTTTTGAAGTCAAGAGATTACGACTAAAAGGATGAAAGCCCCATTCTTTTTTATAATAGAGATTCTATTTCATAATTTCGAGGAATTGGGATATGGACCAAAGAAGAACGAACAAGAGTCTTTACTTTACCTCTATGACTTCCGGGGAATGATCGAAGAAGGATGTGAGTTCTTCGTCTTCGGACACAATCTCGGAAATTAAAGACATGTGACTTAAAGTGACTCGACCGTAAGAGGTGTAAGTCCGGGTTCGGACTTTACTCACAGTGACCCTCTAAGTTGAAAGGACACGTATGGTCAAGCCGTATTCCGTAATAGAGGGTCACCGAAAGTCTCGGTAAGCACCAGGGACTGTCTGGGAAGGTAGGTATGTTGGACATTAAAAGTATTCTTCCGTGAAAAAGTTTCGTGAACGAGGTTATTTTCTCAGTGAAAGTTCAGAGAAAGGAATTTTCTCTTTGTTTTGTTTCGTTTGGGGAGCTTTGGGTTATATATACTACGATCATGTACTATTAGTCCGAACATTAGTAAAATGGACACTACGTACCCTTTTTTCCTTAGTTAAGATGAGGTGGAAACAGAGGGGTATGATGTGAAGGTCGTGTTCACGATGAATTATTCAGCCAGTTGTAATATGTTAGGAGTCTAGACCTGTAAGACTTTCCGATGTTGGGATGTTAGTCTTGAGCTTCCTAAAAAAAAGAGAAGAGTGTGATGTCTGTCAGTATAGAACCGAATAGTGACTTAAGAACAAGTATAATAGTTGTTAGGGTGAGACTTCCTTGTCTATCGTTCAACGTCACTTCGTTAGAAACGTCGACTCTCGTTCCCGACACGGTGTCCGGTCCTTTTGGTGGAGACCTAGTTAGAGTTCTCATCTAGATTCAGTCTTTCCTACGACCCGGTTTCTAGTGTAGGAGTTTCATTATACCTTGTTAGAATCGAGGTGTTTTATAACAGAAACCTTCAAAGGGGTAGTGGTTTAACCTATGACTAAAGAATTTGTAACTGGTAAACCGGTTACGGAGACTTTCGGACTCAGTTTAATCTCTGTACTCGAACAAAACGTAGACTCCTGAATTGTCCGGTACAATTAAAGAATCTCTTTCTATTGAGTACTCTGTCTAGATGTATCTCCAAGAGATCTTTGTTGGTCAGTACGACTTATTTTCTTTATGTTTCGGTAAGAGATTCACCTGTCCTGATACACTAATATTTATCTTAGGAACGAGTAACATTTGTGAAAACTTTACTACCGAAACAACTAAACTTTTCTATCGTTCGTGGGGACACCTCAGACCAGTTACAGTCCGTCTCAGGGTTTATACACGAGGCTACTGTATGTGATCCTACGTTCTTGACCTCCCTCCGAGTCCCTAAATAGTACGGGGAACGTCTTGGTTGGTAATATCAGTATTTTTATTAGGTGACCATCGTTGTTCAAATGATCTCTCGAGGGACTTCTTCGTTTCTAAAGTCGACGAATTAACGAAAATGGGACACGGTAAATTTTCTTATGGCACACAGACAACTCTGTGGTAGTTAACTGCCAAAGTGGTTTATAAAACTTATCGATTACTGAGATGACCTGGTGGTGGTTTGGGGAGAGGGGCGGGGGTCCGTCGGTCCGAGGTCCTCAAGGGGGAAAGACACTCGCCGTACCACATGTACGGTCGCTCTCCGTCCAAGAGTAGGGCTCGCCTTTTTTTTTTTTTTTTTTTTTTTGTTTTGTATTTTGACGCAGACATGAGTTCTGGTCGTCAGGTCTCGTCCGTCAACCGTTTCGGCTTTTCCATTAGAAGTAGAGGTTCGTAAGGGATGGAAAAGCCTAAAGCGGAAGGACCGCAACACGTGCTTGGACGCTGGGTCGAAGAACCGTATGGTCTATCTCCGCTTGTATCGCGACGGTTGCCTTCCCTAAGCGCCACTTCGCCGACGTGTTAGTTGAAGGGTCGAGCCGAGCCTCTAGACCTCGCCCCCCTTAGCCAGACCTCGACAGTGAACGTCCGACAACGAAAGAGTCACGGAGAGTACGACCGCTCGACTCCGGCTCCCGCCCTCCTCCCTCCCTCCCCCGGCCCCCGTCCGTCAGGCCCGGCCGGTCAGGCGTCCATGGAAGTGTAGGGCGGACGCCCTCCAGGCGCGCTCCCCCCGCCCGTCCGCGACGGAAGGGGCGGCCGCGTGTGCGCGTAGGTCCGCCGACTCATAGGCAGAACGTCAAGAACCCGAGAACGAGTGGTGGTTTGAGGTGCGCACCGTCCTCCTTCCCGTCGGCGTCAGGCCAGCGGGACCCGAGGCCCGTCACCGGGGGAGCGGACCGAAGGGAGCCGGAGCTGTCACGCACGACCGCCGCCACCGGCGCGTTTCTGCGTAGGTGTGGGTCGGGGCGTCCATTTCGTCGGTTATTAACCTCGACGGCCCGTGCGCCCTCCCCTCTCTGGTGGTGCCTGCGCCGGGACGCCCGTGTTTGTCCACAGGGAGCCCCGGCCTCGGACGGGGCTTCGGGGCTCTTATTTCCCAACAATCGCCCTGACCTTTGTTTCGCTGGAAGGAGACGGGGGGAGGAGTTCAGGTGACCCCGGTGCATTTCAGGATAGGGACGGAGGGTTGGTCAGAAGAGGTATCGAATGTCCTTTTTATGGTTTTGGTAAAATAAAGAAACTCCAACCGGGGTCCTGTTTGCCGTTCCACTTGTCCTACTCCGCATAAGGGATTTACGGTCTCACTTCCAGGAGTCGAAAACTTGAGAAACCGAGGTGGCGACTTTGGTGGACCCGACGAAAATTTTCGGGTCCAAAAGACGGACTTCTGACTCATTTCCCCTCCCCGAATTTAGATGGAACTGTGATTTTGTCTTGTCAACTGAGGAAAAAAGGAAAATTTTGGGGTCAAAAGAAAGTCACTATGGATAACAATTTATCCCCTAAATTATGGTGAAAACTTATCCTTCTAAATACCGTTCAGAATTTGGTCCGAGGAGACTCCTTAAGAGAGCAAATTAAGATGGTGGTACACGAAGGTTAAAGTTAATAGAACCAACAACAAATCAACGAATCAGCACAGGTTGAGAAAACGTTGAAGTACCTGACATCGGACGGTCCGAGGTGACAGGCACCCTAAAGGGTCCGTCCTTATGACCTCACCCAACGGTGTAGGGAGAGGTCCTATAGAAGGGTTGGGTCCCTAACTTGGACGCAGAGGACGTAACCGTCCCCCTAGGAAATGGTGACTCGGTGGTTCTTTCGGAAAAGTTAATAAAAAGATCCCAATTTAATAGAATGTATCCCAAATCTAATAATACTCTGTAAAATTTCCATTTCAGTTAAAATTTTCTGTTCACACAGAAGACTACTCTGTCTTACCGATTCTGAAACAGGTAGAATGATCTCCTGTTTTTATTTAACAAGTAGAGTCGTTCCTTTTGGAAGAAAGGTGACTATATGTTTACTCCGAGTCAGGTTATTTACAAAAGGTCGACTAGATTATCTGTACGGGATCCTCGTGGACAACTGGTTCCTGTTACAACTTTGTGCTTATTTACCTTTTCTTGAGGGAAGAGAGTACTATTCAGTGAACTCGAAATGGGGGTCTCCTGACCCAGAGGTAAGTTGACAAAATATTTCATGTGACTTGTAGGAAGATTCGTTAACCTCTATCTTGTTCTGTCACATCCTAGTCCTGAGTGTAGGTACAATTGAGTGATGCCCTTTGGAGCACGAATCTTCTCACGACTCGTGTTATGTAAGTTACATACAAATAACTTATTTGTTTATTAGACCCAAGATTGGGACCGAAAAAAAGATTTAACAAAGGAACAAAGGAGACACGAACCTGAACGGAGTAGACATTTTATTCTCTTACCCCGTTTTGTAAAAAGTCCGGGGGAAGGACGGGACACGTAGACATTAAGACTAAGGCTCAGACTCCCAGAAACTCATACCCCTTGTGACTGACTTTGGCGGGCGGGCCCGGTCCGTGGCATCACCGGCAACCGTCCTCGCTAAAATGTTCTCCAGAACCATTCCATGTACCTTGATTATTCGGCAATGATTGGGTCTTTTCAAACCCTTTCCAGTTTTCCTCTGAGGTACACAGGAGGGTGGAGGGTCTTAGGAAGAACGACCGGTGGTGGAGGGTCTTAGGAAGAACGACCGGTGGTGGAGGGTCTTAGGAAGAACGACCGGTGGTGGAGGGTCTTAGGAAGAACGACCGTAGGTAGAACCAACTCGTTGTACACGTGGTAGGTCTTCCTGGGACTCAGTCTTACTAACTGGTCTGTGTTGGACATTTGATTAGGGTAGTGGTATTTTGGACTCTGACGCTCGGTGTACCGTGTCGTCAGGAGGATCCAAGGGACTGGGAGGAGGAGAGGTACGTCCGTGGAGAAGAGTTATTTCAGAGAACGAAACAGTCGTACGTACAGGTGCACAATCTACTCTCGGGGAAAACCCGGGACCTTCCCCAGGGAGACGGACGTTACTTTTTCTTGACAGAACGCAAGTGGTCTCCGTATCCGAGACCATTTTACTGAGCCGGACCTGAAAAGGTGGAAAAAGTGGTACGGATTGGCGGTGGACCCCAAACCAAAACGGTATTCGACAATGGTAAGGAGACACAAGAAGGATGTTTGAGATGAAAGGAAAGTAAAGGAAAACTACGAGAATCTGTTGGGGACCCGTTTTAAGTGGTGTAGTGTGGAACATGAGAAACCCTTTTTTTCACGGTGTCTTTAGGTTGTTTATTTACTATTGAGGACGAATCGAAAGTTTCTCAATGAGTTGTCCTGGTGTTAAATGGGGTTATAACGACGTTACAATCTCCATAAGTAATAAGGACGTATGTTCAGACAGATTCGACACATCAATTTTCTGATAAGCCAATTGTCTTATTTCAGCTATTTTTCTCCTCCCTCCGTTAACAGGGATTTAATTACTCATCTTTGAAGACAAAAATTGTAAAATTCTACCTTAAACTGTTATTTCTCCACTCTTTTTTTTTTTTTTGTAACTCGAAAGTTTAGTGACTATAGTATCCCCTTTAGTTTCTTACAATTAAATGAGACTACCCTACGGTTAGTATTTTATTAAAAATATGAAAGAAGTATTCAATTCTAAAAGATTCAGTGATTTTAACCCAGAACCACTCTAGAAATTACGGACTAGTAAAACAACCAATCAAAACGAAAATTCAAGAACAACAAATCAGCAATTCAACACAGGTCGTGAAAACACTGTCCGAGGAGACAGGAACCCTAAAGGGTCCGTTCTTATGAACCTCACCCGACGGTAAAGGAAGAGGTCCCCTAGAAGGGTTGGGTCCCTATTTTGGGTACAGAGGTCGTGACGTCCTTCTAAGAAATGGTGACTCGGTGGTCCCTTCGGGAAACGAAAATATAACTTGTAAATTACTGGAAAACGTGTATGGACTGGATCTTCGAAACAGTTGAAAATATCCTACCTCGAGAATTCTTTCATTTAACCCGGATGGTCGATTCTAAATTGAAATTTTTATTATTATTGATAACAAGGAATTTATCCGTAAGTCTCTATCTTCCGTCACACTTTATCCAGTAAACATCAGTTCCCGGTGTCAGTGTAATCTGTTTACGAATTGTTACATTCATAAGTGTTATATAAAAAACTTATACAGACACCGTTTCATTCTCTTAGGTGTTTGAACTTTTCAGATCTTCTCCGTAATCTTCGTATAGATGTTAAAAGTCACCATTTTCTACCAAAGTACAGCTACCTTACTTCGGTAACGGTATCAATATGTTAGTAGGAGGGACCCGAGAGTGACTCGTCCACACGGACGATGTTTCTTCCACCGTCGACGGGTTTATTTAGAATTATCAGAGATTGGTAACAAGACGACTAACTCTGTTTATTGAACGTCGAGAAGACACATACCTTTTGTTCAAAAAGTCTACGAAAGGTAGACATATAGTAGTCTTGAAAAGGAAATATTAAAGTAAAAATTATGGAGAGTATACTGTCTTTGGATGGTCACGTCGACTCAAACTCTACGTTGTAATTAGGAAAATTCGTCGAAAACCAAGTACGGAGTTGTGTGTGTGACACACTCAGAGGAAACTTAAGAGTTCCATTTACGTTATAAATTTAGTTCGGTAATTCTAATATGTTGTTGTACAAGACGGATCATGTGTGCACTAAAAGAAAATTTTCAGTAGATTTATATAGTATCTATTAATATTTTCGTCATTCATAATTCGGGATCCTTGATTATAGACCATCGAACTTTTCGATATATCCAATCCACATACCATATATGATTTCTTTTATGTACAAACTTTGTATTTTTCAATTACATGTTTTGGTTATTTGTAAATTTATAAACAAACTAAACAAACATATATACTATATGTAAGAACTATCGGGAATTATAGGAAATAATCAGATAATAGTTTGTCGTCCACAGTTCTTGTACAATGTATCTTAAATACTGATTTTCTTCTATTTGTATTATAAATTTGAATTAAACGTCCCTACAGTTTTACAACTACAATCGATGAAGATATCTACCATCACTTATCGCTCTATTTTTGTTAATGTCAAACCAGACAACACATTGTAAGTATAGAAGATGGTCCTCTTATATAGGTACAATAATGAATATACTAATTTTTCCATTCGTTATCAATAAGTGTTTTTACCTTGACTTATTCTATTTTCGGGAGGAGAGTTCCTCAGTATATCTCAACCCCTGTATCTACCTATTTTGTTATTTAAAGTTACGTTTTACCGTATTGTTGTCTACACACTTTTTATTACACCCTCAAGTCTTTCTTTTAATGACGAAAAACCAAACATATATTCGGGTCATTACTTACAGTCGATCCTTTCACGTTATTAATCACAGTTACATGTATTTTTCGTTTCCTTATCGAGTGAGAAAGTCGTACAAAATAGACATACCTATCGTCCCCTTTACCAGTGAGATCAAACATATATTTGTATTGTTGGTGACCGGGTCAACGTTAATCAACATAAAGACAGAGTTTCTTGGTTGGTGAGTACCTATACACACTTTTTTACAAACTCGGTGATGTTTCTTATTCGGGCGATTGAGATTAATATTATCCGATTCGGATGAAGAAACTAAGACAAGAGTTTTAGTAGTTTTAGTAAGAAATCACAAACTTATAGAGTGGAAGGAAAGGAAATTTACAAATTAGTAATATATAAATCCGTGGGTCTCTGTATTCCATCAAACTGTGTGTACATATATGGTGGATATAAATTATTTACAATTGTATAACGGTATAAACTAAGTAAGTAAAATTTATTCATTTTAGAAGTATTATATTAGTTTTAGAGGGTGGAGTTAGGTGAGATGGAGTTGAAGTAGGGTTTTATTACGAGTTCTTTGTAAAAAGATGAAATAAATTTAAATTTGTATACGTTAAAATTTTCTCATCTATGGAGTTTTACATTAACTATCATCCTTGTCTTGATAGTATACTGAGTTGGTAGGGTAATAACCTGCATATGGGACTCTTTTGGTATCGACTTTCTCTACGCACAAGTGACGCCGTGATAAATGTTATCGATCCTACGCCTTCGTTGGATCTACAGATAACTGTCTACTTACCTGTTTCTTCACCACCATGTATATTACTTTACAATGAGTCGGTACTTTTTCTTACGTAAACTCAGGTAAGATTACTCCACCTACTTGGACCTCGGACAAAATGTCTGACTTCATTCAGTCTTTCTCTTTTTGTTTATAAAATATAATTGCGTGTACATACCTTAGATCTCCTCTTCCGTTACCGTTGGGTGAGATCATGAGAACGGACCTTTTAGGGTACCTGTCTCCTCGGACCATCCGACGTCAGGTACCCCAGCACTTCCCAGCCTGTACTGACTCGCTGAAGTGAAAGTGAAAAGTGAAAGTACGTAACTTCTTCCTGTACCGTTGGGTGAGGTCGCAAGAACGGACCTCTTAGGGTCCCTACCCCCCCGGACCACCCGACGGCAGATACCCCAGAGTGTCTCAGCCTGTGCTGACTTCGCTGAATCGTCGTCGTCGTCGTACCTTAGATCTTTCTACCGTAACTGCTTGGATTAACGTCCCGTCGTACCTCTACGTCTGTGTCTCTTGTCTGAACATCTATGTCACTCCAATCCTCTCCTACCCCGTCTAACTTTCTCACGGTACCACTGTATATATAATGGTGTACATTTTATCTATCGGTCACCCTTAAACGACATCCTGTGTCCCCGGAGGGGGGTCACGAGACACTGTCGGATCTCCCCACTCTACCCCATCCTCTATCTTCCCTTCTAGTTCTCCTTCTCCTGTCTACATATGGTCACCGACTAAGGACACCTATATACTGTCTTCGGTCGTGTTAGAATATTTTGTCAACAGGAGGTTAATTTTTATATAATTTTTTATGTTAACTACCTATTATCCTACACATGTTAAACTTGAAGGTAATGTTTAAAGAAGATTTAACTGTAATAATCATCAAATCTACTCAAGAAATAAGATCTACTGGGTAATATTAGTCGATAATTATACAATTTGTCATATGTTACAAAGAGGAACATCAAAAAATTTTTTATTAAAATAAATAAATAGATGAAAATTAGTGACGACCCCACCGCCGCCCCCCCCCCCCCTACGAAAAGAGGTCGAAGTCGATCGTTCCCAATGAGAATCGACGTTACGTGGTCGAAGAGTAACTTCACTCAAGAGAAGAACACCTCGTACCCCAGATTCCAAATGTCCTAGTCGTCAGTACAAAGTCATCAGCACCATGTGCCCGAATCGACGAGGTGTCGCACACCCTAGAAGGTCCTGGTCACTAACTTGAACACAGAGGACGTGACGGCTCGTCTAAGAATTGGTGCCTTGGTGGTCCCTTCGGGATGGACATCAAAACTACACGTAAAAGAATTAATGACCACTCCAGATCGTAAAAAAAAAAGTATATAAATAACAGATAAACTTGAAGGAAGATAAGTATCACAAACGAGTAAAATTTTAATCCAATAGGGAATGACTAAAAATTTTCATAAAATACATAAGACCTGTGATTAAGAAACAAACAATGTACATGACTTTTAGAGACCAGGCTTTGAGACTGAACAGAAAATTAGGGTAAACAAAGTAGTACGTGTAAGAATACATGAGTTTAAGTAGTTACAAATGGAAATACACACATGTAAACCATAGACTTAAAAAAGGGATATGTTCAAATATTCAAATAGTAAAATATAAAAGATAATTCAGAAGTAACAATTTTTCCTTTAATACCACATTGTACCTTTGACAAACAGGACGGGGGTATACATACCGGTCAACAGATCTACATACATCCATCCATACATCCATACATACATACATCCATACATGTTTCCGAAGGGACACCGAGTCAACCATTTCTTAAGCGGACGTTCCGTCCTCTGACTAACATTACGATCTCTAGTCCCAAACTGGGGACCCAACCCTTCTAGGGGACCTCTTCCTTTACCTTTGGGTGAGGTCATAAGAACGTACGCTTTAGGGTACCTGTCTCCTCGGACCTCCTGATGTCAGGTACTCCAACGTTCTCAGTCCGTGCTGATTCGTGATTTGGTGGTAGTACATTCATGTATAAATACGAGTATATACCTTTACAATAAGGAAAAGGAGTGACTGAACATTTTGAGGACTCAATATACAGATCTAGTATGTTCACACGTAAATTAATAGAGACCCAAGAAAAAAATAGATAAAATTAAAAGGGTACGATTATGGTGTAATAGAACTAATAACACGAAATATTATTTATAACTTTCTCTTTTACGGTTAGTAGGAAAAGTAAACTGGATTGAAAAGTTTAATTACAAACATTTCAACATGTTAACCACTAAAATTATGATGTGGGTTATAAGGTACAATAATAAACTATCATAAAATAAAACAACGTCATCATGATAAAGACTGTGTTGTACACTGATAATAGTGGTCATAAATAATCAAATATTAATTATCAGTTTTATTGAGGGTCCAAATAATTAGATAAAAGAGTAGTACTGACAATCGTAAGATCGAGAGACTCAAAATGAAAAATGACAACATGTATAAAATTGTCGATAAAGACGTTTTTAGACACTACCAATTGGTACAAATCAGAAAAGTATAAAAAGGACTTGACAGATGTAAGTGGAATCTCAAACTTCCTATCGTATCCATTTATTTCTAAAGATCTAACTGTTACTAAAAGGGAGTCATAAAACTTCTATAATAGTGTATGGAAGAAGACCACAGATAAAAAATACTATTCTACAGACGACAGTTAGGTTAACGAGATAAAATTCTTATATAGAGAAAAGATACTAAACAAACTTCTGAAAAGCAGAAAAACTCGACATCGAAGTTATGTTATAAAAAGATTTTAAGACGGACCTTAAGTAATACAAAGAACTTGGGTTAATTAATATTCTTTTTAGTCAGTAATAAAGAAGATTGTACAGAAGGGGAAGTAAGAGAGACAAGAGAGGAGGATTTTAAGATAATATAAAAAGGACTTGGAAAAGTATATTGGGTAAGATGACGAAGTATATAAAGGACAATGAGAAGAGGAAGGAAGAAACACGGTGAAGGTCCCAATGTCAGAGTCTAGAGTAATAAAAATAGATTTCACCCCTAGATAACAAAATGGATAGACGTTTGATAAGTAAAAATTACTTAATAATGTGTATATAAATGTAAAGATCCGTAAGATTTATAAAGAAAAAGTTCAGGAGGGTCAGAGATCAAAGACGTGTAGTGACATGTCAAAATAAGATTCTAGAAGAAATCGTTCGAACATGAAGGACACCCTCGGGGTCCCGGGAACCTAACACATTAACAACGATGTCTTATTAAAACGTGTAAGAAGACGATCCACGGGTCTCTAAAGTGATCGAATCCTCGTCAAAGTAGAAATTATATAAACCGAATCACAATAAGACAGGTGTATTTTCCCAATTTAAGTGGTGGTCGTGGTGGGGGGTGTGTGTGTGGAAAAGATAAGCATTATCTTTGTGAGAAGTAATAACGTAGGGACTCGATTACATACTTCAAAAATCTTCAGGAGAGTAATTTACTCTTGAGAAAATTCAAAAGTTAAAATGTACCCCGAGAGTCAAAGTAAAAAGAAGGGAACTACTAGGATTCAGTAGAGAGAACTGGACGTACCCGTAGATTAGGGGTGTGAGAATGGGGTTCTCCTGGGTGACTCAAGGTATATGGGGAACCCTGTAGTGTCAGTCGAGTTCTTTAGTGACGAGACGGGTAGTAAAGTATGTCTTAGTTTGACCGAACCGAGAATGAATTGTGAGGGGGTGATGGGGTTTATTTTGTACCTCTTGAATTGTCCGGATGTATACTCCAAAATCACAAATTATTCGTATAGACTGTCGTCATACATATTCTAAATAATATTTTACAAAGTACGTTCTCTAAAGGTCCTTCAGTGGATTAATTTTACGATAAATTTTTAGTAAGAGTATACTATTAATTAATCGATTTCAGTCAACACTCTATCTGTTGGTGGTAGCGTAAACAGTGGAACGGTTCATTACCACTAAGATATTTTAACCCCATTATTACCTTTGATACGGTAACACAACTATTTTTCCGAGTTTACTCTATTATGTTCATTTGACCAATCGCGTGATGAACCGTGTGTCATACCCACGTTATTTTTACAACAAAAATAAGAAATAATACTTATTTTACAACAGAAATAAGGGAGATTAGAAGTCCCTTCGGGGGGATGTTTTATTCTTTTCTTTGGTACTATCAGATCTGTCTCTTGTACACGAATCATAATACTTCGTCTCTTACAAAACAGAAAAAAAAAAATTGAAAAAAATACTGACGTAAGTTGGTAGGAGTAACAATTCTTCAGATGGAAGAATTCAAGAAAGGAGTAAAAAAATAAGGTAATCACGTCTTTTGTGCAGTCAAAAGTTTGGCAACATTTTTGGAAAGTATTTGAATTTCTGGAAGGTAAAGTGTTCACAGAGAAAAGACTCGGTTTACTTATAAAAGACTTCGAAAGATTTATCAAAAAAACTCTCAGAAGAGTCTTGGAGGAAAGTAAAATGTACAAAAAGTATTTTTATTTTTGAGTGTACCTAGGACCTAAATATATCATCAAGATTTAGGGGTACAACACTAAACGGGTGTACGAATGTTAATGTAAAACGATGTTGACCTCTATATCTAGTTATACCGTTATTGATAGTTTCTTTAGCTATTGACTTACCTATATTCACTCCTCGTTTCATTGTTTTGTAGTTCTTTCGTCGGTTCTTTCTTACCCATGGTTTATCTTGTAAGTTCTTAATACTGAATACTTATATTTTTAGTTAATTTTTCGTCCTGGTTTCTGTCGAAAAAACTATTTCGATGTATTACTATTTTGTACCCATCTCATTAAAGTATTACCTCTTAAGTTAAGTCAAGGAACTTTACATATACGGAACGTTTTCAAACGGTGTCTTTGTAAAATTTGTGGTGGGTAGATTAGTCTCGTGAGACCCTTGAAAGAATAGTTGATACTAAGCCAATATATCAGGTCATAAGATCGATAGAGTTGTCGTCCTTAAAAGAGTAGACACCTTCACCCCACGATTGAACTCTCAGTCACGAAAATCAAAATAAAAGTAAAAATGGTTAAACAAAATGGAGACCTATATCATGATACATTAATTAAAGGTTTCAGTGGAATTTGAGTTTATTAGACAAGTCAAGTCAAGTCAGTGAGTCAGCACACTCTGAGACGCTGGGGTACCTAGCGTCGTGAGGTCCGGAGGGACAGGTAGTGGTTGAGGGTCTCAAATGGGATTGAGTACAGGTAACTCAGTCACTACAGTAAAATCAAGTACTATTTTTCTGGGTTTTTAACTAGACATTCTTTTACCAGAAAAAAAGAAAATCTGTATTTCTTTATAGAAAGAAAGAAAAAATATAATAATAATAAATAACCTCACATTAACGAAATATTACGACATAATCAAAGACGGTATGTTGTTCACTTAGTCGACATACATATGTATGTAGGGGATGAAACCCCCCGAGGGAGGGTAGGGACGGGGAGATCCAGTAGTGTCTCGTGGTTCTACTCTTACGAGAAAATTCAAGTTACTGATAAAAACTACTTCAATAGGAGAACGGCATAGCAGAAGTCCCATAAAAGGCAAAGGGTCTGTATAAGATACATTGACATAGAAACAGGCACGAGAAAGGAGACGGACGTCAGGATTGAGAGGTGGAGTAAAGGACGAGGAAAACCAGTAAGATGTATACTGTTTAGAAATACGTAAAAAACTCGGAACCGAGTTGTTAAAAGACACTTTGAAAAGGACTGGAGAGTTCTGTCTCGGTTAAGCATGAGTACGTGGTTTTGATTGTGAAGGACAACGTGACATGTGTACAGTCCAAACCGAGAATACTGTAAGTAAACACTAATGTGACTTGAATTTATGAAGGGGGATTTACTGACTTATTAAGTTCCTTTAGGGAATAAATAGAAACATAGGAGTCTCTAGATCATCGGGAAACGTGTACCGTCCGTGAGTTATTTGTATAAACTTATTAAATTAGCAATGAACGACTTACTTACTTGTTTACTTACTCGTATAGTGGATTTAACGAAGTATGAGGACCCTCTTCTTTCTTCCCGTGATATCTCTGGGTGTAATTCGTAAATAATAATGGAAAATAAACATAAAAATGGAGTGTAAGTAGAAGTATGTAATTCTCTATTTAGTTTCAGTGGCAATCTTCCCAAGTTTCATGAAACTTTTTATTGTAAAGTTTTCTCTTTAGTTACTCTGAACAACTAAACACCGGATGGTTGACAGGAAAAAAAGCGAAACATTAAGGTGGGGAAGGTGTCTATCTGTGTGTGCTAGAAAATGTTTTAAATTATATCTTTTGGTATAAGTATTTGTTTATTGAGGAAAGTGAAGGAATTTTTCCTCTGGGTGCTTACTTTTGTGTGTTAGATAAGGAAAAGGTAGAACGGAGGGTGTATTTTGTCTTTGTCGTCGACGACTTTAGGAGTCACGTTTACAGTTGACGTCTCTCACAATGACTTTTATAAGGACTATAATTAACATTGGAGAGAGGTCGAATCTCTTATATTTCCTCTGGTCGAACGATCCACGGAGGAGATACAGTCGACTAAATGAATTCGTAGCAATGTACTTTAATATTTCATAAGGTAGGATTTCTATATACTTGATAAAACGGGTGTTTTCATGGATTGTACGGACTGGAGTCATAAATAAATTGGATAGGTAAAAATATATAAGTGTATGATGAAGATAACAACGAATGATTTCAATAAAAGTTTAAATTAAACTGAGTAGAAAATGAATATATTTAAATAAAATTTATTCGAATAGTAGTCTTACTTCTTTTCATTCTGAGTAAGAGATATTCACTAGTCATTGTATTTATTATGTACGAATAATTATTCTAATTTTACATTTTATTCTTGGTCTTCTTTAAATATTTCAGATCAAACCAAATATATGATCTAGATTAAAAAGAAGAGATTAAATTTAATTTTATAAAAATTTTACAAACGGTACACTGTAGAATTCATTTGGTGTGAATTCCTTTATAAGAGTGGAGTAGACTAGTAGTATTCTGTAGAGACTCAATCTATTATAATAGAAGGAAAATGTATAATCTTTTACTGTAAAATTTCTTTAGTCCATTGAATTAGTATCAATAGGGAAGGGAATTAAGAACTAAGAGTTTTGAAAAGATCAGTATTCTTTCTCATATTGTCATGTTTTTTATAGTACGTCATCTAACCCTATTTTATCTTTATTTATTTCTTCTCCCTTAACGATACTCAAGTCTATTGTAAATAATCGGGTACAAGACCTTACCTCCTCTGTTTGTAAGTTACTTTCTTTTTAAACTCAACTGTGAATCTTTTGTCTAGTTTTGGTTTCATGTAAATAATGAACTTTGTCGTCCTCATTTTCATTTTTCAAACCTTTTGTACTCTACACAAACTCCTTATCACCCCTTACTTCTTCTTTTCCGATATCGGTATGACATTAATCTGTTACGGTTATTTGGGAATTAACACTATTTTCCCAGTCTCAACCTCTCAGTCCTCTTTTCGCCTCCGTTGTCTCCATTACGGCCAGAATCAATGCCCCTACTGCCATCCTTTTTCCGTTCTTCGCTATATTCTTTGTAATAATAAATTGTGGGATCTTTTCGGAACCTAGGGACTACGTGAGAGTATTGTGTTATGTACGATAGATCAGTGAGACGACGACGACGACGATTCAGCGAAGTCAGCACAGGCTGAGACACGTTGGGGTATCTGTCGTCGGGTGGTCCGAGGGGGCGGGGACCCTAAGAGGTCCGTTCTTGTGACCTCACCCGACGGTAAAGGAAGAGGTTACGTACTTTCACTTTTCACTTTCACTTCAGCGAGTCAGCACAGACTGAGAGTCGCTGGGGTGCCTGACATCGGGTGGTCCGAGGAGACAGGGACCCTAAGAGGTCCGTTCTCATGACCTCCCCCCACGGTAGCGGAAGAGGCTAAATCAGCGAGTCAGTACAGGTCAAGAAACACTGGGGTACCTGACATCGGGTGGTCCTAGAAGACAGGTACCCTAAAGGTCCGTTCTTATAACCTCACCCAACGGTAACGGAAGAGGTTTCTGTTGTGTATTGAAAGGTGATGTCAACAGTATAACCGCTACTATGCATATAAGGAGAAGAAAGGAACCCCTTGTAAGGACTTTTTCATCCCCGGTACGAACACAAAGTGGTAACATAGGGGTACAGATTGTTTCACGGACCTTGTATCGTTCACGACATTTTGTTAAACGATTTCCGAACTTACCTTTTCCTTATTGCCTCCTCTGTCTTGGACATTTTTACAATGTCCACGAAATTTCCGACTCTTTGACTTCAGTGTTCATCAATTTCTAAGCTCGGGTCCCTTCTCTATTGAAGATTCTGTTTCTTTCGTAAACGAAATCGAACTGAGGAAGAAAGTGATACGAAAGATAAAGAGGGGAATAGAGTAATATTAAAATTCATAAGAAATATCAGAGAATACTTTAAAATTGATTTACTAAAGAGTTTCTAAATTGTATTAAACAACTAATAAGGAGTACCATTTATCTCAGGTGAACTCCCAAGATTTAAAAGAAACATTCGAGGAGATTTCGTTTCCTAAAAAAAAAAATTTCCTTCATAATAACTATAAAAGATGAAGTCACATAAGATCCTCCAAATTGGAGATGGAACCCCTAAAGATATAGGTATATTTTTCACTTGCCGCATTGTTACAGAAATTTAAAAATCTGTACAACTTCAACACTACTGAGACCTATTTTTCCCATATGCACAATCCATTCGTTACATCACTTTTTTATTTTTATTTTTGGAAGAAGGTAAATAAGTAATAAAGTTGTGAAAACTCAGAATGATACGTAGGTGAGATAAAGAGTCGTTACCCTTATACTATTGGTTTGTCTGTTGTTAAGGATGGAGTCCCTCGAATATAAAGTCACACCCCTCCTCTATTATCTTACTATTTGTCGTTATGCATAGTAGATAATTTATAACTAGATACGATTTCTTTTTCATGTTGTCTATTTACCTTATTTTTCACAACCTCACTACTTTAATAAACTACCTGACCAACTCCATTTGGAGGACGTTTGTCAGTGAGGACTTATTTCTAAAATTCCTTTACTCTTATTCGGTCGTACTCTTTACTTGTAAGATGCACTTTCTGATACCGATCGAAACTACTCTTATACTTCCGGTTCCACCGACTTCGTCTCACTCTTCTTTCTATCATATTTTATTCTAGTCTTTCATCTCTCCATTCGCTTCCCTCTCACCTTTCCTCTTAAACGTTCGGAGTATTCGATAACGCCCGTGTAACCGAAAACGAGACTTACTCCAACCTTCGTTAAAGTCTCATACCGTACGAAACTGATTACAAAATTATTCTAGTAAGAACGACGACAGAACTTTCAAAACTGACATCCCCCAGTTTCGACCTTCGTCTCTATTATTAATTCTTTAATAACGTTAATAATTCAAGTTTCCATTACCATTGAATCTTTTTTGATTACATGTACCCTTTTTTTTGTTTGTTGTCACCGACCCAAGACTTATATAAAAATTCTCTAACCTACACCCAGTCTCTCTTTCTCCCCGCCATCTTACTGACGTCTAGGTGACTGTACTTGTCGATCTTCCGATGTACATGGTGACCGACTTTGTCTCCAACATTATCTCGTCCAAAGAACTCTTTGTATTCTTCAAACCAAGACCTGTACAATTGAGACTTTATAGAATCTGTAGACCCACCTCTGTAGTTCACTCGGTCCCTTATATGTTCAGATCGTAAAGTTTCTTCTATAACCGTATATTGACCATAAATTTCTGTTCTAGTGACCGACTCAATCACTTTTGTGAGTTTTGGTTCAGGAACTCGTAAAGTTGTAAATGTCAGTAGATACATTATGTATTAAAGGAATGACTTCATGTTTTTTCTTTCAACTTGCAAATACGTTATGTTCACTACTATTACTTAAAGGTGGTGTAAATTTGGACCATCCTTTTCATTATTTCGATTCTCCTCACTATTATCTTTTTGTCTGTTCTAGTTACTCATATTCTATTCCATACTCAGCTTTCTACCAATCCCGGTTCCGTGTATATCTGTAGACTCCGAGTATAACCTAAAGTACACCAATGTTAGGAGTACCCTAAATTGTATTTCATAAATTACACTCAGTTTATGAATTAAATGATAAAATTAGTTAGAATTTTCCTAAGATACCACACCGAGGTCAGATGTGCGCTCATCTGAGTCTTCTACTCCTTGAACGACCTCCAGTGAGTCGATCGTCACCGTGACATACTTAGGTCGGTTCCAGACGGAGTCTTCGGGGAGAGGATTGGTGTCTACCCCGTCCCACGGACAGGGAACCACAGTCAGAGGAAAGGAACCTCGTCCCTGAACTCGGGGACACTGGACACAATCCCTAGTCTTTTGGGAGAAACAGTAAAAAATTTGAATAAAAATTAACCTCCTACTAACGAAATGTTCCAGCACAGTCAAAGACGGTATGTTATTACACTTAGTCGGTATTCATATGGATATAGGGGAGACAGAACTTAGAGGGAGAGTAGGGGAGAGGGGTAGGGTGGGCGGATCCAACAGTGTTTCGTGGCCTAGCTCGAGGGACACAATGTGTCGTCGACGGGTGACCGAGAGATAAAGTGTGTACCTCACATACATCCAGTTACGACGAGAGAGTCAAGTAGGGTGGGAGAGGAAGGGGCGGTACGGGTGTTCGGACAAGAGATTCAGACACAGATAAGGACGGGACGTCTCTCCAAGTGATCATGGGAAAAAGGTCTAAGGTATATATACGTAATTATATACCATAAACGGAAATAGAAAGACTGAAGTGAGACATATTATCCGAGTTCCAAGTACGTGGAGTCGAGTCACCTGAGTTTTAACAAAGAAAAACACTGACTCAATTATAAGGTAATAGATATACATACTGTTGAAGAAATAGGTAAGTTAACAACTATCTGTAGATCCTACGAAGGTATAGGACAGGTAACATTTTTCTTTTTTTTATACGACGTCACTTGTGACCCTATGTACATAGAAAAACTTAATACCAAAAGAGTCCCATATATGGGTCAACACCCTAACGACTCAGTATAGTACCAAAATTAGAATCAAATAAAAAAAATTCCTGAGAGGTATGATAAGAGGTATCACCAAAAATAGTTAAATATAGAGTTGTTGTCACGTTCTCCCAAGGGAATAGAGGAGTAAGAAAAGTCTTAAACAACCCTTTAGGTGAAGAATAAGAGACACAAGGACAGGAAGTTACAGACACCACTTCATAAGTCACTTCAGAACCACCTTCAAGGTAAGACGGAGTTTCTTAGACTTCTCTCAATTTCTTTCCAAAACAAGTACGATCCCGTTCTAGTACTGTCCTTCATCAAGATAGGACCCAAGATGATTTCCTTTCTTTTAAGTCCCCCGGACACGAGTCCGTACCTAGGTCACGGGATAGAAGTATTGGAGTATTTTCGTGATCATTTAATCTGTTTATCTGTTAATCGTCAATCTTTACGTCTCGACTTCTAGGTCTCCTTCTACTATCGATCTCCATGTCTGAATCCCCCGATAGTAGTACGACTCCTACCGACAGGTAGATCTTCTTTGTACAAGAATGATGGTTGACTTGAATCCTTTTTATCACGGTTGTTGAAACCTTTTCAAACCATCAAAGTATTTTTCAAGTCACACATAGATGTTGTACTGTATCGTTAAGGTGAAGATCCGTAACTAGGTTGAATGTACTTTCGTATACGACTAAATTTCTATCATGAACTTCAAGTATTGTCAAATAAACATTATCGGTTTTTGACCCTTATTTTGTTTACAGGTAGTTGTCTACTTATCTATTTCACGCAATATCAGTATACTACTTTATGATGAGTCGTTCTTTTTCCTTCCGTGATAACCATACTCGTTTTCGTCCCCACTTAGAGTCTTATTAGTCCGACGCACTTTATTCGGTCTGTTTTAATCGTATATGGCCTACTAGGGTAATACCAAGGTAGATATATTTTACGATCTTCTACATTTGATAGATATTACTGTCTTTCGTATAGTTGACAACTGTCTATTACCTGAGTCACTTTCCCCCCTGTCAACTACTTTCTCGTGTTCCTTCAAGATCCCCAACCGTCTGTAGCAGTGATAGAACTATTTCACTATCTACATGTCTTCCTCTACATACAGTTCTAGATGGTTTAGTATGTGAAATTTATACACGTTTAATAACCTACAGTAATATGGAGTTCTTTCACCAATTTTGTTCTATATTCTCCTATGACCAGAAGATTTAGAAGTCACAAAAACCAAAAGAATTTTTGCCCTCCCAAAATTTTGTCTGTTTTACTGAAGTATTTTTTCTTCACATTTTATTACTTCTTCGTCTTTGACCCTGTTAAGTCGGTTTTGAAGATAAAGAAAAAAAAAAAAAGAAAGAGATGGATTGAACAAGAAGAGAAGAGAGAGTGGATGTCGTCAAAAGGATTACTTTAAAGTGTGGACAGGTAAAGACTGTGGTAAATTGTAAAATCATTGTCACTTTTATAAAACCCTTACACAAAGACAGACCGGAAGTAATGTTCGCCTAGTTATTTCTTAAATTCTTTTGGGTTAGTTAAGATAAAAGAAAAGGTAAAATAAATCAACCGAAACCATATATCTTTGTCTAAATTGGACCATGAATTAAAACTAAAGTCTTTAACTAAAAATGAGATACAAAACGACAACGAATCCTTTGTTTCACAGTTTCAGATATGATATTTGATAATTAGAGTCGTTAGAAACCGTCTGTTTGAGAAGGTTCTCTAGAACCCTGATGAAACTCAAGGGAAAGAAAGAGGTTTACCTTCCATTAATCTCCACACACAAAAGTGTTAAACCTTCTTTTTTTTTTTTTTCTTATAGTGATTCCGAGTACGTACGTTGTTATGTATGATCTTGGAGTAGTGTGAAAGGTGACTCGTAAACTTTCCCGTATAAGTTTTATATCAGTTCCCGAATTGTCGTTTAGATTTAATCCTGAGGTATAGGTCCTTGTAAACCCTGAAGTTGACGTAGCACAACCTGTCAGAAGGGACTACCCCTTCCCGACGAAGTCTAAGTCCATACACCCGGTTTTACTAGTTAAACAAAGGACAGCTGTGTCGAGTTTAATGTAAGAACTGAGACATTGTGACTCGAGAAAGGTCGTGTAGGTAATTCCCTTGAACCGAGTGCAACTCCCATAGACATTCTGGATCAGATACTCTCGTTGGTATTGGGAGCGGTTCCCTTATACCCTGTGATCCAAGACTCGTCGTCCCGGAAGTAGAGTCGTGACTTATTCGGACAACTAGTTTGGGTGCGGTCTATAGAGACCCGTAAACCTATCCGGTCTAAGTTTGAGGGAGTCGAGTAAGTGTCTTCGAGGTACCTGGTGTAAAATTTATTAAAATAAATCTTTGTACTTATTTATAAATAGATGGTCTCTATTTTTTATCTACCGTTCATCAATATACTCTTTTATTAATAAATCATAATCTTAGTTCGTCCGGACTGGGTCTGTACTAAAGTTGGATTTTTCTGTAGTCGCATACCATAAAAAAAGAGTGTTACAAAATTCTTAGATCAAGTACATTAAGTGTATCACTACTGTTTGCTATAAACAGTTAATAAACTATACATGTTCTGAAACGGGATTCACCAAATGTGCGTCAAGTATGGAGTAATGCTGAGACGGTTCAGTCTTTGATTGAAGTGGTAAAACTATGTCTAGAGGATTTTCCAGGGACAAAACCATAAACACGACATTTATATGGTCCTCGTGTGGGAGGAGTCCAGAGCATTGAACGAGATCGAAGACGGACCTTAAGAGTAGGACTCTATCGGTGTCCTAGTAAGGAAGCAGAGGAAGTTCAGAAACGATTTTACTGTGAAAATGTTACTTCAGAAAAACTACAACGAGCGAAAAATAAAAAGTTATGATTTACATAATCGTGGATTTCTGCTGAGTAACCTTTTCAGGGACTACGACCCTTTCTAGCTCCCGTAGTCTCCTACTCTACCGACCTACGGTAAGGTCTACGTTACTTGTACTTGGACCCGTTTGAGACCCTCTACCACTCCCTGTCCCTCCGGACCACACGACGTCAGGTACCCCAACGTATCTCAGTCTGTGTCGACCCGCTGACTTGTTGTAGCAAAAGTGAATAAAGGAGAGGGTGGTAGGTGTAATCTTACGTTCAAGATACTTCCGTTCCTTAAACTGAGAAAAATTTTCAAATGGTCGATCTTCCTACGGACCAGGTAATATTCATGAATAGTTTATTAACCTTCACCATTCACCTTCACTACACCGAAATTCATTGTTAGTGAATAATAGTATTTACTCCGATTTCTGTTTTCGTTTTAGAAATTTGGTAACAAGTATCAAATTCCAATTGGTGATCAAAACCATTATTTAGTACAAGTCCATTAAAGTAGATTTGAATGAAAGTTTTGTTTTCCAATTTATTAAATTACTTCACCCGGTAAGAAGTCTCAAATAATCGTCCATAATCCACGTTTTTATATACACTATCGAATCCGAAACGAAAGGACTTTAAAGGTCAGAGTCCTCTCTTTTATATATGAGATTATGTTAATCTTCTGTTATATAATTTGTCTATGAAGAGTAAACAAGGTAAGTAAGTACACTGTTTACTGATGGAAGTACACGTTCTGTAAGACCCACTCCAGGTCCTTTGTACCTTCCTTCATTCTATATGAAGGGATGAAGTTCCTCAAATGTCAGACCATCTTCTTCATCCTAAAAGATGTTCTATTTTGGACAAGTTACTTATTTTGAACCATTTACCTTATTTTACACGATTTTAACTTATTTTTCTAATTTACAAAACTCTCAAGTAATCTCCCTTCTAAAAGTTTCCGTAATACAGTACTTCGTGATTTGACTTATATTAGTTTACGGTTTGACATACCGTCTCTGCTATTTTACGATAACGGATAGTGAGGACGTTGACTTTATGTGGTCCCTAGAACCATTCGAAAGTACGTCTTTTATTGTATACGGTTCTGAGTATAAAGAGAATCAAGGGACACTTTCCCGCGATTTGTCATTTGTCTTATATCGGGACTTACCACAAAGGTCGACAAGGACTTTCGTTAAACTATTGGAGTCAAACCAAGAAGTGAGGGTCCAAAATTTTTGTTTGATTTTTCTTTCAGATTATAATCAAAAGGTTTCCAATTTAAATATTAACTTAAGTACGTTTTAACTACTTTATGTTGTTTTAGAGTTCTTACGTTCGACAGTGAAGTGTACACTTCATAATGGAAGATTTTTTTGTCTCTGTTTGTCTTAGGTTAGATATGAAAGTCGTAAACAGAGTAAAAAAAGTCTACCTTGTTCACGACGATTAATAATATTTTTTGGATTTTAATGTAATATATTTTGTTTTCACTTTAAATAGACCTTAAGACTATAGGTGGATTTCCGACCTTTTAACCACACACAAGAAGGCATATATCCACGTATATATCTACGTCGTTATTTACCTCGGTGAGCATCCTAATGTCTACTATTAAACGTATGATACAATCGGTAATATCGTTCCTTAACCTGGCAGTAAAATGCACGAAGTTTCTGTACTAAAGAAAACCGACGTACGATAAGGTAGAGTGCCAACATAGGAGACAATATTTGTTAGGGTACCATTTTGTCCATCTGTTTTTACCAATAAACGAAAGGACTAATAAAGGGATCCTACTTAAGGATCTTATACTGATTTTGCCACTGTCGTAAAAACTCTGAGATACTTCACAACGGTTTAACGGAAGGTTTTACAATGTACTATATTTAGGACAGGTCCTCGTAGGACCTCACTTGTAGAAGGGTGTGAGACCCGTTGACCTCGTGACGGTATAAGAAGAAATATAATTTACGTGTAAACATAGAAAATAAATGTAATAAAACTTATTGACTAAATCTTATAATTGTTTGAATAAACTTAAATAGAATTATAAATCGACACATCCTAGAACCACCAAAAAATTTAACTAAACATTTCCGAGAATACCAATATTATATTGAAAATAAACACCGGAACGTCAAAAAATATAAAATTTGTGTATAAATTTTTAAGAATACGTCTGTTTAGATAAAAAACACACACATTCGAGAAGATAACATAAATACTAATCTTTAAAGAGTTTTGACTTTAGTCAATTTATTCTGATAAGTACCAAAATAAAAATATAATCAGATAATTACGTATACTTTAGTCGAACCACAAACTGATATCTTTATTGACTAGTACAAATAACTCATTTCTAATAAACGGTTTGTTATATGATTTAATAGATAAACACACACAATCAGTGAGTCAGTACAGGTCAAGTACCGCTGAGGTACCTGATATCGGCCGGTCCGAGGATACAGGTACCTTATTTAACAGACAAATTAAGGGTATTGGTAAAATACTGATAATAATTATGAATATAATTGTCTATGACCGTTTTTGATAATAACAGAGACAAAATATGTACTCCTTTGATTTCAAATCTCTCCAATTAAATAAATAGGGTTCAATATACTGATCCTTCACTATATTGACCATAAACTTGAGACTTTCGAAGGTCTTGGATAAGAGAATTCATGAGAAATATGATCATCCTTACCGAGGTTGACATAATCGTTAAACGACTTCGAGTTCAGAACTTATTAGAAAAACAAAAAGAGACTAAATGTAATTAAGGAAGTAGTATATACTATAATAAAAGATGTGATCGGAGACAAAGTGTCAATCGGTAAAATAACTTAATCAGACAGTCGGTTAAGAACTCAGTCGTAATGTGGTAAACAATTGACACTGTCGAAACATTACGAATAATTACCGATGCACGTCATCCTGTTTATCGGGTAAGTGGTAAGATGTGAACTGTCGATTGTAATGAGAAGTCAAGTCAAGTCAAGTCAAGTCAGCGAGTCAGCACAGGCTGAGAAACGCTGGGGTACTTAGCGTCGTGCGGTCCGGAGGGACAGGTAGTAGTTGAGGGTCTCAGGTGAGTTTGAGTACAGGTAGCTCAGTCACTACGGTAGGTCGGTAGAGTAGGAGACAGTAGGGGAAGAGGAGGACGGGGGTTAGGGAGGGTCGTAGTCTCAGAAAAGGTTACTCAGTTGGGAAGCGTACTCCACCGGTTTCATGACCTCAAAGTCGAAATCGTGGTCAGGAAGGTTACTTGTAGGTCCTGACTAAAGGAAGTCTTACCTGACCAACCTAGAGGAACGTCAGGTTCCCTGAGAGTTCTCAGAAGAGGTTGTGGTGTCAAGTTTTCGTAGTAATGAGAATGGTAGGTAAATAAGGAGATTTTTTTGTCTTAGAAAGACAATCCAAATTTACGAAATAATTAACCAGATACTACTTGACATAATTTATACCTATCTTTTATTCTAAAAAGTTATAGTGTAAAGTAGACGTCCTTATAACAATTAAATAGTAAGTAAATTTATGGGAAACTGTAGTTAGTCATTTTAAAATATTAAAAGAAGTAGATGCAGAACGTATCTGCCGTTATCTGAATAAGGATCCATACACCATAAAAAACTCGACATTTACCTTATAAATTTGGGTATAAAAGAGAAATAACTCCATTAATCCCTTCGTTGACTAACAAATGATGAAGAGAATATAGTTCGTGTAGAGAACTCAAAACCCCTTTTTTGTCTTTAATTAGAAGATAGTCTATATAGAGTAAGACAAAGTACAGTATAAAGTCACAAGTCTTTAAAGTTTATTACACTTTCGTATTGTCATTATTGTTAATGAAAGAAAAGGAGATTGAAGTTACCCCTAAGAAAATCATAAAGTTGTAATTCATGTCCTTTTTAACAATTAGACCCTATCAATAATAAATATCACAATTTGTACATCTAAAAATAAAAATCAAAAGGTTCTCTAAGATAGTCCTTACTCACAATTTAATATAATTTACGGAAATTGTACATAATCTTACTATGAAAGTTTAAAATAAAATCGACAATACTAAATACCATTGTCTAAAGATTAATTTGGTAGAAACGGAAGGTCCCTAAGTAAGGATCAATAAGAAGTATTTACTAAGAAGTGACTACAATTTAAAACAACCCACGTAAAATAAATCCTTAATAAGTAAGAATAATTACTCTTATCCAGTATCATAATATAAATACGAACGGACAAAGATGTAGGTCTATCAAATATTTCACTTGTTTATTTAATTGTTTACTGGTTAATATAACCCAAACGGTTTTCCAAGCAAGTTCAAAACGAGATTCTACAATATCTTTTGGGTTTACTTGTAAAACCGGTCGGGTCATGAACCTCCTAAACGATCTATTTCGTAAGGTTCCTATTTTTGAATTCTAAACATGATATGTATCATATTATACTTATATATTATAAGTATAAATATTTTTATATACTATGAATCCATAGTATATCGAGAGTCTAACCGAGTAAACCCCTACGGGACATGAAATCAAAAAGATAATCCCTTTTATAGTAATGTAAGTGAAATACTTATATAGACACTTAATATGGTGGAATTACAGTAAATATAGTTTGTATTTATTCAACCCCGGTCAATAAATAGTTTATATATTTTAAATTGAAAATATTATCACGTTAACTAAATAAATGAGTATATAAGTTCTTCAAAATAACTCATAGTACACAGTCGATGAAGATATTACGAGTACCATGACACTCTTTATTCTGCACGCCAAAAACGGGAACATTTCGATAAGAAACTATATGTACTTCTTATCTTACGACTAGTTTCTTTCGCTAAACGGGTTTAGGTGTATACGATATTTACCTCTTTAATAAAATGACACGCTGGAATATTTTAAAAGTCACCTATTAAAAAGTCCTTTATCGAAGGTATATACACATCATGAAGTATTAGTTAAACTAGATTTCCGTCATTTCAGCTAACCTATTGGGAACCTTTGAAGAGATTAAGACGTTCCGACGTTTAGGATAGTCAAGTGATCTTGACGTGACAGTCTTTATACTTTTTTAGCTTTTTAACATTGTTATAACTGAAAATGAGGAGTTTCCGAACCTCATTATTGATAAAGAGAAGGGCAGGAATATAAAACCTGATATGTGTATGAGTAAAATCGTAGGGTTTTCGTAAAGTTCCCACCTTAATAATAAAGGTGAAACCCGAACTATTTTACCTCTGAGTCTTAAATTTTATTTAACCAGTTACAGTATATCGTTCCTTTCCTAGATCTAGAGTTTAGATCCTGTCAGAGAGAAGATACGGAAAGGGCTACATACAAAGTATTGATATAATTGACGTTCTCATAATACACTTCCGATTCACAAAGATTTTAACAAATTAAACTCAATACGAAAATCTATAGAAAAATTTACTGGTCTTTACTCTTTTTTCAATTAACCGGACGGTTAGTTAGTATTTGTCCGTCTTCAGGTTTTTACTTCTTCTTTGACTAGTTCATATTACCCGAGCTGTAACAGTACTGAAGTATTTTCGGAACTATTTTCTTATTCGGAACCTTGTCTTAAGTTTTCATTAAATTCCTCATTTTTTGGATTTCCCATTTTCAATTGACCCAAATAGTGTTAAGATAACTTGGTTAGGTATGACTTTAAAAGAAAAACCTCATCTCTTCCCACGGTCAAACATTGAAAAGTTTCCATGTTCGTCCGAAGGGAACACCGAGTCGACCATTTCTTAGACGGACATTACGTCCTCTGAACCCAAGTTAGGGACCCAACCCTTCTAGGGGACCTCTTCCCTTTCCGATGGGTGAGGTCATAAGACCGGACCTCTTAAGGTACCCCAGTGTCTCAGCCTGTGTTGATTCACTGAAAGTATAGTGAAGTGAAGTGAAGACTATGTACTTTGACTCAAGACTCTCTCTTCGTTGGTGTAAGATGAATAACAACCCGAGGACCATGGACCGTGTCGTGCACGATGCATTGTCAGCAAGCCAATTATGAACGTAGTCACTTATTTCCTCGGAGATCTCCCTTTAGTCACGTTTGTTGACTTTCTGTGGTCTTTCTGTCAGTCGTCTAAGTGAAAAGAACTAGACTAAGACGATGATTAACAGTAATGACATCTTGTCTCAAAATTCAAAGAATACGGAGCGAAAGAAGTAGTCCCTTTATTTCTCCGCCTCGATTTACTAGGGTGTCCAGAACTAATTGAGATTTTAAGATACTAGAGGTTAATTATTATAGTCGTAAAAAGAAAAGAAAAGAAAGAAAAAATTGTCTAAAAAATGTGTAGTCTCTCCTCTTCGAGGATGAATAGTTTTGAGGGGGGTCCTTCAGTCCCTGAGACTGGTGTTTAATTTGGTGAATCTCGGAAAGACCTTCGTTAGTGGTGTCTAGGATATAGGGGTAAAAGGAGTCCATCAGAAAAATTAGTGATATTTTATTACTAAGATTTTTGAAAAAGGGTACTAAATAATTATCCCGTTTATTTGTATATGTTCTCGATTTTAATTGACTGTCTCACTGTGATACGAAAATTTGTACGTATATTTAGATTAAAAGATCTTTCTTCTTTGTATAATGGGTCATAGAGATTACGAGATAAACAGGTCGTTGACTCCTTACTGGGTTACAATTGTCCGATTATGTCGGTAAGAAGAACGTGTTCCGATATTTCAGTACTCATTAGTGAAAAGGTGTGAATCCCGTTTTATAAATAAGGTAAATCTCCCTACGGTCAAACCAATGTGTCTTTATTCTTTTATTAATACTTACCGAATTGACACATTATGAAAAAATCAAAAAGAAAAGAAATTGTGATTTCACCTTTCCTGATGTAGTAGTGGGTGATCTCTAATCTTTACGTTTTTAAGTTACTGCAAAGAGACACAACTGAAATCGATTCATCCTGACATCACCAGACGAATTGTTGGTCGGGGTTAAAAACATCCATGTCAGTATCTTAGATGTTTCTCAAGTCGTCCGGGTGGGTACTTTTAGCGTGTGGACCACAATACCGATGTTTCTTTCTTCTCACGTGGTTTAGGATCTTTATATTCCCGATTGAGACCCTTGACAGTCTGTGTGTTTACCCCCATCCATGAACAATACACACGACACACGATTCAGTGAAGTCAGTACAGGTTGAGAAACGTTAGGGGTACCGTTCGGGTGATCCGAGGAGACAGGTACCCTAAGAGGTTCGTTATTATGACCTCATGTAACGGTAAGAGAGGAGGTCCTATAGAAGGGATGGGTCCCTATCTTGGACGCAGAGAATACAGAGGACATTACCGTCCGTCCAAGAACTGGTGATCGTGGTAGACCCTTCGGGTTCATAAACAATATATCAAAGGATTAAATGAAAAGAACCAATGTTTCATTGGAAGTCTTTCTCTCTACCTTACAGTCTTCTTCTTTTCTGGTCTCTAGAGACTCGGTCGGGTGAACGGAATCCCTGTTTTTGGATCCAGAGTCTCTCCAAGTATAGAACAGGTTCCAGTATGGGTCCTCGGTTCGGTCCAGTGTCTGAAACGAGAGATCAAGGGAGCTTGTCTCAACATGAAGATGTTATCAGGAGTAACCTACACAAGGGACTCTTATGTCTCTTGTGTGAGTTAACGAGTCTTATTCCTATCGAGTTCTTTTCTTGGTGCAAAATGAATAACCACCCAAGGATTATGGACTGTATTGCGTACGATGTATTATCGGTAAGTCAATTCCGAGACTATTTACGTCCTTACTCGGAGACATCGGGATCTCTTTAGTCACGTCTACTAACTTTCTGTGACCTTTCTGTCAGCCGTCTAAGTCTACGATCCAGACTAAGACGGTGACAGTTCCCCAGTCACATGTCAGGTAAGAGGAGTCTAAAAAGTCTCTACAAACTTCTCCTCCTCCTTCCTATTTTCTCTTTCACCGCTATTGAGTTCTCGAACTCCGAGTTAAATAAGACTTACTGTAATTTTTGTCTATACCTAATAGTCGTGATATAGTCTTTTACAGAAGAGGGTTTTATCTATTTACCTATGTATTCTACACCATATGTCTAAATCTATGTATAATACATACATATATATATATATGTGTGTGTGTGTTACCTTATGAGTCGGTAATTTTTTAACTTTAAAACGGTAAACATCTTCCTACCCTCTTTATCTACTTACCCTAATTTCCATGTTAAAAGGTCAATATTTTATTTATTCGGTATCCTTACATTATATGTGGTATTCGTTATACCAGCTATTATAAAATTATTTAAACATACTCCCGTCTACCGATGATCTCAATGGTGTACTAGTAAAGTATTACGCCCATTTACAGTTTAGTGATACTTTATATGGACTTTGGTTGTATTATAACATGTAGTCATTTTTTCAACTATTTTAAAAAAACTTATATATAAAGTTATTTTTGAAGTTCTACTATCATATCGTTTCCCCGAACCACAGTGTTCTTCCTGATTTTTATTTGTGTGGAGTAAATGTCTTAGATGACCTAAATGCTAGTGACGGGCTTACGTCTCTTGTAAGGTCCACCTTACAAGAACCGACAACCTTACGGGGATGTACATCTTATATTGTCACTTCAGTTAGGTTTATCCTGTAGTAGTGTGTAGATTAGGTAAGAGTAATGGTACCTGGGTGTCGTCCTAGACGACGAACGAAACCATTGAGTCTCAAGAAAACATGTTGCTTGACACTAATGAAGTATTTCCAGTCAAGAGGGTTTAGGGACCTTTGGTACCGTGTGGTTGGGTGGTTCTAGTGTCTTCGTTAATTTTCACAAATTGGCCCTTCCAACGGTCCTGGTCTACCAAGATGGTCACCCAAAAACAAAAACAAAATTCGACGTGTTGTGATCCCTTTGTCGTAAATAAGTGGAGTATAGATAAAAGATCACCAAAAAAGTATAAATATTTTATTACGTGAGTAGTATCCGTAAGAGTAATGTGCTTGTAATCTTGCACCCAGTATTCTCTGTTACTATCTCAGAAGGGGGACGGGGGTAGTACAGGTAACACTAAGTTTAGTCGAGTTTCAAACGATATATATGAGATGGTGATACTTACGGATATTTTAAGATGAAGACACTTCATTTCCCAAGAAGTTCTCGAAAACCTTAATCTGATATCCTATTAGATACATGATTCTTTCCCCAGTCTGTTTGAAATTGTTTTGCCAATGAAACACGATGTTTTTACGAGACGTGGGGATCAAAACATCAAATGTTAACGGTTTGTGATGGTAAATAATAGATATTCTAGTAATAATCACGTAGTCTAAATAAATTGACTCTATTCCTAAGTCGAATCTTCGAATAAATTTAGTAAGGTTGTATCCCACCGGTACCCAGTTTAGGACCTAGACTACAAAGGATAAAAAAAAAGAAAAAAGTCGTTTAACTGGAACCCTTTTGGTAATAGAGAAGACTGGAGACCTCTAATGGTAATAGATATTAATTTTGTCATACTATAAACGTATAAATTTCATGTTTTTTTTCCAACTCTTTTTCTGGGTTTATATATATACATATATATATATATGTATATATATATATGTATATATATATGTGTGAAACCACACACTATTTCACCGTAGAGTTTAGTCACTCTTTTTTTATTTAAATATTATTTATTATGACTCTGTTGACCCATCAGTGAACCTTTTTCTATTTTAATCTAGTCATGGAGTGTAGCATGTGATCTTATTTGAGGTTTACCTAGTCTCTCGACCTACATTTTTTCTTTTTTTTTTCTTTTGTACTAATTAAGGAATTTTGTATTCTATCCTCTTTCGAAAACATTTGTACTGAGTTTTTAGGTACTCGTTATTGTATATATATGTATATACACATGTACGTACGATCCAGTGAAGTCAGTACAGTTTGAGACGTTGAGGTTCTGACGGTCCGAGGAGACAGGTACCTTAAGAGGTCCGTTCTTATGACCTCACCCAACGGTACGGGAAGAGGTCCACTACAAAAGTTGAGTCCCCAGCTTGGTCGTAGAGAATACAGGGGACATAACCGTCCGTCCAAGAAATGGTGATCTCGCTGGACCCTTCGGGTGTATATACTCAATATATACACTCGTTATTTTGGTGTATATACATATGTAAATACAAAAAGTTTTATACTTATTGTTTGATATTTTTATATGAACGTTGAATCTATTGTCCGTGTTTCTATATTATGAAATTGTGTCTCTTTCGGAGATCTTTAGACCTTCCTTTTATGGTTTCCGGGTCCTCTTGTTACCCGTCGAATGTGGGTTTTTCTTTTTAATTACAAAAGTTTGTATGGTTTTCTAGGTATTATAGTGAATGTTCTCTTCATTTTAAGGTGATTCTATGAGAACGGATGATAAACTGACTGTTTTTGCACTTTCGAAAAATTGTTGAATTAACTGTTCTTCTTTGTTCCTAAGAGGATGTAACGACCACTCGTACGTTTCGTAATGTTGAACATACTGTCACGTAAACTGTTATGGATTGTTTTAATGTGCACACAAAAGGAAGATTAGGTCTTTAGAGTAGAGATCCTTGGATGAGATACTAGTGTGGAGATATTCAAGGTTTCCCGTATGGATGTTCCGGTAAACACTATTATGACATATACTATCGTTTTTTGATTGCTTAAAGTTTATTAGTTGCCTCTTAAATAACTTATTCGGTACCAGTAGATGGGTTTTTCACGATACACCAATATTTTTTTCCCACTTCTTCTAGAGATGTCTCTCAATATCTTATTAAATTTATATAAATTATTCACTTTATCGTTCGTTCTACAAATGGAAAGAGTAATCCTTCCTTCTTTAATTATTTATGTGTGTATGTGTACGTAGAATAATGAAAACACTATTCTTTACGGTTTACCATTTGTTTGTTATTATTATTGACCATTGTTACATTCGGGTGGTGACTTTTAGTAAAACAGATCCTATCTGATAAAAGTAAAATTTGAACGAAATAATATGTATATGTATACAACAAAAATTACATGTTTCTAAATCTATAAGAACTTTCGAAAATTTCTTAGTGAAATCCCACATTGATAAAATGAGCAAGAGACTATTTTATTTTAATTGAAAGTTAGTTATGGAATCAGAAAGTTTTCAATACTTAACGTTAATAAAATTCACTAAGTAAAGGAAGAGTTTTTACAGAGCGAACCTGTTACTTAATATATACTGATGTGCATGACCCCTGACCCTCTTTACCTATTTTTTTTTACTTTCGTTATGGAGAGACGACATAGAAAATGGTGTCAACAATGAAAATTTAGGACACATATATGTTTATTTGAAATTCTCTTTGTTTTGTTATTTAAGCTCGTTACGTTTGATTTTGTTGGATCAGACAGATAGTCTAATGGTTAAATTAGAGTTCCCTTTATTGTCAATAAAGTTCACTGAAAATTTATGTCAAGTAAAATAAAACTCACGGAAGACACCTTTTTCACTTAACGTTTTTCGGGACGTGAAATAAGTCATCAAACAAATGAACATAACAATCCCGACATTAAAACTACGACAAAACCAGATAGTCCCTCTTATTTCGTTTGTTTGTTTTCATAGTAATTCTTTTACTCGTCGAATCACATTCTCTTTCCTTAATGTTTCAGTTCCTCGAAATTCCTTTACGATACATTGCAATCTAAACTTAACTTTTATGACAATCGATGAGTACTATAAATATATATATACGACGACGACGATTCAGCGAAGTCAACACAGATGGGGTATCTTCTATCGGGTGGTCCGAGGAGACAGGGACCCTAAGAGATCCATTCTTATCCTAAGAGGTCCATTCTTATCCTAAGAGGTCCGTTCTTACGACCTCACCCAACGGTAAAGGAAGAGAGAATATATATATATATATATATAAAAAAAAAAAAAAAAAAAAGTGACAAATGGTTTTCCTGGATTCTTTGTCATTGTGTGATCGCCAGTCCTCGTATTGATTGTGGTTCTAGAACCAAAGATTGATAGTAAAAGATGATTTACCTTAGTCTTATGGAACCTCTCTACTGATTAAAATATAACCCCGCCCTTTTCAAGGTCTGGTACTTTCGGTAAAACTTCCCCAGGAAGAACTGGTTTAAACCTGAAGTTTCTCTTATGACGATCAAAAAAAAAAAAAAAATTAACTTTCTCTTGTAAACGGTAGGAATTTCGACTAAAAAATTATAATTAAAGGATAAGATTCTCTTTGCATACGTCAGTAGGACGCAAGTGTATTGTAGAAGTCTGTTACTTCTTTTCGTAGAACATCTTTTTACGGGACATCTTCTTTATTGTCTTAAGGTCGTTCACTCGATGTCCCTGGTTTACACCGTTTTACGGTTGTTTGCCACTTGTTCCAGTTCAACATATTACCTCAAACAATTGACGAGAAAGTTTAAAAGGGATCCAAAAATTAATAAGTTCTATTTTTACCCCCCACCCCCCTCTCAAGTCACAATACCCCTTTGAAACTCTCCAAATCTACTGTTGTGTCATTTCTATATTCTAAGTTTATATTAAGTACTTGGTACTAACCTAGGACCAAACCATTTTTTTTTTTTTGTGTGTTTTATGATATTTGTCAACTCCTCCTGTCAACCCCTTGCACGTATACTTGACCCATAATTATTATGACCTTTCATTAGTAATTAATAAATAACGGACCACTACGACAGTGCCAATACATCCTCTATTTATAACTGCGGTAAGACAGACGTTCAATGGAAGTTTACCGAGACACTTTTATTAATGTCGACAAATGTATCTAGTCCCTTCTATTTAATTATCTAACTATTAAAGTATTTATCTATTATGTGTAAACCATATAACGATTGTTAACAACTTATGGTTTTGATAATTGCAAGTAATATAATAAGAAAGTTATAACATCGTTAAAAATTTAGACAGACTATTTTACGACTTTTTTTAATTTTAATTTCTGTTATAACCCCCCGAATTGTCGTAAAGTATATTTATTTCATTTGTTAAACATATGTATCAACACGGTAGAATTCTAAGTCAAGTCAACGAGTCAACACAGACTGAGAAACTCTGGGGTACCTGATGTCGTACGGTCCGTAGGGGCAAGTAGTAGTTGAGGGTCTCAAATGAGTTTGAGTACAGACAACGCAGTCACTACGGTAGGTTGGTAGAGTAGGAGACAGTAGGGGAAAAGGAGGACGGAAGTTAGAAAGGGTCGTAGTCCCAGAAAAGTTTACCCAGTCAAGAAGTGTAGTCCACCGGTTGCATGACCTCAAAGTCGAAGTCGTAGTCAGGAAGGTTACTCATAAGTCCTGACTAAAGGAAATCCTGACTGTCCAACCTAGAAGAACGTCGGGTTCCCTGAGAGTTCTCAGAAGAGGTTGTGGTGTCAAGTTTTCGTAGTCAAGAAGCCGCGAGTCGAAAGAAATATCGGGTTGAGAATGTAGGTATGTACTGATGACCTTTTTGGTATCGAAACTGATCTGTCTGGAAACAACCATAGAGGAAACAACCATAGAATTCTAAGTTGAAGATTTATTTACGACAAAATGGGACAAGGATGTAAAATATTGTGTCTTACAGTAATTGTACCCCTCCTTTGACCCCTACGGAATGACCCAACTCACTTGTTGAAACCCAAATCCCTTGTACTCTAATTCTTCCGACTCAATGATATTTTACCAGGGAACTGAAGGGACACAAAATTGACCTAGAACAACCGATCAAGGTATAAAGGGTTTCCTTCTCTCTTTACAACTAAAAGGGTGAGAGACAAAATCGGGAAGGTAAATTTGAGTCGGTTCACTTCTTATGGTCTTTAGGAGGAACATGTGTAGGGGAGGTGTGTGGTCTGAAGTGTACGTGTGTGGGTACTACGTGATTGGATTGTGTGGCCAATTTCTGAGGTCAATGGTATGAGTGTTGAGAATGAAGGTACGTCGGTCTTGACGACAATCATAGATTCTACTCATGGAACAGTTGTGAGTTAAAACGGGGTTGTGACTCAGAAACAGGACCCGAATCTACTTCTGTGCAAGATCGTTAAATCGAGAAAAAATTTCATGACACAGAGGATGCAAATGAATACAATTTTTGTAAAAATGGTTGATTTTATAAATCTTATATTTACATTGAATTTCAAAGTATATAAGTTAGTTCAGGATCTAAAAGGAAACGATGAACTAAAACGAACTTTTAGAATTAGGAACGGTAAAAGACAAGGTCTTAATAATACGAAACGAGATCTCATTTGTCTCTCTCCGATTAAGTATCTAATTAAGTATCTATACTCAATAATTCTATAAACTTAGTTCAACATTTAAGGATCAAGTGGAAGTTCACGGTCGACGATACTATAAAGGGAAGATTCAGAAGAGTTTGTACATCCGTTTACGGTTTGATTAGATATGGGGTCATTAATCGTGTAGTGTTCCTGTTCTTTCTTTCGACTCGTGGTTTCTTAACTACGAAAACTTGACACCACAACCTCTTCTGAGAACTCTCAGGGAACCTGATGTTCCTCTAGGTTGGTCAGGTAGGATTTCCTTTGGTCAGGACTTACAAGTAACCGTCCTGACTACAACTTCGACTTTGAGGTTATGAAACCGGTGGACTACGCTGCTCGACTGAGTAACCTTTTCTGGGACTACGACCCTTTCTAACTTCCGCCCTCCTCGTCCCCTGCTGTCTCCTACTCTACCAACCTACCGTAGTGACTGAGCTACCTGTACTCAAACTCATTTGAGGCCCTCGACCACTACCTGTCCCTCCGGACCGCACGACGTCAGGTACCCCAGCGTTTCTTAGTCTGTGCTGACTCGTTGACTTGACTTGACTTGACTCCTGTTCCTTCCCGAGTAATTTATAAAGAACTCACTTATTACATAGGTGGGGATACGATAAATGGTAAGTTGAATGATACGATATCGTATTGATAAAGATGTATGGTCAAAGGGAAGTTACCTCGATTGTAACTTATAAAAGAAGACCCATCTCACTTTACTACTTCTTATCAGAACCCTTTTATTTGGACCGTTCTCAAAGGTCCACCTTCTCATTTAGACTCCTTATTGTGTGACTTCCTCATTCCTTTTGATCGATATTTAGTCAACGTATATTTCGGTGTCTTCAAGGAAATCTGGTCTACTAACTCGGATTCTAATCTCTGTTAGGTAGGGATAGGAATTTTGTGACCTGACTACCGTGTCGTTTCGGATCACAGAATTTACGTGTCGGAACCTTAATTTCAATTTTAAGTCTTTGAGTACATGTGGAAATTTCGGAGTCCTTTTTTTTTTTTCATTCTATGACATACCCTCGATAAAGTCACCCACCGTTATTTAGAAACATCACCTCTCAATGTAACGTACTAACACCGTTGACGAAATAAAAATAAGACATATGACATCACTTAGTTGTAACGGTAGTAATTTATAAATAGGTCGTGAAGACGATTCAACGACGTCGTTTGACTAAAAAATTACAAAGAGGGATAGATTAATATCTGTTTTATCTATTATACTTATATTTTCCCGTACTTATGAGTTGTTTATTATAAACATAACTTTATACATGTCGAAATAACTTTGTCAGTGGTCCCATCTCGACGTTCTTTTCTATTTCATATGTCTTTTATACCAAATTACTTTTATTTACGTTATTTCATATATTTAGTTTTAATTAACGCACAGACACACACACACACACACACACACACACATACGTACACGTGAGTCAGTGCAGTCAGCACAGGTTTAGCAACGTTGGGGTACCTAATATCGGGTGGTCCGAGGAGGCAGGTGCCCTAAGAGATCCGTTCTTATGACCGCACGGAAAGGTACAGGAGGAGGTCCCCTGGAAGGGCTGGGTCTCTAGTTTGGACACAGAGGACGTAGAGGACGTAACGTCGACCTAAGAAATGGGTGACTCGGTGGGTCCTTCGGGGGACCGTTTGTATCAACTCGGGTTTATGTATTTAGACTCACTTTACCTTTATAACCTTTCACTCCACGGATCCCTAATCACTCCCTTTTAGTTCCTCCCAAAGTTCCTTCTCCGCTCCCATTTTGTCTGTAAGTAAATTCCTCTGAAGTGAACGGGAGGATAAGTTGTTTTACAAATGTTCTGAGAAAAGACAGACGGTACAATCCACGTTTTCTAGATCTTTATTTATTCGGTAACAAGGATAACAGATCCTCGAGTGTCAGATAATCTCTTCTTTCTGTATTTCCATTAACGGTATGTTACTTCATTTACGAACGCTCCTTATACCTTAATCCTTTCTGAGTTCTATAACTCTAAACACCGATTCATTCTCTTTCAAACGACCCATGTCTTTCGTTTCTTGTCACAAGATCGTTTTCCCCGACACCAAGTCACGAATGTGTAATCCCCAAATAAACATATTTACCATTCCTGGTACGAGGGGCCGTCTTCTTTTATGTACGTGTTCAGTTCTGGACGTCTGTTTCATCTTTTCCCTCAGGTCCTCTCAAACCCACACACGTCTCCCGACTACCTTTTCCGTATACTCGTTAACCCGTCTTCCCCTGAAAAATACCATATAACTATTAAGACCCCCGAAGGGTCCACCGTGTCACCATTTCTTAGGTGAACTGTTACGTCCTCTGTATCTTCTACGTTCAAACTAGAGACCCAACCCTTCTAGATGACCACATCCTTTACAGTTGGGTCAAGTTATAGGAACGGACCTTTTAAGGTACCTGTCACCTCGGACTACCCGATGTCAGGTACCCCATCGTTTCTCAGCCTATGTTGACTCGTACCTTGTGTTGTTACTACTAAGACCTGAAATAAGACATACATTACCAATTCATTGACTGCTAAAATTCTTCCCTGTTAGTCTATTTGTTAAGTCTTCCGTAATTATGTACGTCGCAATCCTGCTCCTTCCCTGTAAGAATCGTGGAAGGTAAAAACACGAAGACCCATCCAAATTCACAATCTATGAGTCGAGTTATCGTGAGTATTTTTACACAACTGTTCTATAAACCCCCTGTAAGTTAGTTCCAGTCCAACAACGTTATACTGACATGGTCGTTGACTTTTTTATTTTTACATAAAAAGAGTTATGGACGATTAAAGTCTATAGTATCACCTAATACATAGTTTAATTTGAGAAATAGTAATTCCCTTAATTCAGTTCGTAGTGTTTTGGAATAAGGACGGTGAGTTCTGAATTGAAACGTCGTATTTTGCACGACACTCGTTCGGTCCCCTACAGGGTCTGGATCTCACTGTCATGACGGTTCCGATCTTCCTAGATTCTAAATACGTCCGATTAGAGAAATGAAGTGTTTATCCATCTGTCTATACGTCTTGATGGTAAACTGATAGACTTTAAGTATGTTGATCGTAATATCTTAATCTCGAAATTCAAATAGAAGACTGAGGGTCGCTGTCGGGGGTCGAAAAAGACGTTATGACCTGACGGAGAGAAGTTACCTTCCCCGGTAAGAAATTCCTGTACCGAGATCAATTAAAGACAGATAATCCCAGTGAGATGTCACGGGAGTAAAACTCCGGTGATTTCGGACTGAGTGTTTATCGGACTCAGGTCGTAGAAAGATATACTTCTATATCTTTCCATTAAGGTACTTTACTTGTACTTTGAAGGACCTCCTTTGAACAGGGAAGAAAATGTTCCGTAACGTGGACCCCTTCCGTCTAGTGGGATTTCCTCTGTTTCCTACGAGACTTATCGGATGGACTACAGTAAGTGTCTTTAATGTGTTATTTATCGGTTTTATGTCTCTTCACTGTATAATGAAAATGGTCCATTACAGTTTATTCGTCTCTTTTATTTCTAGTCGAGACAACCTTCATCAGATTTCGGTAAAAGAGGTCCCCATTAACTTTTTCTTTTTTTTTTGTTTGATCGTATAGGTCACTCCGTACGAAAACTTCTATGAAACGTTTTGTTTGAGAGACTTTTCGTTCAACAAAAGGACGGAGAAAAAGTAAAACTTCTTTACCACGATTTGTGGAATTCTGACCCATTTTCTTCCTTAGACAACTATTAACCTTTGTGTCTGAACGTATCAAAAGGTTGAACTAACAAACAGAGTGGTAAGAGTTATAAATATGGGATTTTCGTTAATAATTATAAAAAGGTTTCAAACGAATTTTACCACTAGAGGGGTTGACTAAGTGGTAACCACTCGACATCTGAAAGTCTACATGAAAACTCTCTCGACCATCATCAAGTCGGAGTATAAATACTGTAGGACACTGTTGCCGTTACCCGAACAAAGACACGTTAATCATCGTAGACTGACTCGATTCTGAGTTGTGGAGAAGGCGATAAGAAGTGACGAGGAGAGTTATGGAAGAAAGAATTTTTGGATAAAGGTCCCCAGAGAAGAACGATTGAGGGGTAGTTGAAACAGATATTGGGATAACAGAATATCGGGAAAGAAATGTAATCCCTCACGAACTCACCCTCTCGTTCCTTAGTTGTACACACACAAGGAAGTTATAACGTCAGTTATCCATCGGGTCAAATGTCTACGTGGGTTGTGTATCATCCACAAGTGGTCTCCATTAAGAACGTGACAAATTTCCCTACGATGGATTAAATTAGGAGTGTTGTTACGAACCTATTACTATGATATTTGCTAATATCTATGATAAATAAAATGAGTGTGAACCATAGTTCTCTTAAACTGTACTTAAAGAAAATAGGACACTGCACCTTAAGAGTAAGATGTCTACTTCGGTGTCCGAGCCTCAGTAGTTCAGTGAATAAGTTCAAGTGGATAGGTTGACCATCGTCTAAGATTCATGTTTGGAACCGGAAGGTGATCAACGACGATGATAATCATCGTCTTCATAAAAAGAAACAATACAGTTTAACAGACTCAAGTTGAAGATTTAGTGTTAAAAAGACTTCCTATCCTGGTACAGAATAAATATAGACAACTTGAGTTCACTTATAGTGACTAAGTTTTCCTCCAATGTGGTCGGAAAAGGGATAACTCATTACCGAAAAAAGGGGATTTAGAAAAAGGGAGGAAACACGATTCTATGTTTTGGTTTTATTTCAATTTAAGTTTAAATTATCTTCATTTCAATTTTTGTTAGATTGTCGGTTCGGAAACCAATATCAAATTGGAAGTAAACACTATTGTTTAAAAATTTTTTACTGTAAACCACATTGGCATTCTAGACGAACTAAACTGGTTTTTTATCTTCACACTCGGCTATCCCGTACTACTCGACATTGTTCTACATTGGTTGTCCAATAAAAAAAAGGAAAGAGAAAGAACCGACCGTATCGGACCGAAGAGAGGTTTGTTCTGAACACTGTAGTAGAGGACAGAGAAGAGGAGGGTTTGGTAGAACACCTTCACATAGAGTAATTTTTTTTTTACTAATGTCATAAAAAAAAGAAAAATGTAATGTGACTTTACATTACAAGATTTTATAAAGATGAATAGAAGACATTCTAACTTTAGTCACTCTCAAACACTTCTTTATTATTAAAAAGAGTCAATTTAGACTAGACCACCCTCTTCCCTTTTCCGTATGGACGATACTTTGACGAACTTCGGGACCTTCGGGAAGACAAACCGGTACCCTTGACGAGTGTCCTACACCACATAGATTCCCTTGAATACTCCAGAATACCGACGAAAGACCATCAACGAACTTAAAGTGAGAAACGATTACGCACACGACCTAACCGAGGATATCCGTTCACTTTCTATTAACAAAACACTGGATCGACAGTTTTGTGACCATCGAATTAGTCCGTACCACCTTCATAATTGTGGTGCCTATAGGCGTTTACGATGTTTAGTCTCGGAAAAATTTTTCTCGGACAAATATCGTGTAGTAACGTAAATTGAGACCAATATTCCTGGGGATCCCGAAGAGACCACCGAATCTACCATTCCTTAGACGGACGTTACGTCCTATGGGCCCAAGGTAGGGACCCAACCCTTCTAAGGGGACCTCTTCCTTTATCCTTGGACGAGGTCACAACAACGGACCTCTTAAGGTACCTGTCTCCTCGGACCTACCCATGTCAGGTACCCCAGCGTTTCTCAGTCTGTGTTGACTCACTGATTGTGTGTGTGTGTGTATTCCTGGAGATGGTGTTTGTTGATCGGACTTTAATAGAACTTTAACCTTCCGTGACCCGGTGACCTGTACTGACACGTCTGTGGAGACACGGGGTTGCTTTGATGGACGTGTCCCCGACTTTAAGTCGGGTGGGAGGCCAGGGGTTCGACACACGGAACCGCACCCCTTCACTAGAGAGGTTCCTCCTACATAAAAAGGTAAAACGTTTTGCGACGGAATACTCGATCGTGACAGAGACAAATTTAGTCTAACGTATACAAGGGTGCGGCTACGAGGTGTTCAGTGGAGGTCACAGTGTTTACGTCTAATGTAGTCAGTACAGTAAGGAACACACGGGAGATGAAGTTTAATGTTCCTGATTTTAATAACTGACCAATAACAGTGGAGTCGAGACTCTTATCAGTGAAGGAGAAAATATCTACCGATATGGCGTCGTCGTCGTGTGGCATAAGGTCTCTCCAATTCTTTAAACGGGGTTTAACGCATCGACTAATTTCCTCAAGTTTAGAGGTATATTGACTGAGATTCTGGAAGGGTTTACCTATCATACGACTAGTTTTATACCGTGTATACCTTTAATAAAGAGATCTTATTTCAAGACTCCTTGTAAAGTTTTGAACATTATATTTTCTTTTTGTAACGCTTACGTTATTTATGTAAAGTGAAAAATTTTGTTTCAAAAGTATGAAAAAGTAGTAAATTACATTGACATAATAGATACCGCATTAAGAATAGTAGTGAGGGTAAAATACCTCATTTTTTGAGACTTTAGTCTCTTCAATTTCTCGACTCTTAACAGGTATTTGTGACTTTTCAGAACCGTAAGTTGGTGTGACTTGTGGTCATTGTTCGTTGTGCACATTTCTCAAAATCAAATGTCTCCAATGGTAAAATTTCTTTTTGTGACATTTCACACACTATGCACTAAAGACGACGATTCAGCGAAGTCAGCACAGGCTGAGACACACTGGGGCATCTGTCGTCGGGTGGTCCGAGGGGGCAGGGACCCTAAGAGGTCCGTTCTTGTGACCTCACCCAACGGTAAAGGAAGAGGTTTACACTAAAGACTCCGATCCAGTATTTTTCCTATGGGGCAGACGGACCGTGAGAGGGAACCCTACGAACGGAAACCTTGAGTAGGAGACACAACAGTCACTCAGGGCCGGAGTACATCTACAATGTCCAATATATTGGTGTTATTTCTTCCACCGTCGGTCGGTCGTAAATAGCAGTTTACATTCACAACTCTGAAACATACCAAGGTCAGGGACACTCAGAGAGTCGACTCTTAGATCTGTATACCTAGTCTCTGTATAGTAGGAACCACACAAGATATACTTAAAGACCAGTGTCTTGGATACTTTACAATTATTTTTGGTCCTCACTGTGACCAAGTTCAGCAATTCCAAATTCCATTAAAGAATCCGTATCGTCTATTACTTATGGCAGTAGTAACCCATTTCTTGTCCTTTATGCTCGTCTGTCTGGGATCTTGGTACGGACCTTGTGTCACCCCGTGAGTTGTTTACAAACGACTTACTTCTTTTCTTCGAGTTGGATTTTTGTTCCATCCGAAGATTAATATCCGACCCCTCCTAGTATTGTAAAATACTGGTTACATAAAAAAACCAGAAAAAGAATATTTACTACTGTTGAGAGGTACTTTGGTGACTTTTGTTATAAGGATCCTACTCTTTCGAGACGTTTATTGAGTCTCATTTATTTAAGAGATCCCTAATCACACGTTTATGTATTCCGTCAAAACAAAACAAACAAAATAAAGTGTACTTTAGGATAAGTTTGTTGAAAGAGATCGGGAAGTCACCTCCTCTTAAACTTCCACTAAATTTAACGAACATTAGAACCCTTTTATACTCGTAACGTCTCGAGTCAGGCCCTATGGTGACATCCAGATCCTCTTAGCTATATATCTACTCTCTTAAACATAACCTCCGTTTGGTTCAAAGTTTGAGTCTAAGATGGGACAGAATCGGGACACAATCTAAATCATCGTAATTACAAATTTTCTTATACAAAGTACAGGGTCCGTGGTAAACTTCATTATATGTACATAAATGTACCAATTGTGTATATCTTTGATAGGAAGTCACACTTGGGACATAATTAGGACTCCTGGGACTCTAGATCTCTTCGACGACGACGACGACGATTCAGCGAAGTCAACACAGGCTGAGACACGCTGGGGTAACTGCCGTCGGGTGGTCCGAGGGGGTAGGGACCCTAAGAGGTCCGTTCTTGTGACTTCACCCAACGGTAAGGGAAGAGGTTACGTACTTTCATTTTTCACTTTCACTTCAACGAGTCAACACAGACTGGGAGTCGCTGGGACACCTGACGTCGGAAGGTCCGAGGAGGTAGGTACCCTAAAAGGTCCGTTCTCATGACCTCACCCCACGGTAACGGAAGAGACGATCTCTTCGATTCGTTGAAGTTTCAGTGCGTCAGTCATTTACTGTCCTTGTTCTATGTCTATGAACGAGACCTCATTACACGGTAAAGATTCAGAAGTGTATAACTTAGTTTCACCAATTATTTACCGATGATAATTATAGCATAACGAGTAATAATGTCTAAAAATTCCTCCTTCACCATGCTTGTAGTGTCGTCATTTCTTATACCGAACCCGTTTGAGTCGTTCTACCACTCCCTGTCCCTCCGACCCACACGACGTCAAGTACCCCAGTGTTTCTCAGCCTGTGTTGGGCCACTGATTTGTCGTCGTTGCTTCTTACACCTGAGTCCAAGTTCATGACCTTGGTGACTGACACAGAAACCCGTTCGGATACAGTGGAGGATCACGAAGTCCCGATTATATTTTTACTATACTTATTCTTCCGGACAATCTCAACAAAGTATTTACTTTGCTATGGACATTTTCCGAATGTTATCACAAACCTTATATAGTATGTTATTTACTAAAAAACAGGTATAACGAGTTAATATGAATTAAATTTTTTTGCTTTAGTACCATATGTAAAAAGAAACAGTGGACGAGAAAAAGGTATACTGTCGTGTACGATTAATTTCATGTGGAGAGTTGTAAAAGTAACCGTCGTATGTTAAGAGTACATACTGATATCATATTGAGTTGAGTAAAGGATGACAATCTGTAGGTTCAGAAAATTTAAAAGAATAGATCACATTTGTTGTAGTGTATGCTTGTGGGTGTACGTACCTAGAGACGTACCACACGGAATCCTGGTTAGGAATTCTGACTTTTAAGATATAGCCATCAGTATATTAAAATTATTATTTCTTCCTTTGGTAGGTCTCCTTAATTTACTGGATAAGTTTTTAGAAGGTCTTGGTTACACTCACTGGATCAATCTTGCTTATGGGAGTTTTGGTGTTAACGTAAGAAAAAGAGTTACGTTTCTAATTTTTACCTGATTCGATCACTTTCCGGTCCGATGTAAACTTGGGTCTTTATAAACTAGAGGTTTGAGATGAGAAATCGAATATTTTCCACTGGACACATACCGTAGACGAAACGAATTATTGTGTTAGACTTATTAACCGAATCCACGAAACCGTATAAGTCTACTTCTCAAAGTTGTCTGTCTCAACAACTTAAGAAACGTAGGACCACTTAGTGATGAGAAATAAATAATATGAAGATTCTTTATTTTTTCAGATACGATGGATTTTCCTGTCAGAACGACCTTTTCCAATAAACAAAGGAAGATTCTCTCCTTTTTCATAGAAGAAGCTATTACTGACTATAAAGATTCTTGGTTTATAGTGAGTCAGTTTATGGGTATTGGTGGAACACGAGTTATCTACGTATTAACAACATTCTTTTGTTGTTGTAAAATTCTTTTGTTGATTTGAACTCTAACAAGAACCCTTTATTAATAAAGTAAAAACGACATTCAACAAAGTGGTGATTGATTTGATCTATTTACAGGAATTAACCCTATTTAATAGTTATAAAAAGAGTCCAAACTCAGTTCTCTACGGTGTCACTCGAGAATCTACCCCCGCATTCTAGAGAGACAAGATCGAAAGGATTGTATTGTTAAAAGAAGGGAAATAAGATGTTTTGAGAACAAATAGATGTTAAATTAAGTTAATTTTTAGTATAAAGAAAGGTTGACTAGTTAAGGAAATAAGGAATTTATATACAAAATTTCCGGATGATACAGGACCTTTATTTTAGACTTCTATTATATCAAAAAGGATATTCCTTGAGGTTCAGATTGTCTACCTATTAAACAGGAATTCCAAAAGACTTTATATTACGGAATGTTTACGTTTGATTCGAATTTATCCACGATATATAATACCACGTCTTCACCTTGTGTGTGTTTCCTTTGTGCCTCCCTTGTATACGATTGGTTTTTCTCCACCGTCTTTTTATAAAAATTAACTACGGTCACCATTTAAATTTGAAATGTTTAATGAAACCTTGAAGTTATATTATCTTACCTTCCGTGTCAAATTTACGTAGGTGTAATCATGTTGTCGTGTCATTTTCATATTAGTTTACTTTCAAGATACGGTATTACCGGTATTTTTCTTTGTTAATAAATAGAATTCCCCCTTTGAGATAACCGTGAATTCCCTGTTTTTATCGTCAAACGATAATATTACACAGGAGGAAAAAAGTAAAGAGACGCTCTTAGAGTCTTGAAGTAAAGGGAACAAAGAATTTGTACATCTAAAGTTTTTTCTCGAGTCTGTGAATTCTCTACAAAACGAATGTGAGAAGGGTTGAATGTATAATAAAGTACCTGTGTCACGTGTCTCACTTTTACTAAAATTTACTCGGAAGTAATGTAAGGAATTGTTGAAATATATTTATACCTTTAGATACTAGTACTAAGGAAAATTTTTTAGTACTCTTGGGATTTCACAAATTCAACAAAGGACATGGGTACTGAGAAATCGATAGGAATATAACGGAACAGAATAGGTGTTTTCGTTTTCTCAATCACTAGAAACGAGGTACCGCCCACTTTGGACAGTCAGACGTACCTTGGTATTAATTGAGGGTACAAGACCCGTATTTCGACAAATAAAGGACTGTCAATGTGGTGACTCTTTCAGTGACCTATTCTAATCTGTAGAAACGACCCTCCTTTTTTACGAAGGGTTTAGTCTACTCTCCACGTCCCGAACTGTTAGTAAGGAAGTGTGGTTTGTCCCAGATCAGAGTCCTTCTATACTGATTTTATATTACAATGTCTTCTTTCGATATATGACACAATTAGGGTAGTGACCATAGGTTGTCCAAGTTTCTTTGTCACTCATTCACGGACCCGAGACCCTAGTCGTACAGACCCAAGTTTTGAGTCGAGACGAAGAATAATACACCATCTTTATAAGTGGATAGGAATAACCGATTAGTCCTAAGAGTATGTATTTATTTCTCTTGTTCTTGACGGAGTGTCCTAACAAGAGTCCTAGTTTTCTTTCTTTTATGAACCTTAACCGAGGGGTCCACCACGATCACCATTTCTTGGTCAGACGGTTGCGTCCTCTACATTCTTTGAGTACTCAAGCTATGAACCCAGTCCTTCTAAGGGACCTCTTCCCGTACCGTTGGGTGAGGTCTTAAGAACGGACCTCTTAAGGTACCCGTCTCCTCGGACCTCCCGATGGTAGGTGTCCTAGTGTTTCTCAACCTGTGCTGACTTCGTTAAATCGTACATGTATTTTATTCCTGGCCTTATACCAATTGTAAGTCATTCGTCATGAGTAATAATAATTAAAACTGACAGTAAATCTAAAAATATATAAACCCAAAGATTAACGGACAAAGAAAAAGACATAGAAAAAAAATTGAAGTAAGTAAAAGTATGTGACATAGTACATAAAAGAACAGAATAAGGGTTAATAAAAAATTGAGATGTAGTAACACAGACAAGTTAGTGTAGAAGAAAGTGGGTCTCTGAAGATGAATCTCAATAGACCGGTAGACTCCTTTTAAAGTGTGTGAAAAGAGAGTAGGACTAAAACGTTTATAGAGAGGCTCATCTTGACGTGTTATATTAAATGTGATTTCCAGTAATATTACGGTACATGTCTCGTGTCTCGACGAGTTGACTACCACCATTTGTAATGAAATCGGGTCTCACAAGAAACAAGAAGAAAGACCTGTCCGACACGGGTCAGCGATCCATAATCAAGTCTTCGTCGAAGGACCCTCTCCGGCTAGCAAAGACTTTGAGGAAAATCTAAAATCAGGTAAGAAGCTTATGGGGTAGAGATTGAGACGCGAGAGATGAGTGTTTTGTGGACCGTCAAGTTCACAGAGGAGAGAATGAAACCTTAAGAGATAGAAAGACGGAGGGAGGGGGAGTTACTTTGAAGTTCCAGAAACTCTGACTCCTCGTACCGAATAACATTGAAGGAAGAGATTGAGTCATACCCCATTGTGCTCGTGAGTTTTGTGCAAATAACTTTAAAAGATACATTGAGTCCCATTCTTAAGTAGTTCCAAAACAGGGACTGCAAAATTCACTCATAAACCGTCGGAAGAGAATATAGAAATAAAGTCAGAAAAATCGAAGTCTTTTGAAAAGATAAGGTAATTTATACAGATGTGAAAATAAATGTATTCTTTAGGTAAAGATCGTAAGAAGGTTAAAAAGAGATACTCCAATCGTTCCCTTACACCTTTTAAAGTAAACATCTCTATTATGTTCGATGGATACAAAGACCTTTCTCTTAAGTTTTGTTTTAGGACAAGAAATTTACTGTTTGTCTTCTTATTTGTGCGTACATTGAGTATACTTTTTCTTTTAAAATTCACCCATGTAGGTTTGGTCACAACCAGGGATTACGCATAGAATACAGGATATTGTGTCGGAGTACTTTCACTTGAAAGTGGTTTAGTCCTGTAGAACCCAGAAGGGTATTGACTGTCACGGTTTACTATGTCCGTTGTCCCGACCAACCCTTAAGTCCCAGTTTGTCCTAAATTTTATTCGGATATCATATAGTCTTTTACATCTAATACAGTCAATTATTATTACTCGAAACTTGTTTAACGAATTGAAGTCATTTGAACATAACTGGGTAGACATTTTCTCTCATTTCGATGGAAGGTGTCTTGACAACTGTCCTAATGTACTCTACTGAATAATCTTTCAGGAAACATTTGAACCTTGTTATGTAGATTGTCCTACCAATTTTTAACACTTAGGGAGTTTAACCGACCAAGACTTAAAGTCGTGTTAGTGAGAAGAACGAAAATAAGTTATGAAGATTAGTAAACCCGGATACAAAAAAAAAAAAGGACAGAGAGGGGGTTTTACTTCAGAAAACTTCCGTTAGAATAGAAAGAGGAGTAGAATAAAGGGTTTTGTATACCGAAACTTGTATCATCCACTAGATTTCATACTATTTACATACTTTCTTACTTTACTTGCAGGTGATCCATTACTTTTCAATTTATTTGTTCAACGAGAAGACTACTCCTTTGATAACTAATTTTGTAAAAGTGTCTTTTCTTTCTGCAACTAACGTCAACTGTTTACACCTTGATAAGAGGACTTTCATTCACCCCTCCACAACCTATAATCTCTCGTATGAACCATCTCCTCCATCCATGGGGTCTCCACCAAAGTGAGACTTAAGACTTAGAAATTACGGTATTACGAGTAGTCAGACGACAGGGAGGTCGACGGATTTCCACACTGACTGTCTACGGAAGGCGGGAGTATTTCAAGACGACCGTCTCGTAGAAGAGGGTCCTTCTCTTGATCCTACACTTGACGGTTCGAAACGGAGTCACTGAGAAACAAAGGTGGAGTGACTGACTAGTTGGAGTAAGAATATCTACACTAAAGTAAACGTAGGTGATTAAGTGAGTAAACCTACTGGAAGTACAGAACGACTGGACCCTCTGGAGATCAGAGAGAGTCTATGGGGTGTATAGATCTAGATTATTCCGAACTAAAGTATTCACTTGAGACTCCGATTAGAATAAAAGAAGTAGAGTGTCAAGGACCCCTGGATTGACGAGAAAGAAGAGAGAGGGAAGGTGTTACACGAAGATTTTCTAAAACTTACTGAAGTCTTACGGCGTAGACAAAGTTTAATAACCTTTGATATCAATACTTACACCCCCACCCCCGTAGTCCCTGAAGAATGAATTGTACACGAGAAGGTGGGAAAACACAGTCTTACTGATACGTCTTTCGTTAAGGTCGGAGGAATCGACAGGTGAATTCGTAATCGTATAAATAAATGAACCCGGGTACTTTATACGGTAAGGTGACAGTTCCACTACACGGTAAAGAAAGTAAAAATTTTGTTCAAGTGTTAGGAATAACAAGAAAGGGAAAACGATGTCGTCGAAGTATTTCACCTGGTAGACAGTAGGACCCAAGGACCCATTCCTACAATTCTCGGTTTATACGGTGGTAAGTGGTAGTACTTTACACTTAAACCCTCTGTTTGCTCTGTGACTCTAAGACACCGAGAGAGAGGGTCGTAACAACAACAAATCAGTGATTCAGTACAGACTGAGAAAACACTAGGGTACCTGATATCGGACGGTCCGAAGAGACAGGTACCCTAAAGGGTCCGTTCGTATGACCCCACTCAACGGTAAAGGAAGAGGTCCCCTAGAAGGGTTTAATCCCTAGCTTGAGTTCAGAGGGCGTAACCGTCGTCTAAAAAATGGTGACTCGGTGGACCCTTCGGGGGAGAAGGTCGTGTCCGATCGGATACATCTGGGTCCATGAAACCGGTGGAGTACACTTCTCAACTGAGTAACCTTTTCTGAAGTTACGACCCTCCCTAACCCCCGTCCTCCTCTTCCCCTGCTGTCTCCTACTCTACCGACCTACCGTAGTGACTGAACTACCTGCACTCAGACTCACTTGAGGCCCTCAACCACTACTTGTCCCTCCGGACCGCACGACGCTAAGTACCCCAGCGTTTCTCAGCCTGTGCTGACTCACTGACTTGACTTCGAATCCCAATAGTAAACGGGGTGTATGGGCTGGGGTGAATGTTAAAGACATGGTTGTCTATTTCTTGAGTAAGTTCATACACCAGTAAATCAGTCGAATCTTTGAAGAATAACTTTATTTGCTTGAGGTTATTGATAGACAAGTAGAGGTTGTCATTGAATACTCGAAAAATTATACTTAGTCCTTAAGACCCCAACTAGCCGATATTAAGACGGTTCAATATTAAGACTCCGAACGTTTTGTTTTGAACTGGGACCTACTCAAGTGGTTTTATTGTTTATATGAAAACTTCTAAAAAACTTTCTCGGTTCACCGAGAATTTATAAATTCGATACGGGTGAGGACGAATAATCTCCGTAGTTGTTATCAGGAACTACAAAATTTGAACTTTTTGGATGATCCTATTATGTAAGGTACATAAATTTCCCGATTGACGCAGAGATTGTGATGACACGTAGATATTATGTGGTCCAGTATACACGAAAATATACAACAAAAACAAGTCAGTGACAGTACAGACTGGGAAACGCTGGAGTACTTGACCTCGTGCGATCCGAAGGGACAGGAAGTGACAGAGGACCTCAAACGAGTCTAAGTACAGGTAACTCAACCACTACGGTAGATTGAAAGAGTAGGAGACAACGGGCGAAGAGTAAAACGGAAGTTAGAAGGGGTCGTAGTATCAGAAAAGGTTACTCAGTCGAGAAGAGTAGTCACCGGTTTCATAACCTCGAAGCCGTGGTCAGGAAGGTTACTTATAAAGTCCTAACTAAAGGAAATCCTAACTGACCAAACTAGGGGAACGACAGGTTCCCTGAGAGTTTTCAGAAGAGGTCGTGGAGTTTAGTTTTCGTAGTTAAAAAATCACGAGTCGAAAGAAATACCAGGTTGCGAGTGTAGACATGTACTGATGACCTTTTTGGTATCGAAACTAATATGTCTGGAAACAGACATTTTACTACAGAAACGAAAAGTTATACGACAGATCAAAACAGTATCGAAAAGAAGGTTCTTCGTTCGTAGAAAGTGTGAATAAGATGAGATATTAAGAGAATGTACTATTATTTCCATTTAACTGGATATGAAATATCTCCTCACCGAATGAATTCATTACAGTAACCCGTCGAATATACTTCGGTCTTAACATTGGGTCAATAAGATTGAGATTTCGGTCCTCCGTAATATGTGTCATTTCCTAAAATAACCTACAAATAATAAACCGATTTTCTCCTCGGATAGAGGATGCACGTCACTAGACCATTTGTACAGGGGCAAACGGGAGAGAGATACCTTGAATTAAACTATATGAAACTCATGTATTATGGAGATAAAAAGTAAAATAAGTAATCATTCTTACTTGTTATGGGGTATTACTCTGATTTATTGTATTAAGGATACCTCGGTTCCACTCAGTATACGTTATTGAACGTTCTTTGTGGTTTATTGAGATTTCCTACTATTGACTTATGCACAACACTGTGTTTATACGAATTGAGTAAGGTTTTACCGAATGGGACTGAGGCACTAGTTAGTGGTATAGTTATTATTAAAAAGAATTTATTCATCCGTTATACACGCCGATAGTCTTCAGTCTCGACATTATAAAGACGGAATTCTGTCTTCTCCGTCCCATTCTTCGTTGACACTTGTGTCGACAGGTGTAATGAAACGGAGACATAAAGAGTCACGGAATACCATGGGTTGGGACTGACGAAACCGAGACCAGAATCTCGAAACCAAGATTGAAACTAGCGACCCGATCTAAGAAACCTGTTGTTAAAGATATGGGTTTCCTGATATCAGACCTAGTGTCTTAATCGGGAACGAGTACGAACGTCCCCGTAAACCTAGAGTAAAATCCACTACGGGATTTGAGTATGGTGTGGGATGAAAGGACCGAGGGAGGTATCCCTATTTCTCTGAAACTTCTGGGGTGGACACGAACGAGTTTTGCAGATAAGTGGAATTTCCAATCTTTTATGTACGATTACTTTCAGTTGTACCACAGTGACTTTGTCCCACTCCAATTCTTCTTCGGGGTACCCAAGTCTGAGTTTGTTAGAATCTCGGAGTCATATAAGTAGGTAATTTACCTCTGACATTAATTGACGGAGTGTCTCTAAAACACCTTTTATTTGTTGTCTTTGTTGTCTGGTATACTTCAAGGATCGTGTCACATCTGTGTATCACCCACGAGTCAGTTATAATTAAGAACAGGAGAGGGGGAGACACAATCAATCCTATCCAATCCAAATAACATTCTTATGTCATTTAGAGTCATCGAATTATTTTAATTCGAATAAAGAGTGAGTATGATGTATTCACGTCCAGTCGTCCCGTGGGACAAGATGTATGGGTGAGTCCCCAGATAAGTCTTACTTTCATTTCATTTTTACAGTCAGCGAGTCGACACAGGTTGAGAAGCGTTAGGGTACCTGACATCCAACGGTCCGAGGAGACAGGTGTCCTAAAAGGTCCGTTCTTATGACCTTGTCCAACAGTAAAGGAAGAGACCCATAGAAGGGTTGGATCTAGTTTGGGTCCAGAGGACGCAACGTCCGTCTGAGAAATGACAGACTCGGTGGTCCCTTCGGGTCTGAGGTGACTGCAGTGATGTAGTAGAGACGCAGTCCCTTTTTTATATGTTCTCCTCTCTACGGGACTACGACGAATCCCGACCCGTACTGTGTATAGGGAAAAGGGTGTTAGATAAGTGGTCTTTAACGGTACACTGACTAACAGTTATGTTTTCCCATTCACTATGTCTCCCCGTTCAGTCCATTGGTGAGAGAAACGGTAAAGAAGAGATAAGGAGATGTTCTTCATCTAAAGTTATTTCATAACTGACTATGTTCGCAATGGACACTCTTCCGGAAGAGTATCTGGAGGTCGTTTCCGAATTTGTTGAATCTAAAACTTCCGAGACGAAGTAATCTAGTAAGTAGGGTTGAGTCCAATTTGGGTTTAAGTCACTCAAGGTCACTTCTAACCGGTTTTAGTTGTATACTACAAAGAAAAAAAGAGGAGACTTGTTTGGTAAGTTTTAGTCTCTCCGGAAAAGTTCGACTAATGGTTTATTCGAAAGACTTAGACGAGAAACTATCCAGGGAGGATCCTCATGTCGTTCTAATTTAGGGGTTTAAAGTTCCACCACACTTAGTGATACAACTAATAAATATACAGTTATAGTTTTTGTTCTGCTTGAAATAGATAATTTTTTTGTCCACATTTTTAGACGGACTTTATTGTCAAAAGTAAGGATCTCTGTCTTTCTTTCCATCTTTCAAGAAACTCGATTCCGTCCTGTTATACGATACTTACAGGAACCTCATTACCTCGTTGTAGGCGGTGATTCCTTCGAGTAATAGTAACCGAATTTTTTCGGTCTTCCTTAAGGGACCGCCAGGTCCCCAATTCTTAGACGGACCGTTACGGCCCCTGGGTCCAAACTAGGAACCAGACCCGTCTAAGGTGTATGGCGCCTCGTTGCTTCGGACTCACGGTGTTGGTGACTCGGGTACGAGACGTCGTTCTCTTCGACGACGTTACTCGTCGCGTACAAGACGTGGGTCTCTCATCGGGGGTGAGTCGTGTCGATCTCTTTTGGGCGGACGTTGTTACTTCCGGGTCGCGCCAGTTCTATTTATTTATTTGTGTATATATATAAATTTAGTCTTCGAAGTTCCATTTCATGTCTTTGTAGAAAGATAGGTAAGTTATAGAATAAGTCGTCAATAAACCATGTACGATACACCATCGTTGATTCAATTTGTGACTTGTATTTTTCTATTCGTTCTGACACTCTCTCAGTAAAGGATCCGTCCAACTATTCTTCAGATCCCCAGGGGTTCCTCTCTCCCCAGACCCTAAGAGTTCTTCCTTCTTTCCTGTTTGAGAAAAAGGAAGAGATGTAAGGAATCCTAATATCTTGTTGTTACATAAGACGGGCCCCTGTCAGAGACCTAATTTGGAAGACCGATTAAGACATTTAATACCCTCATCTGGACGAGAAATGTTCCTAATATCTTGTTGTTACATAAGACGGACTCCTGTCAGAGACCTAATTTGGAAGACCGATTAAGACATTTAATACCCTCATCCAGACCACTCCAGAAATGTTGGAGGTCTGTAAGAAACCTAAGTGACCTCTCATATATTGAAGTAACGATTGGGATTGTTCCCCGATAAGAAAGATGAGGGAAGACTTGTCGGTGTGTTCGACAACGGAAAAGTACTTTGTTGGTGGTCCTCTTTATTAGTCAGATACTCTCAATTATTCGGAAAAAGAATAGTTCTTTATGTTTCTTAGTACCTCCTAGACCCTTTGATAAATCTTTTGGGTCTTTTTATATAATCTCTAAAATTTCCACAATGTGACGAAATACTGGAATGAACCTTCCTACACTACATATAGAACCCTGTTTGCGACTGAGGGCTGAGTTTCTGAGCTCAAAACCCTTTTCGTCAACGAATACCTCTACTTACCGAACCATTACTCAGTCATCCCTTCTCCCTCCTACTCTATCGCCGGGAGGGGTGACCCTTAGTCCACCAGGGTTGATTGTCTTGGTCTGACCCTGATGTTGTGTCGATTTCCTTCTACCCTAGTCTCAGTAAAACAGTCTACATAAGAACTTCCTGAGTCCGTCCGCGCAAGATTCGGAAAGTCAACTCAAGTCAAGTCAGCGAGTCAGCACAAGCTGAGAGACACTTGGGTACTTAGCGTCGTGCGGTCCGGAGGGACAGGTAGTGGTAGAGGGCCTTAAGTGAGTCTGAGTACAGGTAGCTCAGGCACTACGGTAGGTCGGTAGAGTAGGAGACAGCAGGGGAAGAGGAGGACGGGGGTTAGGGAGGGTCATAGTATCAGAAAAGGTCACTCAGTTGAGAAGCGTACTCCACCGGTTTCATGACCTCGAAGTCGAAATCGTAGTAAGGAAGGTTTCTTTAGGGTCCCGACTAGAGGAGGTCTTACGTGACCAACCCAGAGGAACGTCGGGTTCCCTGAGAGTTCTCAGAAGAGGTTGTGGTGTCAAGTTTTCGTAGTTAAGAAACCGTGAGTCGGAAGAAGTGTCAGGTTGAGAATGTAGATATGTACTGATGACCTTTTTAGTATCGGAACTGATCTGCCTGGAATCAGTCGTTTCATTACAGAGACGAAAACTTATACGATAGATCCAACCAATATTGAAAAGAAGGTTCCTCATTCGTAGAAAATTAAAGTACCGACGTCAGTGGTAGACGTCACTAAAACTTCGGGTTTTTTATTTCAGACTGTGACAAAGGTGATTCGGAAATCTAATATCGTTTAACCGTCTGTATCTTGTCCTACTCTTCCTTCGAGGACCATTTAAGGATCTATCTGATTCTCTTCGGGAAGCGTCTAAGTGACTCTAACTAGGGCTTTCACTTCTTCCTTTTCACTAGAAATTTCTATCTAAAGAGTGAGTCAGCCGAGGTCAATAGGTGGCATTCGATGTTTTTGCCCGTATACCTGTTTTAGTCAGAAATCTATGAGACAATGTTGACCGAGTCTGCCAGATAATACCATCCCTTATCCTCCTTTTCTTTCTTTCCGTGTTTTTCTGTTTCCTTTTCCGCCTTCGGAAGCGTCACCGATACTTTTTGCAAGAATTTGTCGGCCCCTTTTTACGGGTCTCCCTGGGTCCACTTTTCGCTACCCGAACGATACAGCGGGGGTCGAGGTACAGACCAGACGTTTCCTGATGGGACCTTCTCTCTGACGGGAGTCTCCGTATCCAGAGACCCCAGTCTGAGAGTTCTGTTAGTCCTGTCTTCCACGGGCCCCCAGAGGTATGTTCGATGGCAGGATTAATGTGGACTCCTTGGGGCCCATAATTATTGACACCCCCCGGTTAGGTAGCTAAAGGAAAATCTAAGACCCCGTTGAATGAGACACGAATGACTTCGGGGACCGGGTGAAAGAAGGGCTAGACGAAGGCATTACCCTGACAGACCTGCTCGGCTTTCCATAATATAGTCAATAAGAATTAGAACGTTGACCCTAAGACACGATAAAAGTGTGCTCAAAGACTAGCACGGTCTTAGAGGGAGTGACGAAAACCCCTCCCTATATGACTCGTTCCAAGTACGGAGACAAAAGTACTTATACCTCGGGAGGGAAAGGAAGGGAAATCAACTTGTTTTACATTTAGGATCTCATACCCGACTACCTTTGAGACACCCAGCTCGTGTTTTACGATAAGGACATCAACAGTTCGAGTTTCTGGGTGTGAATAAAGGTGTATTCTTCGTCATAGGTGACTTTGGACTCCATTTCCTTCCCAATTTTGGGTAGTAGTTTTTAAATTTCCTTGTCTCTGATAATTAAGGGACATTGTCAGGAACGTTGTGAGGAGAAAACCCATATTTCTTTAGTTTACCATTTACCTCTGATCAAGTTCTAAATGCATATTATTTACTCCGACATAAAGTAAATGTGGGACACCACAGATTAGGAATATGAGATAACAGACTTTAAGGACTTTCTCGGTTTATAAAGAGTCATTAACTAAATTTTCTACAGAAGATAAGTCACGGAAACCGCCTTCTTTCAGTTAAAGATAAACGGAAACTTCTGGGGTACGTCGGTCGAGGAGTCAATTGGACCTGTCAAAACGGGGTCCCTAAATCACTGTCCGGAGTGAATAAACCTGTTTCAAACAGTGCCCTAGATGTTTTGAAATTATCGAGACTTCGCCACCACAATGTTATACATCTACTATAAAACGAGACACGACTCTGTCTTTCGAACAAGCGCTCGGAGTCTTCTAAAGAATTTGAAGGACCGTCCGACACCAATGTTCCGTAGTTCTCTTTTCCGAGTCGACACAGTTGTTAGCCAATCTATAGACCCGGATTAGTATAGTCTTTCCTGATCCCGGTATCCTCTCTTCATTTGGATGTGATTTAGTAGGGGATGGATACTGAAATTCTGTCAACTCTCCTAAAACCCCTTAGTGTCCACTGACAGCGTAAACCTAAGGCCCAATACCCCTTGAACGGGCCGGAATATATTTGAATATCGACTTTGAGTTGTCCGGGTTTGACTGTTTGACCAAACCAGAGGTCTTTGAGTTTTCCGAAAATTCCAAGAAGTCTGACGAGAAGACGTTCAAGGTCGAGACTCGAACGGGTGTCCCAGTCTTAAATTAAGTAAACAGTGACTTTCTTTTCCATACCGGAGCCCTCAAAACTGTGTTGGGGCTCCCGAAGTGGTCGTTGGATAACGAATAGATTCGTCTCTTAATCTACATTAAAGTACACCCACCGGGGTGACGGATTCTCATTAACCGGTCGCCGAAGTAATCGTGGACTTCGAAATTTTTATTAATTACCTGCTTTTGAATGACATGACTGAAGAGTACTACACTCACCTTAGAATTTAAGATTTCAATTATAAACCTACTGTCTGTCATCCGAAGAATTTATGGTCAGTAACAACAATCTTGCTGGTCATTGATTCGAATGTCAAACACCTTTACATTTAGGACGGTGAAAGGAAGGACTCTTCCTTTTACTTTGTGGACTAATGCTAACAAGAGTTAAGATTGAAATTTGATACGTCGAGCCCTCCTAGATTACCTATGGGGTAATCTGTTAGGACTGTACCTTTATAAATGTCTACCGTCAAGAAAACAAGTCCTACCTTTCGCATTTCGTCCAATACGGTACCACTGACGACTTGTCCAAAACCTTCGTTTTAGAGAGGGGGTCCCTTGGTTACGAGTCAATCGCCTCAAACACCGAGACTGGACTTGAGATCTCGATTCGTTTCCCGTCGCCCATTTATAGATGTGCCTAAGATTCGATTAAGACCGATTAAGACAATAGAATTTTACGTTTAATACCCTCATCCAGACCACTCCAGAAATGTTGGAGGTCTGTAAGAAACCTAAGTAACCTCTCATATATTGAAGTAACGATTGGGATTGTTCGTCCATGAGAAAGATGGGAGAAGACTACGGATACAGTCTTCGAAAGAGATAGAGGAAATATGAAATTATTTTGAAAAATGTGTTTTCGAGACTCGTTAGTTCGGAGTAGAGACCGGGACCTAACTTAAGAAGAGGCCCCCGGTTCTTAGGGTCGTAACACTAAGTTGTTGTTGGAAAGTTGACATAGGAGTCATTCAAGTATCGTTACTTTTTGTACGGAGTAGGATTTAACTACTCCATCATGTTAATTCTGTAGGGAGGTATGCGTCTTGTATCTAAGAAGAAATAGACTGAACCTTTTCGGTTCTTTTTAGTTATATCCTTTACCTGTGTCAGTTTAACCCTCACTTATATCATCCCGTTTAATATATCTTTCAAAACCAAAGTCTTTTTTATAGATCGACAGCATAGACTGAAGTAGATGACTCAACGAATCCGTTGGTCTTTTATGTTCTTTTTGTAACCCTTTTACATGACTTACCAATTAGCTATCGTTAAATCATAAAGAAAAGTCTAAGACTTAAACAGGCTTTCAATAATAAAAAGAACCAAGAATTTACATACCAAAGGTTACCATTATGTTAAGTAGATTCATTGGGTTCTATTTGGTGTTTGAGTCACGAATATTTTAATGACAAATACAATTTTATGAATCCTATAACGGGTCATATTCATTTTATGAGTTATTTTAAATCAGTGACACTAATATAAACGTCTTATTAAACGTAATAATAGTAGTGTTAGGGTGGTTATTTTTTTCCCTGTTTCTGACAGAAACTTATGTGTCGACTGTTAGTCCTCCATCTTATCAAATGTACATGAAACAATAGTGTAAAGATTTCATTATATTTCGAATGAGTGAAGTCGTGTCGGACTATGAAATCCATAAAAAACTTTCAAAAAGTTAAGTTTAAAAGGGTTTATCTTCATACAACTGTCTCATATTTTAGATGTTCTATAACACTTTATGTCATTCTAAGACTACGTCACGAATCCCTCAAATGTTTGACCATTCTGATAATTCTCTTGATGTCTCTATACATATCGCTCTATAACCCGGTCTCCTCTTAACTTCTTTTGGTACCTCTAAGTTATTTCTGTACAGAACCTTTTCCTCCTTTCCGACGTATCTCTTCGATGGTAATTTTACCGTAACTTATTATCTATCCTCTTAAAGTTGTTCGACTCTATTTCCTCTCAATTGGTTGATAGACCCTCTTCACTCTTATATAAGGTTTACTTGTTCGTACCTCCTTTTTTTTTTTTCGTAGTATTATACAAGATCCTTCTATTAGAGTAAAGCGACCTCTTTTCCCTAATAACCGTCTACATCGACCTCTACGTCTTAATTTGGTTTAATCTTGATTTAAACTTATCGTCTCTTTTTTGATTTATTTAGGCATCCATAGTTCTTTACGATAGAAATATAAACACCAAAGAAAGGGAGTGAAAGTATTTTCCTGGTAGGTTCGACAGGCACTTTAGGTTCTTTGGTTTTGTTTTTCTGTCTAACTGGGTCTCAAGTCAGAAACCTTAATGTTTGGTTCGATAACTTTCAGTTTTGGTCCTTGTTTCCCTTGAAGACGTTTCTCGAGGTGTTCAAGGTGACACCGTTGCCTTGACCTTCCTCCTAGAATCTGTCTTTCTCCGGAGTGATCGTCGTAGGTCCCTGAAATGATCTCCTCTTCCGACCCTAGGCCACCCCATAATGTTCGTCTCGTAGCTACGCTTACTGGAGGTCTAGACCAGTTTCAACTCCCCTCGGAACAACTACCGACATCAGTTTCGGTCCTACCCTCGACGTGCCCTCGACACGATTACTTCGGAACCTCGGAACAGTCAGAAACCAGAGAAATGACATCCTATCTCCCAAAGACTTGACACTACGTCCTCTTCTGAGAACTCTCAGGGAACCTGACGTTCCTTTAGTTTGGTCAGGTAGGATTTCCTTTAGTTAGGACTTATAAGTAACCTTCCTGATTACGACTTCGACTTCGAGGTCATGAACGGTGGACTACACTTCTCGACTAAGTAACCTTTTCTGGAACTACGACCCTTTCTAACTTCCACCCTCCTCATCCCCTGCTGTCTCCTACTCTACCAACCTACCGTAGTGGTTGAGCTGCCTGAACTCAAACTCATTCCAGGTCCTCAACCACTACCTGTCCCACCGACCGCACGACGTCAGATACTCCAGTGTTTCTCAGCCTGTGCTGATTTACTGACTTGACTTGACTATCCAAAAGAACTGACCCTGAACAACTATCTTCCTGGAACAAGGAACCGGGTGTCTGAACCTACCTAAAGGTAGAATTGACGAGAAGACACACACTGGTCTTGGGGAGTCAAGGGGTACTAGTTGCCGTGAACCTTCTGTCAAAAGAGATGAAGGGGTAGTGACAGAGTGACGGAGACTCGGTCTTTCACTCGACCTTATGTCACCTCACCACTAATGTACTTTCTCCCGAAGTGAAACCTATGTAATTTCCCTCACCTGTGACCACACTTGGATAAGATTTCCACTTCTTCTTACTTATTACTGTCCCAACCACCTTCATTGTTCATGACATCTAATAGACTCTGTGTTTATTTGATATTAAAATGTGATTTACATATAAATTACAACAATAAATATCAACACTGGGTTATTTGATTTAATAGTGCATTCCTTATTTCTATACGAAGGATAAGAAGTTCTCATGAACAGATTCCATATAATTGACTCTATACGTTTCTACTCTGGACCAGACGGTATTAACGAGTTTACAGGTCATTGTCCTCCTGAAGGGACCACCGAGTCTGTCATTTCACAGAACGAATGTTACGCCCTCTGGACCCAAGCTAGGGACCCAGTCCTTCTAGGAGACCTCTTCCTTTACCGTTGGGTGAGGTCATGAGAACGGACCTTTTAGGGTACCTGTCTCCTTGTACCGCACGATGTCGGGTGACCCAGCGTTTCTCAGCCTGTGCTGACTCGTTGAAGTGAAAATGAAAGTCATTATCATCGTCAAGTCTTATGAGTCTTTATAGTCTATTGAAATAGGTTTAGATATATGGGCTATTCAACGTCTTTTCCGAGCTTAGTTAACGAGACGGAGAAAAGTGTCATGGTGTCTAGGTAGGAGGTGACGAAGCAGAAACTGTGAATTTCCTATTTCTGTCAAATTTTAAATACTAATGATATTTCGTTTGACGTGTCATCATAAAAAGAGAAGAAGACAATCGATAATGGATAGAAACCAAATGTGTGAGTAATAAATACATAGGTTCTTATTACCGCTAAGACATAAGATGTAAACTCCATATCGGGGTAATAAACGTGTGACATAAGGGGAACTCGTAATGGTAGATAAAAAGAGAACACACGTGCGTCCGATTCAGCGAAGTCAACACAGACTGAGAAAAGCTAGGATACCTGGTATCGGGTCATCCGAGGAGACAGGTACCTCATGAGGTCCGTTCTTGTGACCCACCCACCGGTACGGAAGGAGGTCCCCTAGAAGGACTGGGTCACCGACTTCGACGTCGAGAACAGAGGATACAGAGAACGTAACCGTCCGTCCAAGAAATGGTGTTCTCGGTAGACCCTTCCGCTGAAAAGAGAAAACTGAATAGATGAGAGGAATGAATGAATGAGGAAGGAAGAATTAATAAAAGTGATTTGTAAAGTGACGAAAGAACACTTCCTTCGTGTTCTATAGAATACTATTCGTTCACGCTCGAACAAATTTAAGAGTCACATATGAACGGTGTGATTAAAAAATTATTCTTATTGTAATCTACCCGAAATACAGACTTAGTGAATCGTATGGAACAGTTTTAATCTGAGTTGTTAAAGGAAAGAGTTGAAGGTGAAAACAAAAAAGTTTGAAGAGTAATCGTAGTAGATGGGTTAATGGGGTCAAACTTAGGGATTTTCGAAAAAACTTTGGAGAAAAGAACAGAGTTTGTATTATTCGAAAGTCGACAAAAGTTAATATAAAGATATTAAAGAGAATATAGGTGGAGGAGAAAAAGAAAGGGTGATGGTACTGGGATTACTTGTGGTCAGTGAAAATTAGTACCATAAAACTGTACTCCGAAACTGTAAGAACCTACTCCTTTTCTCATTACTCTACCCAAAGTTCTTTAGTCAATGATGATTATTTTCTTTAACCTGTATTAAATTTTTTATTTAATCTTTTTTTTAATTCAGGTAGGAGTATTATTATCTTCAGAATGAACGGATGTAGGGAGAGAGATGTGGAATAACTCTGATTTCTTTCCTCATCCTAAGGTCGATAATTCTACGACTTCCATGTAAGGAGTCCAATGTAGGAACCAGAAGTGCCTATATTACAGTAGGGAGTCAACCCAAAACTGTCGTTGGTTCAAACTGTTGCTATCGGTTTGATAGGGAAACGAAGGTCAAACGAAAAGGAGATTAAGTAGGATATACGACGGACTTCTAGTGAAAAGAATTTCTTTCTTGTTAAGAGACTTTTGTATCACAGGCACAAATTTTTATAGGACACCGAGGGGTGTTGGGTCCTATCTCAGGTTTAGGGAGTACAACTTTATGACTCGAGGAAGTTTGATCGGAGTGAAATAATAGAACAAGGATTATTAAAAAGAGTCAGAGGGGAGTATCCTGTGGAGATAAGTATGGTAAGGAAGAAAGACGTCGCCAAACGTACTTGAGCAGGTACGTAGGTTCACGTTGGTTTGGAAATTAGGGGTCGAGTTTTGATGTAGAAGGTACTTTGGGAAGGATAGTAAGTATAAGTTTTACAGAGGAGAAATATTGAGACTTAAGAAAGATAGTACACACTCGTAATAAAAAAGGACTTGTCCTTCTCCTACTATTTCATCTCTTCTTTTTTTTTTTTTTCTCCTTTTACTCCTCCTTCTTCACCTTCTTTTTCTACCGGTTTTTTCAACCTTTTTCTTGTTCTCTTTCTTAGTCTCTTTTCTACCTTCTTTTGCTTTCTACAAAGTCTTCACAGACTTCCTTGAGACGATTCTTCCTCATACTTTTTCCGTTGGAAATCGTTTAGAACCTTTACGTCTTACAAACCACCAATTATTCTTGTACTCGAATTCAGTCTCTCTTACCCGAGTTCGGGGTCGAGAGATTGGACGATCTAACCAGTATGACACACGAGACGAGTCAACGAAGTCAACACAGGTTAGGTAACACTGGGTTCTGACATAGGACGGTCCGAGGAGACAGGTGTCCTAAGAGGTCCGGTCTTATGACCTCGCCCGACGGTGAAGGAGGAGGTCCCCGAGAAGGGTTAGGTCCCTGACTTGGACGTAGAGAGTCCAGAGGACGTCACCGTCTACCCAAGGAATGGTGATCGTGATGGACTACACGATCCAGAGAGTATAATCCGTTCGTGTCAAAACAGTAGACATTTTACCTTCATTATTATCATCGATAGGGTGTTCTGGCGACGTTCCTAATTCATTCTCTCATAATCACTACACGAATTCTGTCTTAGACCGTATACTAAAACTTAATATATTTAAATTTGATACTATGTCATTTTCTTTACTAAAATGTTAAAGAGAATTTTATCCTTCTCCCATCGACTTTTAGTCCCCTTCTCGACTTTACATATGTACGGTTTATAGTTATGACATTTCACTTATTCCCCACTCGTCGTCAGTCCCGACTTATTGTAATAATCTATCTCTCATATGTCTTGAAACAGAATTAAGTTAGTGGATGACCGTAGACAAATTAGTATCGAGAACTACTGAAAACGAGGACGACGACGATTCAGCGAAGTCAGTACAGGCTGAGACACGCTGGGGTATCTGTCGTCGGGTGGTCCGAGGGGACAGGGACCCTAAGAGGTCCGTTCTTGTGACCTCACCCAACGGTGAAGGAAGAGGTTACGTACTTTCACTTTTCACTTTCACTTCTGTGAGTCAGTATAGGATGAGAATCGCTGGGTTACCTGACCTCGGATGGTCCGAGGAGGCAGGTACCCTAAAAGGTCCGTTCTCATGACCTCACCCCACGGTAACGGAAGAGGGAACTACTGAAAATCGCCTCTAATTAAACCCCAGGGATCTTTATTCGATAACTATAGAAGTGTCTTTTGTTCGTCTTGTCCTTATCCGTTTTTCTCGTCTTCGGACTCGTCTTCTTCGGGTCTAAATTTCTCGTCCAGATTTTAGTGGTACACTGGGTCCTTATGGTGAAGATCCGTATATGGGACTTCTTTGGTTGCGACTTTTTCTGTGTACATGGGGTCACAAGTGACGTCGTGATAAATATTATCGGTTCTGTACCTTCGTTAAATCTACAGATAGCTGTCTACTTACCTATTTCTTCGACACCATGTATATATGTTACCTTATAATGAGTTGATATTTTTTCTTGTGTAAACTCAGTCAAGATTACTTCACCTACTTCGATCTCGGTTAATATGTCTCACTTCATTCGGTCCTTCTCTTTTTGTTTATATTAAATAATTACGTATGTATACCTTAGATCTTTCTACCATGACTGCTTAGACAAGTGTCTCGGTCGTTACCACTGTGTCTGCATCTCTTGTCTGAATACCTACCCCACCCCCTCTTCTCCCTCTCCCACTCCGTTTACCTCTCTCGTCGCACCTTCGTGTATGTGGTTGTATACATTTATCTACCGGTTACCCTTAAACGACATACTGAGTCCCTTGAGTCTGTCCCCGAGACATCGTTGGATCCTCACCCCCCTTACCCGTCCTCCACCCTCCCCCAAAGTACTCCCTCCACTGTATGCATGTGGATACCAATTAAGTACAATTACATACTGTCTTTAGTTTAGTTATAACATTAGTAGTTAGTTAAATTTTATTTGTTTATAAAAAATTTTTATTATTTCTGGTCTAGATTACGAAAACTTTTTCAGACCCAAAAAGTATTGTAGAATGTTTTTTTTTGAATGTTTTGTTTGAAAAACCGGTTCGGTTACGGGTACGCATCAAGTTTTGGGTTATACTGGATCAAGAGAAGGGAACTGTAGGAGATAGAAGATCTCAGCCCTCTCGTCCTCGTTATTGTCGGCTGTGTCGATCAAAAGGATCTAAAAGATTTACCACACACACACTGAAGTGAATTGAGAATGGTTGAGAGATTCTACCCAAGACAATGATAGAAATGAAACGTATAACGTTTTGTCCGAGTTTCTCTGTTTGTAAATGAGTCCACCAGATTTTCAATCACCATTTTGACACCGCACTTCGGTTGATCCGTACGAGGTCAGGACACGACATTTGTTAATTCTCCATAGAAGACGTGGGGGGCAGTGGAGTCACCATCTCAATGTATTAAAGGAAAGATGAGGATAGAAAAGACGAAGAGTCTGTACCTTTACGTCTTCGTAAATGGGTACTGAATAGGGACGGTAGAGATCCACTCTTGTAGGACTTCTCCTGTAGGAGACTCAGTATAGTCGGGTAATGATTCCGATATAGAACGAAAGGTAAGATCAAAGTAAAGTTGCCAACCAAACACTGAGAACTAAATTTCCACCTCAACCGATTACTCTCAGGGAACCTGACGTTCATCTAGGTTGGTCAGGTAGGATTTCCTCTAGTCAGGACCCACAAGAAACCTTCCTTACTACGATTTCGACTCTGAGGTCATGAGACCGGTGGAGTACGTTTCTCGACTGAGTAACCTTTTCTGAGACTACGACCCTCCCTAACCCCCGTCCTCCTCTTCCCCTACTGCCTCCTACTCTACCGACCTACCGTAGTGACTGACCTACCTACACTCAGACTCACTTGAGGCCCTCAACCACTACCTGTCCCTCCGGACCGCACGACGCTAAGTACCCCAACGTGTCAGTCTGTGCTGACTCACTGACTTGATTTGACTTGACCGATTACTATTTAGTGTTGTCCTGTACACTAAATTTTGGAAACTCAGAAGGAAAAGAGTAGACATGTGATACCTATGACTATTACGGAAGGAACTGAGAGAATAATCTAGATAAAACACGAAAGAAAATATGAAGCCCTAAGTCTGTAATAAAATTTTCTAGATACAGAAATAGGAATAATGTCACGGACCTAAAATTATCTCTACAAACCCTGATTAATTGACTACTTATTCACTTATTTATTACTAATTTGTGAAACTCACTGTATGTTTTCGTTAATATAGAGTTGACGGTTTCCTCACTCTTCTTTCTTTAGTCGTTCCGATTCTACGACCTCGATGTGGAACTGCATTTTCTTTCTCACCCTTCCCTGTCTTACAGCCCTGTATAACGATCACAACCTCCTTTATACTGTAGTCACCGTCTATAATTGTTCTACCTCGGGGTCAGGTCCTGTCTCCTCCTCCTATTAACATACTGGTGTGGAACGAATAATATTAGCTCAGAAGGAAAACCGAGATTGTGTCGACGGGATTTCATCAGCAGAAACTCTTTACAAAACACACGTTCACCATCAAAACGAGTACCGGACGTTTCGGATAGAGTTTCAAGATTTTTATAAAAGTCGAGGGTGAACGTCACCTCAAAGTACCAAGAATTTTTAATGTCTTTACAAGAAGAACGATAATGGGAGAGATTTTGAAAGTGTGACGGTTCCAGTTTGTCCCAAAAGTGGATTACGTAAAAGAGACCACGAGACCGGACTAGAAACTGAGTCGTAGAGACGGTTCTAGATGTAAGTGTAAATGTAGAAAACTAAAGTGTACCATTCCTTCAAATGATGAGATGGAAAATAGTCTGCACCGACAATTTCTTTTCTTCCGAATACCACAAAATCTACGAAAAGTTTTCCGTAAAATTCATGGGTACGCCAGTTTTTAATACTATATTGTCTTCAATATTTTACTCCATACCTAAATTAAAGTGTGTGGTCTCTCTATTTGAATTCCAAAAAATCCGACCTTATATAATGTAAAGTCTTGACTCCGTTGTTGACGAGGTCATAGTTATTTTCCAAATGTAAATAATAAAATGGGGGTATCTAAGGTTCTCGCCTAGTTAAAAGGATGGTTCGGTTGACGTATATTGTGTACTACTAAACTGAGAATAATTCCTTTTTTTTTTCTATCAGTTATATAGACCTTGGTAGTATTGTTCGAGGGCTAGTCCGACTTGTTTGGTAACAATCGTCTCACCCACTATATTTAGGACGGTTTTCGTTTCCTTGGTCAAAGAAAAATATCTTGTGTGTCTGAAAACATGTCGGCTACAAGGTGACCCAATCAGAAAGACCTTATAACTTTCATCGGACCAATTCTTGAGTCAGAACTATGATCCGTCTCAACTCAAACTTCTAACCAAGATAGTAAGATACAGACAACCTCCGACATACATGTTCTATGACTCAGGGACATTTCAGAATTCAAATGAATCGATATGTTACCGTTTTTATTTTCATGTTTTGAGTCCTGCAGAGAGTACCAGGTCTCTAATTCTTCGACGGAAGATTACGTCCCCAAGTTAGAGACCGGTCCCTTGATTCTAGGGTGTACGGTGTCTCGTTCATTCCGGTGAGTGGTGTTGATGACTCGGGCACACGAGATCTCGGGCACACAGTATTGATGACTCGGGCACACGAGATCTCGGGGACACAGTATTGATTTCTCGTCAGGTGCACGGTGTGTCTTCTAGTGAGTACGGTGTTAATTCTGGGTCTCGTCGGTTTTTATTTCTTTATATATATATACATAAAATTTCTCATGTATTGAGTTGGTTTGAACTTCTCATTCTATTACTTACGTTTTACGAATGACGTTATGGATCGTATAAGTCATTTACAAACAACGATAAAGACAGTAGTAGTGGTCAGAGTAATAATAGTAGTCGTAATAGTATCGATAGTAGTAGTGGTGCGGTGGGAATAGAAATGATCTAAGGTCCACATATCACCCGAACTCTTGGAATCCTAGTCTTGATGACCGAATGTGTCTTACAGGACACTAAAGATTCTACGGTGTCTATAAGCGTTGGTTGGATTGTTTCCTTTTACGTGTACTTCAAGGGACACCTGTACTTGAAGGATCTTCGTACGAATGTCTTGATACAACACTAGGATTACTGTCACTTTCAGCGAGTCAGCACAGACTGAGAAACGCTGGGGTACCAGATATACCAGGTACCTTAAGAGGTCCGGTCTTATGACCTCACCTATCGGAAAGGGAAGAGGTCCCCCAGAAGGGTTGGGTCCCTAACTTGGGTCCAGAGGGCGTAACGTCCACTTAAGAAATGGTCGACTCGATGGTCCCTTCGGGGTCTTATGACCTCACCCATCGGTAAGGGAAGAGGTCCCCTAGGAGGATTGGATCCCTAGTTTGGGTCCAGAGGGAGTAAAATCCGTCTAAGAAGTGGTCGACTCGGTGGTCCCTTCGGGTTCTTATGACCTCACCCATCGGATAGGGAAGAGGTCACCTAGAAGGGTTGTGTCCTTTGTATGGTCCCAGAGGACGTGACGTCCGCCTAAGAAATGGTTGACTCGATAGTCCCTTCTGGTATCTTAATACGACATTAGGATTACTGTCCCAGGGACTTGCCCCTGAGATTTCCCCTTACCAAAAGGTTCTATAATTTTACTCTTTCGTCAACCCATACCCTTCATTCTGACATACCTTTATCACTTACTGTTATATCCTATTTTACCCGACTCTTCTGAACTAAAGATCTGTGTAGGAGAAAGGATGGACTTTACAGACAGTCGAACCCCTGTACTATACTACCACCTAATTACTCCAGTCTGAGTTTATAGTAAGTCAACTACTGATGACCGGATGACTCTCACAGATCGAACCCGTCTCCAAGTCCGAAAACTACATAAAATGATAGATGTATTTTTATTAAACGATGATAGTTCGTCACTTTAGTCAAAAAGATTCTTCTTGTTTCCATTAAGAGTCAGGAAGATGGAGAGTTACATATTCATCACCACCCAAAACCTCGACCCTACGAACCTTTGAAGGGGGATGAGTGAGTAGTTGACGGAGGGACAGGGGTAGGAGAGGTCGAACGAGGACGGGTTCAATATTATTGTCGAGGATGAAACCTACAAAAAAGGATACAATGTGTGACTGGTGTAAGAACATGTCAGACCATCCGTCTTCATTTCGACGAGTTCGACAAATTGAGATTTCTTTGTCACACACTCATAACCTTAGTGAGTTTAACCCAAGTCTAGGACCGAGATTGGTGAGTGTATCAAGTGAATATAGATATGTACGTCCTGTACCACTCCGAAACGTGAACTTTAACCCCTACTATTAGAGACGAAACGATCAGGGACTTTTACATATACTATCATGTATATGTCACAAATCTTGTCACCGATCGTACACTCTCCGTAAGTTTTTTATCTTCAAAGTATTTTCCCGATCATTACAAATTGTAGAAAAGTAAGTGAAATAGTCCTCGTACTACCGACTTTCTTATTAAAAAACGCCTCTATTCGTAGAACCGGACCTTGTCTTAATTGTACTACAAAAATTCTCGGGACAGTGTCCCATTATATCAATCTAGGTGTTTACCTAAGTCGACTATGTCCACTCCACGAAATTTTCATGTGTCCCACCCATCCTCTGCAACAACACCACACATTTTCCGTCTCTGAAGACACGAGTTTTTATAGAAGGAAAATCTACGCTTCAGTTCACCCGGAATTCTTCGTAGTGATACTTGTTTCGATCACCTCCACTACCTTAAGGTCAACTCGATAAATTTTAGGATTTTCTACTTCGACACTTTCACGACGTGAGTTATACGGTCGTTTAAACCTTTCGAGTCGTCACCGGTGTCCTGACCTTTTCCAGTCAAAAGTAAGGTTAGGGTATCTTTGCGTTACGGTTTCTTACGAGTTTGATGGCGTGTTGGCGTGAGTAGAGTGTGTGATCATTTCATTACGAGTTTTAAGAGGTTCAGTCCGAAGTTGTCATCCACTTGGTGCTTTAAGGTCTGTCTACAAGTTCGACTTAAATCTTTTCCGTCTCCTTGGTGTCTAGTTTAACAGTTGTAGGTAACCTAGTAGTTTTTTCGTTCTTAAGGTCTTTTTGTAGACGAAATAACTGATACGGTTTCGGAAACTGACACACCTGGTGCTGTTTGAGACCCTTTAAGAACCTCTACCCTTATGGTCTGGTGGACTGGACGGAGAACTCTTTAGACATACGTCCAGTCCTTCGTTGTCAATCTTCCCCTGTACCTTGTTGTCTGACCGAGGTTTATCCTTTTCCTCATGTAGTTCCGACATATAACACTGGGACGAATAAATTGAATATACGTCTCATGTAGTACTCTTTACGACCCGACCTACTACTTCGTGTTTGACCCTAGTTCTAACGGACCTCTTTATAGTTATTGGAGTCTATACGTCTACTGTGGTGGGAATGACGTCTTTCGTTCCTTGATTTCTCAGAGAACTAGTTTCACTTTCTCCTCTCACTTTTTCAACTGAATTTTGAGTTGTAAGTCTTTGGATTCTAGTACCGTAGACCAGTGTAGTGAAGTACCGTTTAACTACCCCTTTGTTACCTTTGTCACCGACTGAAATAAAAAAAACACGAGGTTTTAGAGACGTCTACCACTGACGTCGGTACTTTAATTTTCTGTGAACGAGGAACCTTCTTTACATTGCTGGTTGGATCTGTCGAATAATTTTTCGTCTCTGTAATGAAACGGTTGTTTCCAGACAGATCAGTTTCGATACCAAAGGGGTCATCGGTACATACCTACGCTCTCAACCTGATATTTCTTTCGACTCACGGTTTCTTAACTACGAAAACTTGACACCACAACCTCTTCTGAGAACTCTCAGGGAACCTGACTTTCCTCTAGGTTGGTCTGGTAGAATTTCCTTTAATCAAGACTTATAAGTAACCTTCCTGACTCCGACTTTGACTTCGAGGTTCTGAAAACGGTGGACTACGCTTCTTGACTGAGTAAACTTTTCTGGGACTACGACCCTTTCTAACGTCCGTCCTCCTTTTCCCCTACTGTCTCCTACTCTACCAACCTACCGTAGTGGCTGAGTTACCTGTACTCAAAGCCATTTGAGGCCCTCAACCACTACTGTCCCTCCGGACCGTACGACGTCAGGTAACTCAGTGTTTCTCAACCTGTACTGACTCACTGACTTGACTGACGTGATCTGTGAACTGGTAGGTAGAAACCTCTCACTGTGAAAACGTATATGAGACTAGAGTTAAAAAAGGATCTAGAGAGACGTTTTATAAAGAACACGTATTTTCCTCTTTTTGTGGTCTATTGTGTACCATAAGATGTAGAATGGACCTTTGTTACCGTCCGATCCCGGAACCAGACCCTGTGACGAAGTCACTGGTCCTCCTTCTTCCATTTCTCACGAGACTTTACCCGTCACAGTTATTTCTGGTGGAAACAGATATGTCATCCAGGGGATATATCCTTGGAAGTTCAACACTCGAAAGTTTCTACTTTTACACACAAGGTGGTCGTAGTCTGTGCTTACTTTAACGTCGAGGGGGGTGGAGACAACGACTATTAGGAAGTCGAGAGGGTAGAGGGGGAAGGAGAGAAAGGAGGTCAGTCATCGAGAAGAACGGACAAGTGAACTACGGTCGGGACATGTGGTCGACAACATGACGCGATGACATGAAAAGTTCCAGGACACTCTAATTTTTACAAAATAAAAAACACGAATAAAAATTACGTAATAAACACGTTTTTCATAATATTTGGATAATGTCATGTCACGATATGTCGGTTAACACAATCGACCCATAGATTCGATTTAAACGACCTGAATACTTGTTTGACCTAAATACTTACACGAAAACCTTACCTTACGGTAGTATACATCCCCTAAATGACATTGCATGAAACTGAAATTCAATTTATATTTTTGGATTCTGAAAGAAGAGGTTTTAACCAACGAGTCTCTGAAAGTGTAACCCTTCCGGACCCTGGGGTCTGTAACCCGGTGGGGCTCCTCTCACCCTGTACCCAAATCTTTCACTGAGTCCATTTGCGTCCTCTCAAATCTCGACCCTGATCCACTCCGTCACTCAACGTCGGCTCCGTGTACTCGGTGTTCTCGTTTCAGGGTCCCCTGTCTGCTCCAAAGTTACTACTCCCGGTCACTTCTCGTAACTAGGGTTGTCTCCTGACCGACGTCCATGTGACCCACCACCCATCGTTTTGGAGTCGAGACTGGCCTTCGTCGTCCTCGGTAGATCTCAGTACTCTAGACTCACGACCGACCCAATAGGTCCTAATAGTTCTTATACAGATCTCCGGTTGGGACTGAAGGAAGTTGTCGAAGGTTTTCACAGGACCGGAGGGTAAAGGTGAAGAAAGAAAGTTTTGGGAACCGACAGAGACTGGAGTAAAGAATGATAAGAGGCGGAACCAGTAAGAACAACGAGGAGACTGTCTCGTTAATGTCAGAGTTCCAAGAATACGAAAGTCAAAAGACACGGATCTATAGAACAACCGAACGAAAGAGTGGAAGAAGTCCGAAGACGAGTTTTATGGTGGAGGTTCAAGATTTTCAGGCTCAAACGGTGATATTGTGTATGCACGGTGAGATACATGGTGTGTTCGGACTTGGTAGTAAGGGACAGAGAACGAAATAAACGGAAGTGTCGCGAGTTGTAGTGGAAGTGTAACTGGCATGAATCGTACAGAGGAAAGATATTCAGTTCCCTGACTTAGAACAAGTAAAATGGCGGTACAGTAATCTAGGAACTTGTCACTCACGACCTGTGAGTTATTTCGAAGCAACTCAGTCACCCAATCGATAGTGGATAAAATTCGTCTACAGGACTGGTAGAAGTTTGACCCATTCAAGAGAAGACACAAAGGTGTTATGGGACACGAATCGAGACGGAATCGTAGTCGGTGTCAGTGTGATCCGTCTTACTGGAGAAATCAGTGTGCCGGAGGGATGACGACCCGTTCGAGAGTCTTCAGTGCCTAGGTCCGAACAACGGAGTTCGTCTAAGTCACGGGTCATCCGTGGGTACTTACGAACTTCTTACTTACTTCCCATGGTTGACCGTGTTTCACTTTCTTCGTTCCCCTTAGCTTGCAACTAAGGTGACTCGGAGTCGCAGTCACAAGGAGTATAGGAGGGTCCAGTAACACCGAAGGTTCCACGTCTCGACGTGACTTAGATCTCCCCTGAGCTCATTCCTATACCCTGATCCCAAGTCTTTCCAGTGACATCGGAGACGAAGAGTTCATGGTGGTCCGTCGATGCGACACGATCCACCTCTCCTACACATCCACCTCTCTTACAAGACCAAAGAGTGACCTTTGCCCTAGTGATTTTGAAGGATCGACTGACGTACTCCGTGACTTCAAGTCTTACAGGGTTGAGGACTTCGTGTTCCAAGGAATGGAAGAGTAGGTCAAAGTACAAACGGAGTAATTGGTTCTTCTTCAAAACGTTCTCCTAGTCTTTGACGACCATTTGTTACTGAACATAAGAATCTACACACAATGGTATCCCAAACCATACTTAAGAAATTCGAAAGTCTCCCAGTCTCGTGAGCTCAGTCTGTCCCCTCAAGGGGTAATGTCGACAAACAACAAAGTACAACACGGATAATTTACCTGCCTGGTGTCTACACACCGAATTTGAACCATTAGTCGATGGTACTACTGGGGGGGAAAGTACCGTACTCACCCAGTACAGTGACTTAGATCTAAGAAGTAGTGGAACCATTACTTCCGTTCTAAGTGACAACCTGAATGGCGACGGAAGGGTTGTACTTCTGAAATTAAAACTGTGGGATAATGACAGTATATTTTCCTTTTCATTCCCCGAAGATCGGTTTTTTGTGGGTTTCAGTTAGGTCCCTTTTTGAGGAATATGTAATTTTTGTCGGAAATTTTAGATGAACCATAAAATAAACACAATAAGATAAAACGAGTGTCAGGTGACCACCCCACCTCCAGCCCCTTTTCAAGTCACTCTCGACACTGAACTAAACGGAGTGCAACATAGAAGTCAGAGGTGTCGTCATGGACCTGGACCAACCATGACTGCTAAAAACTTACTTCCTTACCAGACGAATCAATGACGTTCCATCTTCCACTTTATAAGGACTCAGTTCTTTGATGTCACTTCTCTATATACAATTCTTTATCATTCCCTGATTCTAAACTTAAAGGGGACATGATTGACTGGTCCAGAGACTACAACCCATCCATGAATTTGAGAATTAAGGGTCACTGGAACTAACAATTTATTTGTCTATTACCGTAAATACACAGTCCACTTAAGTTGTCTTCTACACTTTCACAAATCGTGTCCCAAATGTTTACCTTCTATAAGTTAATTATAATCTTAGAGAAGGAAAAAGAAGAATTTCTTCTCTATGTTTAACGATATTTTAAATTTTCCTTAATGCTACAAGTGAAAAAATTTTACAAACTTTGAACTCTCAGGATTCTGTAATTTACTGAACGGACTTTGGCGTGTCGACTACTCTCCGTCTCGGCCCTGACCACGTCTCGAGAGGGTTTAGGATCTAATGACGATAATGTTGGTATGAGGGACCAGAGATGTCGGAGTCTCGACCCGGAGGTGGATTTTAAGGCATCTAGACTTTTAGATAGGGCGATAGGTTAGTCTTTCCGTCACGAAAACATTCTCTCTGTTTCCGACCTTCCAAAGGATTCTAGGAGGACCCTCCTGTGACGGTAGAAGTTTCCTCAAGGGACTCCTGTAACGACTTTAAAATTAAGTTCGTTTTAATATTCAAATAAACGGGAGACGTACCGAGTGTATTTTGATTAATCATAAGAGTACTGTACTTAACCCCTTGGAACCTTAAGTATATTTTACACAAATAATAAAACGTATTACTTTACACAGTTGGAGGTACCTTTAATTTCGTTGATTAGTAGAGAATAGTCACTGTCAGTTTGCAGCTGTGTGGAGGTGACTTACAGTCAAGACAAATCCAGACAGTACCTAGGTATGTTGAAGTTAGACTGTCGTCCGTCAGTGCATCCAAGGTTCCTTTCTCTATCCTTTTCCAAAGGTGACTAACTCGGCACCGAACATTGGTTGACCGTTAGTTTTACGTGTGATATGGTCTACTGTGTTGGTTCCGAGAGCACCATTCTTTTATTTACTAATGTTGGGTGTGTTCTTTTCTGTTAGTAAGAGATATCCTGTCGAGGAGTGTCTAGCAGTGGTTTCCGTCTGAACGACCCACCACATCTTTGACCCCATCAGTGACGGATGGATTGTCGAATCACACAGAAGACTATGATTTGATTTTCACCGTTGATCACTACCCGTTGTTATTTATTCAGTACTTTGCAGAACCGTTTTATAAGTTGTAAAAGGTCCAAACCGATTTTAAGAGTCTTTACGAATGTAACACGAAGACCAAATGAGACACTACTAATTCTTTGATTCTAGATTTCTTCGATTCATTATCCAGCAACAATTAAGTCAGTTGGGTCCCTGTTCCCTGACTAACCCACGGTCCATAATGCACAGCCAAGTTCCTTTCGTCTACTTATTTTGTGGTAGAGGTAGGATTACTTTAGGTAGAAAACTCTGTAGTTGTTTGTTTTGATGTTAAAAGATTTCGAGATACTTCCTCCGTCAGTGTCATATAGTCATTATCATTAATTAGTGGATGTAGTAAATAATTTCGATAACCAGTTTGTTTATATCTTACTTTGTTTCGTTTTGTTTTTTTCTACATTTACCTCTAAAACCGACTTTGTGGTTTCGCTATTAGAGAACATGACTTTCTTTTTTGTTGAAAATTTTTATAACAGATAATTCATGACTCCGTCCCTAATGAGGGTTTAGGATTAGGGACCATAATATCAAAAGAGTTATGAAAGGATGTATAATAGAGAGAATTAGGAGTGTACATCTCATAAAAAATTTTAAGATATTGGGTGAGGTCCTAAGAACGGACCTTTTAGGGTACCTATCTCCTCAGACGGTCCGATGTCAGGTGCTCCAACGTTTCTCAGTCTATACTGACTCTCGCATCGTGTATTGAGAGTCAATGTCTTGACTTCGTCTATCTTTATTTCCCTAAACATGTTCCACTACCTGTTTCGTTACCCTTTCGATTTCAACCTACGTCCATAGACTCTCCGTCCCAAAAAAAGGTCATGAAGTGTCCTACTCGACAAATTACAGTGTGTCTTCGTGTGTCATTGTCTCGATGAGAGTCTTAGATGTAAAATTTTTAACCCCATATCAACGAAATGTTACAATACAGTCAAAGACGTCATACTGTTTCACGTAGTCGGTTTGTGTGTGTGTGTGTGTGGGAGGGAGAACCTTGGGGAGGGGCGTTGGGGAGATCCAGTGGCGCGAGACGAAGGATAAGATGTGTCGTCCGAAGGTGATCGGCCGACAAAATGTGTACCATCACATATATGCAGTTAGGGTCAGAGGGTTAAGCAGGGTGGGGAAGAGGGGACTGGAACACAGATGAACAAGCAAGGGATGCGGACGTAAAGATAAGGATGAAACGTTTATCCAAGTAGACATGGTAAGAAAGATCTAAGGTGTATTTATGTAGTTATATACTATGAACAAAAAGAGAAAGACTGAAAGAAGTGGGACGTACTGTCTACGATCCAAGTGGGTGCAGAGACGCTTACTGGGTTGAACCGAGGAAAACGACCGACTTATGGTATTTCTTAGACGGACATTACGTCCTCTGGGACCTCAAACTAGGAACCCAACCAATCTAGGAACCTCCTTCTTTACCGTTGGGTGAGGTCCTAAGAACGAACTCTTTGACGTACCTGTCTCCTCGGACCGCCCGATATCAGGTATCCCAGTGTCTCTCTGTACTGACTCGCTGCCTTGTGTGTGTGTGTGTGTGTGTGTGTGTGTGTGTGTGTGTGTGTGTGTTATAAGGTAACGTATGTACATGGTGTAGAAGAAATGGGTACGTAGACGACAACCTGTACCTCAAACGGAAGTGCATTACGGAAAACATTTATCACGACGTTACTTAGATGTAAATCGTTACGGAGTAGGATCTGACGAAGGTGATGTCTGACCAAGAATGAATACCAAACTAGGAATCATTGAACAAATTTATATTTGACACGAGAAAAAGTTCCCAAAATCATAGAAGAAGATTTGTGTCAACTCACCAATTCTCAAACCTGATGCCTTAGGGTTTGGACTAGGACTTATCCCGATAACTGTAATGGACCCATCAAATTTGAGACTTAACAAAGGAGTAGATATTTTACCCTATTGCTACGAACGGAGTATCCGATAAATACCGTGTATAATTCACTTTATTACGTATAATTCACGGACCGTATTAGGAACCATTATCGTCTAAAATCTAAATTATCGATAAATAATTTGTTATCCCAGTCACTGTCGAATCATCGAGTGTGAGTGGGTCCCTGAGTCTTTCCGGTGTGAAAGTATTGGGGTAGAGTATTGGAAATAAGGTTTCTCTACGATTTTGTGTTCGAGACACGATATATAATGATCACCCTCAGAGACACGTTAGATGTCTGAGTATTGTTATAATAATGGTTCTGACGAGGTAATTGATTTCCTGTGAACGGTGTAAATACTTACAGAATTCATTTTTACGAAGTAACCGAATTTGTCTTTCTTTTCTGATAGTCAAAATGAAATGTACTCTCGAAACCCAACCGTGATTTATATATGTAAAAGGTCCAATCATCTAGTTTCGTCTATAAAGACTATGGACGTTATAAGAAATAAGAGAGAAACACAGACAGATGGAGAAAGAGAGAGAAAGAGTACGTGGTCACACAGACGTATATGTGTAATTGACGAACGAAAATTCGATGGATGTTCCTGACTCACATCTGTAATCTATGCCAACAGAAACACACGAATTAGCGAGTCAACACAGGTTGAGACACTGGGGTACCTGACATCGAGTGATCCGGGGAAACAGGTACAACGACGACGATGACGACGATTCAGTAAAGTCAGTACGGGCTGAGACACACTGGGGTATCTGCCGTCGGGTGGTCCGAGGCGGCAGGGACCCTAAGAGGTCCGTTCTTGTGACCTCACCCAACGGTAAAGGAAGAGGTTACGTACTTTCACTTTTCAGTTTCACTTCAGCGAGTCAGCACAGGCTGAGAATCGCTGGGGTACCTGACGTCGGATGGTCCGCGGAGGTAGGTACCCTAAAAGGTCCGCTCTCGTGACCTCACCCCACGGTAGCGGAAGAGACAGACAGGTACAATGGAGTCAGGTTTAAGTTAGAGAAGGAGGACTTTGATACACTAGTACCCGTTTCGATAAGTAAATAGGTAATTAAGTAAATTTTTATTAATCGACTACTAGATGATATACGGTTCGGAACAGTGACAAAGATCCTATGTTTCTACTCATTCCATCTACTCCAGTGACAGGAGTTCCTCTAATTTAAAATCCTCCTTTCTGTTATATACCTATTTTTATTTGTTATTGTAGTTTAACACTATTTCTTGTACCAATAGACTATCTGACTAAATCTCTCCCTGATACTCCAACTCACCAAAATTATTTTGGAAAAACGTCTCCACTAAAAAACTCTCTTTCGACTTCCTACTCTTCCTCGGTCAGTAGCTCACATAACCTCCTTCTCGTGAGACGAGGTTCAGAATCGAGAACGGATCAAACCCGAACCCTCTCTCTTGACTGTCAAAAGGGGGTCCGCACGTTATTTTAAGTGTGTGTCACTACAGAATCGGTCCCAATAAACCAGTGTTTCTATTTGTTTTTCGTTTGTTTCCTTACCTATATTGATTCAATTCCCCTTTTCCTTAAATAACGATCTTTTAACCCGTCGAATTTCTTGACTACGTTGTAACCTTTTGATCCAAGTCTATACCTGTTTTTTGTTATTTCGGGGATGGTCATACTTATTTTCCTTGACGAATTACAGAGACAGTCTCATAAAGGGTAGACACACAAGTAAGGTCAGACCGGTCCTTGACACTAGGTCGAACCCAGTGGATTCCTCTGACAGGCTCCATCTGATCCCGCGGATGTAAACGTCGGGGTCTCGTAGTTTCATCGGAACAGGTAGACTTGACCCCTCTACTCCGTTTTCGGTATGCTCCTAGAGTCAAGAGTGTATGAAATTATTCTAAGTTCCAGGTCCCATGTGACCTTGACCTTTTGGATAGTCCAAAGGTATTAATCTTTCGATTGTTTCATGTAGTGTTCGATGATGTTCACGACTCTTGTACAGAGTACGACTGGCTGAAAAGGTCCGTCTGGATCCGAACGGGTTTTCCTCTAATTTCCGGGAATAAGGTCCCAAGTCTATTATAATGTCTGTCGGTAAGTGTTTACGTAAGACTTTCTGCATGTCATACAGAACTAACTAATGCTACGACTAATAGGTAATTTAAGTCGAGTAAACTGAAGTGTGTTACCTGAAAAACCACTCACGTGAATAGAGGGGAGGGGGTTGGGTCAAGGGAAGGAGTAAACGAGGTCTCCTCCAAAGAGCTCATCTTCGACGATGATGACCCCATATCCGTATGACAACGGTCGAAAGTGTGGAATGGTAGATTGATGAGGTTATACCTTTAGGGGTAAAAATTTTAAATATGAAATTTCACAAATTAATCCTTTGTGAGTTGTATGTATATATTTTGTTAGTGAATAAATAATCTATTTAAGTCTTTACAAATATTCTTTACCATTCTATATACCCTAACCTCTCGTTCGTCCCCTTCAACCTGTGTCGATTATTGTCGACTTTGGCTCATTACCCCTTTTTCCTCAAGTTATACGTTAAAAAAAGAGAAAAAACGTACGTGAAAACGAAAATTAAGGAGTAGATACTTTAACCCTATTCTTACGAAACGAATGTAGTGCCCGTAAAACACTCTTTGTTCATGTATCTCCAAAAACATGTGAAAGTCGAGTTTTACAATCCCTAAAATAATAGACATTACTATTTTTGACCGGCTTATGAGAGATTTAATATAAAATCAAGGTTTTAACAGAAGTTACTATATTAATGGAATAGTTCAGTGATATTCTTATTAGACACCTTTTTCGTGATCTTATTCCCACCTCTAGAAGAAAAATTTCAAATTTATATGACTAAGAGTCCTCTGGAATAAAGTCTAGGACGAAAAACGGGGGTGGGTTTTAATCCTTGGGTCCTTTAGACGGAACGGAACTCTAAAGGAGTAGACATTTTACTTCCGTGACTTAATGGGGTAAAATCTGATAAAGGAATTTTAAGAGACTTGTAAAAGATCGCAACAAAGAAAGAAAAGAAATAACATTTTCAGGCATACAATAGGTGGGGAGATTCCTAGAAGGAGAATTTTTACCTTTTGTGTCCACACCCATTTGTACATTTCCCCTCTTTCCCTCTTGTTTTGAGGATTAAGTTCCTTTTTGTCTTTTCAATTCTGGAGTCCTCCTTAGGAGACACCCCTTCTTCCAGTCCCTATTCACGGATTGACCTTACCCACCCTTTTTTTTCTCGTCTCTTGACTTGGTACGTCTCACCTTGTCTTGTCTAAGAAGGGATTGTGTAAGATTTTTAGAAGGACCTTCACTACCAAGGTTATCGTTGAACTTCTTATCCTCATTCACAATCACCATATCTCGTCTCTCTATTAACCAACCTTTTCCTCCCGGTTCACCTTGTATTAACGAATCCCTTCTCTGGAAAGCGACACCAGTGAAAAACTATATCTCTTGACGAGTTTCTACTCGTTTATCGAAGAAAGTAGAGGCTTATGGAGTATTTCAAAATGTCCCAACAGGATCCTACTTTACTCAATTATACACGTTTCCCAGATTATCACTCATACCGTCTCATTTGTACATTATTTACAGGGACTTAAAGTAAAACCTCTTCTGTCCAATCACTCATTTGTCACCTTGTTTACCGACTGTTAATAGTCGTCGTCCCCTTGACTTACAGTGTCGATTGAAAAGCGATTGTGTAGGACGAGAGACCCTACAGATCCGAGGAGTAACCTTCCCGTTAGTCGGACACACGAAGAATCCTGTTTCACAGAACCGAAAGGAATCTCTTACAGTGTCTATAAAAGTACCCTTGTTTACTCAACTCTCTGGAAACACCGGTTCAGCAGGAGTAGAGGTTGATTCGTTAAATAGAAACGGTGCACAAGATCTAAATTCCGATCTGACGGACTACTCAACTTCACTGTCTACCAGGAATTCTTTTCAGACTGAGTCGTCCAAGTTGTCATGTCTGTAAATAGAATCCTGAAATTATTTTTTTGGGTCTGTATGAGTACTTTGTCTAGAGCCACTCCGTTGGACTTTATAATAGGGCATTCGTTTTAACATAGTAAAAATAGTAGTGTTGAATATAAACAGTCCATAGAAATTTAAGACTTTAAGGCGTTACAAATAAGGAAGAATTGAACTGTTTGTGAGACATTCCTCTAGTGACACATAAAAAAAGGGAGATTTCGTAAGACTACCGTGACTCACAAACTAAACTTTTCAAGAAGTAGTGACGTTATACCTATATCTAGAAGAGGGTTGGACTAATAATTATAATAACTACTTTTATTATTGATTTTGTGACTAGTTCTCTGTGGAGTTAATTTATCTCAACCCTCTGGTCTTCTCCGGCGAAAGTGTGGAACACTACTTTCGTGTCAGTCTGTCCTTCGTCTTTCTGAGGAAAGGACAGTTCCTAAGTCGGTTACTTTTCGGTTCGTCACAAATAAATGGGATCCGGAGGGCTCAAGGAAAAGAGGTCACATTTTCCCAAGAGAAAGGAAAGAAACACGACCCTAAACGTATATCGAGGAGTACCAACGTCTGGGCTTTGCCGTTAAGAGACGACTAGGGTTCCTTTCAGTAGAAACAACCCCTTTATGGACTCTGTCAGATAAACAGAGTCCAGTTATGTCGTTTTTGCCGAAGACGGTAAACGACTCGTGAGTGATATATGGTCCGGGATAAGATCCGGGATAAGTATACAGTAGAGTAAACCATCAGGACACTCCGTCACCATAATGTGGGTACAATCTCTGTTCCTTTGGCTTCGAGCGTGTACATTCCATTTCGGGTTCAAGGTGTGAGGTCAAACGAACTGTGACTTTCACGACCAGAACGGTGACAGGAGAAGAAGACGTTTACCAATCCTTCAAAGTTGCTAAATCTACAATTGAATGGCGTCCCTTTAGTGTCTGTGTTAATAACCGAAAGTGTTCCGGTTTAGGATGGATGATTTACAAACCAAAGAGTCTTCGGTAAGAGTCTTACTAATTACGAGTTAATAATTACGGTAGGGAAAATAATAGTTTGTGATAATTCAGATCTATAAAATCAGGTCATACATTTCGGAACAATGAATAAATATTTTCTATGTTGAATTCAGAATGAAGTTTTTATTTCGCACTCTAACACGACTGGGCTAAAATAATATAATAATAACCTTATATCAACAGAATGTTATAACACAATCAAAGACGACATGAGAAAAAACCTAAGGGAAGGGTAAATCCAGAAACTCATCTCAAGGGATATGACATGTCATTCAAGAGTAATAATAATGATAAAATATCATTAAACTATCCCTAATGTACCTTTGAAGTCTAAGGAATAAACGTTTTATTCGTTTAATTGTAGATGGAACGTCCTAATAACATCCATGATTTACCTTATTTTATAAAGATCCGACAGGGGATATAAAAGACGTTATTTTGGTATCAAAAAATAATGATAATAGAATAGTAATAAATTTCATCATTACCTTTTAAACACTTAATAAAAACGTATGGAATATTTACAAACAACTCTAAACCCCTTGTTTACGGTTCCCTTAAGTCGCGGTGGTTTGGTCGTAATGTTGTTTAGGATTTCCCTGAAGAGTTCCACCTTTTCGGTACTTGTCTGAGTTCTTTTAATGATTACCTCTTCGAGTGACCATTTTCGTTTATATTTCATTCCATCCTTTAGTGGACAAGTGTTTATACTATAGTATCGGTCGTCGGTACTCTTCTCCTCTCTAAATCCCTTGTTTTTTTATAGAATCCATATCGACACCTTATCTTATATTTATCTCTTATCTTGTGAAATATCATGTTGGACAATATAGAACCGAATTGAAAGATTCGTTTCTGACAATTCCCAACACCATCTGTCTTATTACAAGAAGGTTTCTACAAATAAAAGATTAGGAACCTTAAATACTTATACAATTGAAAGTACCGTTTTCATGGAGACGTCAGTACTACTTTAATTCCTGGGATTTTACCCTTCTAATAGGACCTAATAGATCCTCGTAGGTCACATTAGAGTCACAGAAATATCGTCTTTTCCTATACAAACCTGTCTCAGTCTCTCCTTAAATTCCTACGATAAAAAGACCAAAATTTCTACCTCAAGTCAAGTCAAGTCAGTGAGTCAGTACAGGCTGAGAGACACAGGGGTACCTGACGTCGTTTGGTCCGAAGGGACAGGTAGTGGTTGAGGATCTTGAATGAGTTTGAGTACAGGTAACTCAGTCACTACGGTAGGTTGGTAGAGTAGGAGACAACAGGGGAACTACCTCTTCTCCGGTGTTTAGTTCCTTATTCCATAGGAGATCTTGGACCTCCCAAAGGGACCACCGAGTCTGTCATTTCTCAGACGGACGTTACGTCCTCTGGACCTAAGCTAGGGACTCAACCCTTCTAAGGGACCTCTTCCCTTGTCTATGGACGAGGTCAAGAGAGCGGACCTCTTAAGGTACCCGTTCTTACATCGTTCGGTGTCAGGTACCCCAGTGTTTCTGTTCGTCGATCTTTTACGTTCCTTTGACTGTAGGGGGATCTCGGAAGTCTTCCTTGTCTCGAGACACCTGTGAAATTAAAACAAGGTTTTCTGGGTAAACCCTGAGAACTTTAAATCTTTGTATTTTATTTATATATACATACAACATTCGTTGTTTCAAACACTATTGATCAATGTCGTCACCACCCATTCACACGAATTACTACAACTAGATAGATTTTAGACTTCCTCTCTTTTTATGGTTCTTAGGTAACATTAGAGTTTTTGAAGGGTCTCCTTTACTATGTGGTCGTCTGATGACTACTAATAAGAAGAAGGAGTCGGTCAGATAGAAATCGCATCTACTGCTGTATCTCATTGGTCCCGAATTTTCATAGTCACCAGATAAGGAATTTCCCTGCCTACATCCCGATATAAAGTCGTTCCGAAAAGACGAAATTTCGGACACAAAGACAGTAACAGACCTCGTACGTCAGTCATGTACGTTGAGACGTTACGGTACTGAGGGTCAGAGAAGAGAGGGTTCCTTTTTTTTACCTTCGAAAAAACTACGAGATCTCTTTAGACACGAATTATAAATTCTCTCCGTCTTCTCACATAGCACCCTCGGATGTGTTGGTGTTCCCACAAACCAACACACCGTTTATGACTAACATACTACTCTTCCCCCTTATGTTAGACTTTTGGTACGGGAATTACTGTATAGTCTCCATCGTTTACGTGGTGTCCTTCTAATTTACTTTCTGTGACTGCACGATTGTGACCAACGAAGGCCCACCACCCTGACGCCTACTGAAGACACACACACACGACTCAGCGAAGTCAGTACAGGTCGAGAAACACTGGGATACCTGACGTCGGATGTTCCGAGAAGACAGGTACCTTAAGAGGTCCATTCTTAGGACCTCACCCAACGATGCAGGAGGAGATCTTCGAGAAGGTCTGGGTCCCTAACTTGGGCGCAGAGAACTTAGAAGACGTAACGTCCGTCTAAGAAATGGGTCACTCGGTGAACCCTTCGGGTAAATAGACACATACGAAGAGACTGAAAGTTTAAAAGATATCATACGTATATAATAGAAATGTTTTACTTTGATTATATTTGACACTCTTTTATTTTATTATTTTAGTCCATTTTTCTTCCATAGTCACCAGTTTCAGTAAGTAAAATTAAGGGAACGAGATTAAGACCCAAGTAAGGTATTAGAATAAATAATATTAAACCGAAGGATCCATATGTTAATATGACACTTCTGACTGACTTAACGGTTGTTTTAAAAAACGAGTGAACCGTCTAAATAGGAAGTGAAGTCTAACTAATCAACCGAAGTCTAAAGATAAGTGAGAAAGTGAGCATATAAGTCGTTTATAAGTAACTCGGAGTGATCAACAGTCCATGTTATGATAAGGTCCACGTCTTTATTTAGTTCATCTCAAAGAGGGTAATTCGAAAGTGTCAGACTATTCCCTCTGTTGGTCTTCTACCTATTTGCTTAGTAACGTTACGTCAAACATTCACGATTCACTCTCAACGAGTCAGCACAGGTGGAGAAACGCTAGGGTGCCTGATGTGTCAGGTACCTTAAGAGGTCCGGTCTTATAACCTCACACATCGGATAGGGAAGAGGTCCCCTAGAAGGGTTGGGTCCCTAGCTTGGGTTCAGAAGGCGTAACGTCCGCCCAAGAAATGGTTGACTCGATAGTCCCTTCGGGAATTCACTTTCATATTCGGGATTCATATGAATCGTTCATATGAATGATGTATACAATCACTTTTATATTCACGATTCCGTCCTCATTTATGTCCCATAATGACTTCGTGGTTCTCCCATCGACTAAATCTAAGGACCTTAGACCGTTCCAAAACTTCTCTTCGGTACACATGTAACTCTAATTTTTAGAATAATTAAACCAACTGTACTTATCTATGGAACTTGGACTAGTGAGGACCTACATAACTGTTTTGGTTCGAGTACAAAAACGTTTCGACTACATGATTTCCGATTGTTTATTATTTCATATCTTACGAGACGACCTTGTAGGTTGGAAAGACTGTAAAACCTGTATAGTATACATACACACACACACACACATATATATATATGTATATATATCAGAGAAATTTTATATTGTAGGAAAATTACTATTAATATAGAACGGAAAGGACACCAGGAAAGTTCAAGTTGAGTTCCGTTTCTCTTAAAGTGTGATACATAAGATCATCAGTCTGGTAAAAGATCGGTCCTTTCTTCTGAAGTTTTCTTCAGTAAGTTGGAATTTTACATAGGATTCTTTACCCTACTTAATCGTATCTCATTACCAATGTAAACCTAAAACGTGATTGGGATAAGAGTTTAAGTTTGGACTAAATAGGAAATAATATTTGTTGATATAGAGAAGTATAATGACGAAGTTTATTTTTTAGTATTCTACACAAACCCTCTTTCATAAAACTATTGAACGATCTTTACACAAACCAAACATTTTTAGTAGGATCTCGATATTTTCGTTTTGAAATAATCCATTAAAAAAACGATATGATCAAGTACGAATCGTTTGTTTCGCTATTATAAACTAAAAACATTATATCTATGTCTGTAAGATAAGAGATATCCCGTCGGTTTTTCTATGTCAGGTTTTATATTTAACATAGTAACATAAGAGGCTGAGTCCGAATGGTATACCGAGTCGTCTCCTTTTTTTTGTGATGGACGTCCCGTCCTCTGTGTCCTCTGTGTCGAAGTTCCGAACTCAGTCCTTCTAGGGGACCTCCTCCCGTGGGGTTATAAGAACTACCCTTTTAGAGTACCTATCCCCTCGGACGACAACGACGACGACAACGACGAAGACGATTCAGCGAAGTCAACACAGGCTGAGACACGCTGGGGTATCTGCCGTCGAATGGTCCGAGGGGGCAGGGACCCTAGGAGGTCCGTTCTTGGGACCTCACCCAACGGTAAAGGAAGAGATTGCGTACTTTGACTTTTCACTTTCAATTCAGTGAGTCAGGACAGACTGAGAAGCGCTGGGGTACCTGACGACGGATGGTCCGAGGAGGTGGGTACCCCAAAAGGTCCGTTCTCATGACCTCACCCCACAGTAACGGAAGAGGCTATCCCCTCGGACCGTCCGATGTCAAGTATCCAAACGTTTCTCAGTCTGTGTTGGCTATGTTGACTCGTCGTCGTCGTCGGAAGAGGATGCGAATGAAATAAGACTTACTTTGGTACTCAGGAATGAAACCAAATATTCTATGTGCCCTCGACGGACGGAGTAAGTAAAATCGAAGGTACTAGGGCGAGACTAGAGTGAAAGATAGTATTAAGAACAAGTCACGTGGTAAGACCGGTAAAACGACAAGGAACTTGGATCCTTTACACCAGATCGGAGTCCCGGCAATACGATCGACAATTGAAAGTAAACCAATGAGGTAATATACGTATGGATTGAAATAAAAGAACCCGAAAACGAATATACGGTAAGAAAAAAAAAAAAAAATTAAAATTTTAGAAATTAAGAATGTACGCAACGGTTTGTACTTGGGGGGAGGGTGGAGGGAGGGGTATTGTAGAGAGCCCCAGTAGGGGTACGTGGTCGGGGTTCGTACGACATAGGACGCAGTCTGTATCTGACCGCTAAGCTAAGAATGTACTATCATATGTACAATCTTACGGTAAGAGGGTTTAGTAGGGTGGGAGAGGGAGAGGGAGACTCAGGTTTTCAGGCAATATGTGTAGACACAGAAAAAACGACAGAACGTATGTCCCAGCAGTAACGGTAGAAAGATTTAAGGTATATATACACAATCATATGACATAACCACAAAAAGAATTATCTTCAAAGAAGGGAGTAGGACGGTGGATTTTATCAGTGAGCAACAAGAAGGGTCGTAGTGAAGGGGTGTAGTGGTAAAAAATAATACGAAAAAAGGGATCGTAAATGGTGGTAGACCATAATATACTATACGAATAAACAAATAACAATCAGATAAGATGGTATCAGATACATATATACAATGACAACGGAATATTTGACTAACAGGACCGAAGTTCAATGACGATGTAAAACCATACATCTGTTAAAGTCAAGAACTCAAATTCGATTCGAGATACAAATTCTATAAATAAAAATATGAAAAGCTCTTAAAGATATATAACCATAATCCTCCCAGTCGACATAACTTTCACAGGTATATCAGACATATGGATGTAATTCAGTTATTATTTGTGAATGACTCCTAGATGAAACATAGTCCGTGGTTGTTTCAGTGATTCCATTTATTTTGTCTTCGAGGAGAGACGTGTTTGATGGCGTGTTAACGTGAGTAGACTGTGCGATCGTTTCATTACGAGTTTTAAGAGGTTCAGTCCGAATCGTTATACACTTGGTACTTGAAGGTCTACAAGTTCGACCTAAATCTTTTCCGTCACCTTGGTCTCTAGTTTAACGGTTATAGACGACCTAGTAGCTTTTTNCGTGGTTGTTTCAGTGATTCCATTTATTTTGTCTTCGAGGAGAGACGTGTTTGATGGCGTGTTAACGTGAGTAGACTGTGCGATCGTTTCATTACGAGTTTTAAGAGGTTCAGTCCGAATCGTTATACACTTGGTACTTGAAGATCTACAAGTTCGACCTAAATCTTTTCCGTCACCTTGGTCTCTAGTTTAACGGTTATAGACGACCTAGTAGCTTTTTTCGTTCTCTCAAGGTCTTTTTGTAGATAAAGACGAAATAACTGATACGGTTTCGGAAAGTGACACACCTAGTGTTATTTGATACCTTTTAAGACTTTCCCTACCCTTAAAGTCTGGTGGACTGGACGGAGAACTTTTTGGATATACGTCCAGTCCTTCGTTGTCAATCTTAACCTGTACCTTGTTGTCTGACCAAGGTTTATCCTTTTCCTCATGTAGTTCCGACATATAACAGTGGGACGAATAAATTGAATATACGTCTCATGTAGTACTCTTTGCGACCTGACCTTCTTTGTGTTCGACCTTAGTTCTAACGACCCTCTTTATAGTTATTGGAGTCTATGCTTCTACTGTGGTGGGAATATCGTCTTTCACTTCTCCTCGATTTTTCGGAGAAGTATTTTCACTTTCTCCTCTTGCCTTTTCACCCGAATTCCGAGTTGTAAGTCTTTTGTTTCTAGTACCGTAAACCAGGGTAGTGAAGTACCCTTTATCTACCTCTTTGTCACCTTTGTCACAGTGTGAAATAAAAAACCCCGAAGTTTTAGTAACGTCTACCACTAACGTCGGTACTTTAATTTCCTGAGAATGAGAAACCGTCCTTTGAATACTGGTTTGATCTATCGTATAATTTTTCGTCTCTGTAATGAAACGGTTGATTCCAGGTAGATCAGTTCCGATAACAAAAAAGTCACCAGTACATACCTACACTCTCAACCTAACACTTCTTTCGACTCGCGGCTTCTTAACTACGAAAACTTGACACCACAACCTCTTCTGAGAACTCTCAGGGAACCTGACGTTCCTCTAGGTTGGTCAGGTAGGATTTCCTCAAGTCAGGACCCACAAGTAACCTTCCTTACTACGACTTCGACTTTGAGGTTATGAAACCGGTGGAGTACGCTTCTCAACTGAGTAACCTTTTCTGAGACTACGACCCTCCCTAACCCCCGTCCTCCTCTTCCCCTACTGTTTCCTACTCTACCGACCTACCGTAGTGACTGACCTACCTACACTCAGGCTCACTTGAGACCCTCAACCACTACCTGTCCCTCCGGACCGCACGACGCTAAGTACCCCAGCGTTTCTCAACCTTGTACTGACTCGCTGACTTGACTTGACTTGTACTTCTTCACGAGATGGTCCTCTTTCTCAGTCGTGTGTAATGTTTACCCACCTAATTATATACTTCTTACCCCTTTTTTGACTTATTAAACCCTCTTTCATATTTTGAATACACAAATTTTAACTCCTTCATCACCTACTTGACTTGTCGTCTAAAAAGTAACGACTTTTCCCTTAACCACTTGACTTTAATACGTCTTATGTGTGATACTTCTTTTCACTACCTTCTATTCTTTTTCTAAACCTATACTTCCTATCTTTCTCGTTGAGTTAAATTTGATGAGTCTTCCTCTGCTGTCTTACTCCTTCACCGTTATAACCTTCTCAGTTACCAACCTTTTAAAAAAATTTATTCCTTTCTGTACTTAAAAGTACAAATTTCTTAGAGCCCGAAGAGTCCACCGAGTCTACATTCCTTGGGGGGACCGTTACGTCCTCTGTGTCCCCTACACCCAAGTAGGGACCTAGTCCTCCTGGAGGATCTCCGTCTTTACCGTTGGGTGAGGTTATAAGAACGGACCTTTTAGGGTACCTGTCTCCTCGGACCGCCTAATGTCAGATATCCCAGTGTGTTTCTCAACTTGTACTGACTCTCTGATTCGTGCGTGTAAGGTAAGTATGGTTTAGGATTCGTTGTATTTCTTTTTATTTAAGTCAAAATCCGTGGAAGAACAATTTAACGTCTGACGGTTTGTGTTTTCCTTTGGTAATTTCTGTTAATCTTGAATTAGTCTCAAGTCCATGAGAATAACACGAACAGTATGTTATTAATATTTGTGACTCAACTAATTCCACTTCGACGGTAAGGCCTTCAGGTTTCTTCACAATCTACAACTATGAGGCCGTTTTGACCTTTCCTTTTCGATTGAAACTACTCATCGATGAGACACGGTCTATAATTCAGTCTAAAAATTTTTTGCACATAGATTAAATTGTGGGTTCTTAGGAATTTTAGTATAATTGATGTAAAATAAATTTTTCACTTTCACTCGAGTCTATATCCGTAGAACGAGTTAGTACTGTAACTATTTACTTTCTCAGTCTTAAGGACTCCCAACCGGGGTCTAATGTGATTTGTCTATGTTCGTGAGTTTTGTCTTGTCTTGTCTTCGGGTGTCGATACGATGATTGGACCAACACGTTAAAATCTCTTCTATACATCGAACAAAAGAGTCGGTATTTCATCTTCATTTTTATCTTGATTGGAGTATCCTAACAACATCCCTTATCAATAGTACACACTTATTATAAGTTAAACCGTGTGTAACTTATGAAAATTTTACGATCGATACACATAGTTAAGGTCGATTACTTAAGTAATATCGATTGATTAATTACTTTCAATTAATTACTTTCGTTGGAGTCTATAATTCTACTGTGGTGGGAATACCGTCTTTCACTTCTCCTTGATTTTTTCGGAGAAGTACTTTCACTTTCTCCTCTCACTTTTTCAACCGAATTTCGAGTTGTGAGTCTTTTGCTTCTAGTACCGTAGACCAGGGTAGTGAAGTACCCTTTATCTACCCCTTTTNCTTTTGCTTCTAGTACCGTAGACCAGGGTAGTGAAGTACCCTTTATCTACCCCTTTTGTCACCTTTGTTACTCTGTTAAATAAAACCCCCCCCCGAGGTTTTAGTGACGTCTACCACTAACGTCGGTACTTTAATTTTCTGCGAATGAGGAATCTTCTTTTCAATACTGGTTGGATCTATCATATAAGTTTTCGTCTCTGTAATGAAACGGTTGATTCCAGGTAGATCAGNTTTGTCACCTTTGTTACTCTGTTAAATAAAACCCCCCCCCCGAGGTTTTAGTGACGTCTACCACTAACGTCGGTACTTTAATTTTCTGCGAATGAGGAATCTTCTTTTCAATACTGGTTGGATCTATCATATAAGTTTTCGTCTCTGTAATGAAACGGTTGATTCCAGGTAGATCAGTTCCGATACCAAAAAGGACACCAGTACATACCTACACTCTTAACCTGACACTTCTTCCGACTCGTGGCTTCTTAACTACGAAAACTTGACACCACAACCTCTTTTGAGAACTCTCAGGGAACCTGACGTTCCTCTAGGTTGGTCAGGTAAGACTTCCTCTAGTCAGGACCCACAAGAAACCTTTCTGACTACGACTTCGACTTTGAGGTCATGAAACCGGTGGAGTACGCTTCTCAACTGAGTAACCTTTTCTGAGACTACGACCCTCCCTAACCCCCGTCCTCCTCTTCCCTGCTGTCTCCTACTCTACCGACCTACCGTAGTGCCTGAACTACCTGTACTCAAACCCACTTGAGACCCTCAACCACTACCTGTCCCTCCGGACCGCTAAGTACCCCAACGTTTCACAGCCTGTACTGACTCGTTGACTTGACTTGGCTTGATACTGTCGTCAGTGAGTAAGATCTTTCCGTTGTGCAAAATAAGTAAAAAAATTTAAGAGACATTGGTATGTATTGTTCCTAAAATAATTGTAACTCACTTAATAATGATTTCACATTTTAAATACAAGTGTGATAATCGATATCTTTATATTTTCTTCCAATCTGGAACAGACGATAAGAGATTCTGACTTTGTCGGTTCTTTAGGTAAATCTTTAAAGGGTAGTTTACACCATCAAACGTTTTGAAACTTCTTATTTGATTTCTAGAGTCCTTTTGAAAAATGTACCTTGTCATAGAAGGGAACTCAAATCCTAAGTTACGGATTTATGACATGAGGTCTTCCTCTTTTTATTACAGACAAAGAGTCTTCTACAAGAGACCTAAATTTTTTCATTATTATTGTTATAGATAGTTTACCCGAACTACCCACACAGTCCTTTTTGTATTATGTAATTTTCTCCTAATATTGCAGATCGAACATCAAAGGACTACATGTCACACTTTTGTGAGAAAAGCGGATTTAAACAGTAATTTTGTAAAAAATTCGATATTACAGTAAGAAAGAAGTTAGATTATATCCTTATTAGTTTACTTTGCTTATTTACATACCTACTATTTTTACTTGTGTTAGAAACCTTACGAACGGTATGAAAACGAAACCTGAGGCCTAACTTTTTTAAGGAGGAAACCCTTGATAACTTTTAATGAAGTCTAGTATAGTCTTAAACGTATGTAAAAACAGAGAGGATGTCGTACACTTTACTACGGTCATAAATCATCCAAGGTTTCTTTAGAAATAATTCACAATTAATCTATTGAATCTAACTGTTGATGACTTTACGGTTGGTCATACGATTATCGGTTCCTACAGTCCTGACTTTGTCGGGTCACGAATATACTTACGAAGGTAGTTGTTGTCAGAAGTTAGGATTCATTGCTCACTTCCCACACACACCAGAGAGGACTACGGTCAGTGGTTACTAACCGATAAATGTATAAGACTAAGGGTTTGAAGGGATTACTATTTTGAGTAGACTCTACGTACTCTTTTTACGTCAAGCCGGGGACGGACCTTTAAGACGACACACACACACACACACAATCAGTGAGTCAGCACAGGTTGAGAAGTACTGGGGTACCTGACATTCGACGGTCCGAGGAGACAGGTACCGCAAGAGGTCCGTTCTCCTGACCTCACCCAACGGAGAAGGAAGAAGTCCCTTAAAAGGACTGGGTCCTTAACTTGGGTCCGAGGATGGGACGTCCGTCTAAGAAATGGTAGACTCGGTGGTCCTTTCGTACATTTAAGACTAAGAAATTCAGATTTACCTGAGTCCAAACCTCTAAAAAAAAAATTTTTCTTACCAAAAATACTAATCCATTATTAACCAAATTTCTTTTTTTTTTGATTTGACTTTGATAAAATTAGGAGTGTCGTTGGAAAACTCCATTCACTCCACTTAAACAACTCTGAATCTTAGTAAAACACTGTAGAAGTTCCAGTGGGTATATCGTTTCCTGTTTTGATCCTAAGTTTTAATTACGACGTAAGGGGTTTCGGACGTTCAGCGGACGAGCTGAAAGGGACGGTTCCGTCCGTTTTCCGAAAGTATAATAACGACAAGGAGGTTGAACTTCTTCGGTCCCTACGGGAGCTTGATCCGGGGACCTATGTCACTCCAGCCAAAAGTTGGTGAATTGAGAATGGTCCTGTCTGACACATAACGTAAGTCTCGCATTCACCTAGACCAAACCAGATTTGAGACTAAGTCAGACTGTTCCTTCTTTTTTTCGGTCGACAAACCCCCAGAGACGGAAACAGGGGATTCACGTGTCCGTTCGAGATAAAAGTCAGTTCCTTTGGTCTCCCGAAAGTCAAATAACGACAACGAAGAATGTATACCCGTTGTCCGGTCCATCGTAAAGGTTTCCGTTATCGAACGGAATCATTTCCGTGTCTCTGTCGTGACGGACACTGGAGGGTCATCCTCGTGGTAACAAGGAAGACACAGTACGTCTCCACAAAAAGTCGAAAAGACGGACTTTTGAAGACAGACAAGAGTCTAAAGACTCATTCGTTACAGTTATAAATAATTCTTGAAGGTCCACGTACCTCTTGTAACACTCGTTTCGTCTAGATTAGTAATCCAACGACGACGACGACCTCGATTCAACGAAGGTAGCACAGGTTGAGACACTCTGGGGTCTCTGCTGTCGGGTGGTCCGAGGGGGCAGGGACCCTAAGAGGTCCGTTCTTGTGACCTCACCCAACGGTAAAGGAAGAGGTTACGTATTTTCACTTTTCAGTTTCACTTCAGCGAATCAGCACAGGTTGAGAAGCGCTGGGGTACCTGACGTCGGGTGGTCCGAGGAGGCAGGTACCCTAAAAGGTCCGTTCTCATGACCTCACCCAACAGTAACGGAAGAGGTTTAGTAATCCAATGACTCAGAATTTTTGTAGTCCAAACTCTCTCACACTCTCCCCTTGCCTGACGAGACAGGACACTCGAAGGTGAAAATAAATGGAACAAATACGCAAAAAGAAGACGTGAATTAAAACGAGAGGAAATCTTGTTCCTAACAAACAGTAGGTAGAAGATTAAAGATCCCCAAACGTGTCCCGTCTTGTATTGTTTACGTGTTCTACAAAAAATGATATTTAAACACTTCCTTAAATTGAGACACTAGAATGCACTTCTCGAATTAGAGTAAAGACTTTCTCCATTCATTGTTATTGACCGGTGGATCAAGTGTCGTACCACCATGATTACTTTCCTCTGTATACTTTTGTGGGACAATTGGTATTTTTACTAGTATATACTTCTGTTCCGTCTACCTAATGCAGGGCAGTAATAGGTTAGGTCACCTACCATAATGGTGCCACGGACGGTGTCTCATTCATGAGTTTTAGACTGTTCCTTGAACTTGGAATTAAATGGTACTCGTCGTGCCACGAGTTAAAGTGATTTAAGAGTGAAGTTGGGGTATTTCATTTCTATGAGACACACACACACACACACACACACACACACACACGTGCGCGTGCGCGCGCGTGCGAGTCACGAGTTAGTACAGGTTGAAAACCACTGGGGTACCTGACATCGGGTAGTCCGAAGTGATAGAGACCCTAAAAAGGGTTGTCCTTATGACCTTACCCAACGGTAAAGGAAGAGGTCCCTAGAGGACTGAGTCTCTAGTTATAACACAATATGTACTTTCTCGTTTTCGGACCTATCTAGTCACTGAAAGGGTTCCAGTGGATATCGTTCAATGCCTTCTCGAACCTGACTGGTACACTCATAGTACAGTTTCAAAACCAGGAATTGTTAATTACTCGTTCTTACTTACCCCCCACCATTTTCTCTTCTCCTACCTTCTTTTAAATTATGTCTCCTAATATTGATTCCATTACTTATAATTGTGTATCCGTCGTATCTCTTCTATAGTTTGTTATAAGGACCCGTATTATATAAAACTTTAGATTCTTTAAAAAAATTTTATTTGTAAGTACCGGAGTTATGTCAGAGGAATCCTTTTGTTGTTCGTTTGTTCGAGACATTAGTTAAGGAAGTTGTTTAAAATGATGGTTTCGTACTACTCATACAACTTTCGAGAGCTTTCACAGTCGTAGACGAAACGACTCCGAGTAGAGTAGACTAGTAAATAAACTGTCTCCTTGTCGAGGTCGAAGACATCAAAAGGAATTTAACGACTCTAAAAAGGGGGGTTAATTTAGTGGGTCACTGTCGTCGTTAAGATAGTCCGATGAAAGAATTGAGCCAGTGTTTCGTCTTTCTATTGGTCCGTTCCGTACACTGTTATATTTGGTACAATTCTTGGTAGTGAGTCACCGAAGTCTAGGTTTAGTTCCGACACTTTATGTCCTACTGTACTCTACGACTTTACTTTTTATTGTTGGTACAAAGAGACTCCGAGTCCGTAAGAATGTGTCGGTGTAAAATATATTGTCAGTCGAGTCTCCTAATCATTTTGTGTCCGACGCTTTGGACCTTTGGGAGGATGGGTGTAATTCGATTAACTCAACCTCTGTAGGTTAAGTAGTGGAAACGTCGGACTAAATATTCGTTAAGTGGGACGGGATCTCGTCTTTCACTTTACAATATTCGATCGATAAGAATTTTAAAGTTCGGGTCGTTGAGACTTGGACAGTTAGAGAATTACCCTCTCTCTTTTCCTTCTGAGATTAAGTTCGTGTGAAGACACTGGGACTACTTTTTTATTTATAGATCACGTGTAAAATACTGACTGTAAAGGTATTTCTCAACTTGGTACTTATCCTTTGGGAGACACGGGTTTAGGATATCTTTCACGTAGAAGTAAAATCGTTCAACTACCCCATTAAATTTCGGTCAAGAAACGATCCTACGTTGAAAGTACGTCGTATTTCTTTTATTAGAATACTGTCGATTTTTGGGTTTGAGTCTCTCCGTTCTATAATATCGAGAACCGAACGTCTCGACCCGTTTCGAATGCTATGATTGATTACTTGTGTCTTTTGACGGAGTATGCAGTTTTTGTGACTCTCCTTACCCTTGTCTTCGTATTCAGACCGTAAAGCTCGTGAGAGAACTTCGTTTACCCGACAGAGTCTGGAAGACGACCAGGTCCCCTTGGACAGCTAGAGACAATGATTCTCGGCAACACCTTAGCCCCACGGAGTGACTTTGTGACTAGTTTTAGCCAACGGAAGATAGAAAGGACTGTGTATTTTTTCTAAAGAAGAACTCCTATTCGTAAAGATTTCCCTACCTTCCTTTGAACTTTTAGTAAGGTTGGTCTTTAAGGATTGAAACTCAGACACCAGGACTCTCTCAGGTATCTATCCGAAATTCACTAGGTGGGAGATTCATTAGTAAGAACTTTAAAATACGTTTTTAACACACCATATATATTCAACGACACTTTCAATTTCACGACATGAGTTATACGGTCGTTTACAGCTTTTGAGTCTTCACCGGTGTCCTGACCTTTTCCGGTCAAAAGTAAGGTTAGGGTTTCTTTCCATTACGGTTTCTTACAAGTTTGATGACGTGTTAACGTGAGTAGAGTGTACGATCGTTTCATTCCGAGTTTTAAGAGGTTCGGTCCGAATTTGTCATGTACTTGGTACTTGAAGGTCTACAAGTTCGATTTAAATCTTTTCCGTCTCCTTGGTCTCTAGTTTAACGGTTGTAGACGACATAGTAGTTTTTTCGTTCAAGGTCTTTTTGTAGATAAAGATGAAATAACTGATGTGGTTTCGGAAACTGACACACCTAATGTTGGTTGACCTTTTAAGAATTTCTCTACCCTTATGGTCTAATGGACTGGACGGAGGACTCTTTAGAATTACCGTCCAGTTCTTCGTTGTCAATCTTGATCTATACCTTGTTGTCTGACCAAGGTTTATCCTTTTCCTCATACAGTTCCGACATATAACAGTGGGACGAATAAATTGAATATACGTCTCATGTAGTACACTTTACGGTCCGACTTACTTCGTGTTCGACCTTAGTTCTACCGGTCCTCTTTACAGTTATTGGAGTCTATGTGTCCACTGTGGTGAGAATACCGACTTTCGTTTCTTCTTGATTTCTCTGAGAACTACTTTCACTTACTCCTCTCACTTTTTTAACCGAATTTCGAGTTGTAAGTCTTTTGATTCTAGTACCGTAGGCCAGGGTAGTGAAGTACTCTTTATCTACTCCTTTGTTACCTTTGTTACTCTCTTAAATATAACTCACCGAGGTTTTAGTGACGTTTACCACTGACATGGGTACTTTAAATTTTCTACTAACGAGAAACCTTCTTTTCGATACTGGTTGGGTCTGTCGTATAATTTTTCGTCTCTGTAATGAAACAGTTGTTTCCAGGCAGATCAGTTTCGATACCAAAAAAAAAAGGTCCTAGGTACATACCTACGCTCTCAACCTGGTATTTCTTTCGACTCGTGACTTCTTCACTACGAAAATTTGACACCACAACCTCTCCTGAGGACTCTCAGGGAACCTGACGTTCCTCTAGGTTGGTCTGGTAGNCGTTCCTCTAGGTTGGTCAGGTAGGATTTCCTCTAGTCAGGACTTACAAGTAACCTTCCTGACTACGACTTCGACTTTGAGGTTATGGACCCGGTGGACTACGCTTCTTGGTTGAATAACCTTTTCTAGGACTACGACCCTTTCCGACTTCCGCCCTCCTTCTCCTTCTCCTTCTCTGCCAACCTACCGTAGTGACTGTGCTACCTGTACTCAAACTCTTCCGAGGTCCTCACCCACTACCTGTCCCTTCGGACCGTAGGTACCCCGGCGTTTCTCATCCTGTGTTGACTCACTGATTTGACTGACTATTTAACGACAACAAACCATTCTTTTCCTGAGACAAAACAAAAACATTGATTAAAGAGTTTTTCCAAATACTGAAGCTTTACCAATTTCTGTGACAACAGGTTGTAGGATAGAGTATAGACTTAGTAGAGATGTTATAAAATAACTCCTAAAAGATAGGAGACAAACTTATGGAAGTCAATGTCCTTCAAGTGATAGTATACTCCGTCGGGCAAGATGGAAGCCTGACGAACTGACTTTATTTGTTTATTGAATGTATCTGAAACAGAGGTATAACAAATGAGATCTCCAGTGTCCCGGATCTCTTTAATATCTCTTATCAGCGAACACTATTTGTTAAGTTTCGGTCTTTGTCGGTACAGGAGATTCGACTCAGAGAAGAGGTCCCTAGTGTAGTGAGTACGAAAACTACAAAGGTAAACTCTACTAGAATTAGGGGAGTGACCTGATAAACGGGGAGAGACCTTCGTGAGGTTAAACGACGGGAAGAGGGACTTTATACGAAGAGTCTAGGATTACGGTGTGAGACCTTGTCACGTCTTAATAGAGAGAAACAAGAACTATATTGTCAAGGTAATGACACCGACTTTTAACGTAACTGAAAAAGCTCTCGGGGTATATGTCTGTTGAGACTGGGGGAGTTCGAGGCAAAAGAAATAACACACAACGAGTAAACAAGGGTTGACTAGTAAGATTTTATTTTATTTTATTTTATTTTATTTTATTTTATTTCATCTTTTCTCTTTCCTTTCCTTTTCTCTCTGATTTCTTAGTCCTTCCCTTTCACCCCCATCGGTATCTTTGTACCGTCCCTCGACCTCTACCCCGAAATTCGTGACCCTCATTTTAAGTTCGACTGGTTGTTGGTAGAAGGGTCAGAATTATTAATGGGATTTACACAAATCGTGATAGGAGTCATATGTTTACACCTTTGATCTCAAATGTCACTTTCACGTCCAGTGAGTCAGCACAGGCTGGGAAACACTGGGGTACCTCATATGTCAGGTACCTGAAGAGGTCCGGTTTTGTGACCTCGTCCACCGGAAAGGGAAGAGGTCCCCTAGACGGGTTGGGTCCCCAGCTTGGGTCAAGAGGGCGTAACGTCCGCCTAAGAAATGGTCGACTCGGTGGTCCCTTCGGATCTCAAGTGTCTCCGAGTCACTAAAGAGTTTGTCGTATGAAGACTGCCGGTCGGATGTGGCGGGTCGTCGAGACCATTACATTCTGTCGTAAGGGTGACGTGTCCGACCAAAAAATTTATACCGAAGAGATTGTAAACAAAAATTTCTCGACAAAGTAGTCGTCAATGTGTTTATAAGCTTCTGTAGAGACTCCATTGATTACTTCTCCGTCTGCGATAAGAATAACTTAGTTTGATTGTGTCCACTAAATTGACCTCTCTAACTTCCACTCTCTCTAAAAATACGTAAAAGTTGTTGGAGTCGGGCCGGGAAACTCTTTCGACTTTTAACCGTAGTTATTTATGTTTCAATCACTATTGTTAAAGATCATTGTAAAGGACCTTTAACCTTATTCATTTGGAGACACTGGACGACTCGTCTTGTGTAGACGAAGAAAGGAAAAGAAATCTTTATCTCCTTATGTAAGACCAGACTCTTAGACCCTGGACTTAAGGACAGAGTCGAAATCGTAATTGACACACAGACGGGCCCCTTTTAGAGTGTTGACTAGAATGAGCACCAAAGAAATACACATTTTATTGTCTCAACCTAATATCATAAAGTGTGTGAGGACGAGTCAAGATTCGAGAGATCAAGACACCTGAATGACAACTTATAGTCCAGTAGGCCGAGGACTCTCTTGAATACCGGACCCAGATACGTCAAGTAAGGGATTCAACATAGTCCCAGAGTACAACAAACTCCTCCTCGGGGGATAAGATTGAGTATATTTATACGAGTTACAGATCCCCGTCGAGGCAAAATTAGTAAGTATTATCTATTTAAAATCTTTCAGATATATGTTCAACATATAGCGAACAAATATTAATGTTCGACCAAGATATTTAACAAGAGACTCTTTTATTTGGTGGTCATTTTGTTGAATAAGTTAAGGACGAGAGTATTACGCACGCACGAGTCAACTAACAGTACAGGGTAAGAAACACTGTGATACTTGACGTTGGGCAGTCCGGGGAGACAGGTACCCTAACAGGTCCGTTCCTATGACCTCACCCAACGGTACGGGAGAAGGTCCCCCAGAAGGACTGAGTCCCTAGCTTGGGCGTAGAGACTGCAGGGACGTAACCGTTCACCCAGGAAATGGTGATCATGGTGGACCCTTCGGGAGGGTGTATTATACTCTTCTATTTTGGTCTTGGAAAGATCTCATGGGCTGGACCTCCAAGTTAGTCATCTTAAAGTTTTACTAAAAACTTTACTGAAGGTGCACACGGGACAACGGGTGTCCCCCGCGACCTCCTCTACCAGGACGTGACCACGATGGCCGTTTCACTGAAGTTCTTCGCGGAGATCTTACGTAAAATTTACGTGAGTGGACACTGGGGTTTAACCGGTGTTCAAGTTTGTGTGAGGTACAAGACGGTTATTTCTTCCTTGTTTAGTGGACGGAAGTCACTAAAGCCTCAGTCAACCGGACCCTCGTGCCGGAACCCCAATTTAAGTGAGTGAACTGAGACCGTTGAGGAGACTCTCAACCCCTTTTAGTTAAGTTGAAAGAGATGGTATAAAAGAGCATCTTGTAAGAGAGAATTTATTTATAATACTCCGAAGAAAACAAATACAGATATCTCCTTACATTTCGGACGGAGGACCTTACGGTAAGTGTGGAACATTCCAATGTATTTGGGAGTCGATATATCAAAGACAAGTACCACACTAAGTATGCGTAGGACCGAAGGAATTACATAAATTCAAGAAGTGTCTCTTTCCGAGATAAAGAATGAAGGAGATGGTAGAGAGTACCACAAATCACTTCAAGATCGTTATGTGTACCGTCAGTAAGTCATTTGTGACACCGTAGCACCTCAAGGTCTGACGTCAAAGGTTACAATCGTACACTGTTTCAGTGGACCTCTCCTGTATTTTTATGTCTCGAGTCCTAACCACTCCACGATACCTTGACCCGGAGACACTGAGACTATGTGTTAGTTCAAAGTGTTGAAGGACAAATTCACAGAGTTGACCATTACCATCTTTGTTGGCTGTGATCTGTCTCTTTTACCGTCTCGTTACCAATTATGATGTTGCACAAGTTTAAAGTCCGAGACGGCGAAGACTGGTTACACAAAAATCCTTTACTAAATTGAAAAGACCCGAATACCAGAAGAAGGGATGAATGGGTGGAAGACATGATACCCTTTTGACCTGGTCTAGTCACCGAAGGACCGAAAGAACTGGAACTAATGTTAGTCTTTATGTGTGACACTCGGTCTTGTGTAAGTGTAATTTGACCACGTGTCCAAAGATGAAAACTTCATGAGAGTATAAAGGATAAAAGAAAATAAGATCAGATTCTAATGTTTTACTTAACTAAGGTGTAAACTATCATTCAGTCAACGTCAAACTTTTAGGACCTGAACTACTAAAGATGATAGGGGAAGTCAAAGTATTAATGTACCAAGAGTCAACGACCACTTATTAAATCGTGGCACTGGTTCTCACTCCCCAGACTACAGTCTGATCGACGTGAGTATGGGGTCTAGATTCTTGATTTACACATTGGAATCTTTTCGAAAAGACGGAAGACTCGTGGGTGAAAGGAACAGGTATTTCACCCTTATTATTCTTTTGGATAGAAGGGCCCACCGATTCACTTTATTGGGCTCGTACGTTTCGTAAATCTTATCACGGTCATATATAAGCCTTAAGTTATTTATAATATGAAATATAACAATAATAAAGAGGATTTTGTTTGAGATATGTCTTTTAAACCATTCGTTTATATTTTTCACTCGTTTGTAATTTTCTTTTTAAGTGTTTTGACTTGAAATCTAGAAACGTCGACGAAGTATCCTGGGGGGTGGGGTTGGTGACGGGGGTGGTTTCATTGAATCCTCAAAACAACTTGTTTATATTTACCTGTTTGTGTTTGATAACTATGTTCGTTTTAGAGAAACAATTTCTTTTGGAGTCCATTGTATGTGAACTAAAGTTGTTGTCATTTTAAGTTTTAGTACGATCCCAATAGGGAAGGTCAAGTTTCTTCACCCTAAACTGGACATAAATCTTAATCACTTAAGACTAATATTTATGTAACGGTCTGTATTTTGTTTTTGACAGAGGTAAAAGTACCCAATTATTATAAGAGGTTTGCAAATTATATCGATTATACACTTAAGTTATTCCCGTAATGTATAGAGATAAAATAACTGGTTGTCAACGATCCATACGTGAACAATGATACTTCGTTAAGAAAAATTAAAAATACGTCATGTAGGAATTCATTATGTTTTAATATATGGATTTAGTCACGAAGGGTGGTTCATCGATGGAACTTTCTAACTAATATTGCAAGATTGTAGGCGGTTTTGATCGGTGTTTCGTCTCATACAAAGAATTACGAAGTCGTTTCAAAACAAACCTAGTCAGTTTTGGACCGACAAAAGGGTTGAATAAACGATATGAAAGAAACTTGATCGGTTTCCCTGTAAGTGAAAGTGTACTTTCTGTTGTTAAAACTTACTATGTGGAAACGAATCGACTCTACCCCCATAAGACATCATATTTTGGTAAGAGAATTTCTGTCGTGTACCCTTTTATATTATTCTCAAGTAGAGATGACTCTCAAGTTTCTCAACTAATTAGAATTTAAATCTAGAGTAGAATATATGAGTATGTAAAAGATGAAATATTTACTTTTCATTAATAGTAAATGACTTGTGGATGATCCACGGTTCAGGATAAGATTTCTGAACGGTGCATAATAGAATTCACTCAGGATGTTATTGGGACACTCAAGGTACAATAATAAAGGGTATCCTCCCTTCGGTTATCTAAACGATTTCCTGTGTCGATCTTTCTTTTTCTCGGTCTTAAACTCGGGTTCCTCCAGACTAAGGTTTTCAGGTAGACGAAAGGGGACATGTAATAACGAAAAGACCTAATCGACCCTTTCTTAAAAAATTTTTTAGATTTTGAGTCACCTGCAGTTGTAAATAAATACTTATTTACGTACTCTCACCTTATTACATATCTGTCTATGTGTGTGTGTCTGTGTGTGTGTCTGTGTGTGTGTGTGTGTGTGTGTGTGCCCGAAAGGACCACCGTGTCTACCATTTCTTAGACGGACGTTAGGTCCTCTGGGTCCAAGTTAGGGACCCAGCCCTTCTAGGTGACCTCTTCCTTTACCATTAGGTGAGGTCATAGGAACGACCCTTTAGGGTACCTGTCTTCTCCGACCGCTCGATATCAGGTACCCCAACGTTTCTGAACCTGTACTGACTCTCTGAAACTGAAGTGAAGTGTATATGTATATATACACACAGGATTATTTTTGATAACTTTTGTACGAATGATTGCCAATGTTGAGACTCAAAGAAATTACCCCCTCCTTACATCCTCAATGTGTAACGAAATCTTGTTGTTATTGGTGTCGTAGTAATGGTTGTCTATATTATTCGTAGGAAATGACCACCCGTCGGAGACACTCGAAATAGATATAATGAAGATTAAGAATATCTTTCGTAACCGTCATCACTTTAGGATCAGAATTCTTCGTCACACAACTCAGAACTCAATTGGGAAATCCTCATTGATTTAGCTGTTTATTAGTGATCACTGTGGATCAATCCTAACAAGATTTGTAAAGAGTAAACTTTTCTTTTTTTTGAATAATACGGAAATTATATATATTGTTAGATCATAAAGAATCTCTTTTTAAGTAATAATAATAATAATAAAAAATTAAGTAATAATAACAACAGTAATGTGTCGACCCTTTTTATTCTCTAAACCTACAGTAAGAGGACTAAATAGAAAGGTTTCGGTACCGCCCCTGGGTAATCGGGTGCGACCCGATCAAGGTTACTTGTAAATACTTAACTCTCTATGACACCATCCAGGACACGGGTGGTAAAAGAAGAAGGGAAAAAGGTCAAAGACCGAATTTGTGGGTCCTAACAAACTCCGTACGATAACCATGTGAAGGGTTGATTACTATTGACTTCGTTCTTTACAAAGTAAGCGAATCTCAAAACTAGTCCTCGCAAACACGGACCTAAGTCATATACAGACAGTTCCGGTATAAAGTGAGTGTAAAGGAGAACGGTTCCAAGACCCGGACCTTGTTTTACGTAAAAAGTGTTTATACATTTAGAGACGGTTTGGTAAGAATCCGAAAATAATTGATTCACGAAGAGTTAAATCGGAGTGTTTTGACAAGAAAAAAGGGCTTCTGGTCTACGAAAGACTTGGTAGTCCAGTCGACGAATATGGTAGATCACCTCTCTCTGTCTTTACTTGTTCCAAATGCAAAAACTTTTAAATGATTAAAAGATTTTATCGTTTTAGTCGAATCAAATGATTGATCATTATGATTCTTTTCGTGATACCGATCTTTCCTTTTGTTTATGTATTAAAAGTCGACTACTGGTCCTTAGGTACTGACAATCTCAGTTATATAAAGTATTCGAAGAAAGGAAGGAGGAAGGAAAAGAGGGAGCGGGAAAGAAAGAAAGAGAGAGGGGAAGAGAGCACAAGAAAGAATGATTTTAGTCACCGGTTAATTCCACCACGATTACAATTTCTTGTGCGGACGGTTATGTCCTCTGGTATTCTCTAAGTACCACGATTACAATTTCTTGTGCGGACGGGTATGTCCTCTGGTATTCTCTAAGTCCAAACTAGGGACCCAAGCTAGGGACTCAACCCTTCTAGGGGACCTCCTTCCGTTCTGTCGGGTGAGGTCGTAAGAATGGACCTCTTGGGTGTCTGTCTCCTCGAACCGATCGATGTCAGGTTTCCCAGTGTCTCAGTCTGTGCTGATTTCGTTGAATCGTAAGTGTGTACGTATTGTTCATAATTGGTCAGTTAGGATTTCCTTTAGTTGGGACTTATAGTGACCTTCCTGACTACGACTTCGATTTGAGGTTATGAAACCAGTGGACTACGCTTCTCGACTGAGTAACCTTTTCTGGAACTAGGACCCTTTCTAACTTCCGTCTTCCTCTTCCCCTACTGTCTCTTACTCTGCCAACCTACCGTAGTGTCTAAGTTACCTGTGCTCAAACTCGTTTGAGGTCCACTATCACTTCCTGTCCCTCCGGACCTTTTGACATCAGGTACCCCAACGTTTGTCATCCTGAACTGAATCGCTGACTTCTTATCATTGTTCATAATTTTTCCGTAAATTACAAACCTGCTGAGCTAAGATCCGTGATATCTACTCGGTACATAAAAAGTCAACATTCTATACTAGGAGTAGTTACTCTTTACATATTGAGTCAAATTTTGTATCTTTGTAATCTGTTGATTCCGAACAGGTACTCTAAGAGGTCCTTTCTTATGACCTCACCCAACGGTACGGACGGAGATCCCCCTAGAGACGTTGGGTCCCTAGTCTGGACGAAGAAAATACAGAGGACGTAGCTGTCCTCCCAAGAAATGGTATCGTGGTGGACCCTTCGGGTGATTACGAATTTGTAACACTATTTAATGAGTGACGAAGTACCAGAGCAGTCACCAAAAGAGACAGGTATTCTGGGGATTGTGACATCATGACAAAGGACACTAAGCCAGGGGTCGTAGGAGGAGGGGGAAACGATTCGTCAGGGTAGGTATGGTGGAGTTGATATGTCTTTTACGGATTCAGAAGTAAAGAGTTATTCTAGATAGATTTCAGGGTCTAGAAATAAAGTTTGACGGACAATTCGGGAAGATGAACTCACATCGTATATATCGAGTTTGAGTTAATAAGTCTAGATTGGAGTCTTAGAGCAGTGGAGTGGGAATTTAGATAGGAAGGAGACCGTAAGAACTAATGGACGGTACTATGAAGGGGATACGTTAACCAGTTTAAATTTTTTTTTCACTTAAATGCAGGTAAAGAAAGAGAGGAGATAACAGATATAAGTTACCCGGAGTTCAAGGACTCCCATAGAAAAGGAGTTATTAGAAAGATCAAGTAAGGTAGGAGGTAGGGGTCACAGAGACGACATAGAGTCTCGCACAGATGGACGACGTAAAACGGACTACAGGAACTAACGTTATGTGGAAAAAGAACAAAAAGGAGGTGAGACGACGTACTGTACTGATTACCAGAGTAAACGTTGAGACTGATCCTCAGAGGAGAAAAATTTAACGTATCAGTAAGGAGTAATGGATGTTCCACTTCAGGTCAGAGGTGTCGTCCGGGAAGTAATGGACAAGGGTAGGTAGAGGGAACAAACTTCTGTACGAAACCTGGGTGAAGACATATGGAAGAATCAGGAATGTAAGGTAGAGAGACGGGTTGAGTCAATGTTTATTTTTACCGGACGGTAAAGATCTTAAGAGGTATGACTATGTGTTGACGATCTTAGATCCTGTTGGAACTAGTTAGACGAAATAGAGGTTGAAGGAATTCAGTTTTTATTGGAGGGTAGATTACGAAAGAGACTGGTGTGAACAGGGGTCTAGAGGTCGAGTCTTTTTTTACTTTCGTACAGAGATCCAGAACCCTCTTAAAAGGAGAGGAAACAAGGAAGTAACGTGTGTTGTACTGTCTAACATACGTATGTAGAGGTTCAAGTATTTGGATAAATAACGTACATTCCTTGAGCTTCCGTATAACGAGAAACAAAGGAGTCCCTTATTGTATTGAGGGTGTAAGTCTTCTATCAGCTTCTCTAAAATGACATATTTACTTACTTATTCATTTACTTAGTTAGTTATAAGTATTCTGCAAGACAAGTATAATTTGAATTGACGTGAAGTCTTTACGATCTACCAAAAGGATCCAATGGGACGGTCTTTAACGTCTCAGTCCTAAGTTTTTAGATAAAAAACCGAGGTTTCGGGTACTACCAAATGTTATTGGTGTGATTAAAGACGGACCTTCGTTACTTTTGGACCTGACCCTATCATCTACACCTATTTTTCTCCTTCCACTCTTGTGAGTCTGTAAACCTTTGGTTATTCTCTAATGTCACTTTTTATAAGATATTCTTTGAAGTTTCAAAAAGTAAATCTTATAATCTTATTATGATAATGTATGATTATAGTTTTGTAGTTATCATCATTCCTATCGATGGTAAAAACGTATAAAGAATACACAGTGTGACTCGAGAAACATCTCAAGTTTTGAGTTTCTTTGTAGTTACTTAGGGTAATAAAATGTTTCATTTCTTTGACTCCGAATTCCGTCAATTTTTTGAACTCTCTCGAGTGTGAGGATTATGAATCTCCTGGTCCGTAAACTAGACTAACTCAGACTAAGATTCCGGTCCCACTTAAAAATACAATTTGAAAAGATAACCAACATGATCGGTAGCAGATACATTGATAATACAATTATCATAAAAGTCTTCACATATATAGGTTTGTTTTTGATTAAAATAAACCCTCTTTCCCAGAGTACTGGTTTGTACAAACCTTTTATCACATAACTGGTACAGGGGTAGAATCTTCAAATATAACGTATTATAGAATGATTACTGGCTCTTTAAGAAGTTATTTCAATTGTGGAGATTGGAGAGTTTACAAAAGTCGTAAGTAGGGAAATAAAAGGAATATTACGACTGTTTTAGGGTGACCTTTATGAAACCCTTTACGACCGAATCAAAGTGGCATCAACAGTTACTCCCTCTTTCTCCTTTTTATTTTTGTTTGTATTCTACACCAGGTGAAGTGTCCTCGAATATGTAAATAATCCTCGTTCTATTTACCTTATGGATTTCCTTTTCTGTTATGGACTAAGGTGTTTTTAATAAATCTAATTATCTTATTCCATATCAATTTTTTCGATTAATACGTTTGAGGAACGTAATGTCCTACAATATTGGTTGACCTCAGTCCGTTCTCAATTATCCTTTCTGAAGTACCTCTTTCTCTTAAATAATGACACCGATTTTGTATGAAAGGATATTCATCCGAGACCGTTGAGACCATTCTTTTATCAAAAACCTTGTTTCATGTGAAATAGAAAAGACGGAAGTAAAGACATATAACCAAAGAAGTAAACACTCGTTAGTGAGGGATATTAAAGGGGTTTAAATGGGAAGGGGGTCCAAGGGGTAACAAAAGGGTATATGTAAATTGTTTACGGGTAAACAAGTTCTCACATTCTCAGATAGGATTGAAGAGTATAAGAGTGAAAGGTCATTTAGAAGGCTCTTAGTAAATAGACCAGAGTTACTCTTAGTCTTCTGTCTTTTAGTACAAATAGACTAATTTCGTTAGATATGTTTAGATAATTTTTTTTATCGAAATTAGAAGGGACATTTATTAGTGACTACCGAAACTGATATTCTACATAGTTGAAAACCCCATGGAATCCTCTACGACGGTTAAAATTAACGTTCTACAGTAACTAAAATCCTGTGTGAGTCTAAAGTCCATGCATTATGTACTCCTTTATCCAAATTTTAACTACTTTACGACATAGGTACTACTAATCCGTTCCCCTGTTGTCTACCTCTTTTTATTCTTCAGACACGGAAGTAAAGAACGAATAAATTTATAGTTACCGTGGTTAGGGGGTCTTCAGTTGACAAGGATGACGGTTACTGTTTATTAAATTGTTCATAAACAACTTCCAGACTCTTATATTACTACTTATTTTGGTTATGTCTGACTGGAACTTCCGTAAGTATATTACTACTATTATAACTGTCATTTAAATAATTTTGTTTTGATTGTCAATATTTATTGTTATCCTAACTTTATTAATCAATTTAAAGACTAGTTTGTTTATACCATTACACTCATCGAAATAAATAACTAACTAACTAACTAGTTACAAACTTAGACATTGAACATGTTACGAGTAAAGACTTTTAACATTCTCTCAAATACTTTAGGTTGTGTATATCCTACTTGTAAAATTTTCTACTTATTAGTTTATTTTTCCTGTCTTTATCTAGAAAGGTCCAGAACCCTTCCTATTTCGTACTCCCAACACCACACCTACCTACATGAACCCAAAAAGCTACTGTGTGTGTATGACACTCCTGACAAGGAGTTACGTCTTTTGAGAGGTCAACGAGTTTTACGTCACACAGAGAGAACGACTCTTTGTTTAAAAATGTTAGAGTTCTCTAAGAAGTTTTCCCTTGATCGAGGTTTATTGCTCGAGAACAGAACCTTCTCCCTGTATCAAGGAACCCTCAAATGATGACCCGTCTATCTTTACACAATTTCTACCTTGAAGAAAGGGAAGAGAAAAGCGAAGTACAAGGGTAGATAGTTGTGAGAAGGGACAGGAGTAAGTCCTTTCAGTCAAAGAATGTTTAAGTGAATGTAAAACATAGACGAATTGAAAATTCTTATTCCGATATACCCCGCCCCCCACCCCCCCTTCTGGAAGTTTAAGATGTGTGGATGTCGGTTGCTTTCTGTTAAACTGGGATTCTAGAGATAAAAAAATAAAAAAACTTTCTTATTCGAAATTTGTATATGATGAGTTCTCTGACGTTTTGGTAGAATGTATCTTGGTAAGTCAATTGAGAAAGACTAAAGAAGTGGAAAATAGGGAGGTCGAAGAAACAAGGATTCCCTCCGTAACTTATTTTGTCGTCTTTTTCTTTGTCTCTAACCACTGACTATTAACCTTCAGGTATGGTAAAGACAGGAAATAACTCGGGTAGAAAGGTACTTTACAAGGGAACCATAGAGATTAAAAGAACTTCTCTAGAGATCAGAAAGGATAAGATAACAAAAGGAGATAAAGAAACGTGACTAACGACTCCTTCGAAAGAATAGAGAGGAACGATAAGAAAGCTTGAGACGTAAGTTTACCCACATAGAAGGAAAAGAGGAAACGAAAAGCGAGGAGAAGAAAAGAGTCGATAGACATTCCGGAGGGGTCTGTCGGTAAAACGTAAAAACGTAAAGAAAAATAACCCTTACCAGAACTAACGACAGAGGACACGTTACAGTACTTGGAGGTAGGTATCAAGTAGTCCGTGATACAGATAGTCTAGATCAGGGTATTTAGATAAAGAGTGAAGGTGACATATTAGTATACCCCAAACTAAATCCAGTATGGACGTACCAGATCACCAAAAGGGGTGAAAGAAATTAAATTCAGACTTAAGCCGTTATTCCTCAAGTGCTAGACTCGGTGTCAGTCGAGGCAGAATAACAACGACTGACATATCTCGAAGACGGGGATTCTAGAGAAACTTTGTCGTCTTGTCAAATCCCCTTCCATTACATCGTGTCCCCACTATTTATGTCTAAAACCTCGGTCTTTCTAGGCCCTGTGGCTACTCCTGTCAGGATAAGTGATCAAGATGCTGACTTTCCCTTGAAACCTTAAAATTTTAGTCCATGTGACGGAGTGACTCCAGTTTACTCTGTTTATTTTATTTACTAATATTCTATAAACGGTACCATCGTCTAATTACTATTGTTTGTTTCAGTCTTTGTTGCAAACAACACAAATGATACACGGTCGGTGAATAATTCGTCAAATGTACGCAGTAAAATAAATTAATCATATTTGTTCGATACTCTATTTATAATAATAGTGGAAGTAAAATGTCTCCTTCTTGGACTCTATCTCTCGATTGTCTATGAGACATTTCTCATGAGACTATCTGCGGACCCCAGAGTATCATGGATTCTAAGTCCTTAAACTTAAGGATAACGTCTCATTCCTACTCGTTATGTATTAATCTTGAGTCTAAGGGAGCCTCTCGGTGTCCGTATAAATTTTAGTGTTAAATGACAAAAAACACAGAGGTAGTGGATAATACTATGGGTATCATCTGTGAGTTAATGATAAATTACTCGAATAGATTTGACTTTTCTTTTACGAGTGCCAAATAATATCCGGACAAAGAAAGGATCTCCTAAGATTCCATCGTAGACTTCTCTTGTGTAGGGGTAGACCTCCGGTTCTTTTGTTTAAGATAGGTTAAGTGACGATTTAACGTAAAGAGGAAGGTTGGGGTATGAAGTGTGACCGGCTCCACGAGATTACTTTTGTCCGATTCGTTAGGTAGATAGGTGGTTCGTCGCCCCCACGAGGTTTCCGTCTATTTAGAATCTTGGCTCCAAAGTCCGTGATGTGCCGTTACCCTCTTTTCTGACAGTTTGGACGTTGTCCGTCTAATGAGTCGATTGGCAACCCTCGGGTGATTTGTACTGTAAATTTGACAGGAGGTCGTTAGAGTGTGAGATAAGTCCGTACGGAATACATTTAAGGATTAATTATGATCTCTTGGTGTAACGACAGATATAAAAAAATTCTAAGTAAAACTAATATGATAAAACTATGATAAAAATAACTTTTTCTTTAGAAAAAATCCTAAATAAATTCCAAATAAAACTGGTAAAATTTTGAGAAATGACTTTAACAGTCTTGAAACAAAGACGAACCAGTGCTCCGTGCACCCTAGAATCAAGGGGCTGGCCCGTGACTTGATTCACGTGGCTTAGGGACGTCACCTTCCACCTCAGAAGTGGTGACCCGGCGGTCCCCTCGGGGGTGTGACGGAAGATTCATCCTACGTCCCCTCCGTAGAGTGACACACAAAACAGAGGAGTGAGAAGGGGGAAAATCATGAACTGGGTTCTCGTGGTCCGTCTAGTTTCTTCGCTGTTCCGACTTTGACGCGGTCCAGATTACCTCTTAAACATGGGAGAATCGTGTAGAGACTGAGATTATCCGAAGGAAATACTCTTTTATGGTGTAGTCTAAAATTAGTCCCGTCCAAAAGGTTTGTGAACTTGACACTATTATATTATTGGAGAATTGCCGAACTAATCCTTTACACAAAAAACACTGATACTTTCATGTACACGAACGCAGACTAGTACGTCCCGGTACGACCCCGGTCGAGCAGGACAGAGTACTCTTGGAGTGCGCGGGCAGAAACATTCACGTAAGTCGCCGAAGTCCAACCATTGGACTTTAGTCGGTGTTACCGTCACATATGTGGTACTGTGACCGTTTGCGTTGTGGGACCCGACAAGAGAAAAGACCTTTTTAACACGGGTATATAAAGATAGTGACAACGTCTATCTTCTTTCCATGTGTCCGAGAAGTAATTCTGTTAGATTATCATATAGAACAAGTCGTGTTTGTTGTGAGATCTCCCAGTACTGCCTTCGGAGGACCGGGGTTTTATCGATTGACCGTCCGACCCACGTCTTCGGGACCTGCTCCGGTAGAAAGGCAAGAGAAATGTTATGTGACCCCCCGGTGTGACGAATCGACCATTAAGGTTTTTGCTCTTTTTCGGATAAGATTGGAACTACAAAGCATAGTCTCTAAATAATAAGTGTCCACCGATGAAATTTTTGACTACACTCTTTGGAAGTTGTTTTCTGTAGTGATGTCATTTTGGTATTTGTCGTCTTTTTATTTATTTATTTCTTGTATCGTTCTTTTTTCTGTCCTCCCTCGTTGACTTTGTTTTATTTTGACTTCTTTTGTTGGTTTCACCTTCTGTAACTTGAGACTCTAAGGACGTCAGTTCTCTATTTCCCCTCTCTCCTTTCTAAGGAAATATAGACTCTCTACTAGAAGTCTTTTTTTGTTTCAACGGAAGTCGAACTTATCTGTAAATGGTTTACTCCGTACTTCGTCGTAATATGTGCCATATTGGGGGGGTTTGCGTCTACAAGTCATTAATCTAATAGTTCATATACGACTTGTACATTGTATGTTTTACTTCTAGACTATCAGAAAAATAATAAAACAAGTATAATAAAAATGACAACGGTCTAATCGAAATCTGATCGGAGGTAGTAGGAAGAGTAGAATTTCGGTAACCCTTGAGACGAGATCTCGACTAATTTTTTCCTACACCATCCTTCTCCCTTTTCCGTTCAACCCTCCTGATTGTCCTCTCCTCCGAAGTACCTCCAAGAATGTCCCTAAGGAAGTAGGTCAATCTTTTTGTAGACTTCACGTTGAGAAGAGACACGTCAGGTCAGAGGGTCGAAACGGGAAAAAGTCAAATGTGACCAGTCATGACTAAGTCCTACTCGTTAAAAAACAACAACAACAACGTTTCTACTTTCTACGAATTTCGTCCTTCCCTAAATAGACTGGGACCTCACTTTAGTGACTAAAGATGTCAATCTGGTTTGGGAATCTCTGTTGAAACACACAAGAGGACGACTTCTTCCTCAGAAAAAGAGACATAGTGGAGATCCAGCAGTCTGTTCGGACCTTCAAAAGACCACGACGACGATTCAGCGAAGTCAGTATAGGCTGAGACACGCTGGGGTATCTGTCCGTCGGGTGGTCCGAGGCGGCAGGGACCCTAAGAGGTCCGTTCTTGTGACCTCACCATTACTGTCCTTTGAGGATTAAATGTTTTGTCATCAAAAACCTCCATCGTAATTAACTGTATTCAACACCAGAATGTTACTAGGGTTTATATGTAAGGATAATTAATATGTGTCACCAACGCGAATGCGGGTGGTTATAGTACTAAGGATGTACTGTCGGGATTCATCCTCTTCCGTTTAGAGACACGAGATACGAAAATAGAGGAGAAGAGGACCGACTGGTTTGGATAAGGGTAGGTAGTCACTAAAGGTTTCTTTTGAGAAACCTTTTCTCAAGAAGAGAAAGACCCTTCTTTACTTGTTACTCAAAGTTGTCGTTTTATAATTTATAACTGACCTTACACTATTAATCGGATTATAAGATTAACTACACACCATTGGTCTTGATCAAGTAAATTATTACGTCCAAGTCCGACGGTTTCATGAATTTTACGTGGTTTAAAACCTTGATATAATTTGTATTATGTCTGAAAGAGACTACAAAACCTTCCATATTATTCTAGGGTCTTCTGTAGTCCCTTTTGAAGTCCCATGTAAAAGATAACGTTGTGTCGACATACTTACACGGTCACTTCACTTACAAAATCGATTGTTTTATTTTTCAAAAATCGTTCTAGTTCCTCGATAAACCATCAAAAAAACCAAACAAAACAAAATGTAACTTCAAGCGAGGATAATGTAGTAACTGAGATCAAGGTGAAAGGGAAATTAACTGAAACTAGTTGTAAATATTCGAAAATGGGTTCTGTGTTTTAGCGTATTGTAGTCGTTTCGTTTACTGTGTCATTTGACGTTGGTTCCTTGTGTCTTTAAAGAATTGCGAGTAAAGTAACAGGGAAGGACAGTTTTATCGTGAATGGTTTTTTAACAAAATTTAGATTCTTTTTTTTTTCATCTTTCGTAACCTTTTCATACTGTGGTTTATCTTTCTTAATATTTTATCTCGACAACTACGTGGTTGAGTGTCGAAGAAAAAATCAGATGTTCCACTCCGTTAATGATCCACAGTAGTACAATATAAATAAACCTCGGTTCGTTTCTATCCCTCTTTGTGTTAAACTTACTTTAGAACTACAAGAACACCCGAGACATTTATGTGCCTAGTCACATAAAAGGGTAAGTCAAACAGTCACAAACCAGAGAGGAATCGGGTAAACGTGTTTGATTTTCCTAAAAGGTCTGTGCATTTGTTTATTGTCATTCTCATTGACAGACCAATGGACAGTCCTTAAGGTCCATTTGGAGGTTTGGTGTTTTTCTGGGAAACCGTTGGTCCAGGGTGACATCACAAAATTTTCTCGGGGTGAATTCGGTCGTCTGTAGAGGGAATCGTTTACGTGTGGTAGGGGACGACGGTCGAGATTCTCGTTATCTTGACTGGAAGTCTCCTCTCTACACTCTGACGTCCTGCATAGGTACCTGTAAAAGATAGACTCTGTCCAAGAAAAGACTGTGCACGTGGTCAAGTCCCGGAGAGTGAAGCACCCAGTCAGCTCCATTCCTTACTAGCACACCTCGCAGGAGTAGAACTATCGCTATGAAGATCCTCTTTTCTGTTTTTTCCTTTTTTTCGTACTCACGAACGGTTCCCATGGCGAGACTTGAAGTGCAAGAGTGAAGTAAATGTCCCGTGTCGCGTGTAGATAGCGACTGCAGCGGGTTGTCCGAAACGACGTCAGGGAAACCCACCCGTGTATTGGATCCAGTTGCCGTTCGGTGCGACTTGGTTGGTAGTCACGGTTGGTTACGACTACTGAACAGAAACGGATATCACATGATAGAGAGAAATATTTTGTATCTTCGCACTATTGTTTACTGTGTATCCACTCCTCCATAGGGAGGTTTCCTAGTTTTATCGATTTATACACGATTTTTAAAATCCAGTTCCTACCTTTTAATTTTTTTTTTTCATGTCTCGTTCTTCTGTCTTAAGACTACGTTGGTCAACCCCTTAGATTAAAACTAAGTCTTTCGTACTTTCAACATTCAAAAGATCCTTTATTCCCTTTTAAAGACGGTGGACGTAACAACCATAACCGGAGGTTTCTCTCTTATAAAAGAAGGAAAGTATAGGTTCCACCTCTCCTCACAACTAAGCCCAATCAATCTGAGATCCTGTTTCCAAGTGTTAAAGGTTTCTACCTCGAAAGCAAATTTCTTGAATTTTTAGTTCCCCTTTTTTTTTAGACGGACATAGTATAACTCTTCTAAGGGACTCCCCTTTCTCTATTGTCAAGGAAGAAAGAACCAGGGAAAACGAGAAACAGTAGAAGGAAGGTGTACGGACATTATCATTCTCGTAGGAGACAGTCTTCATTCCGGGAGGAGACCCAGAAGGTTCGTGTGGTTTCCTTCGACCGTCTCTCTCTTGTCCCGGTCCCGTTCCGTACGAGACATCTCCCATCCGTGCCGGTACCCAGTTAGAGGTAGAGGTCGGAACCGGACCCGCAGGGTAAGAAGGAAGAGAGAAACGAAGAGTGGGGTAAAGGAAGACTGGATGGGGTGACAATCTCAGAGTAACAAAGTACTCAGAAAGATAATCAGATGAACCCTTTCCTTTTTCCCTTGTGAGATATAGGGTGTACGTTGGGTCGATTACTTTACACTCAAACGGAACAAGAAGGAAAGAAGGGACACTTACCGTTTCCCCAGTAGTCCCCGTCTCCGGGTTTGTAACTGTCTTGTGTTGTCCAGATGGACATTACGGATGGTGAAGGGTCATGGGGAAATAATAGTAGTGGCTGTCGTCCAATGTTTGTTGTGTAAAAGAATGTTTTAGTACGAATGCAAAGAGAGTAAAAATCCACTTTTTGTACTAAAGAATTTATAGTCGAGAGGTCGACTGAGTATTTGACTGTCATTGTTCTCCTTGGTGAGTCCCAACCGTTAAGTTAGACCTCAGGTAAGCATGAGTCTTCAACTAGTAGTAATGAAAATAAAAGGTCCCTCCGAAAGGTGTCACAAGGTTCGAATTATAGTCAAAGTTTTGTTTTTAATGTCGACTGCTACAGTACTTGGTCAAACGTTTCCCGAGAGTAAATAAAGAAAGTGACGTTAAGAAGAATAGATACTACGACGTAAAATGAATACTCTCTTGACTGTAAATCTCTCCAATTCTCCGAACAGGTCCTGGGGGATGTATGACCAGTACTCTCGGTCCTGGGACAGGTCTATTAACCTTAGACTTAGGAAAGAGATGAGAGTATTTCGAGGGGGGTGGGGGTAAGGGTCTTCCTCTACTTTAGGTTCGGATGTCGTCGAACCAAATTTTTTTTTTTCGTGAGATACCTCCTATCTGTTGTTTTACTCCGATCTTGTAAGGACGCGTAATGTTTTATGGTATGAAAATAGAAGGATTGAGATACTTATTAAACCCTTCCAGTAGACTAAATCTTTGTACTTAGTTCGAATTATAAGTAAGACCTAGTCAATACACCACAAACGACCTTCACCTTATTACAGTGTGTGTACGGGTCAAATCGCAGAGACCGAAAGTCGGATGTCGGGGAGGTGCTGAGGAGGGCGGAGAAGTCAAGAGAGAGACCCTCCGCGACGGTAGAGGCGCTAGGGGGCTCGGTCTTTTCATCCTCAGTCACTTAGCGGTAGGAGAGAAAGTGGGGGACGGTAGACGGTTAAGTTATTTAGTGACTCAAATGGAGTAATGACAGAGTCTATCGAGAACTCGGATGAGCCAGGAGGAGAGGGTGGTGGAGGCAATTGGTGACGGGTGCAAGCCCAAACGTCGAGAGTCGACCTGGGGTCGTTGTCGGAGACCTGACCTGTCTGACGGCGACTCCAACGGGGAAAGGGTAAGTAGGACCGGTGTCCCCAGGGGTTGGGAGCCCGGTGTCTGTTTATCGTCAGAATACCTGACAACCTTTGCCCCAGCGTGTTGTCTTCCCTCGCCGGACGTTCGTGCACTTGGAAGCAGACACAAACGCCGACGGGGGGTAGCGGACACAATGACGGACTCGCGGTGGAGGACGGCCCAGTCTCCGTCCTATTAGTCCAGTGCACGAACTTAGTAGGACTTTGGAAGGGGTGGGGTCGGGTCGGGTCACTTTTTTACAGAAGGTGTTTTGACCGGGGACACGGGTTTGCCAATTCCTACTGGAGACATGTATACGGTTCCCCGACCGAAAGACTTAGAATGTCACTGGAGTCCCTGAGGGTGACTGGTGCACTGTCTCGAGTTCGAAGGAAAGGAGTACTATTCACTGGGGGTTGTGGTGATGTACTCGACTCAGGGGTGATCACGACTTGAGGACACAGAGTGGTGAGAATGGCGTCCCGATACCTTATTTGTATTTGTATAGTAATGGAAGTCAAAATTTCCTGAAAAATTTTTTAACAATCTATGTGTATTTTAAATGGTAGACTTGACAAAATTCGTATACTTTCACACAATGAGCGAGTCAACACAGACTGACGCTAGGGTGCTTGACATCGGTCGGTCCGAGGAGACAGGTACCTTAAAAGGTCCGTTCTTATGACGTCACCCAACGGTAAGGGAAGAGGTCCCCTAGAATAGTTGAGTCCTTAGGTTGGACCCAGAGGACGTAACGTCCGTCTAAGAGATAATAGACTCGGTGATCCCGTCGGGGAAAATACACATATCAAGTCATTATGATTCAAATAAGTGTGACTACATATTGGCTAGAAGTCTAAAGTAGAACGTTTTAATTTTGAGAAATGAGTAATTTGTTGAGTCGTAAAAGAGTGGATGTCGGGGACCGTTGGGAGTAAGATGAAAGACAAATATATTTAAACTGATAAGATACTGGTAAGGTGGAACATAGTAACCTTAGTGTACCACAAACGAAGAGTACTGCCCAAATGAAGAATTACGGAAGTTCACAGGAGGTACAACATCGTCTCCTGTCCTAAAGGAAGAAAAGTTCCGACTTATCATAGGGTAACACACATATGTGGTGTAAAACAAAGAAGTAGGTAGACATCTACTCGACAACTAACGAAGTTGGAGAACCGATAACACCCATTCCGATAATACTTGTACGTAAATGTTTTTGTACAAACCTTGATACGAAAGTTAATAAAACCTCTCTATGGGTCTTCATCTTAACGATCTAGTATACCGTTAAGGTAAAAATCAAAAAACTCCTTAAAAAATTCGAAATTTTTGAAATTGTATACATTTCGGTATAAGTACAGTGAGTAGTGTCGGTCCTTCCCGAACACAAGATGTTGGATTTATAGGTTCTTGTGGTTTTCATTTTAAAACGTTTCAATTTGACTAATATCTTCGAGGAGTTTCTAAGAACGTCATTCTAAGTCGACCATATCTCTTTCTAAAGTAAGTATTTTTACATGTAGAGTGACTTAACAAACCGCCTTATTTAGTCCTGTGTCTCTCTATTATTTGAACCAATTTGAATGTACAATGACATTTCTTGAATAAATTAATAAAGGTATTTTAATTCTGGGTTAAACTTCTCGCTATGTCCGAATTTAATCTGATATTTGTGTTAGAACTACGAGTTAATTACGAAATAGTCATTTTTAACAAGTAGAATTGTAAGTAACTAGGAGACCTGAGTTAGAACTGTAATGGAAAAGAGTCTTCGAAAGTACTTTGCGTTTAGGCTCCAAAACACCCACAAGGGTATCGACGGATATGAGGGGTTTGGTATTGAAAATAGTACGATATACTAAGACATATAAGCCTCAAAAATGTAACGTGATATTCAAAGACACTCTTGTCCCCGGTAAATCCAGATCAAATAGGGGTATAGACGTCCGGAAATTGGTTTACGGACCGTGTATACGAGTTATTGATAAATAACTTATTTCAATACTGACTGTTAATTTGTTTAACTACTTAACCCATATTGGACGAGTTCGATGGTTCATTAAGACCGAGGACTTACGTTGGAGAAAGTAACACTTTGTAACAGTCGAGTCCGAATTCGTTTTTGTCTGGTGTAGTAACCTGACTGTGTCAGAATTTCCTATAGTCTAAGAATTCGTAGTATATAGAGAGTGGTGTAGAAAGGAAAGTCATTATATACGATTCTTGGGTTTGACTTACACTTGGTCAAGAACTGGAACTCTTCCGATGTTTAATGGTTCATTTATTATGTGTACACGTCGATTCAGTGTACGTGTCACTATTGTTGACATAATGACTCACATTTGACTCAAGACACATGTGTTGACATAATGACTCATTTTTGTCAAAATGACTCACATTTACCTCTTTACCCATTAGTTGTCGAGACTTCGAAAGGTCTTACTTTCTCCTAGATCTTACTATTATCTTTCTTTGACGCCGAAATAACTGATACGGTTTCGGAAACTGACACACCTAGTATTGTTTGACCTTTTAAGAATTTCCCTACCCTTATGGTCAGGTGGAATGGACGGAGGACTTTTTATACGTACGTCCAGTTCTTCGTTGTCAATCTTGACCTGTACCTTGTTATCTGACCAAGGTGTAGCCCTTTCCTCATGTAGTTCCCACATATAACAGTGGGACGAATAAATTGAATATACGTCTCATGTAGTACTCTTTACCACCCGACCTCCTTCGTGTTCGACCTTAGTTCTAACGGTCCTCTTTATAGTTATTGGAGTCTATACGTCTACTATGGTGAGAATACCGTCTTTCATTTCTTCTTTATTTCTAGGAGAACTACTTTCACTTTCTCCTCTCACTTTGTCAACCGAACTCCGAGTTGTAAGTCTTTTGATTCTGGACCAGAGTAGCGAAGTGCCGTTATCTACCCCTTTGTCCCCTTTGTCACTCTCTGAAATAAAAGAGTCCGAGGTTTTAGTGACGTCTACCACTGACATCGGTACTTTAATTTTCGGTGAACGAGGAACCTTCTTTTCGATACTGATAGGATCTTACCTGTCCCTCCCGACCGCACGACACTAAGTACCCCAACGTTTCTCAGTCTGTGCTGACTCACTGACTTGACTTGACTTGACTTGGCTTGGATCTGTCGTATAATTTTTCGTCTCTACGATGAAACGGCTGTTTCCAGGTAGATCAGTTTCGATACGAAAAAGGTCATCAGTTCATACCTACACTGTTAACCTGATATTTCTTTCGACTCTTGATTTCTTGCCTAAGAAAACTTAACACCACAAAGTCTTCTGAGAACTCTCAGGGAACTCGACGTTCCTCTAGGTTGGTCAGGTAGGATTTCCTTTAGTTGGGACTTATAAGTAACCTTCCTGACTACGACTTCGTCTTTGAGGTTATGAAACCGGTGGACTACGTTTCTTAACTGTGACCTTTTCTGGGACTACGACACTTTCTAACTTCTGTCCTCCTATTCCCTCGTTGTCTCCTACTCTACGAACCCACCGTAGTGGTTGAGTCACCTGGCCTTAAACTCATTTGAGACCCTCTATCACGTCCTGTCCCTTCGGACCGCACGACGTCAGGTACCCCAGCGTTTCTCAGTCTGTGCTAAATCACTGACTTGTTCTCTGGATTTGTTATGAGGAGGACCATGGTCTGTTCACCAGGAGGAGGAAATAAAAAGGTCAAAAGAGGTTCTCTACTGATTCGTTTTCTACTGTTCTTGGTCACTCTCCACGGCACAAATTGAGTTTGTGGTCGGAGGTCTCCTTAGTGAGACTGTACCAAACCTTCTTAGAGAGACGAATCTAAATTGAAGTCGATATTGTTTTTTTTCCAAAAAGACATGATGATTTTAATGATAATTATAATTGTAATAATTGTTTTTATGATTAAGATTGTACTTACCATTATAATTTTGGTAATTATTATTAAGTAGACGTTACGTCCTCTGGACCCAAGCTAGGGACCCTACCCTTCTGTGGGACCTCTTCCCTTTCCGATGGGTGAGGTCATAAGACCGGACCTCTTACGGTACCTGATGTGTCAGGTACCACAGTTTTTCTTAGTCTGTGCTGGCTCGTTGAATGTAAAAGTAAAATTACAAAGTCCTTGATACGATTTACGAAATGTGTGTAGTAATGTAGACCCTCTAACCACAATGTTAAAGGTAGTGGAGTCCGAACCAGTCTACCCGTAAAAAAAGGTTCGAATGTATGGTTCGTTTGGTCCTAAGTTTGTGTTCAGACTGAGACCTCGATCTCGTGAATGAATTTATAAGAAGATTTGATTAATCCTGAGTTTCTAGAATTCTCTGATTAATATAGAAGTCCTTTATATTGATAGTCCTTTAGAAGTTCTCAGTAGACTGTTCCCTCTAATTTGGTAAGACGTTCTCCAGTTTAGGGCTAAATTCTTAACCGAGGTATGTCTACTTGAATAGTTATAAACGTTTCCTCTTTATGTCTGTGTCTGTGTCTCTTGTTTGTGTACCCGTGGTGTCCCCCTTTCTCCCGTCCTACTTGACCCTCTGACCCCAACCGTGTATTGGTGAGACACATATTTTATCCATTGACTACTCTTGGACGACATGTCGTGTCACGAATACGACGAGTCACGAGACACCACTGGATTTGCCCTTCCTTTAGGTTTTTTCTCCTCTATGTACATACGTATGTCGACTAAGTGAAACGACATGTCGTCTTTAATTGTACCGTGGTATTTCGTTGATATAAGGTTGATTTTTTTTTTTTTTTTCTTAGTCGCGATTACAAGACCCGTTGAGACTCAGAAGAGAGTAAGGTCCCGAACAGAGAATCAGTGACTACGGTCTGACGCGTTGCAACTCCCAAAGACGTAAAGGAAATTTTCCTCCCAGTGACTCCTTCCGGAGACGAAACTACCTGTACGGAAGAAAAGGAGGGGAGTCGAGTCGGGTGACCTCCCCGGAGACCCTGTTGTCTTGAAAACATTTGGCTAAGATACAAGAGAGGATCGAGGTTGCCCTTGATCCGTCTTCACGAGTCCGGTCTCTTCTTAAATACAAGAAGGGATTATTATTAAATATAAGGGACAACATCGAGTAAAACAGGGAGTAGAGACCTTTAGGTACGGGAAGGGGTAAGACTTTAAATTGAAGGTGGGGACGTAAGGAAAGAGTCCGTTTAAAAAAGTCCAGGACCTATTAGTCTGACTTACAGTAAGAGAGAATCTTTGTAAGCGACTGACTGACAATTCCAACCTTCCTACAAGAAAGAAATCCGAGGGTCGGAGAACTACTTTCACTTTCTCCTGTCACTTTTTCAACCGAACTCCGAGTTGTAAGTCTTTTGATTCTAGTGCCCTAGACTAGGGTAGTGAAGTACCGTTTATCTACCCCTCTATCACCTTTGTCACTGTCTGAAGTAAAACCCCCGAGGTTTTAGTGACGTCTACCACTAACGTCGGTACTTTAATTTTCTACGAACGAGGAACTTTCTTTTTAATATTGGTTGGATCTGTCGTATAAATTTTCGTGTCTGTAATGAAACGGTTGTTTCCAGGTAGATCAATTTCGATACCAAAAAGGTCACCAGTACATACCTGCACTCTCAACCAGATATTTCTTTCGACTCGTGGCTTCTTGACTACGAAAACTTGACACCACAACCTCTTCTGAGAACTCTCAGGGAACCTGACGTTCCTCTAGGTTGGTCAGGTGGGATTTCCTCTTGTCAGGACTTATAAGTATCCTTCCTGACTACGACTTCGACTTTGAGGTTATGAAACCAGTGGACTACTTGAATGAGGAACCTTTTCTAGGACTACGACCCTTTATAACTTCCGTCCTCCTCTTCCCCTGTTATCTCTTACTCCACCGAACTACGGTAGTGGATTAGTTACTTGTACTCAAACTCATTTGAAACCCTCAACCACTACCTGTCCCTCCGGACCGCACGACGTCAAGTACCCCAGTGTTTCTCAGTCTGTGCGGACTCGATGATTTGGTTTGACTTGACTCCCAAGATGTGTCAAAGGACGATAATTTATTGTCGAGATTCGGTGTTACTGAACAGACACACAGACAGAGAGGATGACCGGGTACTCGTGAAGACTCGTCTCTGCCTCAACTCTGTCCGGACCCTGGACCCTGGGAGACGACGTCACAACGTTTCGAATGTGGACCTGTATTGAAAGGAGTTCGATGTTATATGTTTCTGATATACCCTGAGTTTTGTTGGCACACGTACCCTGTTTTCTATGTGTCTGGTTTATTTTGGTGACGGTAAAGACTTCTCGACCCTCAGTTTTTTGACCCGCAGACCTTTTTTTCGTCCCGTAACGCACACGGGGAGACGTGAGTTGTTGGTGTTTTCGCACCCGGTTGGTAGAGTCGGTGGCGGAGCCGAGTTGGGGACCTGTGTAAGATGGGCGTAGCGTACATTCCTTGATCGAACGGGGATAGCTCCCTCGCTTGTTCGCTTGGACAATGAACTAAAACGAGGACTCGAGTCAGCGGGTCAGCACAGACTGAGACACTGGGGTGCCTGACATCGGGCGGTCCGAGGAGACAGGTACCTTAAAAGACCTCACCCAACGGTAAAGGATGAGGTCCCCTAGAAGGGTGGGGTCCCTTACTTGGACTCCGAAGACGAACCGTCCCGCCCCCCACCACTACCAAAAATGGTGACACGGTGGACCCTTCGGCCGTGTTCTCGGGACTACTTCGGAACCGACTTGAAGACCAGACCGGAGAACAGTTAAAGACGACTAATCCCTTCCGGTTCTTGGCACAAGTCATAGTCTCAGTATCAGTAGCGTTAGAGGTCACCTGGTATCATTCTGTACATCTTTGGCTGCTTACACTGTAATTGACTTCATCTGAAGTCAGTAGACTCGTTATTATACTAGTTGGACTACTTTGTCGGGAGGGTCGACTTAGTAGTACGCGAGTATGACCGTAAGAATAAGACGGTGGCCCGGGAGGGCACACCTACCGGTGCTGACCTAGTTTAAGACGAGTGACGGAAGACAACTCCGGACACACTCAGTCTTGGTAGGGCTCAAAGGGTCCTAAGGTTGCGTCCAAGGACGTTCGTAGACCAGGTAGGGACCCTCCAAGACGTTCCAAACCTTCTACTGCGACGTACCCGTTCCACATATTATCGACTCCCTCTTCAGTGTTTAAAAAGTTCCGGAGTATTTATTTTAGGGCTCAGATCACGACAAAGACGTTATTTTTCACGAGACGAAGGGGGACCGACGTCCTCGACCGTGACAAGACTGCTTTCTGCTCAGTTTACGACACTCTTGGTCTTATACAAACACACGAGAACTTTCCCTTCACACGCTCTCACGGAAACAACAAACCAGCGCGTTTGTACGGGCTGAGAAACGCTGGGGTACTTGACTTCGTGTGGTTCGGAGGGACAGGAAATGATAGAGGGTCTCGGACGAGTTTGAGTACAGACAACTCGACCACTACAGTAGGTCGGTAGAGTAGGAGACAGTGGAGAAAGAGGAGGACGGGAGTTAGAAAAGGTCGTAGTTCCAGAAAAGGTCACTCAGCCGAGAAGCGTAGTCCCCGGTTTTAGGACCTCGAAGTCGAAGTCGTAGTCAGGAAAGCAACTTATAAGTCCCGACTAGAAATCCTACCTGACCAACCTAGAGGGACGACAGGTTCCCTGAGACTTCTCAGAAGAGGTTGTCGCGTTAAGTTTTCGTAGTCAAGAAGTCGGGAGTCAGAAATACCAGGTTGAGTTTCAATTATTTACAACACGTGAAAAGTTTCTCACAATATGTTTCATAGGGTAAATTCTGACTGTCGTTGTGACGCTTCGCGCATGTTTGAATTCCGTTCTAATGTCGAAGGACGTGTTTTGGACTGTAAATCATTTACGAGTTTTGGAGAACCAAAGGACGGAAGACAATTATATCGTTGTCTATCGTAGGAAACACAGTTCAGAATTGAGTCGGAGACATTAGATGCAAGAAACTCCGGTCCTTGGAGACGGTAGACAGACAGAGGACGTCTCGGAGTCCGGTCTTGTTCCCGGTGTATCACACACGAGTTATCCGGACCGACTGACGTATGACGGTGACCTTCTTCAGGGAGTCGAAATTTTTACACATCTTCTCTTCGTGACTAAAAGTCTCTTCGTACTTCAGTGAATCTTTCAATTTGTATTTATCGTCAGAACGTTTCTCACTACTTGGAGATTCTTTTTTCACTCACTTCGAGTCTTTTGTCTTTTTTTTTTTTTTCTCACTCCTTTCATCAGAGTTTGTTACTTAATATACTTTTGTTTCCCAAAAGGAAAGAAGAGTTCTGACACATTCAAAGAGAAAGTTTTGTCGCATAAGAATAGGTCCGGAACGGAGGTGGTAGAATAAAACTCCTTTTAGAAAACGAATTATTTACCGACAAATTCCCTGAAATAAGTAGTCCTGAACCCGTCATACATCGATCGGTCGGGAGAAAAGGTCAAAGAAGGAAGAAGGTACTACAGGATCGGTTAGACACTGGGTTCTGAGTAGGAGTAATGGTACGGAAACTGTAGGAGAGAGTTTGAGTGACGGAGGGAAGACCTCCCTTTTGTGCCTGTCTTCTTTCTCCTTTTTCTCTCTTCTATTTTCTTACAAATTTCGTAACTCGTCCAATCACACCTATAAACGCAGAAATAAAACTTTATGTCAGAGATCGTAAACCTGATGTCGTCCCAAGAGAAAGGGGAAAAGTAGTAAAGACAGGTGGTAGGGTTTGATAAGAAGGTCTTGTCAACGTACCTGTAACGTTTAGACCTCCTCCCCCTAAATCTCTCCTCGTTTTACCCTTCTCGACTGAGTAACCTTTTCTGGGACTACGACCCTTTCTAACTCCCGTCCTCCTCTTCCCCTACTGTCTCCTACTCTACCGACCTACCGTAGTGGCTGAGCTACCTGTACCCAAACCTACCTGAGGTCCTCAACCACTACCTGTCCCTCCGGACCGTACGACGCTAAGTACCCCAGCGTTTCTCAGCCTGTGTTGACTCGCTGACTTGACTTGACTTGACTAACGGACTTGACTTGACTTTTGGCCTCCTCCTTCCCGTTCTGTCTTTATGGATTAAACGGGGAAATGAAGGAGGGCCTCCGGAGGACTGAAGTCACAAGTCAGTGGACCAGCACAGGTCGAGAAACGCCAGGGTACAAAGGGTCCGTCTCGGGCGGTCCGAGGAGACAGGTACCTTAAAGGGTCTATTCTTGTGATCTCGCCTGACGGTAAAGGATGAGACTCGTCTAATCCCGTCCCCAGGGGTCGGAGACCCTAGATTACGGGTTACTCGACTCCACCCCGACTACATTATTATTATCTTTATTTCACGTGTTATTTACGTTACGGGAACTTAGTAGGACTTTGGTGTGGAAGGGGTGGGCAGGTACCCTTTTAATAGAACGTACTTTGGTCAGAGACCACGGATTTTACAACCCCCGGCGATCTAATACCTTAAGGGGAGGCACATAGAGTGGCGAGGGACGAATGGTCCTAAAGTCCCACGGACATAAGTGAAAAGTATTTTGAGTAGTATAAAATTTAAATGTAAAGAAAGACACTAGTAAACGAATGACAGACGAAGGAGAAAATTTAGTTTTGGAACTACCCCCGACTGTGGGACGGACGAACCAAGTGATGAGTGGAGACCATAGACGATGCACCGTCCAAGAGCTGGTTGTGAGTGACTTATTTATCATCAGACCCCGGTTTAGAGAGACGTTTTAGGCAATGAGTTTCTCGATTATTTTCACCCAGTCTCTTTCATCGTAGGTGCATATATATAATGGTAATTTTATTCTATCGACGATATATTGTGTTCCTGGGATCGGACTACGAGACCCAACCACCCTCCTCCCTTCCCTTCCTCAACCATATACGTGTTAATACCAAACGTGACGACATCACATCTTCGGCTATGGGGTAACATTAGAAGGAGGTCAATTTTTTATTTATTTTCTATTTTTTTTCACCCAGCTTCGAGTCACTACTGGCTAAGGTGTGTCTAGAAGGGGTTCACTTCAATAGGAAGTTTTTTTTACTTCACTAGGTGCTACCCGTTATGTCGATTGGGTTTCCTGTAAACTTTCTCCTTAAAAAGCTTCTGTCCTCGTCCTACATTCACTTCCCTGACTGCACTCCCTACTTTTCGTGAGGGTCCACGAGATAAACTTAAAAAAGTTTGTTTGAGGGATTACTTTCCTTTATGTAAGAATGAAAAACGGTGTTTCTCGTCCTGTTCGGTCCTACAATTAATTTAATGTTTAGTCGACAGTCGAACGTCGACTGACTCGAAACACACGAAGGTTCGTTGTAGTCTATAAAATTTGGGAGACATTAATGGATGTTACTTCCTCGACGGTCCTTCTTACGAAAGTACTTATAAATTGGCTAGAATTCTAGGAAAAATTTCTTGACTACTAAATTTATTAGAACTCTCCTGAACGAGGTCGAGTCACGACGGGAGATCGACAATTGACTTCAACGTCCTTTACCTCGAACCGTTCGAAGTAGAGGATTTTGAGTCTCGATGGGTCCCCTCCGGTCCGAGAGGGTCGTATCCAGTAATATGCTGATCTGTCGGACTCAAGAGAGTCTTACCCTGGTGTGTGGATACTAAACCCTTTTACTACCCACACCTTGACATTTTACGTAAACATGGGCTACAGTGTATTACGTCCAAAGATAAATATAAAACCCGAAGGGACCACCGAGTCCCTATTTCTTAGTTAGACGGTCACGTCCTCTACGATCAAGGTAGGGGTTCAGTCCTTCTAGGGGACCTCTTCTTTTGTCGTTGGGGAAGTCATAAGAACGAACCCCTTAGGGTGCCTCTTTGGTCCACGCGACGTCAGGTACCCCAGCGTTTCGTAGCAGCCTGAATCGTTCATTTGTTGTTATAAATACTAAATGTTTCGTGAGAGTCTTCGTAACCGGGTTCATTGAACGAGTTCTTAACTCTTTTTCTTCCATGACAGTGGGAAAGGTTTACTCTTTTGTCCTAGTCTCTCAGAGGTTTGACAATTTGTTTACCGTTTCGTCCCAAAGTTTGACTGTATCGGTCGACTCAGGTTCTCCGTCGGGTTAAGTCACGTTACACGTATTTAAGACCGTAATCTTTATGCCCAAGTTTAGAACGTTGTAAACAGTTCAACGACCATAGAGACTCGAAGTTAACTGACTTCGATATTTGACCCTTAATGTCCTGGTTAGACCATCTTTATACTCGTGACCTACTCTGTGCCGTGACGACCGTGCATCATCGATGAACTACTTTGACTTACAAGAGGAAGACCTTGACAGTACAAAACATGAAACGTCCAGACCGTAGTACTTTGGACTCCTCCGGACACTCACTTGAGAGGTCTGAATTATGACAGTCGTCTTACCTTTGGTCACACTTACCAGTAAACATCGAAGATTTATACTGAGAGTTGCAGGAGAAGGAATCAGGGAGTAAGATCTTATTGAAAGATTTTGGAGTCAATATCTCATCACCGATTCTCATGTCAAAAATCTCTCTGACAGACCTAGTTAAAGGTCAAGATGGTACATGATGTACTGGAACCCATTGAATAGTTGAAGACACTCTGAACTATTAGATTAGACATTTTACCTTGATCCGGAAGTGTCTCAAAGACTCTTTGAGTTCACTCTATTATGTACCTTCGGTGAATCTTGTCACAGACACTGGATCATTCACCTGGGAATTACAATCGATACTAATAAGATAACATTGTAATCTAAAAAAATAATGTTTTTCAAACCTTTATATTTTGTATCAATTGACTTCCCCTTTTTTTACATCGAAAAAAAAAAAATAAGAGTTCAAAAAGGATTCGGACGTTAATGTCGAAAAGGGCGATGAGATATTGTACCTCTGAGACACGAGATGAGAATCTCGAGAGAACTGGGGTGTTTCGTGAAAAGTTGGACGGAAATACAGTAGAAGTTCGTACTGTTGGAAGACCGGAAAGGGTTTGGTAGAGGTGAGTTGAGTCGGACGGGACCGGTAAGGTCGAGGATGATGACATGAGAGGAGAGTTAGAAAAGTAGATTGTTCTTAAATGAAGATCAATTTTTTATTTATTCGGTACCTCTACGTTATACGTCGTACCACTCATATCAAATTTTATTACAAATAAACTACTGGGTCTCTCTACCATACCCCTCCCTCCGTCCACCCCCCAAGTCCTAACCCTTGTGCACATGTGGGTACCGCCTAAGTACAACTACATACCATTTTGGTTATGTCATAACATTTCGTTTTATTTTTAATTAATTAATTAAATTTTTTTTCTTAAAGAACTCGTGGATGATACGTGGTCAGTAAAATTCATGATTCCTATGTTGTCACTTCTCCTTTCTGTGTAGGGGAAGGAAACAAAACAAAAAAAAAAAAAAAGTTATAAATGAATAAACCGACGTAAACCAGCCAGACAACCGTCGTGTGTCCTAGAAACTATCACAGTACACTCTAGGAAATGACACTGCGTACTTTTAAGATCCACACCACGTCTCCGAGTCATCGACACCGAGTGACGGAATCAACGAAGGGTCGTAAACCCTAAAAGGACCCGGTCCCTGGTTCGGACCCAGGGGACGTGACGTTCCACGGAAGAATTGGTGCCCTGGTGGTGTCTTCAGACGGACACGAACCGAGAACTGCAGAAGTGAAGGAGATTATTGGAAGGGTTAATAGAGAGTGGACCGATAACGCGTTGGACTTTTGAGTTGAGTCTATTCTACAGAAGTACCTACGAAAGTGACCTGTGTGTCCACTGCGACAAAGGAAAGGGACCCGAGTGTATTGAGGGTTTGGACCTCTTTAGAAAAAAAATTTCGTATATACATGGACTAAAAGAGTACTCTTGTATTTGTGAGGAAGTAATAACATTGTGGTCGTCGTTTATAAGACGCACCCTGAGACTTCCACGAATTCTTTACAAAGACTTGATTTGATGTGGGGCACGTCTATATTTAAGGATCCTGAGAACGCATCAGGTGGTGTGGACCGTGTAAGATTTTTATTTTATATGAGTTCTTTGGACAGACCTCCCATCTCTTCTAGACTAATACCTTGTCGTGGGACAGTCTAAGACTCAGTATTTTGCTCTTTGACCGAGTGTCACGTCGTGTCCATTATTTCACCCCGTCCCAGTACCTTTGACCCAATAAGCTCCAACTCCACATTCCGTAGACCTTCCTTAGTGCATACCACTGAAAGACCTGGTTGTTCAACTCTTGTCCTTTTTCATATTGTACGTTCTGTCATTACTTCCTCGGAGAGAGGAAGGGGATGAGACGGTCGGGGCTCAATCTCGTTGATTTCTTCGTGTTGGTATTTTCTCCAGTGGGGTTCATCAGAGTGGACTCTAAGAGGTTTGGGTCTGGTCGTCGACCCGTGTGTGTGGTCACATAGTCGGGACTATCCGTGTTATTTTATGTGATTTCACACTAGTGAGTGGCTCTCGGTCTGTAGGACCTTACACTTCAGTTCACCCGGAATCCTTCGTAGAGATGTTTGTTTCCATCACCTCCACTACCTTAAGGTCAACTCGATAAAGTTTAAGATTTTCTACTACGACACTTTCACGACGTGAGTTATACGATCGTTTAGACCTTTTGAGTCGTCACCGGTGTCCTGACCTTTTCCAGTCAAAAGTAAGGTTAATGTTTCTTTCCGTTACGGTTTCTTACGAGTTTCATGGTGTGTTGACGTGAGTAGAGTGTACGATCATTTCATTACGAGTTTTAAGAGGTTCGGACCGAAGTCGTTATGCACTTGGCACTTGGAGGTCTACAAGTTCGACCAAAATCTTTTCCGTCTCCTTGGTCTCTAGTTTAACGGTTGTAGGTGACCTAGTAGTTTTTTCATTCTCTCAAGGTTTTTTTGTAGATAAAGACGAAATAACTGATACGGTTTCGGAAACTGACACACCTAGTGTTTTTTGACACCTTTTAAGACTTTCTCTACCCTTATGGTCTAGTGGACTGGACGGAGAACTTTTTGGATATACGTCAAGGCCTTCGTTGTCAATCTTGACCTGTACCTTGTTGTCTGACCAAGGTTTATCCTTTTCCTCATACAGTTCCGACATATAACAATGGGACAAATAAATTGAATATACGTNAAGACTTTCTCTACCCTTATGGTCTGGTGGACTGGACGGAGAACTTTTTGGATATACGTCAAGGCCTTCGTTGTCAATCTTGACCTGTACCTTGTTGTCTGACCAAGGTTTATCCTTTTCCTCATACAGTTCCGACATATAACAATGGGACAAATAAATTGAATATACGTCTCATGTAGTACTCTTTACAACCCGACCTTCTTCATGTTCGACCCTAGTTCTAACGGCCCTCTTTATAGTTATTGGAGTCTATACGTCTACTGTAGTGGGAATACCGTCTTTCACTTATCCTTGAGTTTTCGGAAACTTATTTCCCTTTCTCCTCTCAGTTTTTCAACCGAATTTCGAGTTGTAAGTCTTTTGGTTCCAGTACCGTAGGTCAGGGTAGTGAAGTACCGTTTATCTACTTCTTTGTCACCTTTGTCACCGACTGAAATAAAACCCCCCGAGGTCTTAGTGACGTCTACCACTAACGTCGGTACTTTAATTTTCTGCGAATGAGGAACCTTCCTTTCAATACTGGTTGGATCTATCGTATAATCTTTCGTCTCTATAATGAAACGGTTTTTTCCAGGTAGATCAGTTCCGATACCAAAAAGGTTGCCAGTACATACCTACACTCTTAACCTGACACTTCTTTCAACTCGCGGCTCCTTAACTACCAAAACTTGACACACAACTTCTGAGAACAATCAGGGAACCTGACGTTCCTCTAGGTTGGTCAGGTAGGATTTCCTCTGGTCAGGACCCTAAAGTAACCTTCCTGACTACGACTTCGACTTTGAGGTTATGAAACTAGTGGAGTACGATTCTCAACTGAGTAACCTTTTCTGAGACTACGACCCTCCCTAACCCCCGTCCTCCTCTTGCCCTGCTGTCTCCTACTCTACCGACCTACCGTAGTGACTGAGCTACCTGTACTCAAACCCACTAGAGGCCCTCAACCACTACCTGTCCCTCCGGACCGTACGACGCTAAGTACCGCAGCGTTTCTCAGTCTGTACTGACTCGCTGACTTGACTTAACTTGAATTTCAAATACGTCTCGTCCCTTCTTGAGACCTTCGAACGTACGATATAACTGTCACTAATAGAGACCCACTAGTAAGTAAAGTAAAAAACTCGATGTTTACAATGAACCTCTTCTTTTTATCACTTGCGCTATCTCACAGATTCTATGCTAGTTCGTAAATTAAACAACATTACCTCTTCCAGGTCACTTGACGTTCGAAATGTCACTCCCTTTTAAGAGGTCGGGACCTTTTACAAATAATATGCTTAAACCAACTCTATTGAAACCGACTTCCTACGTTCCTACTAACGGTCGAATGTCTACTTCCTCTCCCTCGACTCTTCTTTGTCCCGAACTTCAGTTTAACGAAACAATGGTTCTTTAGTTTCGTTACTAAACCCTTGTTTGAGTTGTTAATCAAACAGGTAAACTTGGTGTTGAAGTTTGTGACAGACTCATTGAGAGGTCCCTATTGACGGCGACCTAAACTCGGTACCGTCATTCTAGAACACCCGTCAGCGACAGACTGAGTTAGGTGGTCGACACGGTGACGAAGTCACAGACGATCACTCTCGGTCGGCAAGTGACGACTTCCGGTCTTCGCACAAGACGAGTCCTACGGACCACGGCTCCTTTCTACTTTACAAATAGAGTCGTGTTGCGAATCGATTCACTGCGTTTGAGGGGTATGGAGGCAAAGGACGCAAATTTAAGGCAAGAAGTATTAGTCGTTACGTTGAAACTCGTTCACACCTTCGAGAGACTCTGAGTCTAAGGAGTAAACATTTTACCTCGATTATTCTGAAGATTGTCACAACGATACCCGTTAACTACTCTCCTACGCGGATGCACAGAACTGTGCCCCGAACTGAGGACTAACTGTTAATCCTTTCGATTCGGAGAAAGATAAAGACATAGTCGTAGTGTGTGAGTAGTAACGTTTAGTCATTCTTCCCAGTGTTGTGTGTGTGTGTATGTGTGTGTAAGATAATTCAGATTAGTGGAATACGCTCGACCAAAAGAGGGACGAAAGTGTTCGTAGAACCGTCGTAATATCTAGTCATGTTTAGGAGACTTCCTCCGTGTGACTCAACTCTTCCGGAACGGAGGTGACGTGATTTTACTCGTTCACGGACGAGTCAGCACAGACTGAGAAACACTGGGGGTACCTGGTCCGGGTGTTCCGAGGAGACAGGTACCTCAAAGGGTCCGTTCTTATGATCTCACCCAACGATGAAGGAAGAGGTCCCCTAGAAGGACTGGGTCCCTACCTTGGGTACAGAGAACTCGAAGGACGTAACCGTCTAAGAAATCTTCAACACAGTGGACCCTTCGTGATTCTAATCAAAAAAACAAAAACAAAAAAGGAGACATAAACTCCTGTAGAATGGGAAACTTGGTGACAAAGGTAGACCCGGTTCCGAAGACCGGAGAAGACGGCACTAGTAGTGAAAGTGGGTCTCCCGTCTCTCTTTTACCAGAGTCTGTGTCACCACTTACATGGTGGTGACGGATGAGTACAAGGAGAATACTGAGTAACTCGAAGACCTGGAGTCTTGGACGCCACCTTAGCCGTGGGGGGTTGGGGTCGGAAGGTAGGTATAGACTGAGGGGTTCTGATTCGATGGACGGGGGGCCTCTCCTTTTGGAGAGGACCTAAGAAAGGCTGGTCGACACACGGACAAGGACCCAAAAGGACCTATCGGACAACTGTGTTCGAAGGAGAACCTACGATCTCTCTCATTTTAGGGAAGGATTATTCTTTGTAGTAGTAGGTAAGTAAGTTGTTTCGCCAGTAGTTCGTATAATATATACTTAGTGTAAAGTTCACGACCCCTATGTCATCATTTTTTATATACTCGAGAGTTCTCAGCCTGCAATGAATATAATCTATTATGTCTAGAACGAACTTAAGGGAAAAAAAAAATGGGGGGAGTTGTACGAAGGTAAAGGGACGTCGTTCGTACTTACGATACGAGAGGTACCCCTCTACGGGTTCAGATTCACCTGGTGACGGGTTTGACAGAGACGACGACCGGGTTTACCCGAACTGGGTAGATCGACAAGAGTTGGTGGACGGAAACAGGGGTTCGGGGAGTACTGTTCGACGGGACTCACTGAAACCTCGTACTTTGTCCACATTCTAGTTTCTGTCTTCCATACCGGAACTGGGACCAGAGTAACCGTCATCCAAGATTGGTTTCTCCTAATAAGCCGGTAGTTTATGACAGTATTTTTATGATTATATAGGAGTTTCAACGAAGTATTAGACACGTACGAATACCACCAAGTTAGAGGTTTATTCTATATGAAGAAAACCCTTCAGTAAAGACATCTCTTAGATCCAATAAACTGATATAAACTGATCCAATAAACTTTCGTGTTAACGTCCTACGATAAGACACAGACTCTACATTCGGGGTGTAATTTTTTTGGATCTTACAAAAGAGTAAAATACAAGAAGACAGGATAACTTTTGACCGTCACAGTGAAGAGTCTACTTACGGGTGTTACACCGTACACATATATGACCACGAAACATTCCTAAAATAAGTAGATTAAAAATGTAGTTTTAATATCATCAATAATAACTAAAGGGAGTAAAAGGTCTATTCTTTACTCTCCGTCTTCAATTCATTCAATCAAGTGGGTCGACCGTATCCTGGATTCTAAGTATCGAGTGATAAAAGTGTTGGGGACGGACATTATGACGGGGCACGCGAGAGACAGTCCATAACACACAAAGCATAAGAGACTGAGTTGGTAAAGAAGACGCATACCATCTGTGAATCCAGGAAACCAAATTTACAGTTCCAGACGTTCGAGGGGAGATAGGACCACCTCGGTGTCTTAGGCTAACCCTCTTTCACTTTTATCTCTATTAGATCGCCCGCTATGACGGTAAAGGGACCAGCGGGTTTACGTTTCGATGTGTCTCTTCTCCTAGGAAGTCGAAGGAAGGGAAGAGTACCGAAGGTCTCACTCTAGTCGCACCGAGTCAATCGTCCGGTACTGTGAATTACAGTATAAGTTCGGTTCTACTAAGGCTATTCTAACACTACGATATCGACAACAGTAGAGTCTTTGGGAGACCGTATGTCCTCCCTAAATTATGCCTCGACCGGTTTTCTAACTTCCGCCCTCCTCTTCCCCTGCTGTCTCCTACTCTACCTCCTTACCGTGGTGGCTGAGTTACCTGTACTCAAACTCGTTTGAGGCCCTTAACCACTACCTGTCCCTTCGGACCGCACGACGTCGGGTACCCCAGCGTTTCTTAGTCTGTACTAACTCACTGACTTGGCTTAACCGGTTTTTGCAACAAACTCTAAAAGGTATTGTAGAATACCTTTTTGAGTTTCCTTGCAAAACCGGTTGGATTATGTAAGACGGTTCACGTACTCAGATACTATTCAGTTTATAGAAGATGAAGTCTTCTCTGCGAACCAAAAAAAGACGTAGAGGTAACGGGAAACGGGGTAGTCCGGGAACAAAGAAGGGAGGTCTTACGGCGTGAACGGAGGAGGAGGAGAAAGGTCCGTGTAAGCCGGAGAGGGGGACGGGACTGTGTGGTCGGACGGAGAGAGGTGGAGAGGTAGAAAAGGGCGGAGTAGGGGTGTTGAGTAGTGAGGTGGTAAGACTCAATAGATGCTGCCCTTCATTCTGTCTATGTAGTGGGGGCCCTGGAGCGTGAATGGCGGAGAGTCTACGGAAAACAGTAGAAAGTGCAAGTCGCGAGTCGATTCTTCTATGGAGGAAGGGTCCCGGAAGGAAGTGACTAGCTGGGTGAAGGGGACAGACGCGGGTCAGGATGTGACCCCAGTCCTGAGTACCTCGTACACGTGTGTGTCCTGTGCGAAATAACATATAAAAAGAACAACTAAACTGACAAACGGAAATGTTTACTATTCTAGAAACTTCTATTGTTGACTCAAAGCATGAATAACGATACCGTGGATACAGACCATGAGTTATTCACGACTTGTTTGCAAACGACGTACTCACTTTCGGTGAATCATTGATCAAAATAATAGATATAATAGAGGTGGTTGGTTAAGTGAATTGTTTAGTGGGGATCTATGTAGAAATTCGTGTTGAAACCGGTAAGTTGGGAACTTTCGGGAACTCAGTAAGTGACGATAAGGTCTTATCTTGTGCCTACCAACCCGTATTGTGAGTGTTGCGGGAGTTTGAGAGAGATTTTAGGGCACAGATAGATACGGGAAAGTGGGTGAACGTAAAGGAACTTTCATCGGTTCGTTGTAAAAAGACTTCAAAGTGAGCAGAAAGGGTAGAAAGACAGAGTATGAGAAAGAAGGCGGCACTTTTTACGAGGAATGCAGTGTTCACCCCTTACGGAACGAGAAAAGACTTAAAGACAAGTTTACAGAGAAAATGAAGTCAGAGGGGGCTAGGAAGAGTTTGTCTACACATAAAGAAATAGAGATCAGACATGACGAGAGTGTCACTTTGAAAGATAGTGACTTAAAGATCAAAAGAGTAGACAGGTGGGAAAGTAATTCGTGAACGTTACCCAACGACTCCGTGGTGCTATCTGTGACGAGTAGAAATGTCTCCGTTTTGTGTCAGGACGAGGGGTACCTCGAGGGAAAAGTCATCGATGCTGATTGTTAATATTAGTTAGATTCTATAGTGACTGTTCTTTAGAAATAAAGTCTTTTCGATTTATGAAGTTTCATGGAGAATCTTAACTACTTTACGTTGTGAGTTCACACATAAGTGTCCAAGAAGATCTTCACGTGAATTGGATTCAAACCCTGATCTCTCCCCGTCAAAGGACTTCTTATTCTACGGACACTAAAGAGAATATCTGACTTTTCTGTAATCCGTTCTCCGTCGGTCCTATGACCGGGGTTTTTATTTGGGTCATCCAAGTTTCAGTCCCTCCTCACTACTACCTCGTATTGAAGAATTCTACGATTTTCCGCACCTCAGTTCAAGAATGTAAACAAAAGAGGTCTCCCAAACCATATCTCGGAATTTGTCTATACAATCTAATTTTAATTTATATAAGACCTGTGTCTTTATAGTCAGTCTCCTATAGTGGTAAATGTAGCAGTCACTACGCACGAGTCAGTACCGGCTGAGACACTGGGGTACCTGACATCGGGCAGTCCGAGGAGACAGGTACCTTAAAAGGTCCGTTCTTAAGACCTCACCCAACGGTAAAGGATGAACTCTCCCAGAAACGTTGGGTCCCTAGCTTGAACGTAGAAAGTTCAGAGGACGTACCCGCCCGCCTGAGAAGTGGTCCCGCGGTGGACCCCTGGCGCAGTACGCATTCGACGTTATATTTATTCGCACGGCGGCCGAGGAATTTGAGACTCTATACTTTGAGTGTCGACTCCTTTCAAACTTCTTACTTGACGAACCCCATTTATCGGTTAAGTTTTAGACTTTATATTGATTATTTAAATAGTAGGTGTTCTTACCTCGGACTTACTAATGTGACAATGTGTCAAACCTGAAAGTATTTGGTCTGAACCGTCCCGATTATCTCCAGTGGAGCACGTACAAGGGATAAGTAGTAGTTATTTGTCTTTCCTGCTCTTTTCGGTTGACTTTTTGGAATTTGTTTTGTTTTTTTTGGGTTGAAACGAGATTTTCGGTGTCCGTTAAAGGTCGGAGATAAATCTGGGTGCAACCAGGTGAGTTAAGAACCGATGTAAAGGTTAAAGAGACACACAAAATAAAAGAAGACGAATTTCCAAGACGGATCTATACTTTCTAATTGTTAATATCCCTTTAAAGGGTTTATACTGTGAGAAATCAGATGTCTATAAGGGGGTGGAATTAAACCTGCACTGAAGAAGTCGGAACTCACATCCTATTAGACATCCAAATAATCCGCGACCTTAGGTTATTACTTGTTCTGTCTGCTATAAACAAGAGATACTTCGAAACGAAGATGTTGTCCACTTTCTGTTTTGAATTAACTTTTTAGTGATTTTATTGGGGTCTAACGAGTCCGTTTCACTTCCACGAAGTTCTCTAGTACTTCCTTTTTTTGAATAAGCTATCCCCGCCAGTTCTCTGTAAAAGATATTACTACAATATTTTCGACTTAGGACTTCTTATCCTCTTAAAGATATATTCCTCAACCCGTCTGTCATAAGGTTTATTTTCGTTCTTATTGGTATTTGTCGAGACTTGATTTTTTTTTCTTTTTTTTCTTTCGTCCCACCCAAATTGTAGACTGTCTCAAAAGACTTCTCTATCCCCACTATACGTTATATTCGTCCTTTCCATTGGACCCTAGTCTGGTGTGTCCCGGGACCTCCAGAACCCTTCCTAACTCCAGGATTCTTTTTACCCTTAGGTTTTTTCCTACAGTTATCCTTTCAATACCTAGACTAAATATCAAAATTTTCGAGTGAGAACGGGATGTCCACTATAACACTTTACAACGTTGGTGATGCCTTTTGTGATCTCTCCAAGTGGTTTTCTTATTTTTATCTTGATGGTATCTACGTCGATAGAGACGACCCATATATAGACTTTCTTGACTTTCGTTCTAGAGTCTCTCTATAGGCGTGGGCACAAATATCGACGTAATAAGTGTTATCGTGTTTCCACCGACCTTGGGTTCAGGTAGCTGTCTACTTACCTATTTGTGTTACGTCATGAATACATGTCGCCTTATGGTAAATCGGAATCTTTCTCTTTACAGACAGTTTACTAGGTTTGGAACTCCTATAATTTTATTTCTTCGGTCAGTATTTTTCTGTTTGTGACATACCAAGGTACATATACTCCATAAATCACGTAAGTTTAAGTGTCTTCCTCTTTCCTCCGGGCCACTCACGGTTCCCGTTCCTCTTCCCCTGTTCCTCTCGAAAATAGATTATGTTTAACGAAGTCAAAAAGTTCTACTTTTGAAGACCTCTAGACAATATGTTATTACATTCATAGGACTTGTGATGACTTGACATGTAAATTTTTACCGAGTCTACCATTTGACATACAACGCACAAAAAATGATCTCGGGAGACCGTCGACCACTTCTTACCCGATCTTCCCCCTCGCCCCTCGGCGTCCAGACCCCGTGGTCGAGAGTCGTGGGTCCGACCACGGACCCTATCCGTGCGTCGTCTCAGACGTCCAGTCGCTCGAGGAGGATGTCGCTCTTGTGTATCTCCGGGTGTCGAGGTTCAAAAGTGGGTGTTTTGGCAAGGTTTACAGGTACGTAGAGTAAGGACGTTGTAATGTTGTAGAACACAGCCTTCTCTAGTCTACATTATTTTATATTCTTTGAGAGGTTGTCGACCACTACCTTAACCGAGAGTGATCCCGGGTAGAAACGGAACCTCCTTTCTCCTTCTTGAGTCCATGGTCCACCCGAGATTCATTGACCTGCATTAGACGGACTTCGTAGTCTATGAGATACAGACAGAGGGTGCTTTCTACCTGACAAGTGACAAAGATTATTTGGACTCGTAACCGGATTGTCGCTGAATCTGTAAGAAGGACTGAGGAGAAATACTAGACCTAGTGTCGTCGTTAGGATTTACCGATTTCGTGTGTTCCCGTCTCTCCTCTCGGGTTGAGGAGTCGAAGATGTAAGAAGTCAAGTCAAGTCAAGGCAAGTCAGTAAGTCAGCACAGACTGAGAAACGCTGCGGCACCTGACGTCGTGCGGTCCGAAGGGACAGGTAGTGGTTGAGGGTCTCGAACGAGTTTGAGTACAGGTAACTCAGCCATTACGGTAGGTTGGTAGAGTAGGAGACAACAGGGGAAGAGGAGGACGGAAGTTAGAAAGGGTCGTAGTCCCAGAAAAGGTTGTAAGGTTGTAATATACAAGAATCTTTTATTAATAAAACATAAAACTAATTTTCCCGAAGGGACCACCGAGTCTGTCATTTCTTAGACGGACGTCACGTCCTCTGAACCCAAGTGGGTGACTCGACCCTTCTAGGGGACCTCTTCCCTTACCGTTTGGTGAGGTTATTTTAATGTAAATTTTAAGTAATCCTTCGGAAAGTACGTCTGTGTTATTAAAAAATAGTCGGTATGTTCGATATTCCTTATATTGTGCGAGACAGTGAGTCCAAATTCTTCACCTTATAAAAGTTGTCTCCCTTTCGACACCCCATGAATAGAAGTCAGTATGGGTAGAGGGGTAGGGGGTTTCAGTGACGATGTAAAACACAAGTGTTAAGGAACAAAAAGAGTTACTAAAGTGATTTAACTCTATACGTAGAGACTACCAGTTAAAATACACAGTTGAACCGATTGAATTTCATACAGTCATAAGACCAAAACGGCACTTCTTTAAAACACTAACACCAAATATCTATGTTATTCAACTAAAATTCATTTCCTCTAATTGGAGTTGGATTGAACCGGAGAAGATTAGTCGACTTTTCTAAATTCTCGTTTAAATTCTAAAGACTCTTCTTATTTAGAGTAATCACCTGACAATTTCTCAGAGGTATTTTTTAAGGAAATTATGTGTGTGTGTGTGTGTATGTTGTGTCTCTCTGACCAAAGCAAAGACACCATCCTGAAACTGACTATGCCTTCGGGATTTTTTACACATCAAAACAGAAAAAACTTTGAAATTTATTCGTCAACGCATGACATCGAGAAAGAGACGTCATGACACCTTAGGTAAGTACAACTACACGTGTCCAGATCAAGTAAAGAAAATTTAAAACATGTCATGCTGTGACATACTATATTGTGTGGGGTCAAAGAACGATTTCCCGTAAGTGTGATGAGAATATAAAAGGAAAGACCTTATTATTGTGATAATACCGTTGCACCGATATCATCAGAATATATACAAAGAACCATGTGTATACATCCTTGTAGTGATCTCTTATGTTTATTCTCATCTTAAAAACCTAGAGTCTCATAGACTTAGAAGTTGAAAGGATTTATTGGTTTAACGTGGTTTTACCAACGTAAAGAGTAGTCTTTTTTTCTTTTGTTAAACGTGGGACGGTCGTTATACAACGTCGAAATTAATGAGCTACAAGAGTTATTTTGGACTTTAATAGTTATTTTCGTGAAGATTGTTTCTGGTCTAGATAAACCTTTTACTTAGTTATCTCGAATTCCTCCGGAATATACACTTTCCGTCTTCTGTCTTTCCTCAGTTCTTAGTAAGAGTCTAAAAAATGAAAACATTGTTAATTATAAACGGAATCCACAGAAAAGACCAAAACAAAAATAGAGTTTATGAACACTATTTGAACTTGTACAATTTTTTTAATTAAATTGTCCGTAATTTTGTATCAACTAAATGGTACAACGGACATTCCGCCGTCGTTTGACTAAGTCAATATGTATACATATACATATACATACATGTAAAACAAATATCAAGGAATTGACCAAACCCCTAACAGACATAAAGAGTCTAGTTATACGTCCTCGAAGCAAACCGGTGTTCCACCGTTCGATTCGTAGAAGTTTAAATTTCGTGTTTCGACTCTAGATTCACTTGAACTGAGTCTTTCAAATATTTCGCTCTTAAGAAAGGAGCCATCTAAGAAATACCTACATTATGTGTACTAAGAATGTGCGACATTATAGAAGGATAAATGGTGAAAGAAGATATTTCCTCACTAGTCTTCGGAACGATAAAGAGGGAGAGAGACGTGTAAGGTCGGAGTCCTGTACTAGGTCGATGTGGTTTAAGGAGGTTCTACACATATGGTGAGAAAAAGACGAAGGTACCGTACCCCCCGGTAACTCACTTATGAGACGATAAAGATCAGGTGGATGAGTTGTCTTTTTAGTTTGTGTTCAGAGTTTCCGTTGAGACCTCTCCAGACCCAGACAAGGTCGTCACTAAGTGGTGAGGAGGTTTGCGGGATTTTATAAAAAGATATATACTGATAATCTCGACCGTACAAAAGAATACTGTAAAAACAGAGGGGGAGGGGTTTACAAACGATCAATGGTTATCCTTCTGTACTACCCAAAAAGAAAAGAGATAAGATCCCGGAACGTGAGGCCGACGGGTCGACTACCTAGAGTTACTTACAACTGATCGAACGACTTACTTACTTCGTTCCTTCTTTCCTTATAACTTACTTCCGCCTATAACATTAAAACTCATTAAATATGCAAGGTAGTTATACATATCACGAATTGTGTCACGAATATGAAAATCTTGAAGATAATAAATTAATTAATTTGACTAAATTTTCATTTGTGTGTGACTCACCTAACACTTGTTCTTCGACGAAGACGGGTACTCCTAGATTCGGTTCTCCTGAACCCCTCTACCATGGCGATTACTTTGCCTCTCGGTCCACTACTCTCGTGTACAGCTAGTCATAATATATATGACTAAAACATTTGACTAAGTGAATCATTTACACCAATTGAATGACTCAAATCGGTGACTGTGCCTTTCAAAGGTATTTAGTCAACTGTGTAGTTTACAATTGTTATAATGACTAAAAGGTGTTTCCGATGTTAAATTGTTTGTGTACTATGAATAAAAAAAATTCCAAGAGTCAGATCTCAATGTTCCTAGGGTCACCTTGACATTAAGGAAGATTAATTTTCGAAGCTGTACGAGTGTACACGGTATTCCGAGATCGGTGGTAAACGACATGACCTTAAGTCTGGACTGAGGTAGAGAAATCAGGACACTTATATTTGAGGAAGGAGTAGTCATTAAAAAAACGGAAACTAGAAGAACCCAAATTTGGATCCTCCAAAGAAGAGACATAATTGAATAAGATCTTAAAAATAAGTTAAAGTTAAATTTTAATTAATATAATTATCAATATCTTGGGGATGACTCATGTTCCTTTACCCGACACGAGTTTGTAACACTGTGTGATAAATAAAAATCGAGGGTAAAACTATTTCCGGATAAGACACGGTCCATGAGAAGATGCTCCTTCTTAGATCCATCGTTTCTAAAGATAATATACTCCTAGAATAGATGAACAACCCTTATGTGTCTTTCTTGAAGTAGGGTTTTCAAAAACGTATATAAAAAATCTAAGAAATTTCTTCTGTCGACGATTTCTAACATATATCGGACCCGGTGTGTAAACTTTTGAACTAAAAAAAGGGAATTCAGTTTAGATCATCTTTTTGGTATCATATAACTAAAATCGGTCGTAAGAGTTTACCACGTTCAGTCGTATATTTAACGACAACTGATAATAACTTATGGGTGTCATACGGTCCGTGATAATTAAGTCGACTTTGAGTAATTAAGTTCACTTATAGATCCAGGGGTAATTCTCCCGAGTGTAAAATGTTTACTGGTTCGTTCTCTTTTTGTGGGTCGACTTTCCGTTGTCTTGACCGTCCGTGAAGGTAGTAGACGACAATTAACCTTCTTCATCTTGAATTAAAATAAGTCTTATTAAAAGGTAATACCGAAACCTTTCATTACTTTGGAGTCTCCTAGACTTACCCGAGGAGATTTTTTGAAAGGTACTCCGTTCTGTCTACCCAACTTCCTCCTCTCCCCAGAAGAAATCTTTAAAATTCCTGAATTTTACTGTAGATGTCAAAACACCGGTTTCTTGGTCTCTTTAGTGTAATAAAAGGGACCGGTAGGTTCCTGACGAGGGAAACTCTGGTTAAACTCCTACTCTCATTACCTCCCAACTCTCTTCTTTTACTTCCGGTGCGACTTGAACTCTTGGACGAGGAGATTCTCAAGACCCACGGAAGGGAACGACACTTTCATTAATCTTCAACTATAAGACCTCACTCATGAGTGTAAAAATATACTGAACTATAATGTAGAAGGATTACTAAAGAATGATCACAGAAAGCTAGTAGTGTAGAATAAAATTGTTTATAAATAATTCGTAAAGATAACTCGATTCGTCAGACAATAGATAAGGGTCTATACTCCTCATTTTATTAATTGGTTTGTTAACATAGGGGACGGGAGTATTTCTAATGTACCTCATCCCTTCTGTCTTTGAATTACGTAACTACCGGTGAATTTATATCGGGATTATTTCATATGATTTGTAAACCTCACACATGGGTATTGATCTTTACGTATACCAAGTTGTCCAGACCTACTATTATGTTTACTATCCATACGAAATGACTAGTGGATACGTCAAGAACGGTGATACGATTCATGAGACGTAATAAAAAATAAAGTGTTGATGACACATTCTTGGTCTATTGGAGGACAGTGACTACTCTGAGAACGGGACACCTGAAGTCCTGCGGTCTACGATGTTTTGCATAGAGTCGTTGTTCGACCAATATCATACTCCTGACGGTAAAACAGTTGAGCAAAAATTTTCAGTCAAATGAATATACAAAATTTAAACATAACCACATATCAATTAAGTGTTACACCATTTATTCATGTCAAAGTATTCATGTCGTTTTACTGTGTCAAAAAATATATATATATATATATATATATATACGTATAGGTAAGAAACATTCTCAGAAAAGAGTATGTCCAATAGTGTCTTATAACTCCTCTCAAAAATTTATAAATTACAAATTTACAAATTACAAGGTACAAGTTTATAAAGGAACAGACACTTCGGAAGATAGGTCCTTTGGTCACAAAAGAGAACACACCAAAGGTTATGAGTACCGAATTTGAGGGTATATAACTCTACGTTAACCAGATAAATATACAGACTGAGGGGATGACCCGATATTAGAACTACTTACTCTGATTCCAAATTGACTTGATTAATAAAAACATAGAGAACGTAGAATATTCGAGTCATGAACTATAAATATCCCTGAGTTATTTATAAATAACTTAGAAACAGTTGACTTTATTTTACACGAGAATATGAGATGTTGTTCGGACGGTGTATATGACCTTTGATGTCTCTCGTAAAGCAAACTTAGTGTTTCTTTTTGACTTTCCGTTTCACAAGTGACTATTCATAGATCTTACCTATGAACCTGGACCGTGTGTTGTCTATAGGTAAACTCCTAAATTTTACCTGTTAAAGAAATAAAGGACACAACTACTTGTGACAAATTCACAGTCTCTTTTATCGTCGATCCAAAGTTGGTTTCTCTATTAAATCGGAACCCGAACAAAACGTTAGAACTGAATACAATTCACATTACCCCCTTTTTACACGAAACTTTTTCATGTGAAATTTCTAGTTCGTTTCAGATTATCGTAGCGCTGGGACTTCGACCTTTGTCCACGACTATGCAGGAAACCAAGTCAGAGGACGGAGGCACTGGACGAGTCCGGACTCCTGCAAGTGTCTTTTGTTGCTGACGGTCCAGTGGGCAGAGGAGAGTTGCCCTCGAGAAGAGTGTTGACAGACATGAGACGTCTTGTATTCGAGATTTCGTGGTAATTTACGTTGTAATTTTTTTTTATTATTTCTTTTCTTTGTAACGAGGGATGAAGGAAGAGACGTCGGTCTCTTGAGCGAACAAAGACTCCCTGTCAGGTCGCACTAAGTCTAAGGGTGACAGACAACACTTCGGAAGAAACGTAGGAGAATTTCGTAAAATAGTGAGTCACGAACAGTATCGGTCGAACTCTAGTTTCATCTCATAAAACCTTAACGGACGTAGTAAATAAGTTCATTCTTAGAATCTCTACACACGTAGGGCGGAAGGTCGATTTAGTTAAGATTGTCAGGAGAATAGAATACAAAGAACTATAAGGAGGTTCGTTGATCGTATCAGAGACGAGGAACATGTGTAATATTATTTCTACATTAAAGAAGAAGTACTTCTTCGTTTAGGTTGAAAAAATTTTCGTGTTAAGTTAAGGTATATTGATCCAAATAGAAACCATTGTAAAGATCTTTTTTTAGGTAAGGAATAGTCCGGTGTAAGGAACACGGATCGTATCCCTGACTAGATGTTACCGGAGACTTATTTATGTACAACTGACTTACTTCCTTCTGAGATGACTGTCGACACCTGAAGGGTCGGATTAGATTGTCACCCGACAGAGGTTTGTACTGCGACTCATTTACTCACTCACTTAAGTGTGGGTATACAGGTATATACGTTCCTTGTGATACGTATTTCGATAACACTAAAAGAAATAAATTATAGTTACGATTATGTAAAAATTTTTCGGACTGTAAAAAACTCCGGAAAAAGATTGTATTAATCATTCCTCTTTTCTGACCTACTGGAAAATTGTCGTGAGGGGTCTCGACTTTCTTTAGTACGAAAAGAGGTCTTGGACCTTAAAGACGATACTTGTCGTCGCGACCCTCGAGGGACCTTCCCAGTTTTGCACAGGGTCGTGTCCTGTGCCCCCGTTTCGACTGTCTACCCCACACCTACGGCAGGGACATTTTCGTTAATTTTTTGTCTGGTATTTTGGTCGAAACAAGAACGTTGAAGAATGTTGAGACCTCGAGAATCGGGGTCTTTCAAAGACATTTCGTCGATTTACTTGTGTCATACTGATGGTACTAAGAATCCTGAACCACAGGGTAGAGACGGGGACTCATCTGTCACAGAAATCGTTTTCATGAAAAGAAACAGACCGTCTGTCTAGGGAGTAGGTTTTAAATAATCCCTTGATCCGATCTTGTCGCCAAGAGACAACACGACCCCTCAAAAATTACACAGGAGAAGTGCCCGCTCTTCGTGACTTTCATAAGACTAACGTTTAGTACATGAACTCTTTTGCCTCTCGTCTAAAGTCTCCGATATTGTAGTTTAGAGTGAGGGCACGAAAGACAACACAACCGAAATTTCCTTCTCTTCCCTCGGTCGAATGTCATTTAAGTTGGTGTTTTTTCGTACCGATAAAATAGAGTCTTGATAACAACAAGTCATCGATTCAGTGTAGGCTGAGAAATGTTGGGGCACCTGACGTCGTGTGGTCCGAAGGGACAGGAAGTGGTAGAGGACCTCAAACGAGTCCGAATACAGGTGACTCAGCCCCTACGGGCAGATTGGTAGAACAGGAAACAGCGGGAGAAGAGGAGGACGGGAGTTGGAAAGGGTCGTAGTCCCGGAAAATGTCTTTCTTGATAGTATTCCCTGGGATTGGGATTCTCGATCGACGTTTCAACAGAAAGAGACATTATAAACTCCCTAAATTAGTTGCGCCCATACAACTATCCTTATTCAACGGACAGTATCTTCTTTTTGACGACTTTTACCACCCGTTCACCGACCGATTTAGTAACGATCGTGTCTCGACATCGTTAAACCTAGTCTCATCTGGGGTCTCATGACCGACACGTCTCAGTGACCCCTGTGTCGTTTACAGGGGTTTCCTTCTGAAGGTAAAGGACTTTCTTGGAATGGGCTCTCCCATCATGAAATAAGAAGGAATTAAACCATTCTTACTTTTTCCCGACCAACCTTCTTCTCATTATGTTGAGATTTTCGAACTTTACGGAGATTGAAGCTTATATATTGAAGTTTATTTGTCGTGGAGGTAAAGAAACGATAAGATGTATATTATACAAATTAATTATAAATATATCTAAAAATAAATTATTTTTCAAGAAGAGTGTCTTGATACAACTTAGTATCGATATCCAGAGGTCAAAAGTATTAACAGTTTACCAAACCCGATTTCTCATAGATTCCAGGGAGTAGGGGCAAAGTTACTAAAAAATTTATCGTCTCTACACTCACATACTGATGAAGGTGGACCACCGACGATGGACTTGACATGAGTAATTTGGACATTCAGTGAGGACAAAAGGTCGATACAAACGTCAAAGTCAGGACAAATCACTGGCCTAGGGTCACGTTGGACGACACTACTTAAACATTCAACATCACCGGAGCGTTCGATAAGGTATACTAAAACACTCTGTAATTTTTTCTGTAATTTTTAACATAAGATTAAAATTTCTGGAGATCTCTGTCTAAGAGGTTGAAGAGAATGCAGTGGCAAAGACACAAATTGGTGTAAACTTCAAGAAGGGCCATAATTAGGAAGGACAACGTAATAACTACATACAAATTTCGTGAAAGAAGATTTGAGGTTTCGTTTCGATTTTACAAAAGTAGAAACAACCTACTTTAATTTTCCTGTATGTGTGTCCACAATTGTGACAAAGGTTTTCTTCAGAGACTGTATATTTTGAATCCGGAAAGAGTCAGTGATGGTACGTGAATTTTTATAGGTATGTTACAGAGGTAATCGACTTCGTACCCGACAGTTGCATCGTCTTCCCCCTTAATCGCACCGACATCCTTAGACCACATTTAGTAGATGACCGATGAACGACATGTTGTGACCCCTCTAATTAAAGTACTAGTCAAAGGTAAACATATACTTCTATTTTAATTTATTTCACTGATCTTATATCGTCACAGATTATTTACAATCGATCGAAAGACGCCGTGTGTTTCGTAATACTTACGATGACTTCTTTTTTAAGTCGCGTTACGTACCTCGTTTGGCACACGAGTTGTACATAGACAACTTACTTACTTACCCATAAGTCAAGTCGAGTCAAGTCAAGTCAGCGAGTCAGCACAGGTTGAGGAACACTGGGGTACTTAGTGTCGTGCGGTCCGGAGGGACAGGTAGTGGTTGAGGGCCTCCAGTGAGTCTCAGTGCAGGTAGCTCAGGCACTACGGTAGGTCGGTAGAGTAGGAGACAACAGGGGAAGAGGAGGTCGGGGGCTAGGGAGGGTCGTAGTCCCAGAAAAAGTTACTCAGTCGAGGAGCTTACTCCACCGGTTTCATAACCTCAAAGTCGAAGTCGTAGTCAGGAAGGTTACTTGTGGGTCCTGACTAGTAGAAATCCTACCTGACCAACCTAGAGGAACGTCAGGTTCCCTGAGAGTTCTCAGAAGAGGTTGTGGTGTCAAGTTTTCGTAGTTAAGAAGCCACGAGTCGAAAGAAGTGTCAGGTTGAGAGTGTAGGTATGTACTGGTGACCTTTTTGGTATCGGAACTGATCTACCTGGAAACAACCGTTTCATTATAGAGACGAAAACTTATACGATAGATCCAACCAGTATTGAAAGGAAGGTTCCTCATTCGTAGAAAATAAATAAATAAATAAAAATAAATTTAAATAATAAAATTTGTATCGGAACTGATCTGCCTGGAAACAACCGTTTCATCACAGAGACGAAAAGTTATATGATAGATCTCACCAGTATTGAAAGGAAGGTTCCTCATTCGTAGAAAATTAAAGTACCGACGTTAGTGGTAGACGTCACTAAAACCTCGGGGGGTTTTATTTCATAATGAGTGTAAGTTTACAGTCAACTCTTCCTAGTGAACCATCTGTGACTACGAGATCAAGTTTAAATACACCCATCCTCCACTCGAACTAGCGTTTTGTCCGCGATACTCTTGTCCTGTGTCTAGTACATTGTATAACGATGTTTAACATAAATCAACATGACTATAGTCGAAGGGGATCCTCGACTACTTGAGGAAGTTCCGTCCCCGATGTAAAATTCATATAAAGGTAGGAGATATGATTAGTGATCATCACTAACGAGAAGTGATAGATAATGTTGATAATCATCAGTGATTATCAACTAGTGATTAATTTCACTTTCACAATCAGCGAGACAGTATAGACTGGAAACACTGGTGTACCTGATATCTCAAGTGGTCCGAGGAGACAGGTACCTTAAGAAATCCGTTCGTAGGACCTCATCTGACGGTAAGGGAAGAGGTCCCGTGGTAGGGTTGGATCCCTAGCTGATTATACTGGAAGAGTAATTATAAATTAGATTAACTCATGACGACTGGTTGGATCTGTCGTATAATTTTTCGTCTCTGTAATGAAACGGTTGTTTCCAGGTAGATCAGTTTCGATACCAAAAAGGTCACCTGTACCTACCTACACTCTCACCCTGGTATTTCTTTCGACTCACGACTTCTTAACTACGAAAACTTGACACCACAATCTCTTCTGAGAACTCTCAAGGAACCTGACGTTCCTCTAGGTTGGTCAGATAGGATTTCCTTTAGCCAGGACTAATAAGTAACCTTCCTGATTACGACTTCGACTTTGAGGTTATAAAACCGGTGGACTACTCTTCTCGACTGAGTAAACTTTTCTGAGACTACGACCCTTTCTAACTTCCACCCTCCTCTTCCCCTGCCGTCTCCTACTGTACCAACCTACCGTAGTGGCTAAGTTACCTGTACCCAAACTCATTTGAGGTCCTCAACCGTTGCCTGTCCCTCCGGACCCCACGACACCAGGTGCCCCAGCGTTTCTCAGCCTGTGCTCACTCGCTGACTTGACTTGGCCTGACTGGGGATTGTATTGGTGATAGAGATCTACGTTAAAGTGAACTACTTCATTACTATAAAGAGAAAATATATTCTTTTACTTTGAGATTCGTTTATCTTCGAGAAAGAGTCTATGTGTCATAACCAAAATTAGAAATTATCGGGTCCCAAAGGAATCTTTGACTGAGGGTTGATAGATATCTGTAGTTCCGTTTTTTTACCAATTTACAACCTGTGTGTCTCTTAAATTCCCTCTTCCCGTTTCTGGGAGACTGGGGGTTCTAAAGTCGACCACGTTTTTTACGGTCCCCTTCGGGAGACAGTGTCGCACTGTCCGGCTCAACCATTGGGTGACATACTCGCAATCGGCCCTCGTACACCAAAGTCTCTTCGTGTCGACAAACGGTAGTTCTCGTTCCGGTGGTGCGACGGTGTCAAGGAGCGAGGTGAAATTTCACCTAAAATCCTATGCAAAACACTTTTGACACGATATTTTTCGGGACTACGGCAGGAAAGAACCCAGACGTCGTACTTCTCCCAGTCGAAATGAATTCACTAACCGAAGGACAAAAAGAATTAATATGTTTTACCCCTGTTACGTTTTGTGTCGACCCCGTTTGAGTCTACAACGAGTTTCGGACTTTGTACATTGTTGAACCGCTATTTTTTGTCTTTTAAGAACGACCACTCCTCTGTCCTCGTCACGGTGTGAACGTCCCCGCACGAATGATATCGACTCTTCGAGTAAAGTGGAGTCTTTTATTCTGTTCCTCTGACAGAACGGTACCCCATATTTACCATCGTAAATTGAATCTGTGCACGTACACTAACTTATCTTGGCTTTTCTTCTCCTTCTTTCCCCACTCCCTCTCATTACTAATGCCCACTAATGCTAAAACTATGGATCTCCCGTCACTCCTTAAAGAAACATTAGACGTTACACATGGACACATGTATCAACGAATCAGCACAGGCTGAGAAGCACTGGGATACCTGACACCGGGCGGTCCGAGAAGACAGGTACCCTAAATAGTCCGTTCTTATGACCTCACCCAACGGTAAAGGAGGAGGTCCCCTAGAAGGGCTGGGTCCCTAGCTTGGGTGTAGTGGACGTCTAGGACGTGACCGTTCGTCTAAGAAAGGGTGACTCGGTGGACCCTCAGTGTCCCTAAAGAGACCATATATACTTCTCAGTTTGATGGGATCCGCCACTCTTTCCTTCGTCGGTTCATATGACACTCATCTGTCAATAACTTGTACCGTACCTTGCACCGGAGGACCCCTTCCCTCCGACATGACGAATTGGTCCTAAACCTTGTCCATAAGCCATGTTCCACTGAAATTTCCTTGAGAAGTAGGTAAACAACCGAGGAACCACCTAGTGATGAGTAGAAAGTTCCGACTCAAGTTCATGATGGAGGAGACTTTATGGTGTAGAAGAAACGTAGAGGAGACCACGACACATCGTGAATGGTTTGATAGTGGTAACCACCACACATGTAGACGGAAGGCGATATGACATAGAATTCAGCGAAGTCAGCACAGACTGAGAAAGCCGGGATATCGGGTGGTCCGAGGAGACAGGTACCCTGAGAGGCCCTTTCTTATGACCTCACCAACGGTAAAGGAGGAGGTCCCCTGGAAGGACTGGGTTCCTGGTTTGGACGTACAGAATACCAAGGACGTAACCGTCCGTCCAAGAAGTGGTGATCGCGGTGGACACTTCGGGAGGACGAGATAATACTCGAGGAATTTTCGTCTTCAATATTGAACTAGTAAAAAGATTGAGGGGGTCGTTAATCGTAGTCCGTTCTGGAATTCTCAAGTTATTTACAATTGACTTACTCAATTAGTTAGTTAGACTCATTTGTATACCAACTATTTTATATCTATAGAAATACACAAGTTGGAGTAACGATCTCATACGTTTATTTAAGTTAAGTTATGTGGAGATTAAATAGTACGTGAATGACACACACTCTACGACACGAACTACGACAATTTTCTCTCACAGAGGATTTACACTTTGGACAACGACTTGACAACATCCAAACTTCGGGACTAAAGGTCCTAAGGTATCAGTGGTCACCGATTGGTTGACGAGATAACATAGTTTATCTAATTAACTGGACTCGTACTGGTATCAACAGAGTGTCATAGACAAAGAAGAAGGTGATATAATTGTTTCGGAGTTGTAAAATCAACTTATATTTCTCCATTCTTCTTCAAAGAAGATGCTCTCGAGTCTGTTAGGATCTTTCATTCTTTTAATACGAAGGTTCCGAACGATTGTAACAAGTTGTGAGGTCATACAATATTTTCCTCCAAAGAACTCTTTTCTCCGGTATAACGACTCAATCCTAAATTTTATTCAGAATACACAACTCGTTACAAAAAAAAATTTTTTTGACCAATATACATTTTCACTAAGGACAAAGTACTTAAAGATGGATAAAAAGTATCGACGATGTCTTATTATGAGCAATGAGTAATGAAAATGTTTTATAAGGTGTTTGAAGGGACATCGATGAACACCGGTACACTATTTGGACCCGGTCACCTTACGTCCGTCTTCATGAAACACCGTCAAAGACCTTTGTAAGGAGTTCTGTCCCATAAACACGAGGGAAAGGGTGGCACAGAAACAGAACGGTAAAACTGGATTCTACCTCCGGAGAACTCCTAGTTGTTCTCCCCATTTGTGCCCCCGTGACTGGGCCGTCGCTGAATGGGACGTGACTTATGGACCCGGAATGTTCGTCTCCCTTTCTTCGGAGGTGAGATTGATTCGAGGACGAGGAAACCACAGGACGGTTGGTCTTCGTCACGGGTTAGGGCCGATTTGTAGTGACAACTGTACACCAAAGTTGAGTCGACACCTACTCCACCCTCGCCACCAATCTACCCCTCCACCTACAGACATACATTCCTGCTGGAAGTTTACTCATTGTTGACTTGTTACTTACTTCCTGAAACTTAGATATACTAAAAGACTGTTAGTGGGTGTAGTCAGTGGAACGTCAAAGTACGGGAGAACAGAGACTAATACATCGGGAGACGAGTGAAGAAATGAAGTATACTGTGTGATTCCACAACAGAGGTTTTTCTTGCAAGGGGACTGAGGGAAAGACCCCGATCCATGAAGTAGACATGAGTGAATATCAGGGTTCACATTTAACAACTGAATCTAAACTATAGAGTATTAACATTAGTTAACGAGAAAAGAAGCCTCTTCCGCTACCGTGGGGTAAGGTCATGAGAACGGACCTTTTAGGGCACCTACCTCCTCGGACCATCCGACGTCAGGTACCCCAGTGTTTCTCAACCTGTACTGACTCGCTGAAGTGAAAGTGAAAAGTGAAAGTACGTAACCTCTTCCTTTACCGTTGGGTGAGGTCACAAGAACGGACCTCTTAGGGTCCCTGCCCCCTCGGACCACCCGACGGTAGATACCCCAGAGTCTCTCAACCTGTACTGACTTCGCTGGATCGTCGTCGTCGTCGTCGAGAAAAGAAAGAGAGGGGAGATATTTAACATTCTAAGAACTTTCTGTCCTATTGTAACCTAGAGATTTTCAAGTTACAGATAGTGTGTCATCGATAGTGTATTATCGTGTATCGTCATAATGTGTCTATGGGATAGGGTAATAGACGAAAGGAAAGTTATTATACTTTCTGGATTTCGGATGGCGACCAGTCGGGGATCTCAGACCCAGTAGGGACCTAGGGCATCGTCTGTCAAGGAACTAAAAGTACTGGGAACAGAGACTCCTGTAGAAAGGAAGAGGGAAGGGGAGGAGACATAGTTGAATCAAGTCTTTTACATAAAATCCGCGGATGAACCGGTCTATGACCTGACCTTTTTTACAAAATTTTAGTCAAACAGTTTTAAAAAAGGAGACGTAAAATAAGAAAAGACGGTCAAAGAAGTATCTCACCTCAATAGGAGCACTGAGTTTCGAACTCCTGATCCTTTCCCCCCCAACCTCCTTTTAGACAGAAAACTGTAAATTCTCTATACACGATTTTAATCCCTTGTCGATCGTGAAGATAAATTATCAGTCTACTCCGGTGTGTGTAAATACTTGTAAACTTTATCGGGTCAAAACAAAGAGGTCCGGTGTCTCCGGCTACGATGTTTCCTCTCACGCACCTGTACTTCCTCTTCAGGACGAAACAGTACCTACGTTCCCAGGACGACGATCCCCCCGACCGACAAAGAATGAGACCTACGAGAAGAGGAGGGGGACGAGGGGGAGGAGGGGCGGGGGAGGAGGGGAAGGAGGAGGGACGGGGGAGGAGGGGAAGGAGGAGGGGTAGGGAGAACAAGAGGGGAATGAGGAAATAAGAAAGGAAAGAGGAAGAAGAGAAAGACGAAGGAGTAGAGACAGAGACAGATCAGGAAGAGGGGTAGGAAGAAGGAAAAAGAGAAAAAAGAGGGGGTGGGGGAGGGGAACGTTAGTCTTCTTTGGTTTCTGATAGAGTATGGGTAAAGTCTCCCTGTGTGTGGTCGTCTTGAGACTGTTACCTAACGAGTGCTCCTTCGGTCAGAACCAGAGAGATCACAGAAGGAGAACCACCGATCGGACCGCGAGAGGGGAGGAGGACGAATGGTTACGGTTCACGAGTGTTCATATAGGACGTAAACATGTGTGAGTTACGGAAAAGGGGTGAACGGTTAGTTATCGTATAAAAAGAGGGTGTGTCGAAGTCCTCTCCACTGTACATCTACATGTTTCGGAGTCTTAAGGTCGATGTCAATTGACATCTCTGAGTGTCTTACTTAATTCCTCTTCACCGATACACCCCGCCCCCTCCCTTACGGGTCCAAAAGTTTGTACACCACCGAGTCTACCATTTCGTAGATAGACGTTACGTCCTCTGGGCCCAAGCTAGGGACCCAACCCTTCTAAGGGGTCTCTTCTTTTACCGTCGGGTGGGGTCATGTGAACGGACCTTTTACGGTACCTGCCTCCTCGGACCACCCGATGTCAGGTACCCCAGTCTTTCTCAACCTGTACTGACTCACTGAAGGGAAAGTGAACCTTTTCGTCGGGTACTTGGATCTACAATATTATTGTGACGGGGAAAGAGGTCCGTAAAGGAGTCTCACTTCGACAATGAAACGAGGCCCGACCTTCGAGACTCAGTGAGAGTTTCGAAGAATACTTGTTGACTTTTCCTGAGACTTCTAAAGACTTCCCTTGGACACTACCCTCTTAGTGTCTTATACGACCCTTCCCCCGAAGTACTGATAAGTTGGATGAGGAAACAAAGTGTCTTTTCCTTCACTCCTGGTCCCTCCCTACACTGACCAGGTCGGTGTGTCGTACAGCCAAGGGAGACCTGACTCCCGTGTCTCCGAGGCTCAGAGGACAGGAAGTCGGGTCGAAAGAGGTCACTACGCCACTAGGGTGAGGGAGACCCGTCAAATACCTTACTTCCTCGGACTTGTGCTACGTCACTTTCACTTCCAGTGAGTCAGCACAGGTCCAGAAACGTTGGGGTACTGATATGTCAGGTACCTTAAGAGATCCGGTCTTATGACCTCACCCATCGGAAAGGGAAGAGGTCCCCTAGAAGGGTTGGGTCTCTAGCTTGGGTCCAGAGGGTGAAACGTCCGTCTAAGAAATAGTCGACTCGGTGGTCCCTTCGAGGTGACACTACGTCTCTGACTCTAAATCCTTTTCCGTCCATAGTAAGGTTTTTGACTAGAAGGAGTGGTCTTCTTTTCTTTCCGTTGGAGTACGAATGACGACGTCTCACATATTGAACCTTTATTACCATGCCCCGTGTATAATGAGGTGATTCGAGGGAAATTATTTTTGTTTGTTTGTTTGTTTGTTTTCTTTTATGGTTTGTTGTCATGTAATTTGAAGAATTTGTCTTTACAGGTTAAATGTATAAAAACAGTTACACACGGACGAAGTAGAGAAAGAAAAACCTAGTCCGAAATAGATGTATACAAGATTTAAAATGATGAACCCTCAGACTACTGTTAATCTGAAAACATAAAATATATATGTATATATTATAACCTTGGTTCGATACCGAGGAAGAATAAATTGAATATACGTCTCACATAGTACGTTTTACGACCCGACCTACTTCGTGTTCGACCTTAGGTCTAACGGTCCTCTTTATAGTTGTTTGAGTCTATACGTCTACTGTGGTGGGATTACCGTCTTTCACTTCTCCTTGATTTCTCGGAAAACTACTTCCACTTTCTCCTCTCACTTTTTCGACCGAATTTTAAGTTGTAAGTCTTTTAATTCTAGTACCGTAGGTCAGGTAAGTGAAGTACCGTTTATCTACCCCTTTTTAACCTTTGTCACTGTCTTAAATAAAAGAACCCGAAGTTTTAGTGACACCTGTCACTGACGTCGGTACTTTAATTTTCTGTGAAAGAGAAACCTTCTTTTCAAATTCTGTTTGGATCTGTCGTATAATTTTTCGTCTCTGCAGTGAAACGGCTGTTTCCAGACGTATCAGTTTCGATACCAAAAAGGTCACCAGTACATACCCACACTCTCACCCTGGTATTTTTTCCGACTCGTGGCTTCTTAACTACGAAAACTTAACACCACGACTTCTTCTGAGAACTCCCAAGGAACTTGTTGTTCCTCTAGTTTAGTCAGTTGGGTTTTCCTTTAGTTGGGACTTATAAGTAACCTTCCTGACTATGACTTCGACTTCGAGGTTATAAAACCGGTGGACTACACTTGTCGGCTTAGTGACCTTTTCAGAGACTACGACCCTTCCTCACTCCCGTCGTCTTCCCCCACTGTCTCCCACTCTACCAACCTACCGTAGTAGTTGAGTTACCTGTACTCAAATTCGTTCGAGACCCTCTACCACTTCCAGTCCCTTTGGACCGCACGACGTCGGGCACCCTAACGTCTCTCGACCTGTCCTGAATCACTCACTTGTTGTCGTCGAGGAACTTTAGAAAAGAACTCGGAACTTGTAACAGATGTTACTAGAAATCTTGTACAATTATGAGCACACAGGGAGATCTTCTGCTAATTGACTCGTGTCCGAAAGGATACAGACCTTGGTATCACTTTCCACACCTTAGAGTCCTGTGAGATGTAGGAGTCGGACGACCAGTAGTGTAGCACGGGCGACGAGAACCATGGAGTCGAGACGTACAAGGACGGTCCTTCGGGGCAGGAAGGGACTTTCCATGAGAACGAGGACCCAAAGGGTAGGACCACCGACCGTAGTGGTAGAGGTGTGAACGGGTTTCGTTTTGGAACCCGTAACAGAGTGTGAAGGGGAACGACGAAAAGGTGGGAGTTGGTGGTAGGTGGGTCGGCGGACTAGTATTTAGACGGGTACAAGTATACGGAGACTTTAGAGGGGGTCGAGGTGTTTCGAAGGGAGGTAGTCCTGGTGGAAGTCGAGAGAGAACCTATGTACGGAACTAAACGACGGGATACGATTCGACCCAGGAAAGGTTTTATAAATGTATAGTAACCGTGACTTCGCTAAACGGTAAACTCGATTGTTTTAAGACAGTGACCGAAGAACATGCGGTAATTACAAGGGAACGGGAGTCAAATTTTAGTCTCAGGATGTGGTCGAAGAGACACTAGAGTCGAGAGAGGAACAAAGATCGAAGTAGAGGACATTTAGAGGTAAAACGGGTACAACTTAGTGAATCTCAATCGAGGAAGACTGTGTGTCTTAGGTATGCGAGGTGTACCTCGTCAGTGTGCGAGGTGAAAGGGACGTTGTAAGGAACGAGTCAATGGAGGAAATGTAGTTCTGAAGCTGTCGGAGAAGGCCCTTCGAAGCACGATTGGAGGTTGAGGGTCCGACCTATTTCTCTTCATGCAGGAAGACATTTTGGGACACGTGCTCAGGGAATCTCGTGAAAAGTGTGACTTCATAGTTCATATCTGTAAGCACATAGATAGGGGATACTGGATCCCCAATAAACTCTGAACTCAACTAAATACAGTAGTAGGTAGGACGTATCGCCAAAAGTAGAAACCGATTTATCATCCTAGTGAACCCTTTTGAACTTTTTTTTTTACCGGTCCAGGGTGAGGTCTGGTCAATCTTAGAGTCCCCCATTTGTTTTGTGTGAGGAGTGGAGGGTTGGAAACGTGACTGACAAGGGAGACGGACCTTTCGACAAGAGTGTCCGAGTGTGGGAGAGGAAACAGTTCAGAAGGAGTCTACAGTGAAAGAATTACCCCGGAGCAGACTAGACAAATTTGAACCATCTTGTAAATGGGGTGTAAGGGGCCCTAATTATCAGAGGGTACAATATGTTACGTGAAAATTTGATAATAATAAAAAACAGACGGAGAGGTCCATGTTCTTAGTCAATAAACCAAGTGATTACATCGTAGTCACCGACCGTGTATCATTTACGAATAATAGATTATTGTAGAATAGTCTATAGATACAATAATATATCATTATATCTATTGTTAATTGTAATAGATTAATACAAATTTATCTATTTACTCACCTAAGATGAACGGTAGAGACCAAATCACCTTTCTCAACAAACATTCAGACGTTTCAATACTTTCGGATATCTTCACCTTAACTAATTAAGACGGAGGATCCTTAGTTCTTCACGAAGTTCTTCCTCCACTATTAATTCGACTCGGAACTTCCTGAAAGGTTCGTCTCTTTCTCCTATTCAATAATTTTATGTATCACGGAGCCATTGATGGTTCGAGTCTCAGGTTGTATGACACCAGTAAGATATTACAGAATGATTGTGGTTGTCTTTTAAGTCTCCCTTATTCTTCTCTTTCAAGTACCTAGTACAACTTACCCACCTCACCCGTTCAGTATTCACTTTTCTGGCTTGACTACTTAAAACTGATTTAATTTATTAAAAGAATAATCTATTAATTGAGTAACTTCTCTTGGTTGTACATAAAAATCATAGAGTAAGTATATATATATATATACGTACGAATGCTATACTCAACGATGGTATATGAACAGCGAGTATAGCAAGAACAATCAAAAGTGTATACGGAAGGTAATAATAAGTTGAAACACACACACACACACATACAAGATGGGTGGCTGTGCCTTCAAGGTCATTGTGTTTATTCCCGGAGTACCAGAGAGAAGGCGTGAGTGACGTCGTCGTCCGGGATTGTCACGCGTCCCGTGTCTATATGGTCGTCGTGTGAGATCGTCCTACGGGTGTCTTGACAGGTGTTTCTGATAATTGTTTATTATCGAGAGGATCTTTACGTAAGTAAGGACAAAAATAAGTAAATCTGTTTTACGAATAAGATATGAAGTGATGCATGATGTACAGTCTGTAGCGTAATTCCTGGTCTCTGTGTCCGTGTCTTAGATTGGAGACGATACTTTAGAGTCACCCCCTATCTTTCTTTGTTAGTGTCGAGTACCTAATTCACGATATGACACCCACTGGGACCTCATGGAATATTTGTGTTTCTCCATGTCGATTAGATTGTATTACTTCTGTTCCCGGTCCCCTGAAGGACTGTTACAATAAGAACCGTAGAAAACGAGACTTTTACTACGTGTGCAGTCTATAAAACACATCTAAATTTAAAATAAAAGTCTCCATATAAGAGTATCTCTATTAATACTATGGTTATTTTTCTGTGATGGGACACATTTAACGTATAATTTCCTCTTTATTTCTAAAGACTATTATGGAATTAGGTCAAGAGAAAGTAAGTTTTTAGTGATGATGATTAATTATTATATAGTATTAAACAATAAAGGATACTCTTTCCTGTTTTTTTTTCATGATCCTAAAACAGTTCCCCGTTCTTTTAAGAGTCTTCAAGGTACTAAGTTAACATTAGTTTCCACTCGTCATGAATTGGTACACCTCTTTTGTTCCCTCCTTCCTGTAAGATTCCTACCTTACTTATATGTGCGTTTCCGGGTCTCCGTATACTTCTTACCGATCACACCTCTAGAATCCTTATACAACGATATCATGATATCCTTATACCCCTTCGACCGTTTCTCTTAGACACCCTATACCTGTGTCACACTTTTTGTGTCCTTATCCAGTTTCAGAATTTCCTGACCTATGTGACTCCTTATACTATTACCGTCGGTATTCGATCCCTACCTCACCCACTCATCCGTCCCTCCGTCTGTCTGGTCAATTCACTTATCGTTAAGTCCCATCCGTCCTCTTTCCCGATGTAATTTTGTTACAGTCAGGCTCTCTCTTGGCGTCTGCCTCCGCATGAACTGTCCTAAACCACCGACTACCCTACGCCCCCGACTACCTCTTCCTCTACAGACCCTACTGAGGGTTCAAAGACCGCACTCGTAGACTCACGGACCTTCCACGGTGAGTGGTGTTCTTACTCCCGTTCTCCTTCCGTGCTACGGCTCGTTCAAACTGCGCACGCTTCAGGTGCTACGACTCATCACTCCACTCACACAGAGTAACCGGCTGAAGACCTCGAGTGTCCCTCCTTCTACGCTTATCTCCCTGGTACCCGTGGAGTCATTGGGTGAGTAACGAATAGGGGAAGAAGTCACATGAGTCCCAGATGTCGTTATACGGTCCCCGAAGTGTTTTGGTGCCTCTAAAAGGACCCGATATATACATAAATTTCTATTCTTCCTTTTACGTATAATTTTGTTTACACTTATGCAAGTCCAGACCTCACACTTTAGCCTTACCTAAAAATCCTGTTTTGGTCTCAGAGGTTTACTTAGCGACCGAGACACTGACCGTGCACATGAGCGTCGGAGTGTGGTGTAGGTGTCTGTGGATTCGACACATAAGTAGGACGAGACGGAGGCCAGGAAACCTCCTTTGTGCATGTGCTCTGACGTAATTTCGTCAAGTGCCCGGGACACTAAACCCAGGGACTCTCGTCGGGTAAGTGCTCCAGTCGGCTCTCCTTAGACTGTGGTAAGATCGACACGGAAATTCCGTCTGTCGTCAGCGACACAAGAGTGAGTTGAGGTAGAGGAGCATACAACTTTTCTGATTTTCCTAGGGACGACTTCGTGACTTTGTGCCTTTCTTCGTCGTTCGATAAGTCTGCAAAGTCAAAGAGACCTCACTTATGGCATCGAACCTCACTTATAGCATGACCCGGACGTTAAAATAAGAATGAGAGATGCTCTGTTGAGTAAGTGTCTAGAACTTAAGTAAAATGAGTGAAATCTTCAATGGACGATTCTCCAGTCTACGAAGAAAGTATAAATCGACAATGGACGACGGAAGTTTTATGTATTATATTTCACATTTTTTTTTTTTTTAGGAAAGTGATGGTTACATCGAAGTTACATTTCTTAAGAGTCGTAAATGTCTAGGGTTTCCTACCGCTGGGTGAGGTAGTAAGAACGGGACTTTTAGGATACCTGTCTCCTCTGACCTGCCGATACCCGGTACCCCAGCGTTTTCTCAACCTGTGTTGAATCACTGACTTGTTGTTTCCTTTTTTGTCTATATATATATATATATATATGTGTATATATACACATATATATATATATATATAAAAAAAAAATTTACGACTCTGGCCAAAGATTTCGAGAGTTGAAAATTTCTTCGTGTCCTTCCGGTGGGAGAAGAAATGTATGTTACTGAGGTCACACACACCAATTTGTCGACGAAGGAAGGAAAAACTGCCATCTTGAACAGTGAAAAAATAAAAAGTAAAAAAAAAAGTCTCAGTAATACTAAATAATATAGTGCTATAGTTTAAATAAAATAGTGTTATAGTATCAGAGGATTTGGGTCTGTGATCTGAACCCGGGATTCCAAACCTAAGATGAAAATCCGAAGGATGGACGAGACCACGATCCTAGAAATCAGATACCTCCCCTCCGTCCGGTCCATGGTCCTTCCGAACATCTCACACCACCCGGTACCCCGTCCACTCCCCTGGAACCGTCTACGGGACAACTCCTACAGACAGGCCCGTCACCCCGGTCCCTTTCATCGGGATCAGATGACCGGTAGGAAGGTCTAGGGTCGTCCAGGACTCACTGAGAGAAGGTCTATTACAAATTACTTGTCTCCTCGTGAAGTCATTTGTGTCACTACTCTTCAGGCCCCAGAGGAAACGTCAGTCTTTCGGAAGTGCAGAATCCGGGTACTACATTCGGCACTGTACTTCCGTTTCCTGTGGGGCAGAAACCTCCAGACTGTCTCGACCCAAAAGAGGGAGCGTAGGAGGAAGTAGGTCGGTCTGGAAAGAATCGTTTCCTTTTTAGAGTAGTGGTACCTGATATAAATAGAAGAGATACTCAGTAAGAATAGTGCTAGTAAGGAGGTCGTAACAGTTAAAAAAAAACGGGGGACTTCGTTCCTTCTCCCTCAAAAAAAAACAACAAAAGAAAAAAATTCAAATGACTCGTGGATGAGACCCTGTTCAGACGATTCGATGACAACTTCAAACTAAATCAGAAATTCTGTACTATGCGTGATGATTTCATGAGAACGGACCTTTTAGGGTACCTGTCTCCCCGGACCACCCGACGTCAGGTACCCAAGTACCTCTCTGTTCCGTGCTGACTCGCTGAAGGGAAAGTGAAAAGTGAAAGTACGTAACCTCTACCTTTACCGTTGGGTGAGGTCACAAGGACGGACCTCTTAGGGTCCCTGCCGCCTCGGACCACCCGACGGCAGATACCCCAGCGTGTCTCAGCCCGCACTGACTTCGTTGAATCGTCGTCGTCGTCCGTGATGATAAGGTTAAAATATCATATGGAACATGGTTTAGATATTACTAATATTCTGTTACATAATTGATGAAAAATTTTTCACTAAATAGGTAGAAATGTTCACCTCTGTCAAAGAAAAAAAATTTAGTTGTAAATAAATAACGAGGACAAGTGTTTATTGGACCTCAAGACTCAACTTTATTGATCATGGTAAATCTTTCACCATTTTCTATCTTTCTTTTTTCGACCGTTCTATTTCAATCACTCTACTTGGTGTCAAAATTTAAGATCAGATTCTTTGACTTGAACCAACTTGTTTGTAAACCTTTAGTTACGTCAAGGTAATTCGTTTTTCCGTTGCATTACTTTTAATGTAAAATCCTTCTGAGTTAATAGTCCCTGAACCTAACGTCCCTATTTTTTATCTGATTTAAAGAGACCTTCAGGTCGCCAATTCTGAGACTCGACGGTTGTGTCCTTCGTACCCAAGCTAGGAACCAAACCCTTCTAGGGTATACGGTGAACCACACCAGTTTCTGATTTTATTTACTCCTTTATTTGTTTTACTTATACGTCTCCTTTCGAATTTTTGATATTTTTATCCATATGATTCAAACCTCTCCCGTTTCTATTCTGTATCTTTTTCAACCTGCTCAGTTATAATAGGTTTTATGATTATTTACCTTAATCCTTAATATATTACTACTATTACTTTCTACCTGATTCACCTGGTACAGACTTAACATAAATAAACATAAATCTAGATCTAGATATGGATATAACATTTTTAACCTTTTCATTAAAAACATTGGAAGGTTGAAATCACTTTCTTACGAATAATTCAATACTTTGATCGACAAGAGGTATTCCAGTTCTACTTTCTTTTCTCAGAACTTACCGTTTTTCTCCCTAAATCTGACCTGTGTTCCGAATATCCTTTCTCCTTACTAAAACTACACCTTACTACTGTCACTACCATAGAGAAAGATCTTTAGTGATGTCCAATCCTGTATGCGTACATGTAAACGATGTTCGTCGAGTCGGTTCCTGATCCGTAGAAGGACTAACGTAAAGACTTTCTCGACGGATTATAGTCACCAACAGTTCTTATTTCTTTCGAGGTCCTAGGAGATACTAGGTGGAGGGTCTTAAGACCTTTATTTTCGTTTTTGTTTGTTTACCCTAGATTAATTTTAATTTTCGAAGACGTGTTGTTTCCTTTTATATTCGTTCCAATTTTCTGTCGGAAGGCTTACCCTCTTTTATTATCGTTTACTTCGTTGACTGTTTGTTGATTAGAGTTTATATATGTTCGTTGAATACATCGAGTTAAGGTCTTTTTATTTACTGGGTTAGTTTTTTACCCGGTTTCTTGATTTATCTGTAAAGAGGTTTCTTCTGTATGCCTACCGATTGTTCGTGTACTTTTCTACGAGTTGTAGTGAGTAATAATCTCTTTACGTTTAGTTTTGGTGTTGCTCCATGGTGAAGTGTGGTCAGTCTTACCGACGCTAGGTTTTTAGACGTTCGTTATTTACGACCTCTCCCACACCTCTTTTCCCTTGGGAGGATGTGACAACCACCCTTACGTTTGATCATGTCGGTGATACCTCTTGTCACACCTCTAAGGAATTTTTTAACGTTTATCTTGATGGAATACTGGGTCGTTAGGGTGACAACCCGTATGTGTGGTTCCTTTGGTCTTAACTTTCTCTGTGCACATGGGGTTACAAGCAGTGTCGTGACAAATATTATCGGTCCTGTACCTTTGTTGGATCTACAGGTAGTCGTCTACTTACCTATTCTTTCGACGCCATGTATATGTGTTACCTCATAATGAGTCGACAATTTTTCTTAAGTAAACTTAGTCAAGACTACTCTACCTACTTTGACCTCGGCTAATATGTCTCACTTCATTCGGTCTTTCTTTTTGTGGTTATGTCATATGATTGTGTATATATACCTTAAATCCTTCTACCGTTACTGCTGGGACATACGTCCTGTCGTTTCCTCTGTATCTACACATATCGCCTGAAAACCTGAGTCTCCCTCTCCTTCTCCCACCCTACTAAACCCTCTTACCGTAACATTGTACATATGATAGTACGTTCTTAGCTTAGCGGTCAGATATAGGCTGCGTCCTATGTCGTACGAACCCCGACCACGTGCCACTACTGGGTCTCTCTACAATACCCCTCCCTCCACCCTCGCCCCAAGTTCAAACCCTTGCGTACATGTGGGCACCACCTAAGTACAGTTACATTCCGTTTTGGTTATGTCATAACATTTCATTTTATTTCATTTTTATTTTTAATTTTTTTTTTTCTTATTTCTTTCGATTAAAGAACCAAAACGAATATAAACTAGGTTACCTTTTTTTTCTCTATCCTTATGGTTCGAAAGAACTTTCCAGATACGATCGGACTGTTAAAACAAAAATACGAAGTAGTAACTTTTTGAGTCTTTTATCGGTTGAGAATAGTCACTGTTAAGTTGTCACGGTCGATAAAGTTAAGGTCGATTCTAATCTGACAAGAATTCGTATAGACTATCTTCATACCGGCTACACGAAGCGTACCGTCGTACACTTATTCGTAAACGAAGATTAGGGTGGGTGGTGACGAGAGAGAAAGACAACGAAAATTTTCGTAGACGATAGTGTCTACGTCCTCTATATAGGGATACTTGTTGACGAGACAAACCTTCTCGACTTGACGTATAGATAATAGAGAAGTTTCATTTTAATTCAGGTAAAAGTCTGTCGTAGTCACGTTACTTGTATCTTTAGGAATGTCCAGGTAGAAATAAAGTTCCCAACTCAGATTTTCCTTTTTTTTTTAAAAATAGAATTACATGGGATTCCCATATATTTTATACAAAGTGATATAACACGAAAATATACGTTTTCTTATGTACATTAAAAGCGAATGTATACTTCATTTTAAAAAGTGCATGTATACTTCACTTTTTACATTCACTTTTATGTACATTCACTTTTAAGACTTCACATCATTATTTTATTTCTTATTGAAATTTTGATCTTTTTTTATCTCCAAACATGAGATGAGAGGTGATACTTAGGACAGAAAGACGTATAGAAAACGAGATTGTTGACAGGATTTAAAAAATCGTAAGGAAAATACTAAAATATACTTAGGTGAGTTTTCTAGAACAAGTCTAAACGAACAAAAGATCGAAGTACATTTACAATGAGATAGTCAAAAGAAACTGAATCAAAAGGGATAGTTATATCAAAGTAGGTGGAAGTAAGTAAAAATAACGAAATATAATAAGGTCACACACTTATATGATATTTTATTAATATGAACTTAGGGAAACAACTATATAAAAACACGAAAAGGTTCAAAATATATATATATATATATATATAAATCCTTGTTTCAACGACACCAGTTACTTATAAATTTTCTCAAATAGTATATATTTGTCCTTACTTTCTCGGTTCAGTATTACAAGTCAAAGTATTTTGTTATAGTTAAACAGAATTTTTTAACACGTCATCATATATTTTTTTAGTGTTATCGTAAACGACACAATCCGAAGGATTCTAATACGAGTAAATTTATCCATATTATAGTCAAGTAAAGTCAAGTCAACGAGTCAACACAGACTGTAAAACGCTGGTCCGAAGGGACAGGCAGTGGTTGAGTTACTTGTCATACTTTTCCCATATTATACTTAGCCCCAATTAAATCTAATTACATGATGAACCCGTTAAATCATAGAACAATAATGTTGTTGCAATACAAATGAAAGGAAAAACCTTACAAATTCCACAGAGAACTGGTAAAAAGGTGTATAACCAATAAAGTAAAAATAACCGACATTCTCTGTAAATACCCGAAGGCACCACCGAGTCCCTTCTAACCGGCCGTCTAAATTCTTAGACGGACCATTGTGTCGTCTGCGTCCAAACTAGGGACCCAGTCTTTCTAAGGGACCTCCTCCCGTCCTGTTGGGTGAGGTCATAAGAATCGACCTCTTAGGGTACCTGTCTCCTAGGACCGTCCGATATCAGGTACCCCAACGTTTTCTCAGTCTGTCCTGAATCACTGATTTGTTGTTGTTTCTCTAGAAATATGTAAAAACTATTTTAAGGAACAACCGAGAAAGACAACGTTTAGGGTAAAACCCTAGACCTAAAGGGAAACGGAACACCATAGAAACTATTTGTCTTAATGAAATTTACTAAAGTTGTAAGAAGTGAATGCCCAAACACAAAACAAATTCTTCATGAAGAATTCTGTTCTAGTATCACTATAAGTGAGTATAAAGAAGAGTTTACAACGGTCGGAACCAAAAGAGTGAATACATAAATTGGTCGGAAAGTAAAAAGTGACAAATAATTAACCAGTAGTGAAGAATTTACAGGACGTCACGGCATATCCACTGTTTATGAATGTGGTACGCGGTCCATATTCGCAGAATTGAGTTTCCCTTTGAAAGAAAATGTAGTAAAAGGGACTTCGATCCTTTCTGACTCCCGCACTCCTATTCCCCTACTGTCTCCCACTCTATTAATGTGCCGTAGTAGCTGGGTTACCTGTGCCCAGACTCGTTTGAGACCCTCTATTACTTCCTGTCCCTTGGGGTACCCCAACGTTTCTCCGTTCTGACTCACTTGTTGCTTTGAAATGTACAAGTCAATGGAGTAATTTAGACGTACTATTGGAAAATTCCATCCATGACAAAAGTAGGGAGAAAATTATTCTTCTTTTGTCTCCGTACCTCCTCAAACATTGAACCCAGTTCTTGACCATGAGAATTGAAGAACAAAGGTCCAGGAGACAAATCAATCAATGATACGAATAGGTTAAGATTGTTAGGTGACAGAAGTCACCTTAACCAACTCATATATCATAAACAAAAGACCAACCGGTTGATGGGGTGGGTCGAGTAGAAAAGTTCTCACAAAATCGGTAAAGAATAGGAAATGAGAAGAGTAAATATAAAATTTAATCCAACAGTTCGAACAGTTTTTTAGGACAACCCTAAAAATAACGTTAAGATAACTGAGAGACGTCCAGTTAAACCTTCTTTACCATAGAAATAACTTAAAAATCTGGGTACCGTACCGTGCGTGACCCAAATTTAGAATAAATTGAATAGAGTTATTACCGGTTGTCTGAAAAAAAAAAAGACATTTCTAAAATATATATGTAACGAACTAATTAAGAATTCGTAGATTAAAAAAATTACCAAAATAAACATAAAATCCACCTCCATCAGATGGTATGATGATCTTTATCTTAATCTGTAAAAATTGGAGAACTATTAAGTCGTCAGAGAATATTAGAGAATAATACTACCACTAAATAATTAAATGGAGATACGGAACAAAACGAAGGGTACTTTTCACTTTCACAATCGAAGAGTTAATGCAGGTTGAGAAATCATCGAGTGATCCGAGGAGACAGGTATCCTAAGAGGTCTGTTTTTATGACCTTATCCATCGGTAAGGGAAGAGGTTCCCTAGAAGGGTCGGGTCCCTAGCTCGGACCCAGAGGACGTAACGTCCACCTAAGAAATGACAGACTCGGTGGTCCTTTCGGGTATAGAATTCTTATAAAAATAATTCACATATTTTTTCAAATCTTAAAAAAAGTACTTAATTCGTAAGATAATAATCTATTACTAGAAATTATCAGGTAAAATAAAGTTTCTGTTAAAGAATAACTGAAAAAACTAATTCTAAATAAAAAAATTAATGTAAGATAGAGAGATCATCGAACTGTAAGTATACGATGATTGTTAGAAGATCACCAATGAATAGTTATAATGTTAACCGGTAGGGATTGAATTTTACATTTCAAATGACCGAAGACTTTGTTGTTGGGACGTGGGGAGTAGACGTGTGAGTGGGTGAGTATGTGTGTTATGTTTCTGAATTTTAGGTTAATAAGAGTTCAAATATCTCTTTGACGTATAAACCGAAAAGTGGAGTCACCCTGAGGTTCCGAATAGTCATTTTAGTCTTTTTATTTTGACGTTTCTTTAGAAAGACGTTTCTTTAGACTCAACAAAAGGAACCCCATTGAGACTGGAGGGTCATAGAGTACCTATGAGTGACAAGGGAGAAGGTCGAGTCCAGTGACAATAAGACGACATGACAACCTTCGTGTTTGGGTTTACTATCAAAAGACAGACAAGTCAAACTTTCCTTTTTGTGAAAACCGATAAAACTACTCTTACATCTTTTACCCTCATCTCATAGTCCCATTCTTTTAGCACCCAAATAAAAGAAACTGGATACACAATACCGAAATTGACCCGACTCAGAAAGACAGTGACTAATATAATTATAGAGATGGAACGTCCATTAAATACCCCCTCGGAGACTACTTTTCTTCCGAGGGTTAAAAGGAGGGAAAGGTAGTAATGGGGGACTACGGGGACATAGTGTAGTGGTATGGGGGAGGGACTCGGTCACAAGTATACTCGTGTAGGACATTTTCGGTGAAATACATATAAATTGTTGTGTATTTAGTACTTCAGACTTTTTACTGTTTTCCCCCATGTAAAATGATGTAAATGATATGCAAATTAAAAGATAATTTTGTCATTTAATTCGGAGTACTGTACGTATTGGATTATGTTATCTACGAAAAGAGAGTACTGAAGGCGACAAAAAGTACGTCAAAGTAAAGTCTCTGTTTTACTATATAAATAAGATCTATCGTCAAAATCATCAAACAAAAAAAAAAAAGGACCAGAAATTTTTACGTCAAGACCGTAAACTTACTGGGATCGTGTAAACTACCTCTTCCGTTACCGTGGGGTGAGGTCATGAGAACGGACCTTTTAGGGTACCTACCTCCTCGGACCATCCGACGTCACGTACCCCAACGACTCCCAGCCTGTGCTGACTCACTGAAGTGAAACTAAAAAGTGAAAGTACGTAACCTCTTCCTTTACCGTTGGGTGAGGTGACAAGAACGGACCTCTTAGGGTCCCTGCCGTCCCGGACCACCCGACGGCAGATACCCCAGTGTGTCTCAGCCTGTGCTGAGACTTCGCTGAATTGTCGTCGTCGTCNACGACTCCCAGCCTGTGCTGACTCGCTGAAGTGAAACTAAAAAGTGAAAGTACGTAACCTCTTCCTTTACCGTTGGGTGAGGTGACAAGAACGGACCTCTTAGGGTCCCTGCCGTCCCGGACCACCCGACGGCAGATACCCCAGTGTGTCTCAGCCTGTGCTGAGACTTCGCTGAATTGTCGTCGTCGTCGTGTAAACTATCAACTGGATGAGATTCGAGGTTTGAAGTGACTCACCCGTCCAAGTAAGGACCCAGTCTAAGTGAGGACATCCCAAACCGTTTTATGAGAATTCTAAACCGAGAGTAAGAATACCTAGATTCCTTAAGGTACTTTTAGCCCGAGTAATACAATGGGTCAGAAACGAGAAATCGAGAGAAGATTGATCACCTTTTAGTTACTGGAGCAGTATTCCTCTAACCCCGACAAAAGAAGGCCTCAGGGCCGTCAAGTATGGGAGGAGTGTCGAGTAGGCTTGGTAAAGTGTAGCATTGACCTGAACTGAAAGCCAACGGGGGAAACGGTCACATGAAAGGTAAGACTATTAAAGGGAGGAGACAAGTCGTTCGGTCACACAGGGGGGTGACGGATGTTTTATTTCAGGTTTATGAACTCCTACTGGGTGTATCGATGCGACGAATACCTTTGGGATTAGGGTCGAAGTAAAGGAGTAAGGAGGGTGTATCCGACGTGTAGTTTGGATGACGGTAAAGGATTTGTACAGAAGGTTAAGGTCAAGAGGATTGTAAATAACTCCTGAATGATACTTGGTTTGTGACCTCTATGTCTATTATACTTCCATATTGAGGTAAGAGTTATGTACAACGAAGGGGACGGATGTTATTGGGAGATCGTTGTCCCTCATTAGGAGGTTTTGGGTGAGTTTGAAAGAAAACACATCGAGAGATTGGTGAATGAAAGTCTTGTTTAGTAGTAAGAAGACACCACCACCACCAAATTAGCGATTCAGCACAGACTGAGAAAACGTTGGAGTACCTGACATCGGGTGGTCCGAGGAGACAGGTACCCTAAAGGGTCCGTTCTGATGACCTCAGTCAACGGTAAAGGAAGAGGTCCCTAGAAGGGTTGGGTCCCTGACTTGGGTCAAGAGGATGTAACGTCCATCTAAGAAATGGTTGACTTGGTAGTCCCTTCGGGGTCATAAAGAGACTACCACCGTTCTATGAGTCTTATAATTCTACCTTTCTTTCTTTCTTTCCTTTCCTTCAACGGGTCAGCACAGGTTGAGAAACGTTGGGACACCTAACATCGGATGGTCCAAGGAGGTAGGTACCCTAAAAGGTCTCATGACCTTACCCAACAGTAAAGGAAGAGGTCCTCTAGAAGGACTGAGTCCCTAGCTTGGGTCCAGAGGGTGTATAATTCCACCTTAATGATGAAAAAGGAAGAGGTATTAAGAAGTGTCTAGTGGTACAAAATAAGAAACGGAGACCTAAGATTGTTCCCTCCGTCGTCTCAGTGGGACCTCAGTGTCTGAGGCTACGGGGAACTTTCTCGTTAAGATCCAACTGAAACCTCTTCCTTACCTCTCCAATACTTAATACCCATCTTCCATTTCTTCTTTCCCTCACAGAGACTCTAAGACCCCTCACTCATCCCCTTTGATGTCCTCAAACTCTTCCTTTATTATCAGACACCCAGATCAGACACTCCAGGCACCTTTATCTAAACACCCCATGGAAGTCTATTCCGTTCAGAATCTCTCACTCTACGGGTAGAAGTGGTTACGAAGGACACGGGATACACACGGTCCCTTTATCCTTTCGGCCTCTGGGTTTCTCTGGTGCCTCTAAGTTCGTTACATAAGCATAGAAGTACTCTGGTTACGCGTCACAAATGGTCAGTGGGGTCTCTGAGGTCGAACACTTTTCAGTCAGAACGTTTCCAGGAGTTTTACGGACCAATTATGACTACCGCCCCCCTCTTTACGTTAAGAGGATTTGTCCGATCTTCACACCTTAAGAGGATTTGTTGTCACTTCCGGCTACGATTTCGACTTCGAGGTCATGAAACCGGTGGAGTACGCTTCTCAACTGAGTAACCTTTTCTGAGACTACGACCTTCCCTAACCCCCGTCCTCCTCTTCCCCTGCTGTCTCCTACTCTACCGACCTACCGTAGTGGCTGAGCTACCTGTACTCAAACCCACTTGAGACCCTCAACCACTACCTGTCCCTCCGGACCGCACGACGCTAAGTACCCCAGTGTTTCTCAGCCTGTGCTGACTCGCTGACTTTACTTGACTGACTGTGTGAAGTCATAAGAACGGACCTCTTAAGGTACCTGTCTTCTCGGACCATGTCAGGTACCCCAACGTCTCTCGACCTGTACTGACTCGCTGATTGAGACTTGTGAAACTCTTGTCTCTAGTATAGAATTAATAGATACAGTGGAGTCCAGTGCCTTGTCTTAAAACGATTGGTATTCTCGAGTTAACGATAACGATAACGATTCAGTGAAGTCAGCACAGGCTGAGACACGTTGGGGTATCTACCGTCAGGTGGTCCGAGGGGGCAGGGACCCTAAGAGGTCCGTTCTTGTGACCTCACCCAACGGTAAAGGAAGAGGTTACGTACTTTCGTTTTCCACCTTCATTTCAGTGAGTCAGTACAGGCTGAATCACTGGGGTATCTGACATCGGAGGTAGGTAGGTACCTTAAAAGATCCGTTCTCATGACCTCACCCCACGACCTCACCCCACGACCTCACCCCACGGTAACGGAATAGTTTGTTGAGAGTTTTACTGGTTTACATGTACCTTTATTTGACGTCTTTACTTTGAATAAAATTTTAGAGTAGAGAATATTATGTAAAGTTGACTCCAGAAAGGGGTAGGGAGGTATATGTCTATTCTGTTTATGGTGTCACAAAAGAGTAACTTCGTGTATTAAAAGGTGGTAGACTTTATACATATGTCTCAATTTACAGAAGATTCGTACCTGTACTTGAAATCTTTATAAACGGAGATTTATAATAGATTCTTTTACCTTTTATTGAACTATACCTGTGAACATATTGGTCAGGAAAAAGAGGGAAACCCTTCCCGTCACCATTCGTAGATCCAAACATAAATATGAACGACAGTGTGTATTGTTAGTGACGTCCCGTTTATCATTAATCACACATTACTTGTCACAGGTTAACCCTAGTCGATAACTTAATGGCAGCTTTACACCAGTACCGTCTTTTAAACGGTACTAACAACGACGGGTCGTTCAGGGTTCTCTCGGTTAAGAAGAGTTCTTAGAGCTCTATAAATCGTGTTAAGAAAGACACAAAAGAATCTGATAGTAAATACGGGCATAGAGAAAAGAGAGTCAAACTGTTCGAGACTCCAATCCTCTGTATTAGACTTAAGAATGTCTAGGGGTTGTCGTGTCCGGAAGTACAAACCTTATCTTATCCATCCGTGAATCATTTGTGCACGACTACTTAGACTGTCGTAGGGTCCTTTTGGTTTAAATTTTGTTAGCATTTATAAACGAAAGGTAAAAGACCTATCCTCCACTAGCACACCTCCCTTTTTTTTTTGTGTCTTTTATTTCTAGATTAATATTTAAGACACTAAATTCGACGACCGTTTCGAAACGTGAAACCTTCTACTTCCAAAAGAAATGGAAATGTAACGACTACGGAAGTACGTCATCTACGACTTAGAGATGAGTCGTAGATGACATGTCGGGACTTGTTACAGTCTCAAGAAGAGAGTATCTTGTATGTTAGTTAGAAAAAACCCCCCTTTCTATATGTAGCTAGGTGGTTTATTTGGGTCTCTAGATTTCGGACACTACCCACTACGCCCGTCTTACTATTAATTCTGTAACCGGAGGAGGACTCCTCATCTTTGATCCTACTTTAACTGTACTGTTTAGTTTACGTTTGACCTAGTGCGGTGATAGACTAAGTTTGTGCCTTTGGGGAGAGTAAAGAGAGTACTATTTTAGGTGGTAAATGATCACAGTATGTTTTGAGAGGTCCACCCTCCGGGTTAGACGCAGAGATGCCAATAGAAAGTCGGGGAGTGAGAATAGTGTCGAGACTACATGACGACGTTAATGGGACTTCTGGTGTGACAGTACGAGGTACCAAGACAGTACAACTGTGGGAGGGTCGAATTTTCCTGGGAGGGGTTCATCGTGAGATCGGACGGACTGTTTACGAGTGGAGCTTTCCGCAAAGAGGTGTTTTAGAAAGCCTAAGTAGGGTGAAGGGGTCGGTCTTGACTGACGTCAAAGCAATCCCAAGGAGAATAGGAGATTCTAAAAATTACATTGATACGATGTGAAACATAGATGTAGTGTACATATAACCAGAAAAAGATCATACTGAGTTCTAAGTAGTCCCTCTTCTGGTACAGAAAAAAGAAAAAAAATCTTCTCCTTTGTGTAAAGAAAATAACACCATCTTCTATATATATCCCTCCTGAAGGGATATCGAGTCTACCATTTCTTAGACGGACGTTACGTCCTCTGGACCCAAGTTACGGACCTAGTCCTTCTAGGAGACCTCTTCTTTTACCGTTGGGTGAGATCATAAGAACGGACCTCTTAAGGTACCTACCTCCTCGGACCGTCCGATGTCAGGTGTCCCAGCGTTTCTCGACCTGTACTGATTCACTAATTGTGTCTTGTCTAAAGTGTATTTTCAATAGTAAAATTTGTCAAAATTCACATGTCAAGTCACTTTAATTCAGGTAGGTGTAACACCACATTGTTAGTGGTGGTGGGTATAGTCTTGAACGAAGTAGTACCACGATTCGCTTTATTCGGTCTGTGGTTTCTTGTATTTAAACATACTAAGGTGAACATATGTCATGGATGTCACCAGTTTAAGAATCTGTATTTCATTTTACACTAAAGTTTCCAGACCCCAACCTTCCTGTTCCCTTTAACGACAAACTACCCATGTCTCGTTAAATCCTTTTACTTTGTTTAAGTAAAAATAAAGACATAGACGTCGTGAATCAAGAATCCTACTTACTTTCTTACTTGAACGTGGAACTCTGTTACCCGTTGCCAAGAGTTGGGTCCAACGTGAATCTTGGTCACCCCCAAATACATAAGGGTTTGAGTTCGCCATGGGTATTAGTTACTTTAGTCTTAGAGAATCACCACCCTGGGTCCGTCGGTATGAAAATTTCCTGGAGTCTTTTGCCGTTTCACATGAGTCTTGAGTTTGAGTGACTGAATGTCCACGTCACTCAATGTCATTGAAGAGACTTATCTCAAATTACATACACTACATCCGTATTTGGATCTCTCAAGTGACTCAAATCATACTCGGTACTCTTCCACGTTCCTTCGTCACGTCTGGTCATCTTCCGATCAGACAACTCTCGGGGGACATCGGTTAATTCAGTCCTTTGTATGGGGAAACCACCGTAATCGTGTAACTTCTAACTCGTTAGTAAGTTGTTTCTTGGGACAAATGACAACAAATTAAGTGATAAAATGCTTAAATGTACTGAAGTTTTGTGATATGAAAGGACAGATTGTGGATAATTAAAAAGTCTCTTTACTACTATCTCTGAAAAAAATTCTTTAATCCACTATTACCCTCACTTTCATTATTACGTCGAAATCTCCTCCTTTTCCTCTCAACTCTCTTCTAAAATGTAGAAACTTATTCCCTTCTAAGCAGTATAAACGTTTTACTTTTCTCCCCTATGACTCCTTTCTCTTTAACTTTTACGGCATTGTAAATAAATCGTAGAAGGGACACGGACCAGAGTTATGAGACCCCTGTATCTTTTCTCCATTCCTGGGGTAAACGCCCCGACCGTTTCTGGAACTGGTTCTACACTGTAAACTCAACACAAAAGTTTTCGAAGGGACCACCGAGTCGACCATTTCGTAGGCGGAAGTTACGTCTTCTGGACCCAAACTAGGGACCCAACCCTTCTGACGGGGCCTCTTCCCTTTCCGATGGGTGAGGTCATAAGACCGGATCCCTTAAGGTACCTGACATGTCGTGTACCCCAGCGTATCCCAACCTGTGAAAGAAAGTGAAAAGTTTCCGACCGTCTTTTTAATGGTCCTTCTTTTTTTCTCTTCTACTGTCTATATTCTTTCGTACTCTTTTCTCGTACTCTCTCGTTTCATCCTCTTACTTCCTTTGACCGATCTCACACCCCACCCCACCTGACAATCCCGTGTCCCGACCCGGTAAACCTCCCGAAATTTCTGTTCACACCGTATGTACTCTGTATTTTATCCCTGATAACACGATATAAACAGAATATCTTTTTAGTGAAACCGTCACCGTACTCAATGTTTGACCTCCACCTCTCCGGACGTTGCTTTGTTGACCGAGACTAGGATAATGCTAATATCCTGGTGACGTCTAAAGGTCCCTATGTTCCTTCGTGTCTCTACGTCACTGTCTCGTCCCTCGTAGTATGCTGGGAATAATCGAATTTCGTTTGGAGGATGGAGTCCTGAGAGCTCGTACAAAGGGTTTATTTTTGAGTCGTAAATTCAATTGACGACGGTACTTTCAAGAAACCTTAGTATCCCTACTGGGAAGTACATTTTTCATCTAGTGTTTTACATCCAGTAAGTTTTTTTATTTTTTAAGTGTTGTCACGAAACGTTTTACCTCTAAATTTTACTATGGACAAAATCCAAATAAGGAACCCGGAGTATGAAAAGAACTTACATGTCGATACTATCTGTTTAAAAATAAACCCCAAAATAAAACTCTGTGGTGGTTGACGTAGTTTAACGAACCGTTAAACACGATGAAGTACATCTCCGTTTCGAGGAAACGTATTTCCCTCGTACACGAGACGATTAAACTTACCTTGGTTATACGTCGGTCGACTGGGAACAGTACGGGTCAGGGAACCCTCTCGTTCTGTCCGAGTTCCTGACAGGGTCTAGACGTGACTGGTCAAGATGTTTCTCCTTTGTGACAAACCGAGAGTTGAGTTCCATCATTACTGAAGTGTCCAATAAGGACAAAATTGAAAGGGACTTCATTAAAGTTCGAACGATCGACTACTTTTGAATTATAAAAAAAAGATTAACATTTGTTTTCTTGTTTTCTTCTTTACCGTGTCGTAATACATTTATAAAGACTACGAAAGAATAAAAAATTCATTCTATATTTTCCGACTAAAACTTAGTCCCTCCATATTATTGGTCCGTGAATTTATATCTCTTCCTTTTTTTTTTTTGTGGTTTGTTTATATGTTGTATTCCCATTCTTAATTTCTTTACAATTGTATCCTTTTTTCGGTTACAACTCCTTAAAATTTATCTATAATGTCCTTACGACGACGACGATTCAGTGAAGTCAGCACAGGCTGAGACACACTGGGGTGTCTCAGTGCCGAGACGGCAGGGACCCTAAGAGGTCCGTTCTTGTGACCTCATTTCTGAAGATTTTTTAAAAAAATGTACTTGTAGATATAAACCGGTTAAAATCCCACTTCTATAAATAATTTGTTTGATACTTACAGAGAATAGTTGAGCATTATAGTAGTCTGAATGAGACAACTTTAAGGATTTCTTTCCTACTTTTAACCCACCATTTATAGTTTAGTTTGACCGTACACATTGTTAAAACGATCTACTTTACACGTCGTTAGCTATCCCTCACACCCGGGAAGAAACGACCTTGAGGTCACACACAACAGAGTCTTTCGTAGTGCATACTCGGTCTACTGGTGAACCAAGGAAAATCTAACGCTCTACTGTACAAAAGTTTCTCTTAGTTGACTCCTGACTCGAGAGTGAAGATAACGTTCTTTAGGTAGTGAAATTAGAATTAGTAATTGAGTTTTACGAAAAAAAGACCTTCCAAATGATGCATCCTCCGAGGTAGTTCAACCATTTTCATTGTTTGACTTCTCAAACACGAATACCTCGAGTCTCAGGTCGACCCTTCTATCTGTGTATCTCCACATCAGTGACTCAGCACAGGCTGAGAACGCTGGGGCACCTGACATCGGGCGGTCCGAGGAGACAGATACCCTAAGAGATCCGTTCTCATGACCTTACCCAACGGTAAAGGAAGAGGTCCCCTAGAAGGACTGGGTCCTTAGTTTGGGTCCAGAGGACGTAACGTCCGTCTAAGAAATGCCTAACTCGATGATCCCTTCGGTAGTGTATGTGCAATTAATATATGTATAATTAATATTCATTCCTACTATTGTGTTCACACACACACGTACGTACGAGTCAGTACAGACTGAGAAACGTGGGATACCTGACATCGGTGGGTCCAAGTAGACAGGTACCTTAAAGACTTATGACCCAACGGTACGGGAGGGGGTCCCTTAGAAGAGTTAGGTTCTAACCTAGACACAGAGGACGTAACCGTCCGCCTAAGAAATTGTCCATTCGGTGATTCCTTCGGGGCACTGTCTCCTTCGTGCACATAAAGAGGAGGAATATTAGTAATAATAATAAAAATGTCTTTGTGGAAAAAAAAGGACTTTCTAACTATAACAAAGGCTTCATGAGGTAAAAAAAAAAGAGGTTGACCCGAAATGTTTATGATATCAAGGGTTTAGTATTGTGTCATAACACAATTAGTCTTTTTACTCCGGTCACTACTACCTCTTGTATCACTTATTTTCCACTCCTTACTAAATGTGTAAGAACACATTTCGAAGTTGTGAGGTCAAAACCATAATTGTGTGAACATTTCACGACGACGAAAAATTTTCCTTCCGATCTAACATAGGTACTTGGTGGTCTCGTCGTCAGTCAATGATGCCAAATTTACTTTTTCAGACAGAAATTTTGAAACTTAACATACATAATATTACCTACCTAAACCGACTGTGGTAGACTTGGGTAAATAGTTATTACCGTAGTCATTTTGACCTTGTTTCGTAGAACACTGAGGACTGCACTTCGTTATGTTTCACCGGTCCTGACGGGTCTTTCATAAGGGCGGGAGACTTGTGTCTTTTGGTTTGTTTTTGTCTTTTTAGAAGTTACATTAGCCCAGAGGTGGGATTAATCGTTTAATGTCCTTTCCCCCAACCTCTCTTCCTTCTTTAATTTTTTGTCTTGTACTTCTTACGGTCTGTTACGGTCTCAGACCCTCTAATAGGTCCTTCACATAGGATTGGAGAAATCGTACGTACTCTACTTTTCTCCACCCCCCCACCCCACCCCACCCCACCTTTGACTATCTAATTCTCTGTAAATTAGTTCTCTACAAATTAGTGTCTGCTAAAAGTCTAGAACTGACTTAGGACTAATCTTATTTGACTGACAATTTTTCTGTCGTACCTGAAGGGACCACCAGGTTTTCGTTTCTCTGACGGACGGTTCCGTCTTCTGTGTCCAAGGTAGGAACGAGACCCTTCTGCGGCGCACAGAGGTGGGTCGATTCGGGTACTCGGTGTCGATGACTTCGGGTGCGTGGGAATTCGGGGACGGGGTGTCACTCTTGGGGACGTTGCTCTTCAGGCACGTGGCGTTGCCTCTCATCGGGGATGAGAGGTACTGCTCTCTTTCGGACTTGCTTCTTTACCTCTGGGTACGGCGGTTTTGTTTTTAAATCTTTATGTAAACTTTTTTTAATTTTGTATCGAGAAAACATCATAAGTAAGACATTGTGTATACACATAGTTTAGTAATGTAACACGTGGACTTTTAATGTACAATTATTATATGTAGTTCATATAGAGTTATTTCGACCTTTTTTTCCGTCAAAATTCTGTAAACCCTTTGTGACTTGAACCTGATTTATAATCTGTAGTAAGTACTTAGTAACAATTAACACGAATCAAACTATTAATATTAAACCAACGTAATTTTATTATGAATAGAAAATCTTTTTGAACGACCCGACAAATACCCATTTTAATATACTGAATTTAATAAGATAGTTTGTATAAGTTTATACACCGTTCCTCCTCTGTCTACTTTGTTCTTACACTTTTACCCCCAACTAATAAGATAAGAGAATGAAACCCCATCAAAATTTAAAGGTATTACTTTCGAAAATTTCTTGTGAAAGGGAACCACTATCCCTCTATGTAGACTAAGAGTATGAGTTTCTGGTCTCCTTTAGGAATCGACATTTATACTTCTAAGAAGTAGTAAAGTTTTTCGACTCTCTAAGTTTTTGTTCAACCATGTGTCTAGTGTTGTGGTCAAAGTCATTTACTACCCTTTACTTTTGGTCTTCGTTACACTCTAAAATCTCTGAACGAAAATTACCCCAAAACCATTGTCCCACACCTCCCTGGAAGACTCTCTGCTTTTATCGTCACTATACCTTATGGACTACAGACACAGTTTATTAACTTTTCTGAGACTGATGTTCTGAACAAAATATGAAACTACGTAAAATTTAACTAAAACTTTCAATAAAGTCCTTGACAACAGTAACAGGTCAGTGAGTGGTTCAACACATGCTGAGAAACACTGGGGTACTTGACGTCAAACGGTCCGAAGGGATAGCAAGTGATAGAGGACCTCAAACGAGTCTGAGCACAGCTAACTCAACCACTACGATAGATTGGTAGAGTAGGAGGCCCTGGGGGAAGAGGACGGGGGTTAGAAAGGGTTATAGTGTCAGCAAAGGTTACTCAACCAAGAAACGTAGACCGTCAGTTTCATAACCTCGCAGTCGAAGTCGAGTCAGGAAAGTTACTTATAAGTCTCAACTAAAAGAAGTCCTAACTGATCGGACTAGAGGGACGTCAGGTTCCCTGAGAGCTCTCAGAAGAGGTCGTGGTGTCAAGTTTTCGTAGTTAAGAAGCCACGAGTCGGAAGGGATACCAGGTCGAAAGTGCATACATGTACTGACGACCTTATTGGTATCGAAACCGATATGTCTGGGAACAGTACCGGTTGCACTAATGTGTATTCTTTTATTTTCAAAACTCTTCCCTTCTTCTCGACCATGGGGTTCCTGTTCACTTGTCTTAGTTCTCCTCTCCTCTACTTAAAGAACGTTACACTACCTTCCTTTCTTTTCTCGTCTCTTTCTGTGCGTTTGTAACCACCCTGACCCCCTTCTACTCCCTCAAGTTTTCTCTCCAGAAAGAATTCCTTCGTCACCGTCCCCACCCGCCCGATTCATAAACTCTCATTTTCTTCACTAATATCATTACTTACTACCGTGGAACACCCTGTTCTTTTTACTCAAATTTTCACTTGTCTGACCATGAATCTTTCATTAACCTAAGTTACCTAACCTTCAGATACACGTTATTTACTTAACACCGTTGACTCCATGAGATCATTTATCCGAATATCTATTTGGAGACTTACACTTTCACTTCAGCGAGTCAACACGGGCTGAGAAACACTGGGGTACCTATCATCGGACGTGGTTCGAGGAGGCAGGTACCCTAAAAGTTCCGTTCTCATGACCTCACCCCACGGTAAAGGAAGGGGTCCCTTAGAACGGTTGGAGACTTATTAACCCAGAATTACATTGAAACGAGGTTTACTCAATTTCTTTCATCTTTAACGTCCTTTAGAACATCCCTTTAATAAAACTTCCATTTTCTACTAAGATATTATATACCTTAACCATGGTTTAAATAGTCAATATATTTAAAATAAGAACAAATCTATAACAAAATCGTAGAGGATTTAGTCACAATGAATGAGAAGTGTAATCTTAGTGGAGTCAAGTCAAGTCAGTGAGTCAACACAGGTTGAGAGACTCTGGGGTACCTGACGTCGTGTGGTCCGGAGGAACAGGTAGTGGTTGAGGGTTTCGAATGGGTTTGAGTACAGGTAGATCAACCACTACGGTAGGTTGGTAGAGTTGGAGACAGTAGGGGAAAAGGAGGACGGAGTTAGAAAGGGTCGTAGTCCCAGAAAAGGTTACTCAGTCAATAAACTTAGTCCACCGGTTTCATGACCTCAAAGTCGAAGTCGTACAGGAAAGTCACTTATCAGTCCTGATTGAGGAAAATCCTACTTGACCAACCTAGAGGAACGTCAGGTCCCCTGGGAGTTCTCAGAAGAGGTAGTGGTGCCAAGTTTTCGTAGTTAAGAAACCACGAGTCGAAAGAAATATCAGGTTAACAGTGTAAGTATGTATCGATGACCCTTTTTTGGTATCGAAACTAATCTGTCTGGAAACAACCGTTTCATTACAGAGACGAAAAATTATACGACAGATCCAACCAGTATCGAAAAGAAGATTCCTCGTTCACAGAAAATTAAAGTACCGATGTTAGTGGTAGATACCACTAAAACCTCGGTCTCTTTTATTTCAGAGAGTAACGAAGGTAACAAAGGGGTAGATAAACGGTACTTTACTACCCTGGTCTACGGTACTAGAATCAAAAGACTTACAACTTAAAATTCGGTTGAAAAAGTGGGAGGAGAAAGTGAAAGTAGTTCTCCGAGAAATAAAGAAGAAGTGAAAGACGGTATTCCCAACACAGTGGTCGCATAGACTCCAATAACTGTAAAGAGGACCACTAGAACTAAGGTCGAAGAAGGTCGGGTCGTAAAGAGTGCTACATGAGACGTATATTCAATTTATGTATGCCACTGTCATTTGTCGGAACTACATGAGAAAAGGGATAAACCTTGGACAACAAAGTACAGACCAAGATTGATAACGAAGAACTGGACGTAGGTCTAAAGAATCCTCGGTCCAGTCGATCAGACCATCAGGGTTGAGAAATTCTTAAAAGGTTTCAAACAACACTAGGTGTGTCAGTTTCCGAAACCGTATCAGTTGTTACGTCTTATCTACAAAAAGACCTTGAGAGAACGAAAAAATTACTAGGTTGTCTACAACCGTTAAACTAGAGACCAAAGAGACGAAAAAGATTCACGTCGAACTTGTAGACCTTCAAGTGCCAAATATATGACAACTTCGGACTGAACCTCTTATAAGTCGTAATGAAACGATCACACCTTAGTGGACCCCTCGAACCTTTTCTTAGGACCATAAGTCTGACGTAATGTCTAGTTAAGTTAATCTGAGGGACCCTTACCCCTCGTCTTTGATTATAAAAGATTACAGGGGTTCGACCAAGGTATAGTGTCGGATCCTACTCGGTGACCACAATACTATAAAGAAATGGATTAGGGTAAGTTGAAAAAAGGTAAAATAGAATAGAGTAAGTAGTAGTTGAAGACCCTGGGAAAAGGTCAATGTCCCAAATAAATGGTCCCGAATAGCGAACACCGAGCCTACCATTTCCTAGACGGACGTTACGTCCACTGGGTCCAATTTAGGGACACAACTCTTGTAGGGGACCTCTTCCCTTACAGACGGGTGAGGTGATAAGAACGGACCTCTTAAGGTACCTGTCCCTTCGGACCCCAGTGTTCTCAACTTGTCCTTACTCGTTGATTGTGGAAGGTCAATGTCCCAGATTAGTTTTGTACTCACATATCTTCCCTAAAAGATGAACAGGATGGGTATTAAGGTAATGGATTGAAATAAATGAAACGTATTAGACTATCCAGTCCGGACTCCTGTACGCAAGTCGGTGCCAAATCATCCCGAATACAGGACAGATCCCTGTCGTGGATCTTCGAAACGACGGAGGAGTCAGGGTCCGACACCCATCTGGAGCCACCTCGGGCAGAAGGTCCGGAGGACCCGGAGAGGGGCGAAAGAACGATAACACGGAAGACGGACACGCCTTGACTCGTCCCCAGGGCACTCGGTAGATCCAGAGAGGGAGAGACAAAACCTACGAGATTGGACTTAAACTCACTGTGTAAGTTTGTAAAGTCAAAGCATTTCCTTTCTTGTCCTGATGTAATATCGAAGTCAAAATTCGGTGAAAAAAAAGAAAAATACAAAATGGTCTTGACACGTAAACATTTTTTATTTAGGTGACTTCTTAATTAGAAGTCAATACTTCTACAGGAGTCTTCGGTCCCATCGAAGAAACGCACACGCGCACGCACGCACGCACGGACGCACGCACGTACGCACGGACGGACGCACACACGCACGCGAGAGTCAGTACAGACTGAGAAACACTGGGGTACCTGAGTTCGGGTGGTCCGAGGAGACAGGTATCCTTAAAAGTCCGTCCTTTTCACCTCACCCAACGGTAAAGGAGGAAGTGCTCTAGAAGCACTGTGTCCCTAGCTTACACACAGAGAACGCGGAGGACCTTACCGCCCGTCTAAGAAATGGTGACACGGTGGACCCTTTGGGTACGGGAGACACATCTAAGGAATTAGTCTTTAGAGTACTTTTCGACCCACTCCACGGTCAGTCTGTATCGCTTAAAGAACCAGGGACCGGTAGTGTGGTAGTAATCCTTTTTTTTAAGTTTGCTTTGGGATTTATAAACGATAATGAAACATGTAAGTATCAAAGAAAGAAAGAAAGAATAAAAAAAGATAGTAAATGAACGATCTGGGGGGAAGGTGGGTGGTGTTTGAGAGTTATTGAGACATCCCAGTCGTATTAACAATAAAGGATGTTTTAAAAATCCTAATAGCTCCGATTCCTTGGACAAGATATTATGTTTAACCACTACTCCGGCATTGATGTTGTTTGTGGAACAATAAAACACTTTGGGTAGGAAGTTCTTCCATTTTTCCCTTAAATAGTACATATTTATATTATCGTTCACAAATCATAGTCCTGAAGTGTCAACTATTTCATTTAGTCTTGAAGACTCGTAGAAATAAGGATCGGATCAGATCGTGAGAACCACAAAGAGTTTATTGTTGTCCGTTTAGAAGTATATAGTGTCTTTAGACATTTTATTTTGGTCCCGAATAGTAGTAAGTAATTTCTTACTCTCTTTTTTCTACCCTTTCGTACCGGAAATTAGTGAATAGAGGGGTTAGACCATAAACTGTCCACAACTTCTTTGTAAATTTACTAAAGACATTTACGGGTTTCGAGTTTACAGGTTTATTATTAACCGAATTGTCTTCTATTTTTAAGAATAGTATTTCTTAAAGATATAAACTGATAAATTTTATACTGGAAACAAGTGAAGTAATACGACTTAACACATATGTTTCCATCACTGAGTCGATACGACTTCGACGGACGAGACAATAAAAATACCTCTAACATGTGTACATTAGTCGTCCATAATAGTTCTTTTCTATTACTCCTTACTACCAAACAAACTGTACGATAAGATCTTCGATGTCACTACGTATATGGAGACTTTGTTAATGAAACCTTTTTTTCTCTTTTCCTTCTTCAAGAGGAAGTTATAATTGTGTAAAAAGACTATTATAACCGTACTTTTATGTGTGTCTATAACGAAAAATCTTTCTTTGACCAATTCATAAGGTCTTTCTTTATGTCACGATGACAATTATAAATAATAAATTCACGAAATTTTTACCTGGATTGGAAACCAGGTCGATAATAAAGTATAGGTTATTAAATAAGTCTCATTTATTAGTCTTCTGTTCTGTCTGTTAAAACGTTTCCTTTTTTTTTTACAGACCTTCGTAATAAATACTCTCACTTTTCGACCTTCAATTTATAGGTCGTTATTCTTTACTATTTTGAACCATAGAGACAGTTTAACTTAGGATTATCCGGTAATTTTACAAAAATTTATTATAAATCAGTGTTCCATTAATAAGGACCATTACAGTTTACGTTCTCGGTTTCTTCATACGGATTTAAAACTATGAAATATATTTATTTAGTATTTAGATATAAAATAAGAATTACGTCCTCTGTGTCCTCTGAGCTCAAACTAGGGACCCAGTTCTTCTAGGGGACCTCTTCCCTTTCCGTCGGGTGAAGTCATACGAACAGACCTCTTACGATACCTGTCTCCTCGGACCGACCGATGTCAGGTATGTCAACGCTTCTCGGTCTGTGTTGACTTCGCTGAATCGTGTGTGTGCACGTGTGTGTATGTGTGTGTGTTGACATAAGAGGTTTAAGAGAACTTACCCATGTAAATTGATGTCAATTTTACAACCCTTTTGTGTCATGAATAATTGTACACATTTCAGACACCATCTCGTCTACTCCGACGTCCAATCTTCCGGACTCAGGGTCCACCCAGACGGTCAGCGAAAAGTAGAAACAGTGACCTCCGGTTAAGACATTGTGAATCCCAGAGTTCAGTGGGAAAACATATTTTCACCGAATCTAACTTCTCCAGATCTTAAATTGTAAAAGTCCCCGGGTAGTCAATTATATTTCTGTATTCCTTTCAGTTCAAGTATGGAAGTAAGTTCTTTTTTTAACTCACGGAGGCTGTGTAGTCCGTACTACGACGACGACGATTCAGTGCAGTCAGCACAGACTGACACGCTGGGGTATCTGCCGTCGGGTGGTCCGAGGAGACAGGGACCCTAAGAGGTCCGTTCTTGTCACCTCACCCAAGTCCGTATCATGTCTCGTGACCTTAATGTCACCACCCCCTTTGCGTACACCGGTCGACGGGTATGACGTTGGTTAGGTTAGAATTGTCGAAAGATCTCCACCCGCTCATCCCACCCAGCGTTATTTTACCAGTCTAGTAATAAAATATGTGTAATAGAGTAAAGCAAGAGAGTTATAGAGATACTCTATGGATAATAAAAGAGGTAAAAGAGTAAAATAACCAATTTTTTTAATCACTAGAATTTACTGAACGGGTTAAAGTATTTCTCTAATTCATTACCTTTGAAAACTTCATGACTTAACGTTATAATTCGTTAAGTCATCGGATCTTTATGATTCGTTAACGAAGTCACTTAACTTGACTTTAATTAAGTTAGAAAGATAAATTATGGTCAAAGATTTATTCTTTCTCTGTTTATTGTCTAAAATGATCTAATGGTAATTTAAAGAAAAAGTCGCGTATTTGGAATACTAAGATAAGAGTCACTTTTCAATCAAGAAGTCTCGTATATGACCACTATGGAAGAAGTGTATAATCTTCAGATAACAGGACAATAGTGGTTTTAAGTTCACATTAAACTAAAACAAAAGTACATTGAAACTCCTACGTTACCCCTTTATTTCGTTAGTTGGACCCCGAGACACTATAAGAGTAAACCTCAGATAGAATTAAACGAAATTTTTCAGCGAAGAAGTTGTACAATAGTCGAGACGTCTTCTATAATTTTCCTACGACTTTTGACAGTGGAGTTTGTGATTAAGTAAGCCACAAAGAAGTGGTGTCTCCCGATGACAACAACTCAATTTAATTTTCTTCTTTCTTTTTCACGGTTTATTAAATGTTTTGATTTTTGGGTTTCGATTTACTATCTGTACGTAATCTATTACAGGAAAATACTTGTGTAACTCTTTTACTCTTTTAAGATTAAATCTTTCATATCGAATAGAAACTTTCTTTATATAACTTCTTTTAACACTTTTTACTTGTCGTATTTTTGGATCCAGTTTACATTGTAGGAGGTTTTTACAAGAAATTCAGAAGACGTTTTTAACTAACGAGACAAGTACCAGGAGGGTTTCCTATAATAGACTTAGGAAGTCTTCAGACAGAACTTGAACAAATTGACTGAAATAGTTATTTACGACTCGACAATTACCGTCACCAGCCCAACGAATGTCGAGACATACGGGTCTAGTACTACAAAACATGCACATCTGAAAGACACATATAAAGATTTATCCGTTCAATGATTAAATTTATTTAAATAAAGGGTGACCCTAATCCTGAAGGATAAGTTTATGTTCAAGTTTGTTCAGTAAATGGAGACATAAAGTTAAACAAAAAACCATTTAAACGTGACGATGTTGTATTTCAAAACCTACAGTTTCTTATGTTATATAGATTGGAACCTGACGTTCCTCTAGGTTGGTCAGGTAAGACTTCCTCTAGTTGGGACCCTAAAGAAACCTTCCTTACTACGATTTCGACTTTGAGGTCATGAAACCGGTGGAGTACGCTTCTCAACTGAGTAACCTTTTCTGAAACTACGACCCTCCTTGACCCCCGTCCTCCTCTTCCCCTGCTGTCTCCTACTCTGCCGACCTACCGTGGTGACTGAGCTACCTGCACTCAGACTCACTTGAGGCCCTCAACCACTACCTGTCCCTCCGGACCGCACGACGCTAAGTACCCCAGCGTTTCTCAGTCTGTGCTGACTCGTTGACTTGACTTGACTTGACTTCTCGGGAAGTCCTATCTACACTTTCACGTTCTCTTTTCCATCGAGAACCGACAGTCGTCCTTCCCGGTTGTGACTAGTAGGTAGAATAAGGAGAGAGAATTACCCCAGTAGTGAAAAGATAAGGGGTCATGGACTTTGACTCAGTAGGAATTGAGTGAGAAAAGAGTGGGATAAGGCAACGGTGTTAGACAGAAGGTATTCAAGGATGTTATATAAAATTGAGTTGAAATAGTGAAATACGGTTCTAATAAGTTAAGAAGGTAAAATGTTTGTAAAAACTGTGATGGATGACGCCCACAACACCGAAGAAAAAAATTGAGTTACCAGAGCCGGAGACTAGGGTACCTCGAACATGTATAAGGGTTTGTATACCCCTTATTATGTGTTATTAACTAAACAGTCATTTCTTATTTTCCACCATAGTCATAATTATGTTGATGTTGTGGTGTTCGGTGACAGTATTAGTGGTAGTGGTAGTGCTGGAGTAGTAAGATTGCACATTATTTGACGATGACACGTAGTCCTTGACAGGAACCACGAAAAATACACAATGCAGTAAACAAGAGTGTTGTTGGAATCCTCTCTCCATGATAGTTAAACGAAGGACTACCGAGTCTGCCATTTCTTGGGCGGACGTTACACCCTCTGGACCCAAGTCAGGGACCCAACCCTTCTAGGGGACCTCTTCCCGTACCGTTGGGTGAGGTCATAAAAACGGACCTCTTGGGGTACCTGCCTCCTAGGACCTCCCGATGTCAGGTACACCAGTGTCTCTCTGCCTGTGTCGATTCGTGTCGTGTCGTTGTGTCGTGATCATAAAAATGAAATGTGCGTTCCTATAAATTTGTTGTTCTTCTTTTGGACTGATTCAATGTATGCATTACACTACAAATGTAGGTCTCGGAGACTGGAATTCGGTATTATGACGAACTTCTATGGTCTCCCGACTTGTCCTATTCCTTCCCTTCTCGAGCCAATTAAAAGATTCTTCGTCCTTATTGTATGTTTCCAGACTTCTACTTTCTCTTCCCATATAATTCCATTTACTTTTTTCAAGTTACACATGTTTAGGCTCTTCCGTACCTCCACCCCTACCACTCTGTTGTTTCGATCTCTCCGACCTTCCTTGTTTTGATATATCCCTAAATATTCAGTTTAATTCCACAAGTTTGAAATTTTCGGTTGTTAACGTTATCGACAGGTTATCCGTGACTAAAGTAAGGTGACTAAATACACTCCAATGACGGTAAGTTGTTACAAGATTCACGGTCTCTATTTCATTCCTTGTTCTATTCATTCCAGGAATTAGAGTCCTTTCATCAAATTTTTATTTGGTCTTTCATTCTATATAAAGATTTATGATATTACCTGACTTTTATCTTAGTACACTATCCTTTTATGTTCCAGTTGTAACCTACTCTACCTTTCCACAGAGTCTCCTGTGACTGAAAGTAGAAACGGGAATGTAAGTAAGACCAAATATAAGTTTGAACATCGATTTTTTACGAAAATTAGTAAAGAAGAATTATTAAATAGTTTCATGAAATTAAAAATAAATATTAAGAGTATGGGCAAATTCTTTACAGTTATCTAACTTTTACTTTCACTTTAATGAAAAATAAAGATGAGACTTCACTATTGGTATAAATCGATAAACCATATGTAAGAAGAACCATTCAAAAAGGTATAATTCAAAAACGAAAGTGTATTTACTCTAGTCAATGATAGACAAACCAAACAAAAAATTGTATACTACTTGTAGTAAGGTCCAATTATGTTTTGTTTGAATAGGAAAACCTTTTGGTCAATGTTCGTAAAACAAGGTTCAATTACGGTATTAAATGAATAACACACACACACACCACACACCACACACCACACACACACACACACGTACGCACACACACGGACGTGCGCGTGTGTGCGAATCAACACAGATTGAGAAACACTGGGGTACCTGACATCGGGAACTCCGAGGAGCCAGATACCTTAAAAGATCGTTCTTATAACATCTCCCGACGGTAAAGGAAGAGGTTCCCTAGAATGACTGGGTGCCTAGTTTGGACGTAGAGGATACAGGGGACGTAACAGTCCGTCTAAGAAATGGTGACGCAGTGGACCTCTCGGTTTAAATAAATAACCCAATGGAATATTGGGTTATTTACCTGTAAAGTCAACGATGTTTAAAACATTACAATTATATGATATAAAATATATATATATATATTTTACACGTTAGTGAAAGTTCATAGTGAGTCGACACTGGAATCCTATATAGACATATTCATCTTTACGGTTTATATTTCCATGGGGTGCATAATTTATGATCACTTAAGGTGATACAACCAAAGATCTTTGAAATACAGTTAAAGGTCAAAGTGTTAATACGTTAAATGTAGTCACTACTATTATAGATAAAAAGTGAACAGTCACGATTGGTGATAGTTAGAAAATTTTAGAAACAATTAGACTATTTACTTTTACTAGAACGAAACGTAAGTAAACGTAAGGAAACAATAATTACTATAACTCGTAGAAACTTATATTCGTAGAGAAACACTTCTAGTTAGACATTTTGTGACGTATTCGTAGGTAGGTACTTTTTTAGGGTGTCAAGAAGGGATAGATAAATAAATAAATAAATAAAAAAGATTAAAAAAATTTAAAAAAATTAATTAAAAAAATAAAAAATTTAAAAATAAACCTTACAAACAAACAAGGTGTTTTACGAACTAATCTAAAACGTAAATAATACCTCAACTAAAAAAAAAGGTTAAAATGAGTATTATATTAACGGTATATTGTGACATAATCAAAGTCCATATGTTACATTACTAAACCGTATACAGAATACTTTACTAAGGGTGTCATTCGAATCAATTATAGGTGACGGAGTGTATGAATTACACTGTAAATAACAGGAAGCAGATGTCGAAAAGAAAGATTCGCAGACCAGATGTTGAAGAAACGTACCGAAGACGTTTATCCTGACGAGTCATTAGAACCTAATATACAAAACGAGTGTAAAGACGTGAATATAAATGTAAAATCTTAATAATTAGAGTAGAAAGTTCGGGATCAAGTTCAATCCGGAGAGAAGTACTCTTGAGAGAGTAGGAAGGTTAGTATCTAAGAGACTTTAAGAAATCGCGAAAAGGACGAGAGAGGAATTTCGTAACTAATAAAAGGTAAACAGAATTAAAGGGATGATCTAGTAACAGATAGGGTTGAGTGGAAAGTATTTCATGGGCCTTCTCTCGTCGACGAGTTTTTGGAGATTTTCCTTATTAGGGTGGTTTTTAATCAAGATAAATGAGGTGTATGCAAAATTTCTTTATTGTTTTCGATAGTACAAAGATATTAGTTCTTTTTGTCCACGCGTCCATGCTCCCTTCCCTTGTCTTTCCTTTTCCTTCTACCTGAGATACAAGAACGGTATCTTTGCTCCTTTATATTTCCCTTCCCCTTTCAGTATCCTTGTTCACTACCGAATTCAAGAGTGAAAACGGACATATCGAAGATAGGGGTTGGGGGTGAAAGACGGGATCTAGATAAGTTGTTGGGGAGGGGTTTTCCGGAAGGAATTTCGGAGTGCCATAGGTAGAGATGAAAGAGACCTAAGATAAATGACGTTTGCAGTATAAAATTTCGTAAATTAAACAGACATTTAATAAAGACGAAAAGAAATAGGAAAGATATTTAGGTCCTGGGTTCCCGTAGTTCCCATCCTGCAAGTCTGAAAGTCATGAAGTCACAAGCAGTTAGTAGATTTGTCGTTCTGTAACACCCATGAATCATTCATAGAAGTTTTCTCGAAGAAAGTAGGTTTGTTACTCAGTAGTTTTATAGAGTGATCCTTACCTCTTCCTGATCTTAAATAAGTCGACATTGATATTAGGTCTATTAATTGTTATTGTATAAAAATACAGTACGATTGGAGTGTTCGTTCCGTAGTACAAGAGGCAGACTCTCAGTGGTTCGTACACATGTCTGTCTTGAGTCGAGTTGTTCCGAGGTTTCGAGGACAGAAAGAAGGTGTTACATCTCGACTCTCTCCGTTTATTAGAGCTTAAGACCTACGTATTGACCACATTTAGTTTGATTTATACGATATCACTGAGTGAGTTTTCTTTTCCACACTCATTAGTAACCTAGTATTTTCTTCTCTCCGGTAAAGAAGTCCTTCCACTACGGTTACTTGAAGTTCTTCGGGGAGTACGACCGTCACGGAGATAATTTCTTCTGAGACCTAAATCCTAAAGATTCTATAATTTGATCGGTTAGATTAGTGTGATCCTGGTGTCGGAACAGATTGAGTTACTTTGATTCGGTACGGACGTCCGTTGGGTTGTGCCCACCCAGTACCACGTCTCCAGACTGTCTTACACCAGGTGACCTCTTCCCTTACCGTTTGGTGAAGTCATAAGAACGGAACTCTTGTGGTACTTGTCATACTTTTCCGTTTTACTATCCTATGACTTTCTCCTCGAGGGGTCCGGTCATCCACGGGTTGTGTGATGACCTCTAGTCACCTCTTTATTGATGTCTTTCCTACTTCCCTACCTCGGTTTCGTTTTTGTTATGGGTAAACACCTACACTGACCACTATCTTCGTTCCCGACTACGACATTTCTCGTTATGACGTATTTTTGGACCTTACAGTCCAGGTACTTAGTTGCGTTTAACCTTCACCAGTTTGTCCTCTTCCGTTCTCACTTGCAGTTGTAAGATCCTTAGTCACTTGATTTTACCTGACCTTACCCACTTGACTTGAGTCTACTGGTAATATAGATGATGACGCCCGTCCTTAGTGAGTCTTCTTTGCCTCATCGGTAGTACCAGTTGTTTTTTCAGGTTTTACGTCATGAACCTATGTTAGAGTTTTTACTGTCTTACTAGAGACAAGCAAAGGTTCCGTTTGGTAAGTTTTAGTGTCATTAGGTTCAGATACGGGGTTTGTCATTACGACTTCTTCGACTTCAACTTGCCAAGATACTTCTGGATGTTCTGGAAAATCTTGATTGTAGGGTTTTTCTACAAGAAAAGTAATGTCCCCTGACCTTACGTTTTCATCCTTCAGTTCTTTGTGGACCTCATTGTCCGTTTAAACCGGAACCTTACACCTTCCTTCGTCCCGTTTCTGATTGTCTCAAAACGGTTTTTTTACGTGACCAGTATCGTTTGTGGGAGAAGGTTGTTGTGTTCTCTTCTGAGATGTGTACCTGTAATGGTCTACCAGTTGTGGTTTTAGTCTAACTAATATAAGAAACGTCGTTTCTACCTCTTCGAGATATGTCAGTTGTTTTTGTTCTGGTCCTCGACTGACACCGAGTCTAGTACTTGAGGAATAATGGTTTAAGTCTGAATTTAACTTCTTTAATCCCTTTTGGTGATCCGGTAAGTCCATACTGGATTTAGTTTAGGGAATACTAATATGTCACCTTCACTCTTTATCTAAATTCCCGGATCTAGACTATCTCACGGACTACTTGATACCTTACTCCAAGCACTGTAACATGTCCTCTGTCCCTAGTTCTGGTAGGGGTACCTTTTCTTTACGTTTTTTCGTTTTACCGACAGACCCCTCCCGAATGTTTATCGACACTTTTCTTCTCTTCACTTTTCGTTCCCTCTTATCCTTTCGATATTCGTAGACTTACGTCTCAAGGTTTCTTATCGTTCTTCTCTATTCTTTCGGAAGAAGTCACTAGTTACGTTTCTGTATCTCCTTTTCTTGTCTTACCCTTTCTGATCTCTAGAGAAGTTCTTTTAATCTCTATGGTTCCCTTGTAAAGTACGTTTCTACCCGAGCTATTTCCTGTCTTTACCATACCTGGATTGTTTTCGTCTTCTATAATTCTTCTCCGTCGTTCTTATGTGTCTTCTTGATATGTTTTTTCTAGAAGTGCTGGACCTATTAGTACGACCACACTAGTGAGTGTATCTCGGTCTGTAGGACCTTACACTTCAGTTCACCCGGAATCTTTCGTAGTGATGCTTGTTTCGATCACCTCCACTACCTTAAGGTCAAATCGATAAAGTTTAGGACTTTCTATCACGATACTTTCACGACGTGAGTTGTACGGTCGTTTAAACCTTTTGAGTCGTCACCGGTGTCCTGACCTTTTCCAGTCAAAAGTAAGGTTAGAGTTTCTTTCCGTTACGGTTTCTTACGAGTTTGATGGCGTGTTAACGTGAGTAGAGTGTACGATCATTTCATTACGAGTTTTAAGAGGTTCGGTCCAAATTCGTTATGTACTTGGCACGTGAAGGACTACAAGTTCGACCAAAATCTTTTCCGTCTCCTTGGTCTCTAGTTTAACGGTTGTAGGCGACCTAGTGGCTTTTTCGTTCTCTCAAGGTCTTTTTGTAGATAAAGACGAAATAACTGATACGGTTTCGGAAACTGACACACCTAGTGTTCTTTGACACCTTTTAAGACTTTCTCTACCCTTATGGTCTGGTGGACTGGACGGAGAACTCTTTGGATATACGTCCAGTCCTTCGTTGTCAATCTTGACCTGTACCTTGTTGTCTGACGAAAGTTTATCCTTTTCCTTATGTAGTTCCGACATATAACAGTGGGACGAATAAATTGAATATACGTCTCATGTAGTACTCTTTGCGACCTGACCTTCTTTGTGTTCGACCTAAGTTCTAACGGTCCTCTTTATAGTTATTGGAGCGTATACGGTTACCATGGTGGGAATTCCGTTTTTCACTTCTCCTTGAGTTTTCGGAAAACTACTTTCACTTTCACCTCCCACTTTTTCAACCGAATTTCGAGTTGTAAGTCTTTTGGTTCTAGTACCGTAGGTCAGGGTAGTGAAGTACCCTTTATCTACCCCTTTGTCACAGTCTGAAATAAAAAAACCCGAGGTTTTAGTGACGTCTACCACTAACGTCGGTACTTTAATTTTCTGCGAATGAGGAACCTTCCTTTCAATACTGGTTGNTACTGGTTGGATCTATCGTATAAGTTTTCGTCTCTGTAATGAAACGGCTGATTCCAGGTAGATCAGTCCCGATACCAAAAAGGACACCAGTGCATACCTACACTCTCAACCTGACACTTCTTCCGACTCTCGGCTTCTTAACTACGAAAACTTGACACCACAACCTCTTCTGAGAACTCTCAGGTAACCTGACGTTCCTCTAGGTTGGTCAGGTAAGACTTCCTCTAGTTAGGACCCTAAAGAAACCTTCCTTACTACGATGTCGACTTTGAGGTCATGAAACCGGTAGAGTACACTTCTCAACTGAGTGACCTTTTCAGAGACTACGACCCTCCCTAACCCCCGTCCTCCTCTTCCCCTACTGTCTACTACTCTACCGACCTACCGTAGTGACTGAGCTACCCGCACTCAGACTCACTTGAGACCCTTAACCACTACCTATCCCTCCGGACCGCACGACGCTAAGTACCCCAGTGTTTCTCGACCTGTGCTGACTCACTGACTTGACTTGACTTCTGTAATTTTAGTAAAAAAAAGAAATTTTACTAGGGAGATTCCTTTATTAAGGATGTCACCCTTTATGTACCTGAAATCTTGGTCTGTCTGAATTCAATATTAAGACCCAAGATAGGGAAGGATCGAGACCTGGATTAGTCCAATAAGAGTGGAGTCTCATAATTATTCGTCGTCAAGGGTTGGTAGACTTTCTATATTAGTAGGGTGTCTCGACTGAGTTCGAACCTCATTCTACTGGCATACTGATTGTGCCCAGGACCGGAGACCAGTCGGTGGAATTTCACAATCGTCGGAAGGAGAATGTGCAGCAAACAGGTAACCTTTCTTTTACCAAGAAGTGACGTGTAAAAGGAAACTGAGTGTCACAATCCGAGGGATTTGTAAAAAAAAAAAAAGTCAACCCTACATATTCCTCTTCGAGGAGTCAGTCTATTACTAAGTAAATTGACACAGTTCAATCTGAACCCTTTAGTTGGAGACTGGAGTTCAACTTCTGTCGAGGAGTCTTCGCAAAGAGGTCTCACTAGTTGTATTCTGGCAGGACGGAAAGCTCCGTCTTGGTCCTAGCTTAAGAACAAACATGAGCCTCAAGGATCGTGTCTCGGGTCATGGTCGATCACTCGTTATAATCCCTAAGCCAAGTTGAGTAAGTTTCGATTTAAGGACGAACTTCTAAAATGTCTACTTTCTGGCTTTATTTTATTAGTATGGACTAGGACAGACAGACAGACAAAAAGGAAAGTCATAGTCAGGGATCTCTACTTCTGAACTGGTTCCCGTCTTTACTTGACGTGGTGCAGACGATTGTCAGGACTTTTCCGTGAGAAGTGCGTGAATAGACGGTTTCGTACTGAGTACTTTAAGTCTTGCACGATTCTAAACCATTCCTTGTGAAGTATATTTTAACTGCGTTCGCTTTCCAATGAAGTCCCTTGTCACATGATGAAAAAATCCACTGGGTCAATACCGATTTAAACCTTTCAACCGTTCCGACCGAGAAGGGAAATTTCGTCTAGAGTGTCTTTGTGTTCTATGATACGTCGGAGTCCCGGGTCTAGAAGCGACCCGGTAGTTATCACCCTTTCCGGAAACTTTTTCGGTCTGTAGCACCTACATAGACCAGTGGAGTCGAACGGTACCTCTTGTAACGAAGGCTCTCCCACCAAACACTCTCTCCATAGCCTTTTCTTGAGTATTTGATGTTGGATAAATTATTTTGGGTTTGTCGTCACTTCATATACGGTTCGTGATAAATTTCACGATATGTTTACGAATAAGGATATTGTTGGAATATTCCACGATAATAATAGAGGTACACTACCTACTTCTTTAGTCTTTATCCCTCTAATTCATAGGACGGTGTTCCGTTACGTCGATGATTCACCGTCTAGGACCTACGTTCGTCTCCATCAAACCAAGGTTTTAGACACAAGAACTAAGAACGTGACGAAAATTACAATACGTTACAATGATGTGTGTCATTCTGTTGTAAATGACAAACGAAAGACCGTGTTCGATGTTGACACGAGACTCTCTGTCACGACACCTTCAAGTCTTACGACTGAGGTTTCGTCTACCGATCCGAACGTCGGACGTAAGAGACGGGTATTTAGTTCTCAAGACACATTGTATCGATTAGAGAGACACGGAGTCAAAGGAGTAGACACATAACCCATGTTATTATCTGGGATATGGTAGTCTAAACCTCCTAATTTATTCAATTTATGGATATTTCATGAGTCTTGTCATGGACTGTGTATCATTATAAGTTACTAACAATTGATACTAGTAATTAAATTTTTCTCTGTGACCAAACGAAGACCCAATGTTTTCTTTGTGGTAGTAACTAAAAACACTCTCCTGTATATATCTACCTTTTTATAATGGAAACTATACACTATCTGAGACCAATTTTAAAATGAAGGTTGAGTCGGATATTTGAACCCTTCAGTGAATTAGTGAGACTCGGAATCAAAGAAGTAGACATACTACCCGATCGGATGGGGACTGTGTCAACTCCATATTTAATTCACTCTATTACACATATTTTTATACCTTCGACTTTGGACCAGTTATAAGTTTACTCTACTGGTCTAAGGGACGGAAGGGAATTATATTGACCGACATCACAACCTCCTACGAACAACTAAAATGGTCTAAGATTGTAAAAAATGGTTCGACTTTATACAGTACTGACCTTCGTACAATAACTATCCGGGTTTCTTTCACTTCCTGAATTCCAAAATCCAATAAATACTCTGATTTTAAATCCCTGATTTACAGGTCCCTATCCTCCGTCCCACCAATTTACACAGTTGATATACAATAAAATACGTACGGAAATTTTAATACTGTAAACAGAATAGGTTTATTAATACGGAAATATTTAAACGAAATACAGTTTGATTTAGAACATACGATTATATATACATATATGTATATATATATACTGAATGGTACATCATTAACATTTTCCTTTGTCGACCTTTACTGTAATAGATATTCATCCCGTAACTAATTTATATATTCCCAAAGCTATGTACTCTACACGTCTCTCTGTTGTGATTTTCCTTTTTTCTTTATTGATACGGGGGAGAAGTCCTTACAAATAAAAGAAGAAACCCGAAAGTACTAAAAGTGGAAAAGATATTATGTGTAAATTTTGAGTATTTACTACTATGATGAATAAGATATTAATCGTAGATAATGAAAGTAACAGTTTTTTGTTTATGAAATGTCTTATAAAAATTATAAAAAATGTGGACTATGTAGAATATTCAGGAAGTATACTTTGTGTGTAATTTTTCTTTATAAAATAGTTATACCAGTAGTAGTAATCAAGTACTTTTCAGAGGCTAATAGAGTGATAGGACCACCTTTCGAGTCCACCGAACAATCCCAGACTTGGCTTTCTGTACTTCAGGTGAGGTAATGACTACTTCTTCCCCGCGCTCCCCAGTCGGTTGACACCCGTCGGACTCGGTGTTCTGGTCACAGGTCGGGAAGAGACCGGACCGGGGTCCGGACGACTGCCACGGGGACGGTAGGAATGAGAATGGAGGGATTAGAACGGTTAGCACGGACCTGTCACGGTCGGACGGGTAGAGAAGACTTGTCCCGTCGGAACCGGTTCCCACGGTCGAACTCACACATCCGGACCGGTAAGTGAGGGTGTGTAGTATCAGTGTCTGTGTGGGTGTCTCAAAGCTTTCGGGAGGTAAGAAAGTTCAAGAAGATGTACGACAAATGTGAAGGACTTTGTAGGAGAAGGGAGAGAGAGATTCAAAGTAGTGGATTGAGAAGGAAAATGTCAATGGACGATTGCACGTGAAAAAGATCTTTCAGATGGAATTTCGAACTCCGACCCTATGTACACAGAGGATATCCAAAGGGTTAGTGAATACGGAGACCAACCCGGTTAATAGGGGATAAGATTAAATAACAAGTGGATGAGTAAAGAGTTTTTAATGACATTCGAAAACTTCGGTCCTTAATACGTAGTAAGTCTCGAGACACGGGTCATACTTAGGTTACAAACCATAGGTCAGGTTCGAGTCGTAACAAAAAAACAAAAAAACAAAAAAAACTTACTTGTTTACTTACCCTTGAAACTTCATTTTTTTTAGGTACGTTGTGAAAAATATGTAAGGAATATCTCATTTGTAGTGACTGATTCTTCCTTTCATTCGTGGATCTACTCTGACTTACTCGTCCCCTTAACTCATGAAGGGTCTTACCAAGTATTGTTCGGCGTCTTAGGAAGTTCGAAGTTGTCCTACTTTGACTCTTGAAGGTCTACGTGTTCGACCTAAATCTTTTCCGTCTCCTTAGTCTCTAGTTTAACGGTTGTAGGCGATTTAGTATCTTTTTCGTTCTTTTAGGGTCTTTTTTTTTTTTTAGATGAAGACGAAGTAACTGATACGATTTCGGAAAGTGACACACCTAGTGTTGTTTGACCTTTTAAGACTTTCTATACCCTTATGATCTGGTGGAGTGGGCAGAGAAGTCTTTGGACAGACGCCCAGTTCTTCGTTACAAAGCTTTGACCTGTACCCTGTTACTTGACCCTCATGTAATTCCGACGTTTGACAGTGGAACGAATGGATTCAAGACACGTCTCATGTAGTACGTTTTACGGTTCGACCTACTTCGTGTTCGACCTTAGTTGTAACGACCCTCTTTATAATCGTTGGAGTCTATACGGCTACTGTGGTAGAATTACTGTCTTTCACTTTTCTTTGATTTCTCGGAGAACTACTTTCACTTTCTCCTTGCACTTTTTCGCCGAATTTTAAGTCGTAAGTTTTTTACTTCTATTACCGTAGATCGAGGTAGTGAAGTACCGTTTGTCTGCCCCTTTGTTACCTTTGTCGCCGTCTAAAATAAAAGAACCCGAGGTTTTAGTGATACCTACCACTGACGTTTGTACTTTCATTTTCTGTTAACGAAGAACCTTCTTTTCAATACTGTGTGGATCTGTCGTATAATTTTTCGTCTTTGTAAGGAAAGGCTGTTTCCAGGTATACCAGTTTCGATACCAAAAAGGTCATGAGTACATGCCTTCACTCTTGTTTAGTATTTCCTCCGACTCGTCGTTTCTTGACTACGAAACCTTAATACCACGACCTCTTCTCAGAACTCTCAGGGAACCTGTTTCTCTAGTTTGGTCAGGTAGGATTTCCTTTAGTTGGGACTTATAAGTAACCTTCCTGACTATGACTTCGACTTTGAGGTCAAGAAACTGGTGGACTACGTTACTCGACTGAGTAACCTTTTTTGGGACTACGGCGCATTCTAACTTCCACCATCCCCTTCCCCTGCTGTCTCCTACTCTGCCAACCTACTGTAGTGGTTACATTACCTGTACTCAAACTCATTGAGTACATTGAGTTCATTGAGACCCTCAACCACTACCTGTCCCTCCGGACCGCACGACGGCTTGTACCCCAGTGTTCCTCAGTCTGTGTTGGCTCACTGACTTGACTCGACTTGACTTGACCCATTCTAACTCCCGTCCTTCTATTCCCCCACCGTCTCCTACTCTACCAACCTACCGTAGTGACTGAGTTACCTGTAATTAAACTCACTTGAGTCTCTCTGCCACTTCCCGTCCCTTCGGACCTCACGACGTTAGGTACCCCAGTGTTTTTTTAGTCTATGACTTGTTGTTTTTGAATCGCTGACTTGTTGTCCAGAGTTTCTGAGTCTGTACTGTTCGTTGGAGCGTGTACACGTGTGTGTTTAGTTGTCCCTATCAAGTACTTCGAGGACTTTGGGACTCTCCCAATTTTAAGGTAACGGACCTCTAAATTTGAAGGTAGTAATAACCAGAGGACGAACTCTGAGAACCAAATTATTGATATTGGGTGAAAGGAGATACGATGATAAGAATAGGCAATGGGTTTACCACCATGGACTTTGGTCATTAATGTTAGTAAAGAATTTACATCGATCACTTAGATGATATGTGTGTCAAGGGAATATTCTTGTGAATTTGTTATTCCTCGTATGATATTTCTAAAAATACACGGTAAGGACGGGTTTCTTTCTACTAGAGTAGTTATCATCTAAAATTCTACTTCGTTTATTATTTACTATAGAAAAACAACTTCTACAGGTAACGTTACAACAAGTATTGTCGTTTTGAGACTTTCGTTAGATATATATTTACTCACCCCTATCAGAGTGAGAAATCACTTAAAAAAAATGGTTCTATGTATTAAAAATAAAAATGTTAAAAATTTCATATTTACTACGGTGGTCACTTCGAGATATTATTTGATGTGTATAAATTTTACATGTTAAACTACTCAAAACTCGATATATTTAAAGACGCTTTGGTAGTCGAGTTATTTCTATAACTTGTATAAGTAGTGAAGTCTTTCGAAGGAACACTTGGAAACATTAGAAAGGAAAGGTGGAGAAGAGTAGGGATTCGTTGGTGAAAAGACGGAAAAAAAAATTTTAATGTCTAACTAAACTCAAAAGATCTTAGAGCGTATTTGCTCTAATATATCATTCGTGGAAAAGAGCAGGCTGAAGGAAGTAAACCGTATGAATAAAACTCTAAATGTGTACAACAGCATACACAGTTATCAAATAAGGAAGTTCACCCTCCCCTGTACCCATTTGAAGACCGATTAAGTACAACTACAAACCATCTTTATGTTATGACATTTCGTTCATAGGAAGTTAATTTTTATTTATTGTTTTTTTATCGAATAGGGAAAGACATCGACTCATCATAAGGTGACATACCTATCCAGTGCTACAGAAATAGGTATAGGGGACAACTACCTATAGACCTATAACAGTGTTAAAACGATAACATGTACTTTGGAGAGATTTGTAAACTCACGTTCAGAAACACCTGAATGCATCTGTATACCGAAGTAAAGAGAAGTCATTTATACTCCTTCACCTTACTGACTTAGCGACCTATCTTTTACAGATATTTTAAAGTACGAATATTACGTTATGATTCACTTTCCGTCTAAAATTTGTATCGGTGTGCTTTTTACTGTTCTTCTTTTATGTGATTTTAAATTTCGCCAACAAATTAAAGACACCACCCTCATATCCATTGTAAAAGAGAAGAGTAAATATTTACAAAATTTTATAACAGTAGTAAAATTTATAAAAATTTATGTCTCCTTACTATCATAAACAATTTGTAGGTGATGTACACCCGGATATATATCTCTATCTAGAGATCGATATAGATATGATAAAAAAGAAATGTTACTGAAATACTCGGTTAAAGTGTCTACTTAGTTGACTCCGAATCTTTCTAAATTCAGTAGACGGGTTATCGGGTATCGACAAGTCACCGTACTGATACTAAACTCGGGTCCTGGTACGACGAGGCTTTCAGAACAGGAAAGTTTAGGAATTCGTACATATGGTCTAGTATACGGAAATGTTTTGTCTCACGTACCCACCTTGTAATACGTAAAGATTTACGTTCATGTTCCTCTAGTTCTAAGACAACTTGTTCGAGTGTCACGCCATAAGACACTCCGTCGGTCCGACTTGCCCTTGTGCCGTTGTGCGACCCCTGACCGAACTAGATTAAACTTAAGGAGGTTCGTTATGACAGTCCTGTCGACTAGAGAGGACTCCGTGATTCCGAAGTGTGTTACAAGTCCTATTGGTTTAGTCCTTCCTCTATAACCATAAAATATAGATTAGATATGATAATCCGTCAAGTGTTTATGGTCTATCGTTAAGTAGTTTCAGTACGGTCCTTTTCCAAGAGACACCAGATTCAGTAGTTTCTCTTTGAGTCAAGGACCGTGCATTGGAGATTTTAAAGTCTACTTCGGTTACACAATTGGTCGAGGGAAGTCTCCCCTCTTCAAGACCGAGTGGGTAAGTGCTCGATAAACCGAACACGTTCCATAATATAATGGAGACTTTAAGTTAATAGTTCACTCCTTTTGTCACGGATACTCTTTTTGACCAAAACCCTCAAATCTTTTGTGTATATGGTCAGTTGTACTACGAGACGTGTTTGACTCACTTATTATTTGAGAATAATATTAAAGATATTAGCGAAAGTTACGACAATTATTCATGTTGTCTGAGTCACGGAGTTACGGTTCTATTTTACTACTCGACTCTTCTCATGTCTTATTTTCAAAAATTATGACAAAACCTTAAGAAGTTTGAAAAAAATCTTGGACGACAAGATTCGAAAGAATAGAGTTCAGTAAAGTTAGTGACCCCCTTTAGGGAACGGGTCCTTCTCGATTTTACCAGTCTAAATCTCGTGAGTGTCGTTCTTGTATGTATAAGAGTCCAAGTCCACTGTAGTATACCAGTGGTCCGACTCCGTCTGTAAATAGAAAGGACTCGGGGGGATTAGTGGCAACATTTGCTCCCGGACCGGACGTAAACGTGGAGCACAAGAAAGACACGAGTCTACCTCATTCTCCGTGTTTGTGTAGACTAGTTAACGCTTCTTGATATTTATACATTGTCGCTAAAGTCAATTTCACTCCATCGTATTTCTCGTAATATATAATAAGTAAGTACGTCACTACGAAAGTTATTTATACAATTCACGGACAATAGACGGACTTTGATACGGTCTACGTTCCTTTTGTCTTTGTTTACCCGTGACTCAGGTCATTCCTCTTCCTCTAAATGTTTTTTTTTTTTTTTTTTTCACGAGAGAAAACTATCTCTTGATATCTCTGACGCCTCTGGTACCTTTTCAAAAGACCCCTTTTCGTTCTTCACAATCGTTTACCCAATCTTTCGTTCTTCACAATCGAGTCGTCATTTCTTAGGTGGATTGTTACGTCCTCTACACCCAAGGTAGGGACCCAGTCCTTTTAGGAGACCTTTTCCTGTACCATTGGGTGAAATTATAAGAAAGGATCCTTTAGGGTGACTGACTCCTCGGACCGTCGAATATAGGTACCCCAGCGGTTTCTCAGCCTGTGTTGAATCACTGATTTGTTTTTTTTAAACTCGACTGTGACTTGTGTTCGTTCGTTTTCTTTGTCACACTCATTTCTTACTATACCTTCGGACTATCCTTGTGAGCGGTCCCACTTTCCCTTTACCAATTTTGATTCCAACCTCTTCGTTCCTCCTCGATTTAGTCCTCTACGGACATCTTTTTACAATATTATAAACTTTAAATGCAGTAAAGTTACTTCCCTTCTTCCAAAATGTATGATCTCTTTCGTTCAATATAAACGTTAATCTTGTTAGAGTACAGTCGTTCCATTTGGCGTGAGTTCCTCTGGTAAATCACACCTCAGTCTGTTCTCGATTGATTGTTAAAAAAAAGAATGATTAACCAAAGGAATAGAGACTTTATGGAAAGATAAAATGTTCAAACCAGTAGAACTATAATACACTCACCTTCCAAATGTTCTACTTTCTGTAGTGTAGTACACTCTACATATTACTAGTAACAATAAGAAAGAACGGTAAAAGTGGCAGACCTGTTAGTCGAGTTGATGTCCCCAATTTAGGTAACACGATAGTAGACGTAGACGACAAAGTGTCCTGAAAGCTACGCCGGTAGACTCGGGACGGTACTAAGAAGTAAAAAGTACTCAATTAGGTTATTCTTCCTTTATTTGTATTGACTAACTTGAGAATTCACTTTCGGTGTGAATTAATGAGTCGGTTTGAGAGTTCGTTCTCGAGTTAAGTATTTCTACTATGTCAACTTACCTAATAAAGGGACAACTAAACAGGACAGTGAAGATTAACGACACCCACTCTCAATGCATCGTACCTTCCATAATTCGTAGTACTAACATTAAGATCCCACTTCTCTGGTCACTTTTTATTCACATCAAATCAAAGTGACGTACTCAAGTCATCGAGACATGGATGTATCCGTGGAATGTGTATCATCTGAGAGTTATTTGCGTCTGACTTTCGTGAACCTCAGTCGTCCTGGGGACTTGCGGGTGAGATTGATGACGAGAACCAGTGGGATTCGTAATCAAGTTTTCTCATACCTCAACAAGTGCTGGATCGTGATAGTCATCTACTATTTACTTTAATAGAAACACTTCCACGAATGATTTCCAATTCGGAAAGATCACAAATAATGACGATCGGAGTGAAATTTCAACTATCTGATAAAAGGGAAAGAACGTCTTCTCATTTATTTTCGTATTTCTACACTTTATTTAAAATGTTTCTTGATAACGATCTTTCCACTCAGACTAGAGTAACAAGTCGAGGTTCTTAGGGAAGAAGGAAGGAAGAGAAAATGTAAACGGAGGTAAGTTGTTACTGGAAATAACGGAAATATTTTCTCGGGGGTTTCTCGAGGGAACAGGGAAGACGGTGCACTTCTGTGTTATTGTTCTAACGACAGATGTTTTTTACTTCATCCGAGAGTGGTCTGTCACTTAGACAACCGTAGAACTACAACCTGAAAGGTCTGTGGTCATGACACTTTTTATTTAGAGAAAACGAATATTCGGTGGGTCAGGTTTCATAAGACATTATCGGAAGTTTTGATTCTCTAAACGTATAAACTAGTGGGTTTTATAATGCGTAACCTTTATCTTCTTATTCGTTATTTTCTTATTTATTTATTCGTTCGTTATTTCGGAAAAGAAAGTCTCTGATCACCCCCCGTTTTTTTTTTGTGGTGTGTGTCTATGTGTTTTGGTTCGTTACTTTCATTACGTCTCGACATTTTCGATTTTATTTCCAATACCCTTAAACCTTCTCCCGTGAATACGATCAGAAACCCAAATCTTTTGTGAAATTTTTCCTATATTAGACACGAGACTTTGAGTTTTCGACTTCATAGGATTATCCATTTATCATTTTTCGGAGACTTCGTCGTCTCAGAAATTTTCACAGTATAAGTCCTTTGACACTTGTAAAACCATATCTTCTCATCGCCCAGTATACCTATTCATCTCCCTTTCTTCATTCTCTCCGCCCTTCTCTATACTGACAACCCGGAATTACGAAAACGATTTCTCTAACGACAATTTAGACTTCCTATAACCTCCTAAATTTCGTCCTTTAATTACGTTAGTTTTAGACGTAATTTTACAAGTGTGAAGGTGACCATAACGTGTGTCTCGTGAGTGAGATCACCCGGGAGGACAACGCTATATAAACACAGACTATTTAAGATTGGGAGCGTAAAATTTACTTAGCTTACACTCTTTTTAGTCGTTCTCGTTTTGTTTGGTGTTTGGTAGTTCGTTTTAGGACAGTTGGTTGTGGTCTTTCACCTGACATCCTTTTACTTTAGGTCCCTGTAGTCTCCTTTTTGTTGCAAAAGTCCAGACTCTAGTGTCTTGTACTTTTGGACCTTAATTTTCCTGGGAGCCTTCCTTGGTTTCATCAGGGTTCAGGTTTCTTGAGAAACCGAGATGAGTTTTCGTTTTAGATTAGGAAAGACCTTCTTTTGTGGGGGACCAAAACTGACAGTCTTAAGGGTAATAAATTCAAGTCGTTTTTATATTCCAGTAGTAATTCCTCTCAATTACTTTGTCCGGTGTTATTCTTTGTTCTCTAAATCTGAATGTTTCTGAAGTCTATAATGCTAATAGTCTATCCATTGAATTTCTCTGGCACACCTCTCAAATTTCTTTGAGTTCATTTATAAATTTTTTTTATTGTTTAGGTGATAGGTTCTCCCTCCAATATTCGACTAGTGTAACTATCCCATTTAAACGTGTTTAAATCGTTTCCATATTTTATAAACTTTTTGTGTTGATCGTTTGAAATAGATGACTTATGTCGATCTTTGTAGCTTGTTAATCTTTTGTGTACAAAGGTCCGTTTGTCTCTTCTAAACGTTTTATGACTGGTGTAAAATCCGATGTTATTTAAACTTTCTTATAAATAATATATTGAAAAGGACCCGTAATAAAATAATTTGATCTTTAGTCATTGTCTTTGCCATTTTTAGGGGTGTCAAACCTTTAAATAAAAAAATTTAGAGATTGAGAACCGAGTTTGTTTAGTGTTTTATTTAAAAACATTTTTCAAAATGAATTTACAATTATTTTTATGACGTATAGTTTACGATATCCTACGGTTACATGATTTTGTAGAACTCCTTTTACATCACTTAAATTCCCATTATATTTTCTTTTCCTGGCTAAATTACTCGATCAGTAGGTAGAATCCGTGAGGGGTTTTAATTTTTTTTTACATTTGTTTCCATCTTCTTTTAACTATTATTATTGTCGTCTTAATACTTCAATTTTGTTTTTATCTCTTTCCTTTTCTTTCCTTCCTCTCTTCCTTCGGTCCTTCTTTTTGACTGAATATAGTCCCTATGTTTCAACAAAATTGAAGACACTGAGTTAGTCACATTAATCAGTGGATTTGTCCCATTCCCCTTTTTTAATATACTAGGAAAGTTGTCTATTCCCTGCTCCATCTCTAAGACAAAAATTAGATATTGGTATTTACTTGTACTACTTTTTAGGATGTTGTTAAAAAGTCTTGATTACTAAAAAAATTTACAATAAATACCTTTTTAATATTTTGTAATAACTTTCTGTGTTTTCTAGGTTTATTAAAATTTTTACCAGGTCTAAATATCTTCCTTCTGAGTTAAAGTCTGCTTCCAGTCAAAAGAATTTAATTGAATTTCCAAGTCCGTTAAAGTTACCATTTAAGTTTCGTCTAAAGACGCCTTGAAGGGTTCAAGTAAGATATACCGTGTACTTTCCCATTTTCGGTTTCAGTTCTATGAGAACTTCGTTTTATTACATCTTTTTAAACTAGATAATCTGTAGTACTAAGTTAGATAATCTAAGTACTAAGTAGAATTTATTCTATCACACCTAAATCGTGACGACGACGATTCAGTGAAGTCAGCACAGGCTGAGACACACTGGGGTATCTTCCGTCGGGTGGTCCGAGGGGGCAGGGACCCTAAGAGGTCCGTTCTTGTGACCTCACCCGACGGTAAAGGAAGAGGTTACGTACTTTCACTTTTCACTTTCACTTCAGCGAGTCGGTACAGGCTGAGAATCACTGGGGTACCTGACGTCGGGTGGTCCGAGGAGGTAGGTACCCTGAAAGGTCCGTTCTCATGACCTCACCCCACGGTCACGGAAGAGGTGTCCCCATGTAATTGACTGGTTACTTTGTCTCATCTCTTGTGTCTTTGTCCGGGTGTTTCGTGTCTTTATATTAGTCCGGGCTCGCTATCACTTCTCTTGATTCCTCTCCTCTTTTCGGTAAATTATTTATCACGATACTGTCAATGAGTAGACAATTTTTTTTCTTATATGTTTTCAGTTTTGGTCTAACTGATTTATGAATTCATATGTTTTTTTTTTGTGTTCAATGTCGAACTATAGAAATACTAGAACCCTATCCTTCTGTCTTTCACGGTTGACACTTTTTTTTTTTTGTGTTGTCTTAACTATGTAAACTGGTGTAATTTTGGTTCCCGAATTAGATGTTTCATCCTCTTCGATAGACGTTGTATACAGTTGTCACTTAGGTATAGTTCTTCTATAGTTTATGAGGAGATTCAGTTGTTCTTTTTTTCCGTTACATTATTTTATATCTGTTTGTCGTAACTTGACCGTAAAGTGTCTTTATCTTTGTACTCACAATTTATTTGTCATTTTCTAGGAGTTATGATGAGAAATAGGTCTTTTACGGTTCATTCATTTCGTTTTACGAGTTACTGTAAAACGTGGACGATTTACCCTTTATTCATGTGTTCGTTAAACCTTTTCGTGACTTTCGTTCTCGACGACCGACTAAGTGACGGGTCAACCAGTTACGGATGATTGTTCGTAAACGTTAATCGACCTGTTTTCACTTCCAGTCAGGTTCACCCGTCGACGTTTAGAATGTGAGTGGTTACATCCATCACTGAGACAGGATATCCTTGTCACACCCTCACTGTCACACACGGACCCCTATTAACTCCCCATCCCCAAAAACGAATCTCGTGAGGGTTCGACTTTAGATAGTTGTGTATCATGACCTTTTGTTAGAATAAATGGGTGGTGCTTCGTACTCCTTAGATATTGTATCCTTCGACGAACAACTTTAACACGTAATTATGTTGTTAAAAAACTTCGACAATAATCTGAGAATTTTCCGGTTGTCATGCACTTTTCCATCCCTGGGGAGAGAGGGTCTAATATGTCGTTTCCCGTAACAAGCTATATTAAATGGTGAATGACCAAATAGAAGTTCCTTACCTGACGAAACACAAATCCCTAAACCGATGTTTTCGTTGGGTACCTTTTCGGTCATACTAACTCTCGTCTCTTCACAGAAGGAAAAAAAAGTCTCTTTTTGTAACTATAACACCTCCATGAAAATAGGACTTACTGAAGAAAAAACAGATTGTTGAAGCTATCTAATTAACCACATTAAAAGTCAAACAGTGGTCTTTATCAGAAAGAACTGTCCTGACACACTGTCACGTCTTGTCAGACTGTTGTTGTGGTCGAGTGGTTGTAGTCCATAGTTTTCTCCCTACTCAGACTAGTATTCCCAAGAACTTGTCTCAGGTTTTCGGTAGTCCAAGGAAGTATTCTTAGACTATGGGGTCACCTGACTTTTCAGAGTCGCAATCATGACTAATGACTCATTTCGGATTAAAAACGTATATAACTAAAACCGTTTACAATCGACGAAGTCCCTTCCTCTATCTTTAAGATTGCCACCCCCACCTCCACCCCTCGTATATCGTCCCCTTTCCCTTTCACTTTCGGCGAGTCAACACAGGTTGAGAAACGCTGCGGTACCTGACATGTCAGTACCTTAAGAGGTCCGGTCTTATAAAGTCACCCATCAGATAGGAAGAGGTCCTCTAGAAGGGTTGGGTCCCTAGTTTGGGTCCAGAGGACGTGACGTCCGTCTAAGAAATGGTCGACTCGACGGTCCCTTCGGGTTCTCATGACCTCACCCATCGGATGGGAAGAGGTCCCCTAGAACGACTGGGTCCTTAACTTAGTCCCAGAGGACGTAACGTCCGCCTAAGAAATGGTCGACTCGATGGGGTCCCTTCGGGGTTTCGTCCCTCTACTGATAAATAGATCGTTGACTTCCTACTCTTGTAAGATGTACACAACCTTAAACACAAAGTCCATTTCTTTGTCGTATTTCTTTTACAATCTGTACCAGTGTTTTGCTCCTTACTAGAGGACGCCGTCATCGTATCTTACTTAATTTTCCACTTGGACCGTGCAGTTCCGGATATGAACCTTTCTAGACTTACGGTGCGAGATCGAGATAAAAAGTCCTTCGTCTCCCATAGTCGATGATACTATGAAGGAGTTTCAAGAAAACTTAGTCACAACCGGTACGACCACAGTCTTCTCGAACTCTCTACTTTGTGAGAGACCTGTCCGTTAGTGACATAATATGGGTGAAGGAGGAAAGGTGAGGATGTCGGAGATTGGTTCAAGTCCTAGAAAATTGACATCGAAGGATTGAGTGAGACGAAGAGACTAAAGGTCCCGTAGGACAGTTGATGTCCGTCTTGTCAGAGGTGTTCTCTCGAGAGACCTTTACGCCGAGAAAGAAAACGGAGGACAACTTGTCGAAGGATGATTACTGATCTGTATGGGGTTCCTTGAGTCAGGATTCGCAAGGATAAATGTACATAAATGAATGCAGTACAAGGGGTGGTACACCTCTTCGGAGTGACACTACTGGGATGGGGTACACGTTCTCTTCTTTAACCTTTCAAAAGATTGGAGGAGGCGTGTCTATGAAGAAGAGGTATGCGTTTAAGATAGTAATTTCGAGTTATATGCAATTTTTTTTTTTAGAAGGGTGTTTTAGAAGGGACTAGAAAGGTCTATACACCTTATTTTTGTTCGCGAATCTCTCGTGAAAGTTCGTAAAATATTTAATATATCGTGAATTTAGACACTTTCATGCCGTTTCATCTCGTCCCTTTCATAATGTAAAGTTGTCTACGACAAGGACAACAAGTCACCGATTCGACACAGGCTGAGACGTCGGGGCACCTGACGTCGGACGGTCCGAAGGGACAGAAAATGACAGAGGGTCTGAAATGAGTTTGAGTACAAGTAACTCAACCACTAAGTTGTTTAGCCTCAAAATGACTGAATCACAATTAGTATCTTGAAGACTCAGGTTTATAGTGTAAGATTTGGTATATTTGTATAGTAAGGGTAGGTCTTTTAGGAATGATTAGAAGAGATGGTGTGTAACAAGACTACTCATAATGGAACTAATTGACAAAAATTACCTAACATATGTTCCTCATAAATTATTTGCTTTCAGGAGGATCATATGGATAAAGTGTACTAATCTAGTCAGACTTTATTTAGGACAACAAAAAAAAAAGGGGGGTTAGTACCATCATAAAAATACCGGAAGGGTAGTGTTATCCTTGTAAAATGAAAGGTACATAACGTGTTAATAGAGGTTTAACGTTGCGTGCGACGCGTCATGACATTAAGTGAATCGATGGGTAGTAAGATACGGTCATCAAGAGTGTGTTCAAGTCCCTGACGTTACGTGAGTAGAAGTCTAGGAGTCACAGGTCAACTTACGAACACGTGTCATCCATAACTTCTGCATAATCAACTCTACGAATGATCTTACCACTTGAGACTATCCATTAGAAACTTCTTACACCGTTACCAGTCTGTAGGTACCAAGAAGATGAACTCAGTTTCTAGACCCTTTCTCCAGTCCTCTGTTGTGGCTCCAAGACTCCTGACGCCACGAAAGAGTTTCTCGAACCCTTTCGAACCACACGTATATTAGGACGACGAGTATGATACGGACACAGCTTTTGTGACTCACTACTTTTGTGACAGTGTTGTAGGAATAATAATTACTAATGGCTGGTGGTGATGGAGATGTTCATTTAGATTTTACCCCACCAGTGTCGTAGAATGAAGTTTCCCGATAAAGGTAATAATTTTACTACCTATATTTTGAAATTGTACGGGTCATTAGAATGATACCGAAATTGTACGAAGGTTGAATCACTTGTGTCTTACTGACCAACAATGATAAAATAAAGACAATAAAAATAATAACAGTGATATCTTTTGATAGTCTCCCTGGTGACACCGATATTGAGGATACTACTCAACGGTCCATAACTCGTTCAAAACAAGTCTATAACATACTCTAGATAATGCTTGTAATAAAAATAAGAAGTGTTGTTGGGTTATTCCAGACGTGACAGTACGGGTAAATTGTCTCTGTCTTTGATTCCTGATTTCCAAACGAGTAGTTATAGGAAGGACACCGTAGGGCGTAGAATAAGTAGTAATGGTAAAGGTCACTGGTCACATTAAGTTCATACACATGAGAAGAGACTGGGTGTGGTGCTGGGGTAGAATTCTTACTCCACACATACGTCCGAGTCAGTACAGACTCAGAAACGTTGGAATACCCGCCGTCCGGTGGTCTGAGGAGACAGGTACCCTAAGAGGTCCGTTCTTATGACCTACCGTTTTTGTGACCTAACGGTAAAAGAGGAGGTCCCCTAGAAGGACTGAGACCCTAGTCTGACCGTAGAGAACGTTGAGGACGTAACCGTTCGCTTAAGAAAATGGTGACTTTATGGTTATAGTAGTATTTTAAGAGTTGCTACGTTGACAGGGGGTTTTCCCTAGGTAAAAAGGAGGTTCAGTTTTCGGGAATTGTTAGACCTTTTGATGTTTAGATTTGTAGTAAGGGGGTGGGCTTCGGTGATGTATAGGGGTTCTGTGGTAAGGTGTGTTTAGGGAGAAATGGTCTCAGATGAATAAGTAAGGACCGTTGACACGATCTTTGTCCTTCGGCGTTGACCCGACTTAGTGTTTCGACAGACGAGGTTAAAAAGACATGTTCGACGAAGTCATAATGAATACTGCTCAAGGGTAGTTCTCACCCGATTAATACATCAAAGGGATGAGTTCCAATGAGATACGCACAGTGGATCTTTGGTTTAGAAACGACCCCAAAGAAGAGTCATGTAGACGAGGGTTGAAGGTCCATGAGACTCTTATGTCAGTACGATAGGTGTTTCATCCAGAAGATTGATTTTCGGTCTGGGGTAATGAAAACCTCCCTTTCGTATTTTCGTGATTCTGAAGTCTGTCTTTGTGTAAATCGGATCTAATCGAAGTGACTTCTGAGTTTACCGTCTGTTAAGATATTGTTGTAGTCGTGTATCTGTTAAACTTCAGACTCCAATAGATTTCAAAACTAATAAAAAGAATTACATAATTTGGAACGTGGAAAGGGTAGTACTCGGTGTGGCATCGGATTGTACACTTTTTTTTTTTTCTAGTAGATCCTTTCCGATCTATGACTAAATCTACTATTCTTTTACTCTTATTAGCGTCGACGTGATAGTATATTAGATGATTACTAAAGTGATATAAGAGAAAAGGGAATGTAAAATTTACACTTTAAATCATTTTCGAAATCCCGTCCCTATTACTTACTCTACAGTGTGTGTCTTGTATCTCTGAGGAGAAACAGAAGTAATGGTAATAGACAAAATATTATTAATGTGGTCATTGACGGTAATGAATAACTCCTGGCTGATGGACCCCTGATCAGACCCACTAAATCTACGTAATAGGATACTTATGTATTTCGTCCACAAGACGGAGGTATAATTTAATACGCAGGGAGAACGTTGATATGGTCCTCTAGAATTTTCTTGGGTACGTATTGAGTAGGGACCAAAGGTTTAAATATAACACTCCTCGTCCTCCGTCTGATAGAAGACGCCCCTCGGGAATTAGAGACCGTGGTAACCGTTGGTTCAGGACCCGGTCTAAAGAGTAAGGAAACTTTGTGGTGCGACACCGGGAGAACTTCCGACCCCACCCTCCCCTCGGTGCCCGTCGGGAGTGTCGTCACCCTTCCAGGGGAGATAGACCGTAGGAGGAGGTGTGGTAGCTAAGTAGGTCGTTTACACACGTAAAAACCTTCGTACACCCTGGACCCCGTCTTTCGACCACCTCAGTGAGTGACGGGCACTGAGTCTCCAGACTTCCGTCGCTTCGAAAAACTGTACATTCCGACTTTTTTCAGTAAGTCGGACTTTGCCTCTCTTTTTCCTTTCGTTTTTCTAGTGTAGGAAAGTTTCAGATTTTCTACTTTTTCTACGACGAATCTTCAGTCGTTGTTCGAAGTCCGACACTTTTATCTTCCGGTCGTGATGTGGCCGCCCTTCCTCGGCACCCTCTCTCCGTCCATGGTCCCGTCACTCGGGTGGATCCTGATGGGCTCCAAAAGATTCGTGTCGAGATCTTCGTGAGGGAAGAGGTGCAAACAATATAAATATGAGAGTGAGGGAAACCTCCGGTCTACTCAGTAGTCAATGTGTGAATTTTATAGGTCTTGTGTCATATAGTTCGATAGAATTGTGACCGTAGAAGTCTTTGTAAAAGAAAGTTCTGTTCCGACACGTGTTAGTAAATGAGTTTGTTAGTAAGTAAGCTGCCAGAGTAATCAATAGGTAAATAAAGGAAGGTACATGGTAAATGGTCATCATTCAATTTATATTTCGAAGGGGTTGGATGTTTTATGTCCCCTTTTTTCGATTAAAAGTTGAGGAAAAGAGACTTGAAACTGTCTTAAATGTTGTAAATGATCTATTTAATCGTTGACGAACACATTAAGGTGTGATAAGAGAATAATATTTACCTGTACGTCGTGAGAGGCGTTTCGTCCCGTCGTTTTTAAAGTCATTTCCAAAAGTGGTTTCTCATCTTTACATCCGACATCTCTTTCTGTCTAGATTCAAACTTAGGTCGAAGATTGGTATATAATCGATTCAGTAGTCCCATTTAATGAACTGAAGAGTTTCGGAGTTTACGGATAAGACTTTTTGTATGTGTGTGTGTGTGTGTATGTGTGTGTGTGTGTGTATCTATATTTGTCTATCTGTCTATCCATGAAGGGGTCATCGAGTCATCATTTCTTAGACGGACGTCACGTCCTCTGTGTGTAAGTTGGGGACACACCCCTTCTAGGGGACCTCTTCCCTTACCGTTCAGTGAGGTCATAAGAACGGACCTCTTAGGGTACCTGTCTCCTTGGACCACCCGATGTCAAGTACCCCAGTGTTTCTCAGTTTGTGCTGACTTCACTGTCGTGTGTGTGTGTGTGTGTGTGTGTGTATATAATGTAAATACTACCAGTCTACGAGTCAGCACAGACTGAGAAACGTTTGGTACCTGGTATCGAGTGGTCTGAGGAGACAGGTACCTTAAGGGATCCGTTCTTCTTACCTTACCCAACGGTAAAAGAAAAGGTCCCCTAGAAGGGGTGGGTCCCTAACTTGGACCCAGAGGACGTAACGTCCACTTAAGAAACGGTTGACTCAGTGGTCCCTTCGGATAAATATATAACTAAAATATAAGACTTTATGTGTGTGTGTGTGTGTGTGTATGTGTGTGTATATGTGTGAAACCGGTGACTCCACGTGTCAACTGAGTGACCTTCTTTTGTGGGACTTCGACCCTTTCTAACTTCCGTCTTTCTCTTCTCCCGTTGTCTCCTACTCTACCAACCTACTGTAGTGACTCAGTTACCTGTACTTGAACCCGATTGAAGTCCTGTGTCACTTCCTGTCTTTCCGGACCACACGACGTCAGGTACCCCAACGTTTCTGAGTCTGTGTCGAATCGTTGACTTGGTGTTGTTGTTAATATATGTATATATATATATACATGTGTGTGTGTGGGGGAGTACTCCGATAACACTTATAATTAATCGTATTATATACGTTTAGAGGATTATATTCCGGACCGGATGTTATTCTTTTTGAGGTATCAGGAGACAGAGAGAGAATTCTTAATTATTAAGTTGTAACGGTTCCTAATAAGAGACTAATAAGGTTCCAGAAGTAAATACCTCACGGATATACAGTTCGTGACATAGTGGACGATCGATACGTTTCTTTTATAAAATATTAGAGTCGGGAACTCCTTAAAGTTGATATGGAAAGAATTGTTTTAACTGGAAAATTGTTTACCAACTAAATTTTCAGAAAGTTATGTCTTCAATTAATTGAACCGACATAAGGTCAAACACGATTTTAATAGAGGACAAAGGTAGAAGATGGTTGACGCCGAGATAGTATGTGAGAATGACAACGTGATACTTTTGAAGGATCGTACAATACTCAGGAACGAGTAGAAGGGAGCACCGAGTCTATCATTTCTTAGACGGACGTTACACCCTCTGGACCCAAGCTAGTGACCCAGTCCTTCTACGGGACCTCTTCCCGTACCGTTGGGTGAGGTCATAAGAACGGCCCTCTTAGGGTTACCTGTCTCCTTGGACCACCCGACGCCAGGTACCCCAGAGTTTCTTAGTCTGTGTTGACTCGTTGATTCGTGTCGAGTAGAAGGACGGAAGTTTGTCCGATGTAGAAAACGAATCTTATGAGGAGGGGTAAAGTTCAAGTGGACCCTTTCAGGAGGACCTATATGAAGTTCAGAAAGAGACCTTGAAAGAGGTTTGAGAACCCGTTACTTCTCGAGATGGAGGAACGTAAACACTAAAGGACATAGTCGAAGACAGAGTCTTCGGTAAACTAACCCCCCCCACCCCAATCCTCCTCCTCCCCACAGTCGAACGAACAGACAGAGGAGATATTTTATTCCTCGATGGACTCCCGTTCTCAAAAATAATAATAAATAGAAACACAAAGACATGAGTCGTTTCACGGACCACTTATCTATCACTAGTTATTAATAATCTAAATCTTGACTTATTTTATTACTTACCGGACCGACACCGAGTTGTCTTTCTCTCGTCCACTCACCGTACCATGTGTTTCGTAAACAGACATTGTCGGGAGGATCGAAAGACGTGTTCCGGTCTAAAGAGACTGTTCTTGTAAACCAAAGGTTTAATGTACGACGTGTCGCACGGAGGAAGGAAGGGACGTCGACGGACAATTAATACCACAGTGGAAAAAAGACAGAGAAGAGGTCAGAGGGTTAAGGACTCTGTTCCACCGGTCAAATGAGTCCTATAAGACTGGAAATTTGCGTTCAGGGAGACGGGGTTGGGGAAAACACTTTTGATAAAAATTTTGGTCTTCTCAGACTAATCTCAAGCTTCCATGACTGTGTAATAATTTTTCAATAAAGTCCCACTTTTTTATGAGGGAAACGAGTAATAAACCCGAAGGTACTACCGAGTCAACCATTTCTTAGACGGAATTACGTCCTCTGAGGCCAAGTTAAGGACCCAACCCTTCTAGGCGACCTCTGCCCTATCCGATGGGTGAGGTCGTAAGAAGTCAGTTGAGAAACGTTGGGGTACCTGACGTTGTACGGTCCGAAGGGACAGGAGGTGGTTGAGGACCTCGAACGAGTTTGAGCTGAGGTAGCTCATCCACTACGGTAGGTTGGTAGAGTGGAAGACAGCGGGGGAAGAGAAGTACGGAAGTTAGGAAGGATCGTAGACCCAGAAAAGGTTACTCAGCCGAGAAACGTAGTCCATCGGTTTCATAACCTCGAAGTCGAAGTCGTAGTCAGGAAGGTTACTGATAAGTCCCAACTAAAGGGAATCCTACCCGACCTAACTAGAGAAGCGTCAGGTTCCCTGAGAGTTCTCGGAAGAGGTTGCGGTGTCAAGTTTTCGTAGTTAAGAAGTGTGACCTATCAATTTTTGACGGGACGAAACCCCTCGTCGACACCTTTATGTCCCTCGACAGTGACGCCTCCTCTACGTCGAAGTTCGGGAACTTCGACTGTTGAGACTCTTCGGTCGACTCTCTGAGTTGGCGACTGAAGTAAACTAGTGTGACCGTCTTCATGGACCCTTTTCAAAGACAAGAAACGCGTTTTTTTTAAAGTTTCTATAGTTTAAGAAAGAGTCCAAGATTTTGAAACGTTCATAAGACTGTTGGGAAAGCAGTGAGAGAGAGAGAGAGAAAAAAAAAAAATTTACCTCTTTATGACTCGGGTAGAACCATAGTAACCACAGATACCATGGATTGTCTTGAACTGTTTCATCCACGAGGGTTCTTTCGTACACCTTTCTTCCTCCCTTCCGATACCGACTCTCTCTTTCCTTTTCCTCCTTTTTGTCTCTCTCCCTCTCTTTTGATGTCTCTCTCGACGATTACCCCTCCGTCCCTCTCTACCTTCTTTTTTTCTGTCCCTCTGTTTTCCCTTCTCCTTTGCCCCCAGTACAGGGAGGATGGAAAAGGAGTATTTGAACGTTCTGTTCCTCTGAATTTTATCTTTGTTTTGTTGAGGTTTGGTGATTGTCAAGGACACTCTTGTTTCGCAGGAGAGTCTACCAATGACAGAGGACCCCCGTTTACCCATTTCTTCTCTCTCTGTGTAAGTTCCCCAGAACAGGATTGACTCTTCCTTACTTAATATCGGGAGTTTGGAAAGGGAGTGACTGGGCAGCTCTGTCGGGATCGAGGTAGGGTCCCGGTGGGACCTGATAAGATTCAGGTCTCAGCCCCTTTCTTGGCACTGTTGGTCACGACGCGACTCAGCGAAGTCAGCACAGGCCGAGAAACACTGGGGGTACCTGACATCGGGCGGTCCGAGGCGACGGGCACCCTAAGAGGTCCGTTCCTATGACCTCACCCACCGACACGGGAGGAGGTCCCCTAGAAGGACTGGGTCCCTAGCTCTGGCCCAGAGAATCAGAGGACGTAACCGTCCACCCAAGAAATGGTGATCGTGGTGGACCAGATTCAATTAGAAAATCTTGACCGTCGTCCGAGAAAAGTTCACAAACCTCCTCAAAGAGGTATAAACAGACCCGGAAAGTCTCGGGTCTCCAATTCTAAACCAATCAAGAACGACAATAATACTAAGATTCGGATTAAAAGTTGGGTCCATGTAAAGCGAAACCCTAAACGTCACGTGCCGGAGAAAAATTATTGTTAAAAATTGATATTATTTCAAGTCGAAAATATACCGGTTTGTTACTTACTGAAGTAATATCTTTAAAGTGTTCTTTCTTGTAAAATGTTTTGTTTCGTATTAGAATAGAAAGTTTCCATCAGTGACTATTATATAATCAAGAAAAAATATCTGTAACTCTGTATATAACTAACAGAATTCTTATTTAACTATAATATGTCTCCAAGATTGGATAAAATTCACTTTTTACGTAATACTTTTGAAAGAAAGTAATTTTCAGGTGGAATTATATTGAGACTACCGAATTAAGAAGTACAAGATGGTAATGACCAGTCCTCTTCCCTCACTTCTGTGAAGACCCAAAGTCGTCAACCGTAGTGGCAGACAGGTTGTGGACGTAAGTGACAAAGGAGAAAAGGACTTTGTCCCTCTGTCGGTCAGAGTTCACGATGGAATAGTAAACAAACTAAGTAGACAATCAAAGGGGTTCTACTACGGTTAGGACACTTGAGTCAGACCCACAAAGAGTTTACGGAAGTAGTGTGTTTTGTACGAACCAGGGAGGATACTCAATGGGAGTACCTCATAGTTCCGATAGTATTCTTTGCCGTCCACCGTGTGACGTTTATTAAGTGATTCAACACACGTGAGGAACATCTCACCCTTGAGCAGAAGAAAATAAAATTAAGGAGAGTCCCAGATTTAGTTACTAACCGGGTATTTTCTGTAAGTTAGACTTACTTACGGACAACTTACTTACTTTTGATTCACTTACTCGTATTTCTCCGTCACTTCCTCTGACCTGTATTTTATTATTTTTAAAGACTGAAACGATGTACTGAAAGCCCTTCTTACTCCATAGACAGGATGTGTCTCTTGTCACATCCTAAATCAGTCTTTAGGTGAACTCATACATGTTGTAGTTACGTCGAAATGACTAGGAGGAAAGAACCCATAGTTTCTCAGTGTTATTGATTCACAGGAGTCTCCGGACAATGTCGCTAGTTTACTTCACTTCGAATAATACAGTCTCCTTGGATCTTGAAGTCCAACAGGATCCCGGAGCCCTTTGGTATTGGTCAACGTCCAAGTTTCAAATACAATGTTATCCTGACCAAGGTGAGGTCATAAGAACAAACCCTTTAGGGTACCTGTCTCCTCGGACCGTCCGATGTCAGGTACCCCAGAGTCTCTCGACCCATGATGAGTCTCTTATTTGTCGTTGTCGTAATTGTTGATGGGATTGAGGACCAGGGTTACGTATATGTATCTTCCGTCGTTAATGTTATTTTTTTATTGAAGTGAATGTTCTGTCAAAAATTTACCCACGGTTCTTTTACTCGTAGTCGACCCTGATGAAGCCTATCGTACTTTATTATTTTTCTTCTACGTAACCCTCTAACTGGACCCGTGTTTAAAACCATGACAGTGAAGAAGTGATATATTAAAAACTGATCAACGAAAAGACTGTATGATGACAAGAGAAACTATTTTAAGAAAAATTGTTGAATATCAGAAATCCTAACAATACTTTTAATTTCTTCCCTATTGACAGGATCGTATGAGCAACAACAAATCAGTAATTTAGTGTAGGTTGAGAAAACACTGGGGCACCTGATATCGGGTGGTCCGAGGAGACAGGTATCCTAAAGGGTTATCTCAACCAACGGTATAGTAGGAGGTCCTCTAGAAGGGTTGGGTCTCTGACTTGGAGGTAGAGGAAGTTACCCTCCGACTAAGAAATGGTGAGACGGTGGTCCCTTCGGAGGATCGTATAACACGTCAAGACAAGTTAACGAGTCAGCACAGGCTAAGAAACGTTAGGGTACCTGACGTCATACGGTCCGAAGGGACAGGTAGTGTTCAAGGACCTCAGATGAGTTTGAGTACAGGTAGCTGAGTCACTACGGTAGGTTAGTAGAGTAGGAGACAGGAGGGGAAAAGGAAATCCGAGCAAAGGTTACTCGGTCAAGAAGCGTAGTCCACCGGTTTCATAACCTCAAAGTCGAAGTCGTAGTCAGGAAGGTTTCTTATAAGTCCTGACTAGAGGTAATCCTACCTGACCAACCCAGAGGAACGTCAGGTTCCCTGAGAGTTCTCAGAAGAGGTTATGGTGTCAAGTTTTCGTAGTTAAGAAACCTTGTATCGAAAGAAACATCAGGTTGAAAGTGTACGTATGTACCGATAACCTTTTTGGTGTCCAAACTGATCTACCTGGAAACAACCGTTTCATTACAGAGACGAAAAATTCTACGACAGAATTCCAACCAGTATTGAAAAGAAGGTTCCTCGTTCACAGAAAATTAAAGTACCGACGTCAGTGGTAGACGTCACTAAAACCTCGAGGGGTTTTATTTCGTATGATCCATAAGTTATTTATAATAAAGGGAATACAAAGGAACAACGGTATGGGATCAGGGTCGGTCTTGGTTACTGTCCTTATATAATAAGTATGAGTTGTTAAAACGGATTTCCGAACGGATGATAGTCTGAACTTACGGTTGAACGGTTTGTCTTCTAAAAACACAACTTTATAAATATGGTCTGAAGTTTATACCCTTGAGTTCTCAAGTTTTCGAATTGTAAACAGTAGTTCTTGTCGACTCTGAGTCCTTTAGGACAGTTACAACGAAGAAAAGGTTCTTTCTTAGTCTGTTTAGGAGTGACTAGTAAGGTGTCTCCATCGAGACTGGGAGGTTTTATTATATAAATTTTAATGTCCAATAAAATAGTACAAACTTCCCCTTTTATATAACCTTTATTCTTGGAGTTAACTTAGAAGAGCACAACTCCAGTTGACTGGATCCTTTTTTTCTCACGAGGGAAAGTCAGATTTCGAAGTGAAAAAACTTTTCATTCTCTATTGGATCTATACCAAACGTTCATGACGATTCTCGTTGTAAATGTTATTATTCCGGACGTTAGTCTAAAGTCAGACTTCACGAGGTTGAAGACCACCTTTTCATTTGACCACGTCAGTGATACCTTTTGTCATACCTACAAGGAGTTATTAACTCTTAACGGTATACTGGGTCCTTAAGGTGAGAACCCGTATATAAGGGGTTTTTGATATTAAGTCTTTTTATTGTGGGTGGAGATTCAATTGTCGTCGTTATAAGTGTTATCGGTTCTGTACCTTTATTGGATTTCCAGGTAGTTGCAAACTTAGTCATTTCTTCTACATCATATATATATGTTACCCTCTGATGAGTCGGTATATTTTTTACTTTATTGTACTACGTGAATGTAACGTACGGCGTTGCCGTACCTACCTGGGTGTCTAATCGTGTGATTCCCTTCATTCGATTTCACTCTTTCTCTTTATGGCACGATAGTGTATACACCTTAGATTTTATGCTATGTACTGAAATAGACACTCTGTCTGAGTGTTTGTATCTCTCGTCTAAAGACGAACGGTTCCTCCTCCCGGACCCCCCTCCTGCGTACCTGATGTGTAAACCCTGATCGTCTAAATTTGATAATATCTTTGTTACCTATTTATTTCAAGATAAGACATCGTGTCCCTTAAGTTGTAGGATTCTGTCATTTTCACAACCGCGAGTCAACATAGACTGAAACACTAAGGTTCCTGACATCGGGTGGTCCGAGGAGACAGGTGCCTTAAGAGATCCGTTCTTATGACCTTACCCGACGGTACGGGAAGAGGTCCCCTAGAAGGACTGGGTCCCTAGCTTGGACCTAGAGGGTGTAACGTCCGTCTAAACAATGGTAGACTCGGTGGTCCCTTCGTTATATATAGTCTACATATTTGTTATCCAGGATAAGTTATCGTGTCCCTTGGTATAAGTTGTTGGATGCTATTTGGCATTACCTTTTCTTATACTTTTATAGTCGTCTTTAATTGTGTTGTAACGTTTAGTTGATATGCACTTATTTTGTGTAAAATTTTTACAATTACTTCACGAAGTTGAAGATGATTCACTCAATACACTCCCGTCTAGTAGGTTCGTGTAAAAGTCTAGTAATAAGATTGGATCAATTCGATAAGAACTTCCATTTACAACTGTAATAAATTATTGAGTTCGAAATCTGAAACACCGAACCCGAAAAGGAAATTGAAAAAAAAAAAGAACCTACAAAGATGTTTAGACCAGTATAAAATTTCAAGGAAGATCAAGTCTTTTTCGTTGTGAGGGTCTAAAAGTGGAGAAAGGTAAAATGACGTCCACTAAGGACAGACCTATTATTTTAGATAGGACTAAGTGTTTATTTTGTTGTCCTATTTACATATGAAAAAAAGTTTTTGTCATTAATACCTTATGAAAAATTCGTTAAGGTGTCGAAAAGTGGGACCTCGTTCGAGGTCTCGGAATTTATCCTGAGACGAGAACTCCAGCTTTCTTTCTGGTCGATGTGTCTTAAGTTGATTACAAATACTAGGTACATGTAATTGTCACATAGGTAAATCTCCTTCAGACCCTGATAAATTGTTATTAGTAAGACCTGAGGAAGATTAGTCAAGAGGTATGACGTCGAACTTATTAAAGAAGATTTTACGTATTAACTGACTTAATGAGGGGAGAAATTTTAAGAAGTCGTCGAGTACAAACACAAATCTTATTTTAGGTCTCAAGAGGCGTATAATGTGTCTCGAAAAGAACTGGACCGGGGTCGGATGGAAAGAGTTGTCATAGACGTCGAGGAGGAGAAAGGGACCTAGCGAGTAAAATTGGTGTCATTGATAACCGGTAATGGCACTGAGACGACCCGGAAAAAGGTAGAACAAGGGAGATAGACCCTATAAGAAGGAAAAGACTTGGGTGGGGATGGGTGACAATGTGTGAAAATTTTAGAATTCATAGAGGATGAGTGGCTACTTCTATGTTGAGTAAGTAATGACGTCTTTTGTGAGGCACAGGGTAGAAAAGAAGAAGAGAGAGGTCTGTGGTTATCCCTCGGACAGGAGACGAGAGGGTGTTGTGACATGTTTTCAATGGTATCGTAAAAAAAGTGGGACATAACATTAATAGATGATTCTGTGGTCAAGGAATTGCCATCCAAGACGTAGAATGGCGGGTGACATACAGACACGACATGATTCAGTGAGTCCCGTGAGAAGTACGGGGAGACTATAGATGCAGTCTTCGAAAGAGACAGGGAACAGTATGAAAAGTTCCCTTGTAAAGTACGTTGTTACCCAAGTTATTTCCTGTCTTTACCATACCTGGACTGTCTTCGTCTTCTATAATTCTTCTCCACCGTTCTTATGTGTCTTCTTGACATGTTTTTTCTAGAAGTACTGGGTCTATTGGTACTACCACACTAGTGAGTGGATCTCGGTCTGTAGGACCTTACGCTTCAGTCACCCGGAATCCTTGGTGGTGGTACTTGCTTCGATCACCTCCACTATCCTAAGGTCATCTCGATAAAGTTTAGGATTTTCTCCAACAACACTTTCACGACGTGAGTTATACGGTCGTTTAAACCTTTTGAGTCGTCACCGGTGTCCTGACCTTCTCCAGTCAAACGTAAGGTTAGGGTTTCTTTCCATTGTGGTTTCTTACGAGTTTGATGGTCTGTCAAGATGAGTAGAGTGTACGACCGTGTCTCTTCCGTGACCGTGGGTGAGGTCATGAGAACGGACCTTTTAGGGTACCTGCCTCCTCGGACCATCCGACGTCAGGTACCCCAACGCTTCTCAACCTGTACTGACTCGCTGAAGTGAAACTGAAAAGTGAAAGTACGTAACCTCTTCCTTTACCGTTGGGTGAAGTCACAAGAACGGACCTCTTAGGGTCCCTGTCGCCTCGGACCACCCGACGGAAGATACCCAAGCGTGTCTCAACCTGTACTGACTTCGTTGAATCTTCTTCGTCGTCGTCCTGTGCGACCGTTTCATTACATATTTCAAGAGGTTCGGTCCGAAGTTATCATACACTTGGTACTTGAAGGTCTACAAGTACGACCTAAATCTTTTCCGTCTCCTTGGTCTCTAGTTTAACGGTTGTAGACAACCTAGTAGTTCTTTCGTTTTCTTAAGGTCTTTTTGTAGATGAAGACGAAATAATTGATACGGTTTCGGAAACTAACACACCTAGTGTTGTTTGACACTTTTAAGAAGTTTTCTGGTGGACTGAACGGAGGACTCTTTGGACATACATCCAGTCCTTCGTTGTCAATCTTGACCTGTACCTTGTTGTCTGACCAAGGTTTAACTCTTTCATTATACAGTTCCGACATATGACAGTGGGACTTATGTGGTACACTTTACGAACCGACCTATTTCGTGTTCGACCTTAGTTCTAACGGTTCTCTTTATAGTTATTGGAGTCTATGCGTCTACTGTGGTGGGAATACCGTCTTTCACTTTTTCTTGATTTCTCGGAGAACTAATTTCACTTTCTCCTCTCATTTTTACAATTTAATTTCGAATTGTAAGTCTTTTGATCCTAGTACCGTAGGTCAGGGTAGTAAAGGACGTTTATCTACCCCTTTGTTACCTTTGTCACTGTCTGAAATAAAACCCCCCGAGGTTTTAGTGGTGTCTACCACTGATATCGGTACTTTAATTTTCTGCGAACGAGGAACCTTCTTTTCGATACTGGTGGAATCTGTCGTATAATTTTTCGTCTTTGTAATGAAATGGTTGTTTCTAGGCAGATCAGTTTCGATACCAAAAAGGTCATCAGTACATATCTACACTCTCAACCTGATATTTCTTTCGACTGACGACTTCTTAATTACGAAAACTTGACACCACAACCTCTTCTGATAACTCTCAGGGAACCTGACGTTCCGCTAGTTTAGTCAGTTAGGATTTCCTTTAGTCAGGACTTATAAGTAACCTTCCTGACTTCGACTTCGCCTTTGAGGTTATGAAGTCGTAGACTACGTTTCTTCACTGAGTAACCTTTTCTGGGACTACGACCCTTTCTGACTTCCGTCCTCTTCCCTTGCTGTCTCCTACTCTACCAACCTACCGTAGTGACTGAACTACCTGTACTCAAACTGGTTCGAGGTCCTCAACCACTATCTGTCCCTTCGGATCACAAGACGTCAGGTACCCCAGCGTCTCAGCCTGTACTGACTCACTGACTTGACTTGACTACAGTGAGTCAGTACGGAATGAGAAACACTCGGATTATTGACATCGGGCGGTTCGAGGAGACAGGTACCCTAAGAGGTCCGTTCTTATGACGCCATTCAACGGTACAGGAGGAGATCCCCTAGAAGGGCTGAGTCCCTAGCTTGAGGTCAGAGGATACAGAGGACGTAACCTTCCGACCAAGAAATGGTGATTGTGGTGGAGTCTGACAATGGATCATCTATCTACAAGTAACGTAAAAGTAACAACAACGACTTACGACCTACCTACCTGCCAACCTACCTACTCACCCACCCCTACAAACCAATACCTGGTCCAACTATGTGATCTTTGTCTGTTGAAATCACAGTGGAAATCCTACATCCCCGACTCATATAGTTTGTGGGACCGGAAAAGAGTTCACAACACCAGGATCACTCAAACCTAATTCACCCTCTGTTTACTTGAGATTTGCACTTTTTAGTTTATTATTATTTTTCGTTCAGAGTGTCCCGTCACACGACGGAGGGGAGTCTTTCACTTTCTCATACCACCCATTCGGACACAGTGACTGTTCAAATGGGAATAAGAGAATTTCTTTGTCCATCCATCCATCCACTATTTTGTTACAAGGTGGGTCGATGGGATAACCATAAATTCCGTAGACTTCGAATGCGTAAGTTTGTGGACACTTCTCACCCGGTCTGCTAGACTTACACCTTTGGACCCAAACGAAACGAAAATCAGTCGAGACACCGGGACCCCGGTAGTAAGGGAAAGGGACCAAGAAAGAAGGAGAGTCTACTGGAGACTCCAGTAAAATCTAATTTTCTCATAGAAGAGAAAACTGTGACAAAGGACCCTCTCGCGAACTGTGTGTCCTTCATAATTTTGATACACAGTTTACTTACCTACTCAGAGGAGGAGACTCGAAAGACCCAAAATGTCACACTTGATATTTGATTCCGACACAGGAAGGTCGTAATTCGTAAAATCGTCGTGGACAAGAAAGGAGTTAGGGAAAATAACAACAAGTTAGCGATTCAGTACCGACTGAGAAACGCTGGGGTACTTGACGTCGTACGGTCCGAAGGGACAAAAAGTGATAAAGGAGAAACGAGTTTGAGTATAGGTAACTCGGTCATTGCGGTAGGTTGGTAGAGTAGGAGACTTAGTCCCAGAAAAGTTTACTCAGTCGAAAAGCGGTATCCGACATCCTATTAATAAAGGATACTTGGATCTACACCAAACATCGAGATAGTATTGTAGAAGTAGGCCAGTATACCTTGACTTACTGACAAATTAATGGACCGAGACTACGATCTGTCACTCCTTAAATTGTCGTCACTGATACTGTAACTAATTCTACTTAAAGGACACAATCCCAGGTTGTGTCTCTTCTCCGAACGAACTGTTTGTCGGTCTTCCTTGACTCGACCTAAGTGTGCCTCGTGACCTTCCCGTCTACTAATTTCTCGTGGTGTTTCATTTGGGGTCGTGACGTCCCGTCTCCCTTCCGGTCGACGGACTCGAGATTCCCTCTGTTATCCGTCTCTTTCTACTAAAGTAGACAAGAATAACTTTCTTTAAACCTAAGTCCCGTTTCTTTACGGCTTCCGTTTTCACGGTGTGTCATGAGAGGTCTGTTGAGTGGAGAGAGACACCGGACACTAAGATGAGACCAAATCTAGACCCCAGGTGCCCGGTTCTACTGAGATCACACTTGGAAGACCACATGTCACGTCCGAGAAGTTTTGTACCGGGTTCCTTCTCCATGCCAAAAGTAAGAATAGTCTGAAGGATCTTTTCGAGGTACAAAAACACTCCGTATCTTTTGTAATGTTTAGATTCTGCACGGTTGTGCCTCAGGAAAGTCGGGGAAATCGTGACCGCTGTAGTCACGGAAGGAATTGTCGCGACACAAGCGGAATCTCAAAGACTCGGAATGCGGACGGAATCTCTCGATCTTACCTTTCGAGAAACGGACCAACCGACCAAAGTAGAACTTGTCGAAATTAGAGGTGAAAGTAAAACTAAGTTATAATCTACACGAAAAAGTTAGGTAACAGAACTTTAGAACGGTCTAATGTTTATTCGTTAAAGTTGTTCCCATTATTTTTACTTGTCCTGTAGTATTTCTTGTAGTCAATACTGGAAATAAGTTGGAGGATGTACCAGGTTCACACAGGAACCGGGGTCGACTTTTCACTTTTCCTTTATATGTGTCTATTAAAATGAAGGTGATTTTAAGTCACCAATTATCGTGGTGACTTTCCTACCCTTCTTCTTTACTTTAGTCATATAGTTCACATACACGGTCCGCGATAGGGACCCGTTGTACTGTTTTATTCGTAGTGAGAGCAAAAACGTTTTCTTCTTCAAGGCTGCGTTTCTTCTGCTCGGTAGTGGATTCCAGTTTTCGTTGTTCTGTCCCCGTGTATTTGGGGAGGCAGACCGAGACTTCAGGTATGAAGTAGGAAATGTTTTGACTCGAATTTAATTTAGTATCTGGATGACATACTTGATCATCCTTTGTCTCCTTTACTTTTTAAAATCTCGGAAGTATTAAATGGTTGTGTCTAGAACTCTTTAATGAACAAAAGTACAAAACGAAAGTGTACAAATACACACACATACACACACACATACACACGCACATACACACACATACACACACATACACACACACATACACACGCACATACACACACACATACACACGCACATACACACACATACACACACACATACATACACACACACATACACACGCACATCGTTGACTCTCAAAACCTAGTCGCACGGTAGTCGTGAGCTGATTACCTTAAGACTCTACTTTATGCTACGGAAGTAATCGAACCAACCTACGATGGTGGTCGTATAAAGATAACTTTATCATTTCTATTGAGTTTCCTGGAGGTAACGGTGAGTTCCTATAGGTTGGACTCCTGGTGACTATTTTAGACTTTGGTGGGTCACACTAGCGTGTAGGGTAGACGTACTTATATCGGTCAAAAGCCAGAATGGCGATTCAAAAATTAAATCAATAAGATAATTTTTACAATACTCGAGAAAGAATAAAGAAACTCAGAGGAGGAAATTATTCGGTTTTAAAAATTACTGACGTAGGTTCTGGGGTCATAAACCTTTTTCACCAAGTGAAACTGTGAAATAAGACTATGATCTTATTTAGTTTCTTTATTATAGTAAGAAAACCTTTAACAAGTTGATCGGTATTAAAAAACGAAGTAACTATAAAAAACCTGACTTGTATAAGAAAAGTGTAAAACTTTCACTGTTATACTAACACCGTATAAAGTCTATAGACAAAAACCGATTTTTCATTGAAAAACTAATAGAACTAAAACATTTGGGTTCCTTAATAATCTTTAGTACTTCGGAAGAAATTTATTTGATATTTACTTATTGTCGACAATAATTGAATGTTGTAACTGTAAAAATTACAAATAATATTTCCAAACGAACCGGGGTTCCCAAATTCCATATTCACCTTCGTAAAACTGGTCAATAAAGGTCCCATGGTTACTTCAGTGACCCGAGTGAGGACTGTGAGTTTGGGTCACAAGAACCTAAATGTCCGATTACAGACAGTCGAGGAGTCCCGATTTCCCTCCGGAAACCAACGAGTTACGGTCACAGGAAGGGGTCTTGGTCTCGAAAGGCTCGACAGTGGACCCATGTAAATGGGGAAGGGCCTTGTTCAATTCGGAGACGGGGTCCCTCGAGTGATGTGGAGGAGGGACCCAAAGGGTGAGGGGGGGTCAAACTGTAGGGAGTTGTGCAGATAGCGAAAGGACTTCTACTCGGATACTCGAGAGAATTAAGATACTCGAAGTGACATATCGTGTACCTTGATATGAGCTATAGAACATTGTTTGATATTCCCTTTTTTAGACTTTTTCTTTCAAGCACACATACACCTATTCATACATACTCACACACACACATACACACACATATAAATAAATACCCGAAGAGATCACCAAGTCTGTCATTTCTTAGACGGACGTTACACTTTCAGCATCCAAGTTAGGGACCCGGTCCTTCTAGGGGACCTTTTCTCGTTCCGTTGGGTAAGGTCATAAGAACGGACCTCTTAAGGTACCTGTCTCCTCGGACCACTCAATATCGGGTATACCAGCGTTTTGTCAGTCTGTAATAAATCACTGATTCGTTGTTGTATTTGTGTGTGTGTGTGTCTCTATTTATACACACACTCACCGCGTGACCATTTCTTAGACGGAAGGTTACATCCTCTGTGTGTTCTGTACCCAAATTAAGGACCCAACCCTTCTAGGGGACCTCTTCCTAGACCGTTGGGTGAGGTCACAAGAACGGTCCTCTTAAAGTGTCTGTCTCCTCGGACCACCCGATGTCAGGCACCCTGACGTTTCTCAGTACGTACTGGCTTACTGGCTCGTACGTGCGCGCGTGTGTGTGTGTGTGTGTGCGCGCGTGCGTATACTTCGTGAAACGACATTCGGACTTTGATTGTGTAACAAGTAGTTAATATGAAGTTATTTTTAAAACTTTTTCAAATATTTAAAGTTTTTTTTTAAGATTCTCAAAATGAACACTAGTGAGAAGAGAGACCCATTTGTCCCGTTGGTTCTATTGTTTGTCCGACTTGACCGTCTCGACATACACCCGAATTCTCTGTGTCGGGTACCAGAGAAAGGAATCTCTAGTATTGCCACATCACCAATTCTCGTGTCTGGAACTGCGGTCCGAGGGACTTAAACGTGTGGTCTCAGACGGGGAGTCGACGGGTAAGAAGTCGTTTAACCAGTTGAAGACACGTGGAACCGAAGTAGTATACATTTTATTTCTATACTACTATGTAAAAATTTCCCGATATGACTTCTATGTACGCACTAACGATTCAGTGAAGTCAACGCAGGTTGAGAAACGTTGGGACACCTGACATCGGGTGGCCAGAGGAGACAGACACTTTAAGAGGACCGTTCTTCTACCCTAAGAGAGCCGTTCTTAGCCTCTTCCGTTACCGTGGGGTGAGGTCATGAGAACGGACCTTTTAGGGTACCCGCCTCCTTGGACCATCCGACGTCAGGTACCCCAGCACTTCTCAGCCTGTGCTGACTCACTGAAGTGATAGTGAAAAGTGAAAGTACGTAACCTCTTCCTTTACCGTTGGGTGAGGTCACAAGAACGGACCTCTTAGGGTCCCTGCCCCCTCGGACCACCCGACGGCAGATACCCCAGCGTGTCTCAGCCTGTACTGACTTCACTGAATCGTCGTCGTCCGTTTTTATGACCCCACCCAACGGTACGGGAGGAGGTCCCCTAGAAGGGTTGAGTCCCTAGATTCAGGTCAGAGAACACAGAGGACGTAACCGTCCGCCCAAGAAATGGGTGATCGTGGTGAACCTTGTGGGTATAACTTCTACTTCATTCAATTAAGTGTGTTTCATAAATTTTATCAGGGATTGGGTATCACTTGTGAGTTATTGACAATCGAAAATAATCGATGATAACTAAGGAGAGACTCTACGAAAAGAGTCGACGAGAAGTGAAACTAAAAGACTTAGGTAAGAATGTGAACGAGACTCGGATTACTACTTCGTTCGACGTGTGACGGTCGTCCCTCAGTCGTCCGAACTCATGAGACGTGTGGTCCGACCGGAACTGAATAGGGAGGACCCACGAAAAAGTCACTCCGTCGTATAAAATTTTCCAAGTTCTCAGTCCGACGGACCAACCTTTGAGACCGAGGTAAGATGTAAAAGGATACACCTACTGGAGCCCGTTCCCGAACTAGAACGAGACGTATTACTGTCGTGGTTTGAATTACCCAATAGTGCTCCTAATTTAATGAAGTTGTAGGTATTTTAAGAATTTTGATGAACATTTCTGGTTTAAGATGTATTCGACCAATTTGTTTATGGTTAAGACTAATCCTCTTTGTCTTTAAAGTAAAGAATGGTTTCTTACTTTTCCAGTCCTTCACCACAATTCTTCCTAGCTAAAGAAAACCCCAACGACATTCTTAGGCGGACAGTAACGTCTTCTGCATTCTCTACTTCCAAGATAGGGATTCAGCTCTTCTAGAGGACCTCCTCCCGTTACCATTGGGTGAGGTCATAGGAACGGACCTCTTGGGGTACCTGTCTCCTCGGACCTCCCGATATCAGGTGTCCCAACGTGTCTTTGCCTGTGTTGACTTGGCTGAATCGTGTCATGCTTGAATTCTGGAACTTGATATTTTGAAGTGAGGATTTTATGATGGTTTGAAACAAGTTACTTAAAGTCTGACTACAAGGACAAATCAGAGATTCGGCTCAGGTTGAGAAACGCTGAGGTACCTGACATCGGGTGATCCGATAAGACAGGTGCCTTAAAGGGTCCGTTCTCATGACCTCACCCAACGATAAAGGAAGAGGTCTTAAAGTTTAATATAGGTTATTTATTACACCGTCAGAACTTTTTGTTAAGAATATCATTTAGTTTGTGTTGAGGACATTGAACCATATATATTTAGAAAAAGAATGGATTTAACGTATCCTTATTTAAATATACCCCATATTTAGTTCAGTTCTATTTACAAAGTTATATTACTCTAGAAAGTATTCCATTGTTTCAATACGTGGAATTCAGTTGAAGACGTTAGTAAACTTCTAAAAATTTTGAAAGTATTACTGATGGATGATACATGGTCACACAATTCACTACCCCCTTGTTACCTCCTACGGACGGAAAGTCACTGAACGGTAATTCTCACATCCTTATTCTCTACCCTTGTTTGTCATTGTTCCAGGGGGTTGTTACTTCGTCCTCTGTCCGGTGTGGATACGGACGACACGGTGGACTTTTGGTACGTATCGGGAGTGAGTGGGGGTGCGGGAGGTCAGATTAGGGGTGAAATGTCCCTCAGAATCAAGGGACCGACCCTACTCCCTCTCCCTGTCTGAAGCACGAAAGGGAAACATTTACGCTACGTGTACCTTGATGACCGTTTCACACGTTGAAATATTGTCGGAACTCTTTACTATGTTCCCTTTCCTTTCTGTTCCACAAAAGTAACAGATATTTTTTGGTCTCTCCCGAACGTCTAACTAAATCGACAAATTTTGTCTTGGGTTTCTTTACTGAGAGTACTTCTTCTCCAAATTTTATACAAAATCAATAAAAAAAAGAGAGGTCCTTCTGACAGATTCGGTCGTCAATTCTCTCATTTTATAGTACGAAAGATTTGAATTAAGGTGAGATAGGTTCAAGACCGATGTCACTTTAACTGGGAAAAAGGTAGTGGTGTATTTGTAGACAATTTGTGTAAACTTCCGTCTAAGAGACCTGTAGAGACCCATATGTCAACCGCGAAGACTTCAAAACGAACAATGAACTCCAAGTCCTTGATGGCGTGTTAACGTGAGTAGAGTGTACAATCGTTTCATTAAGAGTTTTAAGAGGTTCGGTCCGAAGTTGTCATACACTTGGCACTTGAAGGTCTACAAGTTCGACCTAAATCTTTTCCGTCTCCTTTGTCTCTAGTTTAACAGTTGTAGGCAACCTAGTAGTCTTTTCGTTCTCTCAAGGTCTTTTTGTAAATAAAGACGAAATGATACGGTTTCGGAAACTGACACACCTAGTACTGTTTGACACTTTTAAGAAGTTCTCTACCCTTATAGTCTGCTGGACTGGACTGAGGACTCTTTACACGTAAGTCCAGTTCTTCGTTGTCAATCTTGACCTGTACCTTGTTGTCTAACCAAGGTTTAGCCCTTTCCTCATACTGTTCCGACATATCACAGTGGGACGAATAAATTGAATATACTTCTTATGTAGTACTCTTTACGACCCGACCTACTTCGTGTTCGACCTTAGTTCTAACGGTCCTCTTTATGGTTATTAGAGTCTGTCCGTCTACTGTGGTGGTATACCGTCTTTCACTTCTTCTTGATTTCTCGGAGAACTTCTTTCATTTTTTCCTCTCACTTTTTCAACCGAATTTCGAGTTGTAAGTCTTTTGATTCTAGTACCGTAGACCATGATAGTGAAGGAACGTTTATCTACCCCTTTGTTACCTTTGTCACTCTCTGAAATAAAACCCCCCGAGGTTTAGTGGTGACTAACTCTGACGTCGATACTTTAATTTTCCACGAACGAGGAACCTTCTTTTCGATACTGGTTGGATCTGTCGTATAAGTTTTCGTCTCTGTAATGAAACGGTTGTCTTCAGGTAGATCAGTTCCGATACCAAAAAGGTCACCAGTACATACCTACACTCTCAACCTGATATTTCTTTCGACTCACGACTTCTTAACTACGAAAACTTGACACCACAACCTCTTCTGAGAACTCTCAGGGCTCCTCTAGGTTGGTCAGTTAGAATTCCCTTTAGTCAGGACTTATAAGTGACTTTCCTGACTACGACTTCGACTTTGAGGTTATGAAACCGGTGGACTACGCTTCTTGACTGAGTAACCTTTTCTAGGACTACGACTTTTTCTAACTTCCGTCGTCTTCCCCTGTTGTCTCCTACTCTACCAACCTACCGTAGTGACTGAGCTACCTGTACTCAAACTCGTTCGAGGTCCTCAACCACTACCTGTCCCTTCGGACCACAAGACTTCAGGTACCCCAGCGTTTCTCAACCTGTGTTGACTCGTTCACTTGACTTGACTCCCAGTCCTACCTTCACCAACCTAACATCTTCGTCAAAAGGACCGGTCCGGACGAGTCCTATACCCGAGAAAATCATTTCAGTGACTTCGAAATTGAAAGATTTCCTTTGGAGACGTCAGATTTTTTTATTATTATGTCGAAGACATTGAAGAAGAGAGTCTTTGAACGTCTCATCAACATTAGTAATGTATCCGTCGACTTAGGCTCCGACACCTCAGACTACTAGACCGAGATATGACGGGTCCATTCAAGGGAACTAAACGAGTGGACGTAATGATGCCCTGGTTTATCTAAAAAGATTGTCTTTTTTATGGTATTACGTCTAATGGTTTTAGTGTGACATGTGACATTTTACAAAAGAAATCAACAATAAGGAAGTTTAGACTTTCTTACAAAGAGACTTAGATCTTCTTAAAATCGAGAACATTTCGTCGTCAGAGTGTCTATGGAACTTGTAATTAAATTTCGTGACCAGTGACTCTAAAAAAAAAAAAAAAAAAGTCCTATGTTTAAGAGACACCTACTTGTGTACATGTCCAAGAGTTGAACAGAAAGTGATGAACCATGTTGTCGTTTTCCAGAATTTCGTTTTTACAGAACTTTCGGTTACCCGTATCTTCCGACCAAAAAAAAAAAAAATTACAAAATAAAACATAACCTCATATCACTCCCCTAAGTCGGTATGTATATGTACTTAGGTACGAAGGGGTTTGAGAGGAGGATAGGTCCGACGGTGTATTGTAACTCGTCTCAAGGAATACGATATGTCTTTCAGAAATGACCAATAGGTAAACTTTATGTCGTCACTCATACACAGGTAGGGTTTGAGGGATTGATAGGGAATGGAGGTGTGAACGGGGGACTATTTAGTATTCAAGTACGAGATTCAGATCCTCAGACAAAGACAAAATATTTATTCAAATAAACATAGTAAAGAAAAATCTAAGAAGTATTATATCAAACGGTATGACTCACTTTATTCTTTCCGTTTCCGTCGATAAGGAATTTATACGGTTCTTTTTATTGGTAATCGCACTGGTCCATAATTTCGGGACGATTCGTAGGCTAGTTGAAGTGAGAGTGAAAAGTGAAAGTACGTCACCTCTTCCTTTACCGTTGTTGGGTGAGGTCACAAAAACGGACCTCTTAGGGTCCCTGGCCCCTCGGACCACCCGACGGCAGAGCCTCCAGCGTGTCTCAACCGGTGCTACTTCACTGAATCGTCGTCGTCGTCGTTCGTAGGTCTGTAACGCGGTCCCTCAAATATATACAGTGAAAATTAAGAATATTCGTGAGTGTGTTAGTAATGATTAGTAAGAGTAAAATATTTATTCGTTTATTCGAGTTTCACAGTCAAAGAACTGGTCCCTATGGGTCGATCAGTTGTTGTCTAACCCTTAAAATTGGAATAGACGGACAAAGATTTCTACCTCAGAAACGAAGGAGTCGTTGACCGGACGATGTTCATGTCTGTGTCAATACAATTTAGAGTTTTCTGTTAAGGACTTAAATAGACCCTCGGTTTCCCAAAATCTATTTTCCGGATAAACGACGAGATCCGGACAGAGTGACGAAATGGAATGTACTGTTGAGTTGGACTAAGTCTTCTTTGTCTTAAAGTGTAGGTGCACTCGTGAAGGGTCCCACTTTCTCCAAGGAAATCAGGAGGTTTTCCTTCCGTAATTGAAATGGAGGCAGATTGCTGTAAAAGAAAGTCTTCTTACGGAAGTTTTCCATCCCACTTTTTAGCGATTTTCATATATCTTCTACTAACCTCACTTCATTAAAAAAATTTGATCTAGTTCTTTTCTTTTACCTCTTACGTCTGTTTCTTAGTAATGAGATCGACGACTCGTCACTCTAATTACACCCTTGGACTCTTTCCGCGTCCGTTTCGTCCTCTAGACTCATTGATTCAGTTTCCGAAGGGAGGACGAAAAACGGTGACTATGTTCTACAGGTTGAAGAGATCTTAAACCTTTGACGTCACGATTCCTTTGTGTCTCAAAAGTAGATATCCTTTGGGTAGGAACCAATAGACGTAGGGATCTCTCGACGTCACCCTCTCAATTATAGGATTGTACCCTTTAAACGGGTGGTCGAAGATTTGGTAGTCGAAAGGGAAGAATGAAGATGGAGATTTTGACCTATTTCTCCTTCGTCGGTCCTTCTCCTTTTCCCCTTGACCAAAACGTCCGTCTGAGTCAAGTGTAAGACCGAGGAGGTCGTGGTTAATCGACAAATACCTTTTGAAAACTTGAAGAGACTTTGATTTTTATGATCGTTGTTTTACCTCGAATATTCTGGATGGAGAATTGGCGAAAAGATTCCCCCTTATTTTACTATGTACGTTTTATCGATCGTTTTGGGGACCATATATTATCAGATGTACTTCTGGTCAGTACAGTGGGTGCCTCTTCCGTGACCGTGGGTGAGGTCATGGGAACGGACCTTTGAGGGTGCCTACCTCCTCGGACCACCCGACGTCGGGTACCCCAGCGATTGTCGGCCTGTGCTGACTCACCGAAGGGAAAGTGAAAAGTGAAAGTACGTGACCTCTTCCTTTACCGTTGGGTAAGGTTACAAGACCGGACCTCTTAGGGTCCCTGCTCCCTCGGACCACCCGACGGCAGATACCCCAGCGTGTCTCAACCTGTGCTGACTTCGCTGAATCGTCGTCGTCGTCGTACAAGTGGGTCTCCGAGACATTGTCTGATGTGGAGGGAAGTAGATTTTCAAACTCTTTGACAGGGTAGAATGTGTTCGTATTTAGTCTCACTTATAGGTGTTAATATAAATCATTGTAGAAACGTACTCAACCACTTATCAGTGTCCACTCACAGAGAACACGAAATAAATAATTAACGGACAAAGAGCCACCTCGCACAAGGGTCACCCCCGTCTGTAGAGATGGTGAGGTTGACCGTACCCTTTGTGAGCCGTAAGTCTGGTTGAGTGACTTTTTCCGTATTCTCCTGTTTAAACGGAACGACGACGACGACGACGACGACGCAGTGAAGTCAGCACAGGCTGAGACACGCTGGGGTATCTGCCGTCGGGTGGTCCGAGGGGGCAGGGACCCTAAGAGGTCCGTTCTTGTGACCTCACCCAACGGTAAAGGAATAAACGGAACAAAGAAGGTGTTTCTATTACCACGCTCTGTAGAAGGGTTTTTAAAAGTTCTTCTGACAGTCGAAACTTTAAAAATTTCGAAAAGTCAAAACTAAAAACAAAGATCAAAAGGAACCTTTCGTTTCGACTCCCGGAATTTTTAAGGGTCCCACCCCTTCACCTACGATAAGAGGTTTGTACTGTCCGAAGATCATCAACCGTTCTTAAATACAGGTACACCATCTACCCCTTTCTTTTTTATTGGGGAAAGAGGATTTTGTGTCCGAGAAATTTACGTTTATTGAGTCATTTCTAGTGAACTACGATGTCTCAAACTGGACACCCACATTTATATTTCCCAGAACGGTTTTCACAAACTTGGTCAATGGTTTATGTCTTGGGCCGTCAATTTTAGCACAGACACCCATTCTTTTCTTTCATCGAAGAACTGTTGAAGAAACTCGGAATCAAGAAACTTCAAATAGACTATCGAGACAGTCCTGATCCGTCCGGAGGTCTTATTGAAGGCTCTGCAGAGTAGTGTGTTCTCTGTCCGTGTCTGTCGTACTTGGTGGACCTACGAAGGCAGACTGTCTTTGTTGGTCTTAGGTCACAAAATTCAGTGAGAGGACTTTTGGTTACCGGACCTTCCAGTTAAAACCAAATTTTTGTTGTCGGTACTTGGAGTCCCGTATACTACAGTGTAAGTATTTTTTCCCTTTATTTGTTTTCATTTTCATAATCAGGGAAGAATTACGATACATGACTCTCGAACCAAATTCATTTTGATAGTTTTGAAATGACGGAACGGACATATACACTATCCATGATACTACCCGGGACTCTGTGTCTTATGATAGACCGACTTCAGAGTACTCTTTTGAACGAGGAGTGTGTAGTCGTCTCGTTCAATTTTGATTCCGAGACAGAGACAGTAATTTTCCGAGTGTTACATACAGAAACGTACACTGGACACACGTATCCATAACTCTGTCTTTCACTCTATTATAATTTGACTATATTACGTTTAAATATTTAAGAGTTCTGTAAATGTTGTATAGATTATATAAGAATTATATCTGAGATATACGTGATATATATTATTTACACTACACATAATTACCATATACTTCTCGAAATACTCAGGTTCCTTTATTTGTTACTTAAGACGGACTCACTTGACTTCTGCCGAAGAGTATCGTCCCTGTTAAGTTGACATGAATCTTACCATTCATGTAAAAAAGGTCGACTTCTTTATTGTCTTCCCTTACAAAACTAGTATTGTTAAGAATGTGGGTACTGGTTTATGATCCAACCACTCTTTTAAACAAACCCAAAAAGACATTGTACTTTTTTGGGGTTTCCTTGAAAGACCGGTTTGGTCATTTACCGTTGTTACTACGAGGGACAACCAGATGTCGATGTTAGTAGTGATTTAATTATAGACAGTTATTTTATCCATTATTATGTGTAAACCGATATTTAGTTAGTTCTTTTATACGTCATTCTACATACACACACGTTTCAGCGAAGTCAACACATTCTGAGAAACACTGGGAGACCTACCGTCGGACGGTCTGAAGAAACAGTTACTCTAAGAGGTCGGTTCTTATGACCTCACCCAATGGTACGAGAGGAGGTTCCCTAAAAGGACTGGGTCTCAGACTTGGACGTAGAGAATGTAAGGACGTAACCGTTCACCCAAGAAATGGTGAGCATGGCGGCCCTTCAGGTGTATCATTCTATCTGTTCGTAATTAGTCTAGTGTCAATAAGGATTGGTCCATAGACGCTATCTAGTCCCCATCTTTACAAAACTTTTGATTTATACTATCTGTATTAAGACAGGACACATTTCTCTTTTAAAGATTCTTATTAGGGTAAATAAACAAGTAGATGACGATATAAGAAAGTAAAATTTTTCAGAAATAATTTGCGGATGTCCTACAGTTCGTCAGTAATCTATTATGACAGGAACTCCTGTGTAATCCAAGAGTGGTTTGACAGGCTCAACTGAACGTCCCCTCTTGAGTGTGCATCAAACAGTGTGTCTGTCTATTTATTGTAGTCCAGTCATACTATTCGAGAGAACGTCTCCACACTTGTCATAGACCCCCTGTTTTTATTAGTTGGTGATCTAGACGATCGTAAAACAATGGGGTTTACGTTACACGTATATGTCCCTTCACTAGAGGTACAGTGAATAACCCGTCTCGAAACACTATTACTATTACGAGTATGTAATGAAGTAAAGTGGGACTGTTGTTAGGATATCCTCAATAGTCGAAGAAAATATCTGCTTCCTTTTACTCGGGGTCTTTCAAATCTAGTACATGGGTTCCATTGTACCGATTTTTTCATACTCGATCCAACACTTATTCTGGAATGACAACCATTTTAGATACGAGAAGATGGAGTAGTATCAACCGAGAAAACTAATATTAATGGCACTCTTATCTCCGGTGTATTTTACTATTCGTATATTCTTGAGTTTCCCTGGAATCTCTACCTAATAAGTGAGAGAAATGAAGTGTCTCCTTCCCTGTCCGACCAAGATAATAGGTCCATTGGTCCCTGGATAAAACAAGAATCACGTTTTCCACCCATATATCCACTTATCTAAGACACATTTATGGTCAAGAAAGGACAATTTTCGTCTTTGGGTTCCTCTGCTTCACGTGCACTCCTCGACCTCAGGTTCCCGTTCGGAGGTCGATGGACTGTTGGTACAAGAAGACAAAGTAAAGAGACAATATGGTATGACGGAGTGAAACCCCATTAGTGTTAAAGGATACTTATTTAATAATATAAAAGATTTCGTTAGTTTCAATTAGTTTACATTTAAAAATTGGTTTCTATGAATCCCAAAAGAGACTAAAGATCGGGTTACTAAGTCAGAGTCTCGGGAGTTTTATGAGTCAATTATGGTCGGAAGTAGAATTCCGGAAAACGCTCCCCCTCCCCGCCCCTTCGTTCAGACGAGACAAAGGAAGGGACGTAGAACTCACGGCGGTACACAAGGTTTCAAGGTGTTTTGAGAGTCGGGAACTTATACTGAAGATTCTTAAGAGTCTACTTTCTTTGTAAGCGAACCAAGGGATCATTGCAAAGAAACATCACAGTGTTACGTGTTTAGAGGGTGAAAGTTTTTTCCAATATTATTTCCTAGTTTTACTTAACACTATGAGTTGTCTTTTATGAGTAATAACTATTACTCCGGTCGAATTGTGGGGTGTCTTATTTCGAAATTCTCCATCTATAATCCTCTCCACGTCTTTCCGTCACATTACTAATACCACCACTTTTGTAGTACCCAATTTATTTCGGTGGGTGCACAAACTTACACGACACAACTACTTAATCCATAATTATTTATTTCGGTGAGTGTCACCGACACTAAGCAACTCCATCAGTTACAAACCATAATACGAAAATTTGTTCCTTTAGTCCAGAACAAAAATGTTCTCCCTTCGATATGTTTTATAGGAGGAGAGACAGACTATCGAGCACGAAGGATGACCTCGGTCGGGCTTCGTCTTTGTCACTCCTTCCCGACAGAGACCGGGTAAACCCCAACCCAAAGGAGACTCTGTCGGACGTCGGACCCAGGTTTCTGTACGAGAGATGGACTTTAGGACTAAGACCCCGAAGCTCCCTTTGAATGTCTTGGTGAAACTAGGGTATTTGGATATTAAAAGTATTAGTCTGGACGAAAATCGTGACGAGTCTTTAGGATCCGTTACTGAGACCCTTCGGGAGGAAAGAGTGCAAAGAAGTCTCTGGTAGGGTTGGTCGTAGTGTGAGAAACTCAGGGATTGTAGTTTAGGAAAGAGGACCCCTCTCGTTTATCCTCCATAATTCGTCCTTGGGAGAATCGAAGGTCCGTAAAAAAGGGATATACCTCCGAGATCCGAACACATCATCGAAGACAAGGTTGTAATTACCTAGGAACTCGACTCTTGGGATAAGTAGGAAAGGGTGGAGGAATTGTTGGAGTATAGAAATTTATGTGGAGAAAGGAGATAAAATTGAAAAGGAAGATGTCGACGAGGTCTTCAGAACGGTTGCGGATGAGGTATAGAAGGTGTGGAGACGGAGGAACGAAGAGGGGGATGTGAACCTGAGACGAAAGAGGGGGTGACTTTGGTCGACCACCTCCAACGGTTATTGAAGGATCAATGGTTTACGTTTTCTCGGACGAGAGAGGGAAAACAACATCGATAGTCACTACACCCCCAGGATCGTACTCTGACTTCCAAAGTTAATGACTTAGGCCTTCTTTAAAGTCTTTTGGTTCCCGGTTGATCTCTCAAATAGATTTCGTTTCCTCTCATCCTCTCCGTGTCTCTTTACTTCTGTGAAAGGGTCCTAAGAGATTGACCATTCATCGTCAAGATCTGAAATTTCGTTCTTCGATCCCGAAGACGAACAAATTATAAAGTGACTTGACGATAAACATCAGATGACATAAAAAGAAAGATTGTCACACGTAGTATGAAAGGGGTATTCATGTATAACTAAAATCACAGGTTGTGGGTGTAAAATAAGATGACACAAGTCAAGTCAAGTCAAGTTAAGTCAGTGAGTCAGTACAGGCTGAGAAACGTTGGGGTACTTAACGTAATGCGGTCCGGAGGGCCAGGTAGTGGTTTAGGGACTCAAGTGAGTTTGAGTACACGTAACTCAACCACTATGGTAGGTCGGTAGAGTAGGAGACAACGGGGGAAGAGGAGGACGGGGTTAGGGAGGGTCGTAGTCCCAGAAAAGGTTACTCAGTTGAGAAACGTACTCCACCGGTTTCATAACCTCAAAGTCGAAGTCGTAGTCAGGAAGGTTACTTTTGGGTCCTGACCAGAGGAAATCCTACCTGACCAACCTAGAGGAACGTCAGGTTCCCTGAGAGTTCTCAGAAAAGGTTGTGGTGTCAAGTTTTCGTAGTTAAGAAGCCACGAGTCGAAAGAAGTGTCAGGTTGAGAGTGTAGGTATGTACTGGTGACCTTTTTGGTATCGAAACTGATCTGTCTGGAAACAACCGTTTCATTACAGAGACGAAAAGTTATACGACAGATCCAACCAGTGTTGAAAGGAAGGTTCCTCATTCGTAGAAAATTAAAGTACCGACGTCAGTGGTAAACGTCACTAAAACCTCGGGGGGTTTTATTTCAGACTGTGACAAAGGTGACAAAGGGGTAGATAAAGGGTGCTTCACTACCCTGGTCTACGGTACTACAAACAAAAGACTCACAACTCCAAATTCGGTTGAAATAGTGAGAGGAGAAAGTGAAAGTAGTTCTCCGAAAAATCAAGGAGAAGTGAAAGTCGGCATTCCCACCACAGTAGACGTATAGACTCCAATAACTATAAAGAGGGTCGTTAGGACTAAGGTCGACACGAAGAAGGTCGGGTCGCAAAGAGTACTACATGAGACGTATATATATATGATACAAATGAGTCAGTAGATAACTACCCATAAATCCAGTAAAAGTTGAAAAGGATATTGTTGTTGGTGTTTTGGTGGTGTTGTTTTTCCACATCATTTGAAAGAATATCTATACAAAACACGAGAACATCTTCAGATAAACGTACTATTTAAGGATCTTTACTTTAATGACTCAGTTTCCCAGACCCGAAATGTTTTTCTCTGTCTATGATAGTTAAATTTCTAACATGGTTACACGTACTTTCATGCTAAAATGAGTATAAAGACTTGATCAACTGAACTAACTGAAAGAAGAGAAAGAGGTACAGTAGTAAAAACTCCGTGGCAAAAGAAAGGCAACTGAGAGATGGAGAGACCGATACCAAAGAGGTATAAAAATTCCGTGGGAGAAGGAGGTACAAGAGGAGGTCACGACCCGCAAGGGTTCCCAAGACAGACAAAGAGAACCAGATATCGAAAAGACGTTCATTAATGTAAGTACAGTTAACAAAGTCGATACTGAAATTACACGACTACGACAAAATTTTTAGATCAGGTCTAGATAGAAGGACCGAGACCTAAAAACATAGGGTATCGAAAGGTTTTATAGAAAGGAATCTGTAAAGTGTCTGTAAAACTAAAGTTTACAGTCTTCGACTAAAGTAGTGGAAGGAGGAGTTTGGACAAGAGAGGAGATAAAACGGACACTGTCACTTTCGGTGTTACTAGGTCGATTAGAGACTCCGTCTTCGGACACTTGATAAGATCTAAAGGAGGGAGTCGGGTGTGTCGGCTAGGTATTGGTTAGGAACGACTTAGAGAAAGAAGTAATTGAGAGTAAATAGAGGGTACGGATACAGTAGAGAATAACTTGATGAATTTTTTAGTTGTTTTTATGAATTTGTTGTTTTTATGTGTTTGTGTGTCTACAGAATAAACTTTTACTTTCACTTTCAGTGAGTCAGCACAAGCTGAGGTACCTCAAGAGGTTCGGTCTTGTAACCTCACCCATCGGCAAAGGAAGAGGTCCCCTAGAAGGGGTGGGTCCCTAGCTTGGGTCCAGAGGACGTGACGTCCACCTAAGAAATGGTTGACTCGGTGCTCCCTTCGGGTCCTTATGACCTCATCCATCGAATAGGGAAGAGGTCCCGTAGAAGGACTGGGTCCTTAGCTTGGTTCCAGAAGGCGTAACGTCCACCTGACAAATGATTGACTCGATGGTCCCTTCGGGTTTACAAAATAAACCCAAACGTAATTTAGTTACTGAGTGAAACCCTTCTTCACTGTACAAATGTTGTAAATGAGAAGGTTCTTGTGCTCCGTAAAGGAGTAAATAAGTTTATAAAATACGAACAATGATTTTAAAATGTTGAAAAAACATCGGTAGTAAGAAGATCCGATTACGCTAAAAAAAAAAAAAAAACGAAAGGGAGATTTTAAGAAGACGGTATATAATTAGGTCAGAAACGAGTATGTAAGTGAACCTATAACAACTAGAGAGTTACTTAAAAAAAGTGGAAGAGTGTTAATACCGGTGATGTGACAGGGACCGTAATTTTGAATATATAAGAATGTGGACTGAGAGACCTGAGAATTTTGGATACTTTTTGAATTCTCCGACCCGGTTAAATGTCGTAAAAATCGAAGGTACCACGAAAAATCCTAGTACCACCGTTCCAATAACTACAGAGGATAGTTCGATTGTGCTAATGTAAAAGGGTATCGAATACATTTCATTTTTTATTTGGTAAGGGGTGATTTTTTAAGAGTCACTTAGTCAATCAAAAATAGTATAGTTATGTTCTTGGATGTATGGTATAAGACAATAGTTTGTGGTTAGTCAGTCAATCAAGTCAGGGAGTCAGCACAGGCTGAGAAACGCTGGGGTACTTAGCGTCGTGCGGTCCGGAGAGACAGGTAGTGGTTGAGGACCTCAAGTGAGTCTGAGTGCAGGTAACTCAGGCACTACGGTAGGTCGGTAGAGTAGGAGACAGCAGGGGAAGAGGAGGACGGGAGTTAGGGAGGGTCGTAGTCCCAGAAAAGGTTACTCAGTTGAGAAGCGTACTCCACCGGTTTCATAACCTCAAAGTCGAAATCGTAGTAAGAAAGGTTTCTGATAGGTCCTGACTAGAGAAAATGTTACCTGACCAACCTAGAGGAACGTCAGGTTCCCTGAGAGTTCTCAGAAGAGGGTGTGGTTTCAAGTTTTCGTAGTTAAGAAACCACGAGTCGAAAGAAGTGTCAGGTTGAGAGTGTAGGTGTGTACTGGTGACCTTTTTGGTGTCGGAACTGATCTGCCTGGAAACAACCGTTTCATTACAGAGACGAAAAATTATACGGTAGATCCAACCAGTATTGAAAGGAAATCCAGGTATTGGTAGACACTGGTGAAGTCCATTACGGACGAAATTACTCTGTCTACTCCTAACTGGAAACGGGAGTCGTGCAGAAACTTCCAAAGGCAAAACAGACTACTGTGTGTTGTAGAAGGATCCTTGTGACTTTCGAAAAGACCTAGAGCCAAAATGACTTAATTGAAGAGTAGTTCTTCCAGTGAAGTCAGGAAAGAATTATGTAAGTTTTAATGTGTTTAGAATGAATGATTGTCCTTTTTACTTTCAAAAGTTTCTGTTTTACTTCATGTCAAATTGACAACGTCAAACAAAAAATTGTCTATAGAATTATTTTTTATTGTTATTATTATTAAAACACTGGGTCCAGGTAAAGTGTCTGTCCTGGTCCGAGTTGAGAATATCCGTAGAAAATAAATTTGGAAATCGGGGTAAAGTATCTACTCTTTTCAAAGTAGAATATCACTCAACTTTACTCGAAATCCCGTTGGAAATAAGTATTGGAGACTTTAGTTGTCTTGTTCCTGGTGTCAGAGTAATCCCAGTCAATAAACTTCGGTCTCTAGTCAGAGGAATATGAGTGGTGGTTACTAAAGGGATAGTGGAGTGGTAGAAGAGACCAAATACGAATGAAAGAATCTGACAGAGAATGTCCTTGTTGACCTGACAGGGGTAACCCGGTCGAGGGTAACCACCCAGGAGGAGAATGTGATACCACGGTCTTCGTTTGAGTATAACGTAAGTTCTGTCTGACAGAACGGGGAATCAATATTCAGGAGGATTGAGTGCCCTGTATTGTCACGTACAAAGATGAATCCGGAGTTCTTTAACAGAAGAGGACGAGACACACAGTCCATTTGAGAACCGAGGACCTACGGTTACTTGACCCAGTCATGACTACCTTTTCTACCTCGTTAATCATCGAAGGACGGAGAGATATCGTAAAAATCCTCTCTTTCGTAAAAACGTGGACCTAGTGAGACGTCCTAAGACTCTGTAGGGATGTCTGCCTAGAGATCAAAATCAAAGGAATACGTGTAGATCGGAATTAATATTGAGTCGACAAGACAAACGTCTGCCGATACACGTATTTGCATTTACGAAGGAGACATCTTATACTTCACCATGGAACATCGAGATCGTTCATATCATGTAATCCAGATGTTTGACATTGCACGCGGACCCCTGGGATGGAACGTCTCTGGGTTTACGAAAGATGAGATCACAACGGTCGTGGTCGAGGAGGTACCTTGGAGAAAAATTAGGGGCGTTAGGAGATTTAAAAGGTACTGGGAGTGAAGTAGAGTGGAGTGTTATTTAGAACCCCTGATAGTATAGACAGATTAAGGGGGAGTAAATGATACTTGAGAAGGTCCCGTCCCCGATGCCCAGTGAATAGAAATGTAAGGTCTCTCATAGATTTTCCTATTGGCATATCCGTAGGTATGAACAAACGAATTTTTTGACTCCAATGAAAAGACGCCCCTCCCCCGACATAAAGTGAACGATCGACACGTCAGAAACGGTTCAGTAAATTGGAGAGACACTCAAGACGTGGACATTAACCATTACCTAGGTTAGTTTATTATTTTCATGCCTTATTTAGACCGGGTAAAAGTTGTGAGTTATCTAGAATAATGAGAATGAAGATGTCTTTCTGAACGACAAAACAAAACAAAACACTAGACACAAATAAACGAAAGGAAAGGAGGACCGACCCCTCAGGTTCCAGTCTCGAACTCAGAATGATTAAAAACATGAACCGTGTTTTCTTTACAAAACAACCCAGTCTTCGATGGACCGTAGTTTGAGACCGAAGTAGTGTAAACGACGGAATGATCACTTCCAGAGGACCGTACCCTAAGTCTCCCTCTGCAAACGGCGGCGAGAGGACGACCCTGAGGGTCTGTCGATATCGAGGTCGCCCGAGAGGTCGTGAGAGAAGGCGGGTAAAGGGCAGGAAGCGTGTAGTGAGTAGAGGAATGGTCTACCTCGAAGCTTTTTCGAGGTAGAAGAGGAATGGGACTAAAGAAATTTTACGTGGAATTTTTTTTTGTTTTGTTTTGTGGAAGAACTTAGTCTTTATATAGATTTCGAAGTCTCTGAAAGAGTTAAAGACAAGGAAAGGTGACTTCAAGATAAACTTTGTCTCTCTGTGTACTTCTCACGTTGGCTTATCGGGAACCGTCCGTTCACCTATTTCTTCTACCCCATATAGCTGTGTTCCCTTACGATGAGTCGGTATTTTTTTTTTCACTATTACGGTAAAAGTCGTTGCACCTACCTGGATCTCTCAGAGTATACTTTACTTCATTCAGTCTGGCTCTTTCTGTTTGTAGTATACTATAGTGATCAGATTAAATTTTTTTACTATGTTGTATTTGAATAAATGTTTTGTCTTTACCCGAATATCTACAACTTTTATTTAAATATCAATGGTTTCCTTTTACACACACACACACACACCACCCCCTAACCGTATTTAGTTCTCGAACCCTACTTGTTTTCGTGATGATATATATTCTATCTTTTGGTTGTTCTTTGATGACGTATCGTGTCCCTTGGGATGACTTATAAGACACTATTGGACATACTCTTTTCTTAGACTCTTTCTTACTTATATGTGTATGCATATTGACTTAGTGAAACGACATGTGGACTTTGATTGTATTTTAACATTTAGTGTATATGAGGTTATCGCAATTTTTATTCTTACTTTTATTTTTCTGAACGGGAGGACTTCTTGGACTTTACGATCGGTCGATAGAGACTATGTTCTTACCAAGACTAGACGGGGTACGTAACGTAGGTAATGATTCTCTAGACGTTCCACTGATCTAGGTAAATAGGGGAGGATGAGGTAACGGAGAGTAGAGTATAGAATGTTTTTTTATCTTTATCTTCGTCTCGTAACTAAATACTGGACCTCAATGAGTCAAATATATTTTTCACCGCTTTCCGAGTCATGTTCCGTTTGTAGAAACTGAGATGCGTAACATTACAACTCCTCCCGAAGGGTCAACCGAGTCACCAGTTCACGGTTACGTTCTCTGTGTCCTGTACACTCAAGTCTAGGGACCCAGTCCTCCTAGGGGACCTCTTCCTTTACCGTCAGGTGAGGTCACAAGAACGGACCCTTTAGGGTACCTGTCTCGTCGGACTACCCGGTGTCAGGTCTCCCAGTGTTTTTAGTCTATGATGACTCGTATGGGGTCTGAGATCAGAGATCTCGGACGAACCTCTAAGACTCCTTTTCAAATAATTAAGTTAATACGTTTATTGGGAGTTGGAGGAGACTCGGTTCTCGACTTTACAAGACAATAAAACTTACGAAATGATTCTCGGTCTCTTCTATTGTTTCAAGTACTCAGTGACTTACGATATTATGACTCGCTGAAAGTGAAAGTGGTTCTGTGTCTCTTTTCACCTCATAAGTCACCGTTTCCGGATCCAAACCTCTCTTGTTCTACGGGTCTTGTGTTTCGTTGCCACAAATCTCCGTCCTCTAGACCCACACTGAACACCAAGAGAGTGAAGTAAAACACTGGAACCCGTTCGGTGTTAAAGAGGTAGGAGAAGTAGGAGGTAGACATTTTACTGTTGGATTTAGATGTAACACAGAAAGTACCCCATCAGCCCTCTTAATCCCCGTATACGTTTACGAATATTTACCGTTATTTGATACGTTTACAACGAAGAGAGTCCCACGGACAAGCAAGTAGGTACGTGTGCTGAGCAAACGGTCCCGAGTTTAGAAAACCTACCGTAAAACGGTCAAGTAAAGGTAAGTGATTTTGTTAGTAGTAAGTTGTTAGTTGTCGTCTTATACCTAGACCCGGAGTCTCCTCTTTCGTTCTGATTAAATAAGTACTGAACTATTGTCTATTTCTTTTTTGAATAATGGCGTCCAGTCAAAAGTGGTACGTGTTCTTTCTGTTCCTCTGTGAAATTGTTATTTAGAGTGAGACCGTATATTGGAGACACACGTCTCTTTGTGGTGTGTTTCTCTACTAACGACAAGGTATACCGTACGTTTCTGCCGAACCTTAGTACTATGTAAGCCAAGGTTAAGTAGACAGTCATCGTTCTTTTGAGAAGGTACACATATTGGTCAGGTCAGAAGGATTTCATAAACCTTTATCTAGGTCGTAGACAAGTTAAGAGACGTTTCCGTAGCTCATCTGGGTGAGTTTGATTCCTCCTTTTATTTTTAGTGGGGTTTCAACATACAGACGAAAGATTTTTCCAGTTAGTTATGTATTTTTCACACTTAGTTATTTTTGTTATATTTTGTGACTTTCAATTGTTTTTATCTTTTTTTTTTGGAAATAGAACGATTCTTATAACGACTTCCGACTCCTTTCCTTCACACTCAATTTATATCGTATCAGCCCTCCTTGCTCTTGCAGAAACCCGATCGACAATCTCTACATTGTTGGATGGTGTTTTACATAAACCCTAGTACCTTTTCAGAGATCTGAAATGACGTGTGGTGAAGGAATTAACTTTTATCCGGTCAACTTAAATCTGTTAGATTTCGTATTACCTTGTTCTGTCTGACCCTAAATTTGGCGTCGAGGCTGTGATTACTTCATTGGCACCTCTTAGTGTTTTAAGAATCTGGAGACCATATCGGTAAACAATTCACCTTTATTCTAATTGAGGGAGTTTTCTGACAATGTCTATAATTTATTGTACGTAAATTTTATGGACCTCGTATTATGTGTCAACTTTGTAAAATTAATAGGGGTAGCTCTCAGATACAACCTCTACATGTGTCTGTATACATAGACACCACTAGAGAAGGAAACATCGAGTCAACCATTTTTTAGACGGACGTTACGTCCTCTGGATCCAAGCTAGGGACTTAGACTTTCTAGGGGACCTCTTCCTTTACCGTTGAGTGAGGTCATAAGAACGGACCTCTTTGGGTACTTGTCTCCTCGGACCACCCGATGTCAGTCACCCCACCGTTCTCAACCTGTGCTGAATCGTTGATTTGGTGGTGTTAAACACCACTAGTACAGTTTTAGTCTATTTCGATTCTCAAAACAAATTTTGTGAACGATAAATAACTCATGGTTATGACCCGGTCCATAATAGAGATAGAGATTAGAACTGTTGATAAGACTTTCCTCCATAGTAACAGGGGTAAAGTGTATACTATTTTAACTCTAGGTCTCTCTAATTCTTAGGAAGAGTCCCAGTACACTGAGTCATTTCCGATTTCGGTCCGTACTTACTGAGTCCATTTACATGATCAGGGAAAGGTTCATCCTGAAGTTAATTTTTTCTCTCTCTCTCTCTTTGTATATATGGTTCAATTACAGTTCTTTCATGTGGCAACCTTACAAAGTCTCGTGACATCGAACACCTCATGGTGCATTGTTGTACACCCGTTTTGGTTCGTTACTGTTCGTCATTAGACCCTGTACTACCGACATCCGTCTTTACGATATTCGTTGGTGTCGTCCTCGGTCCTCGGTGTCGGCGCCGTACCGGTCGGACCGAGGGACGAGGACGTCGTCAGAAGGATGTCTTTGTCTGTGAACCAGATATGTGGTCCGATTAGAATGGACCTCCGAGACCGAAGTTGTGTCGAGGGTCAGTCCTGAATTACAGCGACAAGTGACTGGGTCGTAACATCGTCTCCGACGATTAATAGGAGGATCTCATTAAATAAGGAAGAAGGACGATGTCAAAAATTGACCCATGTCCCGAGCACACACACACACACACACACACACACACACACAATCATTGTCAGGAAAGGTTGAGAAACACTAGGGTACCTGACATCGGACGGTCCGAGGAGACCGTGCGTTAAGGGGTCCGTTCTTATGATCTCACCCAATGGTAAGGGAAGAGGTCCCCTAGAAGGGCTGGGTCCCTAGTTTGGGACAAGTGAACGTAACGTTCGTCTTAGAAATGACAGACTCGGTGGTCCCTTTAATGTCCCGAGTATTGGTAGATTTTATTTCTACCGTAAAGGGTCGGAGAAGTCGTAGATCCATACCTATAAAGTGAATCACTACCTATTACGTTAAATTCCTATGAACAAGACATCTCCTTGATAAAGATTTACCTCTCACTTATATCGAAGAAGTGGGGAATAGGACGTCCTTCGTTACATCTGTACTACCGACTTAGAACTTGACTGCAGATCTCATCTTCTACTTAAAGAATACAGCTTCGACCAACTTGTTGTTGTATCTTTCTAGTGTCCAGGGGCTAGTGGTACAATAACCGTAGGAACTAACTTGACGAATAAAGATCCAAAGTAATTGTACTCTCTATGTCCCTGAAGATTGAAAATAAAGTTCAAAAGTCAGTGAGTGTTCGTTTCACTTAAGATTGACTGTGTCCATGGTACAGTTGAACACCACTGAAATTAGAGTAGTACACAAAAGTCCCACCTCTAAACAGAACTAAAACGGTCGACAGAAAACGAACTTTAGGACAGATAAAGACCTAGGACCTAGACCTTACCCGAGACATTAGACACGGGGTGCGTGGTGACCTTGAGGATATTATGAAAGGGTTCTGAGGTGAAATCAAATGAAACCCAGATCTGACCTTACTGTAGAAAAAATTACATGGAGGACCGATGGTTACTTGAAGATCTACGTTATAAAACACTATCAAGGACCCATAGGTCCATACGGGTACCGCTCCCGAAGGGTCCCCCATGATCACCATTTCTTGGACGGACAGTTACGTCCTCTACACCCGAGTCAAGGACGTAACCCTTCTAGGGAACCTCCTCCCGTACCGTTGGGTGAGGTCATAAGAACGGATCTCTTAGGGTGCCTGTCTCCTCGGACCGCCCGATGTCAGGTACCCCAACGTTTCTCAACCTGTTCTGCGTCACTGTCGTGCATCGTACATCTTCGAGATAGTCGGGAAACCCTGACCTGTCACGAAAACACTGAACGTTGTTTCTTGTGTGTGTATGTATGTCTAGAGACTAGGATCTTTAATTTTTACACTTCAGTTGATTTAGTAGAGTACTATCAGGGAGTAAGAAAGGTCAAAGGTCAGGAACCTTAAGAGACCTGTAAGCAAAAGTCGTCGTGTAGATACTCCGTAAATCCGGTTGATAATTCAAAATCTCCCGTGTGTCCCGTGTCTCCTGGTAGGAGGGAAAGTTGTGGTTAACATTCGACCCTCCAAGGGGGTTTGGTGGGAGTCAAATCTATTAAGTAATCTGTCTGAGTGTCTTGAGTGACTTTCGACGATATCATTGTTAAAACCACGTAATGTTCCTTTTCTACTACTAGTTTTAGTTGATTCCTTTCTTCAGGTCAGGTAGTTCGTCTCAGGTTTATTTCATAGGTTTCACCTCGAAAACGACAGAAGAGGAATACCTCAGCACCCACGTAACGAGAGGACCGTGGCTCGATACTAGTGTGTGTCTCAAAATGGTTACTCTTTCGAGTGGACTGAAAGTCCCAAGCCTTAAAATGACCTTAGTATGTGACGGCTATATCAACTGGAGATAAGAGGTCGGGAAGGTCTCCAATTTGACTATGATATCCCGGGGTTTGGGAGTAATATTTAGTGTAACAATTCTGAAAGATTACTAGTTTTGGGGGTTCGTTTCTGTAAGAACAGTCCATATTATAAACTTCTTCCTTTGTCGTTGAGTGAGGTCATAAGAACAGACCTTTTAGGGTACCTGTCTCCTCCGACAACCCGATATAAGGTGCCCCAGTGTTTCTCAGTCTGTATTAACTCGTGTGTATTATAACGTTCCGGCTCTCCCGTTTGGACTAGGAGAGGAACCTTTTCCAATTTAAGAAATGGTGTGTTATGGGAAGAGTCGAGGGTCCCAGGACCTGAACTATAACCGTTGAAGTTATAAAGTGATGTGTAGGACTATTAGGTAACCCTAATAGAAGTCTACTGGGGGACTACGTATCAGACTATAGAAAGAGAGTTCATGATTCCTTCTTGAGACTACCTGTTTGGTTGGACTGGGTCTCATCTTTATGATACTAGACTCCGTCGTTCTCTCTTCCTAGGAAGACTACTCAGGATTTCTTTTATAAGAATCGAAACTTGGTCTGATACTTCCTTGTACGACATTCTCTCCCTTTTACAGGTAGAGTGTGGTCGGAAAACTAGATGCGAAAAAGTGTACTTTCGGTAAAAGTAGTCGTGATAACTTATACTTCTCTATATATTTATGTGTGTCACTGGGTCCGTTACCCTTTATGTGGTGTCTATATCTAGATTAAGGAAGACTGTTCCCGTTCCACTGACTCATCCGGTCAAAGAAAAAGAATGAAGGACTTAAATACGAAATTAACTTTAACCCCGGTATTTTGCAAAGTGGCGTGCAATATTTATTTGAGAAACCGGACTTCCTTAGTTTAATTGAAGTTCAACATGTAAAGATATTTCTTATGTAATGTCACATTACACCCTCACCCTCCTAGATTTAGTTAAGTTCGTCACTACTAATTAATTGCAATCAGACGTTGTAAAGGGTCCCAGACGTCTACCTAGTTTTTTAATTCAAAATACTGAGACAATGGTATGTATGAAGGTGAGTCGAGTGACATCCATTTCTGAAGCTAAAAGACGTACATCTTTTGTTATGGTCTTGTGTTACGAAAACAACATTACTACAAAGAACCTCTATCATAGAGGAAGAAGTGCAAGACCCCTACAATACTCTACCAAAGGACCAAACTCCCGGGAACGTATTGTTACTTACCGAAATAAAAAAAAAGAAGGTTCTCGTAGTCTTCGTAAATGGAAAATCTTACTTCCTCTTATTCAATGTAAGTGTTTACATTGTGTATTAAATTTCTCTCCTGGTCTAAGTTTCACCCCTTAGAACTCAAGATGGAAACTTAATTTGTTGTATACTTGATGGGAGAGATCTGACCCGAAGGGACCACCGAATCGACCATTTCTTAGACGGACGTTACACCCTCTGGACCCAAACTGGGGACCCAACCCTTCTAGGGGACCTCTTCCCTTACCGATGGGTGAGGTCACAAGACCGGACCTCTTGAGACACCTGACATATAGGTAGCACAGACTGGAAGGGAGAGTATAGACTTGTACCCCCAAGTGAAGTTGAGGACTCGGAGTCAAAGAAGAGTATATTTTGACTTTACGTTGGTTACGGAAGGAGTGTTCCCTAATGTTTATACTGTATAAACATTTCACTCGGAATTTTGATCTCACGGTATTTTCGTAATTACAGACGATACAGGTCAAAAGTCTTCTTTAAATAGTGGTGAATTATTACGTCATAAATGACACCCAGTTCTGGACTCCATTTTTGAGTTCTATGTTTGCACTTATTCCATACTAGGGGAGGACGTTTGACGACTATTAAATCATATAAAGACACACACAACCCCCTCCCACCCCGAGATAGATTCTAAGATCTTAGATCTTTTTGTTGGACCATCGTATCAGGAACTAGTAATTTTCACAAACTATATTTACAAATATATAACTAGTAAATTACATATAGATCATTAAAGAGTTGAAACGAATTTCTGTTTTTCATATTTCGTGTGACTTAGTGCCAATTTCTCTTTCCCTCGCATTAGCATAGATTGGGTGGAAGTAAAAATAAACTGTGCCCGTCCCGAAATATAAAAAAGGAGATTTTAAAGAGATGGATCCTTTGGTGTCTACCTTTGTATCTTACATTCTGTCGTCCCTGAGTCCTGGTGTAGAGGAGTTTGATAGAGGGACGGAGATACCGGTAAGTAAGTCTACAGTCGTAGTCCGCCAGTCAGGTATCTGAATTAAAAAGATATTTGGAGAAAAATTTTGGACAGTAAAGACTCTTCCGTACTAAAATGGATCACCGCGAGGACCACTCTGGGGCAATCAGTCTATATTTTGGACTCTTCGGTACTCAAAATGAGACTTGTTTAACCGTGGAAAGGATTCGGTCAGTCCCTTTCAATTCAGAGTTCTCCTTTGTTCCATAGTCCAGTGCTCTGTGGTAGTGGAAGAAGGTCAAAGGTTCGGTTGTTCTCGTGGACGTCTGCGACGTGATAAGGGGGCAAGTAATGACATTCCATTGAAGAGGAGCCATCCAGAAGGAGAACGTGAAGTGGTGGTGGAGGAGAAAGAGAACGAGAGGGGACTACAGTCCGATCTGGTCTCCGACTACGAGACCCGAACTCGTGTTTGTTTAGTCTTGGACAAGGTTGGCGGATGATTGTACTATTGAACCTTCGGTCCATGGTGTAGAATACGTAGACACGAAGGTGTTTCATCTGTGTCTTCGTGTCGTTTATAAACCCCTTATTTACGTACTTACTTACCCTGTTCTAATGTCCTACCTTTAATGCACACGAGTGAAAGAGAGATCTAGGAAAATGTAGGATAAACAGTTTTGACAGGACTATATAGAAAGTGAGGGGAGTTTACTTGTCCAAACTTACTATTTAAATAAACCTACTGTTTAAATAAGGTAAAAAATTCGGTGTTAGAAAATTTTGTATTTTTCTACAATGTTTCGGAAAGGGTAGGGTAAACCTTCTAGTTTAAAACGATTTACATACTATAGTTTCTACATTGATAAGTCTATTTTATGAACTTTTACCTTTTATTGTGTTTTACGGGTGAAAATGAATCCCACTTAAATAAATTAGAGCTTCAGTCTTAAACAAGTTATAGCCGTTTAAAATTAAATCCTTCTTTCGAGTTATGGTTGAACGAAAAGAAAAGAAAAAATACAAATTTAAAAAATTTAATTCCATATTAAGTATATGGTATTTTAAGTAGAAAAATATGAAGTTATACATATTAAGTATCAAAAATCGTAGAAGTGTCGTGGAATAAATAAGGACTTGGAATGACACCTACAACTTGGAATATTCCTAGAACTCAAAGAGGGTAGGAACCTGAGTTCAAGGGTATAGATCAATAACTTGTGTACGAATGGACCCCTTTTACAGGAAATAAAGTCGTCCAGGGTGGCTAGAATAAGAAGGAGGGACAGAGTCGAGTCGAGTCAAGTCAAGTCAACGAGTCAGTACAGACTGAGAAACACTGTGATGTCTGACGTCGTGCGGTCCGAAGGGACAGGTAGTGGTTGTGGGTCTCGAACGAGTTTGAGTACGGGTATCCTAACCACTACGGTAGGTTGGTAGAGTGGGGACAACAGGGGAAGAGAAGGACGGAAGTTAGAAAGGACCGTAGTCCCAGAAAAGGTTACTCAGTCGAGAAACGTAGTCCATCGGTTTTATAACCTTAAAGTCGAAGTCGTAGTCAAGAAGGTTACTTATAAGTCCTGACTAAAGGAAATCCTAACTAACCAACCTAGAGGAACGTCAGGTTCCCTGAGAGTTCTCAGAAGAGGTTGTGGTGTGAAGTTTTCGTAGTTAAGAAGTCACGAGTCGAAAGAAGTGTCAGGTTGAGAGTGTAGGTATGTACTCATGACCCTTTTGGTATCGAAACTGATCTGCCTGAAACAACCGTTTCATTACAGAGACGAAAAATTATACGACAGGTCCAACCAGTATTGAAAAGAAGGTTCCTCGTTCACAGAAAATTAAAGTACCGACATCAGTGGTAGACATCACTAAAATCTCCGGGGGTTTTATTTCAGAGAGTGACAAAGGTAACAAAAGGGTAGATAAAAGATACTTCACTACCCTGGTCTACGGTACTAGAATCAAAAGACTTACAACTCAAGATTCGGTCGAAAAAGTGAGAGGAGAAAGTGAAAGTAGTTCTCCGAGAAGTCAAGGAGAAACGAGAGAAGGAATTCCCACCACAGTAGACGTGTAGACTCCAATGACTATAAAGAGGGGACGGAAGGAGGGGGGTTGAACTAAGTTTCCCCGAACGTCTATAGGTCTGGACATAGGTACCGGTTCGGTACTGATATCCTGAGGATAAAACTCCAAGGTTCAAAGGAAATGACTGTTGGTCTTAAATCGAAAAATTAGGGTTTCATTTCAGTATCCGTCTCATCGTTTCCGAGAAAGTAAGAAATTCTCGAAAGGAAGACTCACTTCTCTTCACCGTCGGTGTAAAGATTCTTTATAAAATTGTAAAAAGTCACTGGGAAAAATAAGATACGTATTGGTTGAAAGTATTAGTATCAAATCACGGTTCTTAGTCGACAGTTACTGTAGACACATGTATATCGGGGGAAATTTTTCTCAAAGTTAGTTCCGGAGGAGGACTTTAGAGAGTTTGTGTCCTTTGGTTCGGACTTTAATAAATGAGTGAAGTTGACGTTTAAAGTAGAAAAAGTTTACCGAATTAATATTTCAGTACCTTATATTACTCTGACTGATTGAGACTCAATCGTTCATGTTAATATTAATTATCCTCTGAAACTGTTTACAAATATCTCGAAACTTTTGTCCTCCAGTTCTGTAGTTAATGTCTCTATTGTCTTTGAAAAAACAAAAGGTAAATATTAAGTATAGGTTCACTGGTGTATAACATTGTACACCGTTTCCGGGGTCGAAAAGTTTGAAATCGAATATCATGACCACTGACTTGGTATCTTGTTTTGTCTTGTGGTGTGTCCTGTCTAAAAGCAGTTAGATTGTCGATAAATAGGTGATCGGGGGTGGGAGTGGGGTCGGAAAGTACCTATATCAACCGAGAAAGGAAATACTACTGTAGTGTAAAGTATTCATGAAAACAATCGTGTGACAATGATGAAAAATTTTAGGACAGAAGGAGACCTCTACAACTTGAAGAGTTCTCACCCTCTTTATAAAGCAAATAGAAATTCAGGGCTCCCGGTTTGTCACACGGACACTGACACATTGACACTGTGTCAGTTACTGGTCTTTGTCAAACTACTTGTTTATATTCGTAAAGTCACCGGTTAAATTAAACAAAAATTTCGGTTGACCTCTCTTTAGACCCTTATCTACTTGTGAGATAATCAGATATCAAGATAAAAACGCTGACTCAGGTGTAAGATTTAGATTTTATCAATGTCACAAGTCGTGTAATTTAGGGGAGGTAGACAACGTACTAAAGGAATCGTCCCACCTTCGACAAGGGGAGTCGAGGGTGGAAGACTCCTAAGGATGTCCGTATTGGTCCTTAATCTGATTTCGTGGTGATGGATTTGGGGAAAGGAGGGTGACCGTAATGAAACGGAGAGTCGGTCTTTTTTTTTTTTTTTTTTTTTTCCTGGNTTTTTTTTTTTTTTTTTTTTTCACCTGGGTCTCCTACTATACATAAAAAAAGTCCTTTCTCTCCGAAGTAGTATCTGGTCCTCTCTAATGTCACCAATTAAAATACAATCAACCTGATTCAGTGTCCATGAGTCTACGAATCAGTTTGTAATAAGACCCACAAAAACACTCCTACAACAACTTACTCTGAATGTAGATATCTGACTCATTTTGTTTAATGAAAAGTAACACATACATTTGGAGTAGGTTAATCTACTTCCAGACTTATCCTGTTTTTCGACTTGAAGGAAGGAGGTTTCTTCACTTAAACTACCACAGACTACTGGAGACTTTGTCGTGAACACGGGAGAAACCAAGATATCGTCGAAGACCGGTAACCTGAGTTTATCCCTGTAACCGAAACGTCTAAAATCTGAACGGTCAAAAGTATTTGTACACTCGGTTAAGAAATTCTATTTAGAGAGATCTATCTATTTATATATATTTATATTATCTGTAACTATCTGTACTTGTCTGTAGAGGATAATCAAGAAAAAGAGACCTTTTAAGATTACTCATGTCCCTAGTTTATAGATCTCTGGAAGGGTAATGGTCACTTGATTAAACCACGGTTTACTTATATTAAAGGTTTCTCGGTGGAGGTATACGGTAATATACACAGAAATATGTACATGTACCACACACGTATGTGTTCTATATGTTTGTATATATTATATGTAAATATAAGTTTATTAAAGTATATAGAGTCTGGTCGAAAGTCCCTATTAATATTAATAGGGGTGAATTACCTACTTTTTTGTTCCAAATCCTTCCAAATGAGTCCGGTTCTATCGGTTCTTCATACCTTGACTCTAGTTGTAGGTTGAAGGTACATTGAGGTTTCCAGATTCAATAATTATTGATGTGGTGTAAATAAATTTAATATCCGTCTCATGTAGTACACTTTACGGTCCGACCTATTTCGTGTTCGACCTTAGTTCTAACGACTCTCTTTATATAGTTATTGAAGTATATCCGTGTACTATGGTTGGCTTACCGTCTTTCGTTTCTCCTTGATTTCTCGGAGACCTACTTCCACTTTCTCCTCTCACTTTTTCGACCGAATTTTGAGTTGTAAGGTTTTTGATTCTAGTGCCGTAGACCAGGGTATACAGTTTCTTTTTATCTGTCCCTCTTTCACCTTTGTGACCGTCTAAATTAAAAGAACCCGAGGTTTTACTGGCGTCTACCACTGACGTCGGTACTTCAATTTTCTACGAAGGTGAAACCTTCTTTTCGATACTTTTTGAATCTGTCGTATAATTTTTCGTCTCTATAGTGAAACATCTGTTTCCAGATTAGTTTCGATGTTAAAAAGGTCGTCAGTATATGTCTACACCTGGTATTTTTTTTTTTCCGACTCACGGTTTCTTGACTACGAAAGTTTAACACCACGACCTCTTCTGAGAACTCTCAGAGAGTCTGTCGTTCCTCTAGTTTGGTCAGGTAGGACTTCCTTTAGTTGGGACTTATAAGTAACCTTCCTGACTACGACTTAGACTTCGAGGTTAGGAATCCGGTGGACTACGTTTCTTGACTGAGTGACCTTTTCTGGGACTACGACCCTTTCTATCTTACGTCCTCCTCTTCCCCTACTGTCTCCTACTGTACCAACCTACCTGTACTTAAACTCGTTTGAGGTCCTCTATCACTTCCTGTCCTTTCGGACCCCACGACTTCAGGTACCCCGACGTTTCTCAACCTGTACTGACTCTCTGACTTATTGTTGTGTGATTACTTTTCCGACATATAACAGTGGGACGAATAAATTGAATATACGTATCCTGTAGTACTCTTTGCGACCCGACCTCCTTCGTGTTCGACCTTAGTTCTAACGGCCCTCTTTATAGTTAGTGGAGTCTATACGTCTACTGTGGTGGGAATTACCGTCTTTCACTTCTTGATTTCTCGGAGAACTACTTTCACTTTCTCCTCTCACTTTTTCAACCGAATTTCGCGTTGTAAGTCTTTTGATTCTAGTACCGTAGACCAGGGTAGTAAAGTACCCTTTATCTATCCCTTTGTCACAGTCTGAAATAAAAAACCCCGAGGTTTTTAGTGACGTCTACCACTAACGTCGGTACTTTAATTTTCTGCGAACGAGGAACCTTCCTTTCAAAACCGGTTACATCTATCGTATAAATTTTCGTGTCTGTAATGAAACGGTTCTTTCCAGACAGATCAGTTCCGATACCAAAAAGGTCACCAGTACATACCTACACTCTCAACCTGATATTTCTTTCGACTCACGGTTTCTTAACTACGAAAACTTGACACCACAACCTCTCCTGAGTACTCTCAGGGAACCTGACGTTCCTCTAGGTTGGTCAGGTAGGATTTCTACTAGTCAGGACCCACAAGTAACCTTCCTGACTACGACTTCGACTTTGAGGTTATGAAACCGGTGGAATGTACTTCTCGACTGAGTGACTTTTTCTGGGACTACGACCCTTTCTAACTCCCGTCCTCCTCTTCCCCTGCTGTCTCCTACTCGACCAACCTACCGTAGTGGCTGAGTTACCTGTACCCAAACCCATCTGAGACCGTCAACCATTACCTGTCCCTCCGGATCGCACGACCCCAAGCACACCAGCGTTTCTCAGTCCATGCTGACTCGCTGACTTGACTTGACTTACTTTTATTCGAAATAAAGTACCTCCACTTTTACATACGTAAAAAACGTAGAAGAAATTGGGTCAAAACGGACTTAATGGACTCATATATAATCGGTATAATAAAGTGAATTATAACTACTCTTACTGTAGTCATATTCGTAGGTAATGTATTCACCTCCACAAGACCTATATGACGGAGATTCCACTCCAAAAAGACGGATGTGTCTTAACCCGTAAAAGATAGGTTGAAATGTGTACACCTGTAACTCCGAGTCAAATCACCGTACAGGTTCAAGTTCGTCGATCTTTTCACTCACTCATTACTCCGGTTCCCCCGTTTTGGTTCAGACCGAAATAAAAAGAGGAATCTGCCAAAGGGTCTTAATTCAGGACATTGTGAGTTACAGGAGTTTACAAGAAAGTGGGTTGATGTCTCAAGTCAAGACGATTCAAAGACCTAAGTCTCTTTTTTGTACCACCCGAACATAACTTATCCTGATATCGAACATCTCAATCTGACCATATCCTTTTTTCTCCCGTACTATGTCCGAGGAGGTCTTAATATATGTGGCAAGACTATGCGTGGGACTGTCCGTTGTATCCTTCATCAGTCCTCGTGACTGAGACCTCCTGCCAACGCGGCTGACCTCGGGTCAGGACAGTAAATGGTTAACACAATGGAACTCGTTAGGCGAATTGGACACGGAGTTAAAGAAATTAACATTTTGTCACAAGTAGGTTGTCCTAACACTTGCATACTTTACTCAATTGTGTGTAAAATGTTTCCCTTTAACACTAAGCGTGGATAGTCCGAGAGACCTTCACGATCGATAACAACAATTATGACTTATGAAGTAAGGAGTCAACGTTAAATACTCCGATGAATCTCTCTTTTATGTTTACACAAAGATTTAAAACTGTGGTAAGAGTGAACTGTCCATTCATTAGTTGTAATATTTCATCTTTGTAATCCGATAGTTCTATAAAGGTGTGTCACTACCTTTGATTACATAGAACATTTCCTCTTTCATGGTAATAATACTTCGATTTTTGTACTCATTATACTTTTTATATTCGTATGTATAATTTTGTGTCATTACTGTTTTATGTTTAAGTACAGGATAAGAATCTGTTTATCTCGGAAATTTCATTTTTAACTTTCTTCATACTCCCCTGTCTTGTGTCTAACTACGATTATTCATCTAAGATAACGTGTTTTAAATGTAAAAAGGGATGGATTTTTTAAATAAAAACACCTTTCTCGTGACTTGACTCAGTTTGTTGAACTCAACAAGACTTATATAAACAAACACTTCCCAATTACGCGGCTTCTTGACTACGAAAACTTGACACCACAACCTCTTCTGAGAACTCTCAGGGAACCTGACGTTCCTCTAGGTTGGTCAGGTAAGACTTCCTTTAGTTAGGACCCACAAGAAACCTTCCTTACTACGATTTCGACTTTGAGGTCATGAAACCGGTGGAGTACGCTTCTCAACTGAGTAACCTTTTCTGAGACTACGACCCTCCCTAACCCCCGTCCTCCTCTTCCCCTACTGGCTCCTACTCTACCGACCTACCGTAGTGGCTGAGCTGCCTGCACTCAGACTCACTTGAGGCCCTCAACCACTACCTGTCCCTCCGGACCACACGACGCTAAGTACCCCAGCGTTTCTCAACCCGTGCCAACTCTCTGACTTGACTTTACTTACAAGAGATGGGAACTCTTTTGTTTAACTTTATCGTACCTGAGACTCAGACTCTCAAGCGACGGTGTATGGACGACGTACTATCGACGGTCAATTCGTTAATATAACTTATACTCACGGTCTACCTCTGTTGTTACGGACAAGACATACGTCATAAAACGTATCCCAGGTTATCTCATGAACGTTATTTATAAACATGAGAATAAAGGTCAGGAGTAAGAGGAGTGGAGATTCAGGAAAGGTAATATAAAGGTATTATGGTACTAGGACTCAGGTCGTAAGATCCGACTAAAATAATTTCTTCAACGATGGACATAAGCAGACCGTAAAAGATAAGGTGTCACGTAAACAAAGAAGAAAATTTGTCGACTCAAAATTTCTATCCAAAATCGTTCACAAGAGTCGTAGGGTTTACATAGGAACTTATTAGTTTATCTTTCTCCTGTCGAAGGGTCTGTGGTAAAGACACTTCTCTTAACGAGACTAGTTTTACGGAGGAAGTGACTTACTGGAAAGACTATTCTGATTTAACTTTACCGAATTCATGAGTAATATCGAAATGAATTGAAACGTCGACTAAGGACGTTTGACTTAGGTAACTCACAAACTTACCGTAGTTTTAGTCGTAAGACCCTTCTTTGTGACTTCGAAAGTTTTGTCAGGAACCACCAAAGTCCACCCAAGAAAGGTTCGTTATCTAAAAATCGACTCCGACGCTCAGTTCGGTGTGGTGATGAATGGTCATTAACAATAGACGGAGAAGAAAGAAGGTAAAGATGTGGATTGACAGTTTACAAAACACCGTTATAGAAATGTGGGTCAACAATTTCATTATAGAAAGTGAAAGTACGTTGTTCTATGTACTTTCGTGACATGTGTTTACTACCAGTAGATAGGTTTTTCATCGACTTATAGATGTTACACGGTCCGTGACAAGATCTACACCGTCCACCTTTTTTTTATTTGCTTTGTCTGTTTTAAGGACTGGAGTATTCATATATAAGTTCACCCCCTCTAGTTCACTTATTTGAGTAGTACATCGTATAAAGTAGAACTGTTTACGCTACCTCTTTTTAATGTGTCCCGACCCTTCTCCTTCAGACCCCCGGTCCCTGTCTGAGCGTCTCTACTACTATAAACTCCGTTCTAGATTTGCTCCATTCCCTGTTTGTACGGCGACGACAAAAAGAGAAAGTTTAGTCTCTTTGTTCCCGGACTCCACTTAGTGTAAACCCTTTGCCGTTCCCTCGACTCTGTTCCACCCTTTCACCGACCCGTACTTTTGTCTTCCAAGAAACCACGGGTCTAGGACTGTTTTTGTAAGTCGTCAGGACCCCTGAGACACACGGTTCTGTCCTCTTACCGTTCGTAACCGACAAGAGAGATTTATGGTCCGACGGGTATAAACCAATCGTTATTAACTAAGAGTTCTCAATTACGTGATGGTAGATAAAACTATAACATGAGTAGTTTAGATGAATAAATGATGAAGCAAGAGTCTTAAAAAGTGAATAAGACTGTCTAATAATAATATCAATCGTAGACACCATGTTACACGATGTCTAAGTCTCTGCTTGTTATACGGGAGTTTATAGTGCCGTTTCTGAGGCCTCTGGGTCCAAGTTAGGGACTCAGCCCTTCTAGGGGACCTCTTCCCGTACCGTTGGGTGAGGTCATAAGAACGGACCCTATAATGTACCTGTCTCCTCGGACCATCCGAATATTAGGTGCGCCAGTGTTTCTGAGTCTGTGCTGCCTCACTGATTGTATGGTTCGGTACAAAAGAGGGGCGGGGGATGGAGGTGGTGACGGTTTGTGTTGCGAACTGATGTAACGGGTCAGAAGAGACTTTAGTCATTCCCGGGGGACGGTTTCAAAACTGGTTTGACTTACAGTCTTCTTCACTACGTAAGAGAAACGTCCGAATCGGGGGATTTATTGAGGTACCTCGAGGAGGTACCAGAGGGAGAAGGGAGTAGTCGACCTTTCTATGTCTCTTGGTCTCCCACTGAGACTCTGGGACCCTACCAACCTCAGTAACTTTCTAGGTCTAGACCCCCTCTTATAGACATCCCTCGTCTGAGATAAAAGAGACGGTGAGAGGTGGGTGGTGTATCTAGACCCGATACTTCTCTCTCTTTGTTTGACATAACATAATTCGGCGAACTGCATCACATAATTCGGTGATAAACAAGTTGTCAGACGGACGTAACTACTAATGTTTCTTGAATGGAAAATCACCTTTTTTCTTGGTGACTGTCACGACCATTATTGTCGATGTCATTCACTTCATATGTAAAGAGATCCTAAGTCGTTACATGACTTTCCTAATCCCTTTCAGATTTTTCTCAACTTCGAACACAGTACTAATTTTCTTTCCCATCGTGACTGGACTCTTTCGTTCCACTCTGGTCCTGTAGGGTCCGTCTCTGGTCGTGTACGTTTCCGCGACTCCGTGTCGTTTTATCCCGGGTGTGACAAGGGCGGAGGGTGACGCCACCCTCGACATTTCGTTTGCGGGAGACCTGACCTCTAATCCTACACAATCCCACATACCCCTACTACCGTCCTACCTAACCATTCCTAGTCTAGAATTTCCGGGATGTGTGGTAGGTTTCCTCAATTCTGAAGTAGAACTTACTCTACCTTTCTCTTTATTATGTCCGTTTGAGTTTAGGTTGGAAGGAGACCTAAGGTAAACGTGATAGAGTCGGGGGGACCAAAAGAGGTTCTAAGTCACATAGATAGTAATTGTTATACAGGTATAAGAGTTTTTCCATTCAAAAGTCTCCCGTCCGAGAGAGAGAAGAAGATTCAACCAAAATTTCAATTCTTCATTCGTAAGTTTTATAAATGACATAAATTCAACTCTTTCGTGAAAGGAATATAAATCAAAACTAAGTATTCATTTGGTAGTCCCTTTTTTTTCCTCAAGTCGATATATAAGATACGACGGAGACGAGGTCCGACCTCCTTTAGTTGCTCACCCCACGAATACTACCCCACAGTCGCACAGATGGTCCTCGAGGTTTTGGGGTTCAGTACCGATAATGTGTTGTCCGAGTGAGTGTTAAAGGTGAGGACGAAGGTGAGTCAGACCATCGCATTATTAAGTCGGTAGTTTACTTTGGTAAAGACTAATGTATGTACGACCCGTAAAAGGTATGTCACAGTAATTGGTGTTATGGTCGACAATGACAGAAGTAAAATATCTACTCTTTTGTAAAAGGTCCCCAAAGTTTCAGTATATATGTATATGAACACCTCGGTCTTAAACTTAGGTTCAGACGGACTGAGTTTCGGGACCAAGATAGTGTAGGGGGCGTCAGATTGTAATGTCCGCGTCCTAGAGACACGAAGTCCTTTCAGACCCCCAAGACTCAGGTTTCGTGGTAAATAAAACTCTGAACATAAAATAGAATTTTAAGGATACTTGAGTCATACGAAGAATTACTGTTTCGACTGAAAGTTTTTTAATGATGAAAGGACCAAACTTAATTAACGGTATTCTTTTCCTAATATGTACACATTGGAGTAGAGTCGTTCAGAAATTGTTGTCACTGAACGGTACTAATGGAACCAAAAATTACGAGGACTGTGCTCCGGTGTGTGGGGATGTCGCATACGAGACCTCCAATTCTTCGGTTTCCGAAGTAGTCCGTCGGGGTAGTGGAAGAAAGGTGTGAAGTCCCTACATGGAACCCTGTTATGGTACGAACTGGGACCTCGTCGTCCCGGAGACTTCTGAACATTGAGATGTTTACGGGAGATCAATCCGCTTGTTCTACTGTCCAGACCGTCCCCGACTCGACATGTCAGAAGATGAACCCCCTACCGAACAGTTCATTTGTGACGACTTTTGAGGATAGAACGAGTCACAAGGACAGATAAGTGGAGACGGTTTGTGTCACTGAAACCAGAACCGATAACAGGGACATGTAGTAAGGCGTCGTCTCTCCTTTTATTCTACTTCATTTTCTACCGAACAGATCTTTTAAGACCTTATTAATGATTAAACGTCCGTATCCCGTCGTTTAAAATCACGAAAAAGGCACTGATCACACCCGGAGAGGGGAACCAAACTAGTACTGAAGATTTTTAAGTGGACTCAGTTAGTGATTAGACTCTTTTCTGAATTTTCACTGATGTCGTTGAATCGCTCCTTTTGCGTCAACCGAGGTTCGTCTAAATACTTCAATCTCTCTACGAAACAAAACCAAGTCAAGACAGGAGGACTTAGAAACAATAAAGAATCACCTTATACCTGAAGTCTCCGTCTCCGAATCCAAGTATAGTTTAAGACACTAATACCTTTATAGACAATTAGTGGGTATTGTATCACTAATTTGTAAAAATGTATAAGGTAAATTTCGATAACATTGTATAACCGATATTAGGGACACGACATGTTGTATAAGAACACCGAAGAACTATAGTTACGTCCTCTGTACCCAAGTTAGTCACCCAATCCTTCTAGGAGACCTCCTCCTTTGTCGTTGGGTGAGGTCATAAGAACGGACCTGTTAGGGTGTCTGTCTCCTCAGACCCCCCGTCCCTCCCCGATCTCAAGTATCCCATCTTTTCTCAACCTGTACTGACTCACTGACTCATGTGTGGAGAATTAGGGGATCGGGACAGAACGATAAGGGGGGAGGAAAAAGACGTGACTATTAGTGATCGAACAAAAGACACAGACACTCAGGGGAAGATAGGACAATACAAACAAAATGAAAAATCTAAGGTGAATGTTCACCCTATTACATGTCATAAACAGAAAGATACTAACAAAATGATTCGTATCATGAAGAGTCCAGGTAAGTACAACAATGTTTACTTTTTAAAGTAATAAAAAGTACTTACTCATCATAAGGCATGATATGTATGTGTGTCGTAGAAATAAATAGATAGCTACCTATGAATCCGATGTAGAATCGATAATACCACTTTCTCCTCTCACTTTTTCAACCGAATTTCGAGTTGTAAGTCTTTTGCTTCTAGTGCCGTAGACCAGAGTAGTGAAGTACCCTTTATCTACCCCTTTGTCACCTTTGTCACAGTCTGAAATGAAAACCCCCGAGGTTTTAGTGACGTCTACCACTAACGTCGGTACCATAATTTTCTGCGAATGAGGAACCTTCCTTTCAAGATAGATCTTCTGGTTGGATCTATCGTATAACTTTTCGTCTCTGTAATGAAACGGTTGTTTCCAGGTAGATCAGTTCCGATACCAAAAAGGTCACCAGTACATACCTACACTCTCAACCTGACACTTCTTCCGACTCGTGGCTTCTTAACTACGAAAACTTGACACCACAACCTCTTCTGAGAACTCTCTGGGAACCTGACGTTCCTCTAGGTTGGTCAGGTAGGATTTCCTCTAATCAGGACCCACAAGAAACCTTTCTGACTACGATTTCGACTTTGAGGTTATGAAACCGGTGGAGTACGCTTCTCAACTGAGTAACCTTTTCTGACTACGATCTTCCCTAACCCCCGTCCTCCTCTTCCCCTTCTGTCTCCTACTTTACAGACCTATCGTAGGGACTGAACTGTCTGTACTCAAACCCACTAGAGGCCCTCAACCACTACCTGTCCCTCCGGACCGCACGACGTTAAGTACCCCAACGCTTCTCAACCTGTGCTGACTCGCTGACTTGACTTGATCGATAATATCATATTTATTACGACGATACTTTTGACCCCACATACATAGAATCACAAAGACAAAAGAAGTTTATACATAGATCATCATTCTACCGTTTAATCTACCATCAAGATATAAATCCAAAATTCTTCGGAAGTATGACAAAAGGTACCACCGACGTAGTTAAATGTAAGACTGGTTGTGGCACGTTCCCAAAGGAAAACCGGTGCAATAGAGGGTGCAAACAATAAAAACGACAAAAACTATTATTGTAGCTCTTGGAGTGAACTTATAAGGGGTATAAAAGTCATTTATAATTGACGTATGGTCATCATAAGACCTGAACTAAAGTTCATGATTATTATATTACTACCTGTTTGATTCCAGGAATAGAATCCGTCGAGTAACGTTATTATTTGACACCTTTGACGAAACTATTTTTCTGATTTACTTTCTGTCATACAATTACGTTTACCCCACGAATCAGTTTAATATAGAAAGTTTTCTTGTCTCTCTAGAGACTCTCTCAAGACTCAGGAGGTATTGGATTTGGTAGTCAACCTTTCTCGGTCTACGACACAGATACACAACTCTTCACTCCCATCTATCCTCTATCTCTTCCTATGTCTCTGTCTCTCAGTGTAGACCGTCTAATCTTCCTTTCTACGTACCTTTCAGTCGTTTAGACTCCAACCGAATTGATACAGAGTCCGAGTTACATTCAAATTCAGAGTTTAGGAGAGTAAAGGTGGGTAGACAAGTAAGTGACACGGTCCTTGATAAGATCCACAACCTCAGTGTCTGTACTTATTCAGTATGCATTCACTTTTAACTATCCGTCCGGAAAGTCTTTTCAAGGAATTTTTCCGTGGACTCTGGAGTGAAAGCGGTAGGGAAGATTAAGAAGGGACGGTCGACCTTACGTCTAGACCAGAGTCACCGGTAGGACACGGTACTGTACTAAAACCTCTTCCTTTCCTGGTCGATCCTTTCCTCTCGTCCCTCTCACAACCTTAATGGAAGGAGACTTAAAGAAGATGTACTGTCTCTTGTACTTAACAAATCAATCATAATAAACCCCCTTGAAAGGACCTCCAGGTCAGTAATTCTGAAATGGAAGGTTACGTTCCCCATACCCAAACTTGGGACCAACCTCTCGATTCTAGGGTGTACGGAACACCGGTTTTTTGGTTTTGTATTTTGTATTCATTATACTGTCTAAGTTATTTACGAAAAATAAAAATATAATATAAGATATGTAAAATATAATATAAAATAAATAAAATTTAACTTCATATTGACTAATTGTTATGACACTATCAAAGTCCACCTATGGTTTTCCTAAGTCCGTATGACCAGGTGTAATTTTATTTTAGAAATTTTATTTTAATAAACTTCCAATGCGACATAAGTCTACTGTGATTAAGTATGATTAAATTCAAATTCTTTCTCATCAGTCTGGACTTAAACTTAGGACTCAGTCGGTTTATATTGGACAAAGGAGGTTAGTTTAATCATGGATGTACTGTCCCACCCATTTCCCTAATATATATATATATATTTCCCTAATATATTTATTCCCGGATTGTATAATATTCATAGGTTATTTATGATTAATCTAATCCGTAATGATTAATCTAATCCACCTTTATTTATTTATTGAAGGTTTGTTTTTATATGGGGTTTAGAGAATCCTCGGTGGTTTTAGGGACGACGACGACGACGACGATTCAGCGAAGCCAGTACAGGCTGAGACACGCTGGGGTCTCTACCGTCGGGTGGTCCGAGGCGGTAGGGACCCTAAGAGGTCCGTTCTTGTGACCTCACCCGACGGTAAAGGAAGAGGTTACGTACTTTGACTTTTCACTTTCATTTCAACGAGTCAGCACAGGTTAAGAATCGCTGGGGTACCTGACGTCGGGTGGTCCGAGGAGGTAGGTACCCTAAAGGGTCCGTTCTCGTGACCTCACCCCACGGTAACGTCTAGGATTTTTAGTAAGGTAATTTCGTCCCTCCCGACATTGCCCTTATCCTTTAGACCCCTTCTTTACCTTCTTTTAAACTTGACTTTAATCTTTTTAATAACTTGATTCATATAAAGATTCATTCACATAGAGGAATTGGTCATATCCACAGACATTCTATAATTTTCTCTATTGAATACCTTTGTAGAAGTAAGTAATGAGACGATAATTAAATACAACTTTCAGTGTGGTCTCGTGGTAGTCGGACCCTTTCGTCGTTTTTTTATTATGTTTATAACCAAACGAGACGAGACTCCTTGTGCCCATCGTCGAAAGTAAATGAAAGTCTCAATTAATCACAACCGGAATCCGGGTCCGGGACTTAGTAGTCAAAAAAAGGAGTCAACGAACGGTTACTCGTCGTCTCAGGTGTTCTCCATCTCCTACTACCGATGTGTTGTGTGTACGAGGTCCCAATTGGGGACCCGTTTAAAAAACTCTTGACTTTCAATTTTTGTGTCGCCACGTAATGTTACTGTCACTACTTTCGGGGAGATTTAAACAGGTAGAAAGACTTAAGAAAAATTATTTCTGGACCAATAAACAAGTACTACCTGTCGTTTGAGATAGTCTCTCTACGGACACCGGGCCCAGTGAGAGACTAACCAATTGTCCAGGAGTGTATCAGGTGAACTAATTTTTCGAATTTAATGTATTCGGAAGTCCTGTTCTGTAAAAGGGAGATCCTTTTGAATGGTACTAACATTATGGTGTGCCTACCTGTTTCACCCTAAGTGAGTTATTTATAAATAACTGAGAATGCTTCATTGTCCGTGACACCGTCAAATAGACGGGAAGAGTTAACCACGAGGAGAGAGGACGATTGACGTCTGGGTATGTAAGGAGTTTGGACGATCCCTTTGACATAAAAGAATAAGATGATATCCAGGTCTATAGGGACCTGTTATAAGGTGTGTTCAGGGTTCACTGGTGTCACGGTAACACTATACGAGATAGGGTGACCTCCCCTATCCTTTCTGGAACGTCCTTATAGTTTTTAAGAAAACGTTGAAGAGTAACTGGAGGAAAGTCGGAGACTGATATTCCTGTCTTCGGTCGAGACTCAATTAGAAGTGTTACCATTGTGTTCTAAGACACAAGTATACACGCACGTATAATACACGCACACACGCACGCGTGCACACACATGTACGTAAAAGGAATGTTCCTGAGTGGAGATTAGCGATTCCAGGACTGAAACATGAGATGAAGTGGGTCGGAGACTCGGTTCGAACTTACTCCGATAGGTATATTACTCTGAAAAGGGTTGTCCATTAGTTAATTCAACAGGACATCTATTGAAACAGAACACCTTGTTGGGACCTAAATGCCTCTGAGGGGTGTGCTCTTGGAAGAAGCTGGAGATGTCGTATTCGGATCATATATCGTGGATCGAAAGGCGGAGACGAAGGAGGAAACGTGTTTCGATGTGGACCTCCAATCTTTATTTGGACTGGACGAGCCGTCGTCGAGACCCTAGACCAGATCACGAAGTCGTGAGAGGTCCCAGACCTAAAACAACGGTCCTAAAGGTTTTGACGGGGTCAAGGACTACTCACTTAAATGACTTATGAACTTAAAGTCGTAGTCTCCACGATTCTTGGGAGCCGGTTGGTGGCGGAAGATTTAATGTGGGGGAATCCATTGTTACAGTTTAGGTAACGTAGAGAAACCTGGGACGGTCCGACCGGAAAGAGGAACCTTTGATTGGTGTGTCGACCGAATCAAGGACGGTGGGAACAGAGAGAGCAGAGAAACGATCAGTGCTCCCCTTTCAACGTAATGCGGACAACCGCCTCAGAGGGACTCAATACTGTGTGTGTGTATACGCCGTGAGATAAATACAAACGTGTGGACTCCTCGACATTTATACTCACATACATATACGCTTATGTGACTGTGTGGTCATGTATCTGTGTGTGAGAGTTTTCTGAGTATCACAATACCGTTAACGAAATCTTTTGCAGTGGACGTAGGTAACGGAATGACTTTGATCAGTACTTTTATTCGGAGAACCCCATTTTTGGATTTCCTTTAATCCTCTCTCCTCTATTTTTATAATGTTACCGAGATGTCTCGTCCAAAACAGAGGGTCCCTCCGTTGTAATGTAAATCCTTTATTACAGTCTTTGAGGTCCCTCCGAGGGGTTCGGTTACTAGAAAGGGTCCCCGAGAGTACACGGAAACTTATTTAATTCACGATAGGACACGAATCAGGGAGTCAGTACAGACTGAGAAACGCTGGGGTACCTGACGTCGTGCGGTCCGAGGAGACAGCTACCCCTAAGTAGTCCGTTCTTATGACCTCACCCACGGGTACGGGAGGAGGTCCCCTCGAAGAGTTGGGTCCCTAGCTTGGGTCCAGAGGGAGTAACGTCCGTCTAAGAAATGGTCACTAACTCGGTGGTCCCTTCGGGGGTTTATGACCCCACCCGTCGGATGGGGAAGAGGTCCCCTCTGTGAGGTGTCCACCCTAAATCCGAGTCTTGGGTTTATGAGGTACCTTTGGATCTCAGATATTTAGGACCACTGTGGATCCAATACAAAAAGTAAAAAAGGGGGAGAGCAAATGTTTTTGTTCGGTTTTTTTAAAAAGTAGTTTACGTAAAAGACCAAGGGTACCATGGTCGACGGACTGTGTCCAAGTGAAACGAATAAAGGTCTTTGACGGATTAGGGATTGACTTTAAATGACTCATTGACTGTAAATTTCATTTTTATAAAACAGGGAAGAAGGTATCAGTTTGTCAGGATCGAGTAACAGGAAAATAAGGAAAAGGGTTTCCTTCTGACACAAGGACCTACTACCGATAGTCAGGTCCAAGGGACTCACTCACCAATAAATGGTTTCCAGAACACGTGTTCCTTAAACCGGAGAAAGAGAAAGGATGAGGTGGGTTTGGTCACTCTCCATACAAGGACCCATACGCATAGAGGAGACTTCTGAGACATGGAATTCACCTAACAGGCTGAGAGGTGACTGTTACCATCTTTCTGTCGTCGGGGCAAGATTAGAGAACATTCTCGACGGAGGAGGTTAAACGAGGAGGAGGTAGTCATCGTTTTTACGACACTATAGAGAGGAGGACGACTAAACAAAGAGTTGACTGTGACTTTAGTCTCTCCCTTCCACTCTCGATAAATAACTCGAGTTACTTCCGATATTCTCGAAAAGGTTACTCTTTTTTAAACTACTACCCAACCGAGAGACATGGATTCTCTACTTTTCCGTGACATCTCCACCTCTTGTGAAGTCTGTCTTTCCGACTTTTGGACTTTTTTAATTGAAGTGTTAATCGGTCGAGGAAGAGAAAGGAGAAATGAAACCTAAATTCCCTTAGACACAAAGGTCGTTAAAAAATTTTACTTTTAAGCATACTTTAGGGACATTTCCATTCTTTTGACTTCGGCTCTTTCTACTCTATTGAAAGGTTTCTAGTGTTTCGTCTCGATGTCCACCCTAGGTGCCAGGAGACAGTCATAGACTCCGGGACAAAACAGTTGTAGACGATGTCACTTCCATTGGTAGTTGTTTTGTATTTCCGTTGTATGACTTACCCCCTTCTATAAACGTTTACTATACAGGTTCTTCCCCAATTATAGGGTTTATATATTTCTGGAGTATGTTAAGTTGTCGTTTTTTTTTTTTTCTTAAACTAAATCTTTACTCGTCTCTTTGATTTGTCGGTAAAAAGGTTTCTTCTATATGTCAACCGGTTATCCGTGTTCTTTTCTACGAGTTGTAATTATTAGTAGTGTCTTTATGTTTAGTTTTGACGCTACTCTATAGTGGAGTGTGGACAGTCTTACCGATAGTAGTTTTACTGTTCCTTGATTATGTACAACCGCTTCCACACTTCTTTTCCCTTGGGACCACGTGCAGACCACCCTCACATTTAGCCACGTCGGTGACACCTTTTGCCTTACCACCAAGGAGTTTTTTAATATTTTATCTTGATGGTGTGTTAGGTCGTTAAGGTGAGGACCCATAAATAGACTGTTTTGAGTTTTTGTGATTGAGTTTTTTATATACGTGGGGTTGCAAGTGACATCGTATTGAGTGTTGTCAGTTCTATGCCTTCGTTAGATTCACGGGTGACTGTCTACCGATCTATTTCTTCGACGTCACATCTACGTTGTTAACAGCACGACCCGAATCAGCGAGTCAGCACAGACTGAGAGACATTGAGGTACCTGACATCGGGTGGTCCGAGGAGACAGGTACCCCTAAGAGGTCCGTCCTTATGACCTCACCCAGCGGTAGAGGAAGAGGTCCCCTAGAAGGGTTGGGTCCCTAGGTTGGACCCAGAAGGTGTAACGTCTGTCTAAGAAGTGGTTGACTCGGTCCTCCCCTTCTGGTCCCCCTCCTCCTACCGTTTTTTTTCATTTTTTCTACTTCCGTCGACTTTCCACGTTTCACGGTAAATATTTTGTTCAGTATTCCCACGTTACCTGTCGAGTCCCCTATCTCGCTCATTGTGACATTATTGAAAAACACCACGCATGTTAGGTGTTTTTATAATTCAGTGATCTAACATGTGTACTTTGATTCTCTTATAACATTCAGTCTGTTAAGTTTTTTAATTTTGCTTGGTAGATAGTCATTTCCCTTTCATTCTTGTTATGGTGGTTGTTGTCTATAAATTCAACTTCGTGAATAAAATACGGACTATCAGGAGATTCACGAACTATGTAGTTGAGTAAGTGTTTTGGACGAAGACATGATGTACGACGTTTCTGTCCGTACTTATTGTCTTCACCAGGAACAGGAATCAGATCGTCCTCCCTGTCAGGGTTTGTATCACATGAATAATCATAAAAGAGCCCGAGGTTTGAGTGGTGTCTATACTGACGTCTATGTCTTAATTTTCTGTGAACGAGGAACCTTCTTTTCAATACAGTTTGGGTCTCTCGTATGATTTTTCGTCTTTGTAGTGAATACGACTTTTTCCAGGTATGTCGGTTATGATACCAAATAGATTGTCAGTGTATGTCTACACTCTCAACCTGGTATTTCATCCGACCGTGGTTTCTTAACTACGAAAGTTTGACACCACGACCTCTTCTGAGTACTCTCAGAGGACCTGTCGTTCTTCTACTTGGGTCAGTTAAGATTTCCTTTAGTTGGGACTTGTAAGTAACCTTCCTGACTCCGACTTCGACTTCAAGGTTATGAAACCGGTGGACTAAGTTTCTCGACTGAGTAACCTTTTCCAGGAGGACTACGACCTTTTCTGACTGCCGTTTTCTCTTCCCCCACCGTCTCCTACTCTATCAATATATCGTAGTGACTGAGTTACCTGTACTTAAACTCGTTTGAGACCCTCTATCATTCATACACCTATCTTGTTCCTAAACATTATTATCCTTCTTTTTAAATCCACGTACCAATTCTTCCTCACCTTAGTTACTAAAACTAATGTCAAAAGTAACTTCGTCCAGCACATTTACACCCTTTTCCTCAGACGACATTAGAGAAAAATCTTACATAATTCTTCTCAGTCTGTGCTGACTCACTGACTTGACTTGGCTTGACTTCAATCAGTCGTGTAGGGGGTTTACCACGTAAGGTCCCATAAAAGTATCAAAGTGAATATGACCTGTCCGTAATTTATTTAACCACCCGAGGAGATTTAGGTCACTTCCGTAATAATAGTCCCTTTTCTTTTGTTATTTTTCTTTCATTATAAAGAGATCACCGGTCTAACCTCTTTTTTTCGGAGAATATTGGATCTTCAATCTTGAGGAATGTTTAGTAAGAAATACTATGGTAAGAATGTATTTTAGTAATATTGGACTGTCTAGAAAGTTTAAAACTGGTTTGTAGTAAAGACTGGTAATTTTTAAGACGATTGAGTCTCGTGTATATGTTTGACGTATGTCTTTTTATAACTAGATTATAAGTACGTTTCATTCTGAGGTGTCTGACTTCTTCTTTAAGGTTCGGACGACTTACGGTCATTCACAGTTCCGTTGATTACTCGACGTTTTTGAGTGAACATTGTTTAACAGAGGACCTCCTAAGTAACTTTCTGAGGGATCTTTTCGTCCGAGAGGGACGGTTGGTGCAAAAGGAGGTAGGTTTGGGTCCACTCTCGGTGGGGTCACGAGGTAGTGACGAAGAGACAAGGCAAGAGGGTCCGAGACCTGTTACAGGAGACAAGGGTTCCCGAACACTTAGTCCACACTTGAGTGTTGTGTACGTAGAAAGACAAATCGAGACAAAAGTGGAACTCACAACGAAACAAGTACTTGTTCTCGTTGTCGTCAGGGGTGGACAAAAGTCACATGTCACGGGTACTGAAGTGTACCGTACGGTCCCTCTCCTCCGTACGTAGAATAGGTTGGTAATTCCTCGTCTTACGTCTCTGTTATTTTGACACCCCAAATCTCAGGTTGTCTGGACTTAAACTTAGGGTTAGGATGATGAGTGACTGCCACACTCGAAACTGTGTGAGTAGTGAAGATCCTCACGGTAAAAGAGGTACATATGTACCACTATTTGGGTTAGAGAGTACTCCGAATTGACTCTAGTATGTAAATTCTACTACGGACCGTGTCTATCATGGACTTTTTTAAATGGAAGGGAATAGTAAGAATAATAATGAGTTGTTGATCGGTAGAAGACTAAACATTTATATATAAATATGGGACTAGGGTATACACACATACCGTCCTCTCCAACTACACCATTTGATCTTCACTTGTCTTTGTTCCAGATCAAGGAACGGGACATGCCTGACGATGCACTGAACCCACTCAATAAATTTACAAGACTCGCGGCTTCTTAACTACGAAAACTTTACACCACAACCTCTTCTGAGAACTCTCAGGGAACCTGACGTTCCTCTAGGTTGGTCAGGTAAGACTTCCTCTAGTCGGGACCCTAAAGAAACCTTCCTTACTACGATTTCGACTTCGAAGTCATGAATCCGGTGGAGTACACTTCTCAACTGAGTAACCTTTTCTGAGACTACGACCCTCCCTGACACCCGTCCTCCTCTTCCCCTGCGGTCTCCTACTCTACCGACCTACCGTAGTGACTAAGCTCCCTGCACTCAGACTCACTTGAAGCCCTCTACCACTACCTGTCCCTCCGGACCGCACGACACTAAGTACCCCAGCGTTTCTCAGCCTGTGCTGACTCGCTGACTTGACTTGACTAACATATTCGTTCATAAATATTAAGTTGTGTTATATACTGATACATTTGGTACATAGATATTGTATATTTTTTCAAGGATAAAGTCAGTCGACAAGTCCTGTTTCGTATGTGTAAAAGTGTCTTACTACCAATGTTTTTTGGGAAGTTCAAATATTCGATCGGGTGTTGTTATATAAGTGGAGTTCGCATCGAATTTGTGGTAAGTAAACGCTACCTTTTTTTATAAGGTTTCGTTGTCGTTACTGAGGTTATTTTCTTCCCTTCGTTTTATCTTAATTTTCCTGTTACGTTAACTTATTCCTTATTACAAAAGATAGTTCGCGACTCCTTTCTTATACATTTCTTGTCACAGACGTCTGTAGTCATACCTCTAAGAGTACCTGACACCTCTGACTAAAGTCGACCAACAAAGGTTCCTGTAAACCCAGTAAAAATAAAGAGAAAGAATTATAAAATCAAAGGTTTTACTTGGTCTCTCTGTTTGGTGGTTTGTCAAAAAACAGTCGATTATCCGTTCTTACTTTTTTTAGTCCTTTCTTTGTCATCCTTTTCTTTCTTATCCTTATAAATACACTTTCACTTAATGGAGTCTTTATTAGTGGTCTTGACAATTTACTATTGACTATTTATTGTCTGTTTGTTAACTTCTTATTTCCTTTTTCTTTTTTTTCAATGAAGAATATCAATTGTCAATAACTTTCAAAGGAAATACGGTCCTAGGTAAGATTTATAAAGTACAGATAATTTCAATAAATTAGAAGTGAGAATCTGTTTTTACACTAATATTAGGAATAAAATATCTACTCCATTGACTCTGGGTCAATATTTATGTCATTTAACATTTTGGTCCTAGACTTGGATCTGTTAAACCTAGGTCTCGGGTGTGAAAGTACTATTCCGTATATATAGTCCAAACCCCAATAAATAAGTACATTTCATAAACTATAGTCTGTCATTTATGTCCCTTTATAGGGTCGTTATCAGAGACGGAAGTACTTCGAATATTAACTCGGTAAAGTCAGTTTGGCTGTCCTTTAGTTGGGACTTAAAAGTAACCTTCCTGATTACGACTGTAACTTCTAGGCTATGAAATCGGTGGGTTACGCTTCTCGGTTAAGTAACCTTTTCTGGAACTACGACCTTTCTAACTCCCGTCCTCCTCTTCCCCTACTGTCTCCTACTCTACTATCGTCCCGTGGTACCTGCGTTGTCTGTACTCAGACTCGTTTTAGACCCTCTACCACTTCCTGTTCTTTCGGGACTGTACGACGTCCGGTACCCAAGCGTCTCGGCCCGTACCGGGTGACTGTCAGTGGTGTTTGACTCGGTTGCCCACCAGGACGCGTACCTGTGTTGAACGAAAGGGTCGTTGTGGTTCACTTCCCCATAGTGGTCGAAAGGCGTCATCCTTAGACTCTCGGTAAAGATTGAGACGTGAACAAAAGAGAAGCACAATAATCGTAAAAATAGTGAGAAAGGGAGTTAGAGAGACAAAGTCGTATTACCAGTGGCGGGGACAAATTCAGACCCGTCGAGGGAAGAAGGAGGAGAAGGAATCAGAAGGAGGTCCGTTCTGTGGAACTAGGAACGGTTTCGACAAAGGGAACCAGGGTAGACAGAGAAACTGGGACATTGTTAAGATGAAACACAACTCTTTGAGATTTGGTGATTCCCTGATGCCGTTATACGGATTCCGTGATTGACAATCAAGTTTCTGTCAAGTCTTGACAATCAAGTTTCTGTTTTAGAAAAATTTCCGGTTGGTAACAGGAGACCTGATTGGTTGTGGGTCGGAGAGGAGGAGGAGGATTGACGCTCCATTTAGATGGATAAGGATATCACACCCAGGAGAGTGTCCCCTGTGAAAATAATAAGTCTGACTAGAACCTTAACTCCTTTCATAAAGTGAACTCCCCCACTCCTCTGACCGTAAAGAAGTCAATTTTAGAAAGAATTAATAAATGGATTGAACTACACCACTTCATCTATTACCGAAACCTAGGTCTGTGTGTATCTAAGTTTGAAGACAAGAAGACAAAACGAAAAAAGAAAAAGCCACAAAGCAAACAAACGAAAAATTAGAAGGACCCTCATATCACACCGACTCATATGTGTGTCCGTGTGTGTAAAAAAGAAAATTAAAATAAAAAAAAATAAAAAATTTAAAATTTTAGAAATTAAGAATGTACGCAAGGGTTTGGACTTGGGGGGAGGGTCCGTGTGTGTAAACTAACTGTTTCAACACAATGAACCTCCACATGTAATTTCCCTCAGTCAATATATAGATGCATGTAGGTGAGAAAAAATCTAAGAAAGGGGTACATCCGGTAATGCCTCATAACTCGTCTCAAGGGACACGATCTGTCATCGAAGAATAATCACTGGACAAAACTTAAATCGTCACACCTATACAGTCAACCCAAGGGGACCCCCGAGTCGCCATTTCTTCGGTGGACGGTTACGTCCTCTGTGTTCAAGTCAGGGACCAGGTCCTTCTATGGGGCCTCCTTCTTCACCGGTGGGTGAGGTCTTACGAACGGACCCTTAGGGGTCCCTGTCTCCTCGGACCGCACGGCGTCAAGCGCCCCAACGTTCCTCAGTCTGTGTGCAATCGCTGACTTGTTGCTATACGGTCAGGGTTAGAAGGCCAAAGAGGAGGGGATGAGAGCTCGGGACCACGGTCTTCGAATCAAAGATGTAGAGAGAAGAAGCATGGACACACTGAAACCTGTGTCAATTGGGGAGGTGTTTCCTCCTCGATTGTGGTGTCGAACATGACCCACACTCTTACTTTCCTTTACTCGTGATTGTGGTGCGAACGTACATTACGAGAGAAAAGTCCGGTTAATAGAAAATTACCGACATTTGTGCTAGGAGTCAGATACTTAAAAATTTACTGTCTTGAGTTTAACTCGTACGTCTCTTTTCCTCCATGACCAGTAAGACAGAATAAATTTGCGAAGGTTGACTACGAAACTTAGTACTATTCATACATAGTAAGCAATTAAATAAGTTGTTTGTAAATAGTCTATAGATAAGGCACGGTCGGAGATCAGTCCTGCGATCCCATGTCATCGATTGTTCTAGGTGTTTATGGATAATCTTGGTGTGACGTACAGTCCAAAATATTGATGTGACCTTATGCAAAAAAGATAAATCAAATGAAATGTAATAGCGGACTTGCAACTTACGGAAAGTTATATTTCCGGTCAAACCCTTTACATGGGTTATTGGTATAACCTTTAGTCACTGACCGTCAGGACTCCTAGTAAAGTTTGGCAAGTGAGGGGGTGTTCAGAAAGAAGGGGACTATCCTTCTATATCTCCTATCGTCACTTTTAGACGGACATAGATATACGGTCCACTAAATAGGGTAAAGGAAAAATAGGTAATCATTGAGGTACTTCATCTTTTAAGTGTCTACCTGTTGAACTTCAAGTTTTATCAGTCCATTGAACCTTCTCCAGTGTTTCGATGATTTTCGGTGTAGAGGGATCGATGAACGTGTGAGGACCAAGCGCTCAAGTTTTACATCCGATGTGTTACCATGTGAAGTCCCTCAACTTTCATAACCAAATTCACAAACTTTTACGTTAAAATACGAGTGTTACTCATCAGGTCCCACAAGATTACCGTCTTATTTTGAAATCTTGTGTCTTTCTCCTCTATGACCGAAAAGATTGGTAGTGGAAATTTACGAAAGTTAATTAAGGAATCTAGAGACGCCCACGTTTAACAACTACCCTACTAGGTAGACGTCAGTCATTAGTGAAGTGAAATGGTAGGACCCGGGGACCGATCAACCCCGTTAATCAGGGACGACCCGACGTACGAGTCACTAAGAGTGACGAGTGAATGGTCTTTCTCTCCGGTCCTACTTTTTTTGTCGTGTACTTCCTCTCGAGATGGGAAAGGGAACGACTGATAGTCCGGCTCGGAAAAACGATTCGTAAATACCTTGTAACGATAATATTTTCCGAAGGGGCCACCAAGGTTGCCATTTCTTAGACAGACGTTACGCCCTCTGCGCCCAAGTTAGGGACCTAACCCTTCTAGGGGACCTCCTCCCGTATTGTTGGGTGAGATCATAAGAACGGACCTCTTAGAGTACCTGTCTCCTCGACCCGTCCAATACCAGGTATCGCAGTGTTTGTACTGGTTACACTGAGTCGTACGTGCGTATGCTGATACTTCACTTGGACGATTCTCTGTTAAAGGTACTACCCACTTTCCTCAACCCCTGCTTATCTACTATTGGTCTCTCTTCGACCCGACTATTAAGTAAACTGACACAGTACAACTACTACAGACGAGACGTTTACTCGCGTCTATTCGATCCTCCTCTCGGTTTGTCTTTCTGTCACATCGGGAGATGTGGTGAACAAGTGTCGTATCTGTCTTGTCGTCTTTCTTCTACGGTCTTTAGGACATTTACAGTGCTACCTGTGTCTGGTACAAAGAGACCTGGTAGTGTTTTGGGCGTTAGGTCTCTTTCGTATTAAATACTACTTCTGACAGATACATCCCATTCGAGTCATCGACTCAAAACAAATTTAACCCTATTACGTGTTTTACTCCCTCACTTACTTTGACAAATTGGGGATGTTTGATTATAAATGTCTGACGAAGAATATACAGTCCGTGATAAGATTCATTTCGGACTTTATTGAGTAAATTACGAGTGACGTAACAGGATCCACTATCTATAATAGTGAAGGGGGGAGTATAATGACCAGATTTTGACTCTGTACGTCTCCAACTCCTTGTATAGGGTTTAGTGTGTCTGTCACTCGTCTCATCGCCTCTAAACTTCAATCCGTCAGACTGGGATCCCGACCCAGTCTCGTCTTGATCTGGTTCCAAGACAAGAACACTAGACACGTGACTTCCGACCAGGTAGGTACGACGATTCTATGATAGGAGGACACTGTTTCTGTCTACCTCCTTCCAGTAGTGGTCCTAGGGACCCTTTATCAGACTACGTCACTTCTTGTGTGGCTTCGTATGTAGCTTTCTAACAGTAAGACCAGCGTCAACGTAAGTGAACGACTGATACACTGTGGGACCATTTAGTGAATTGGAGATCCACCGAGTTGAACTGTCGACCTTCCTGTTCCTCCGACTCTCATGGACCAGACGACTGAAGTCCCTCGAAAACACTCCCAGTATACTTCTAGACCATTTTTCAGAACCTTGTGACAGTGTGTTATACGTTTACCTTCCTTCCAAGACTAAGAGAGGGTGTCCTTGACCCACTTCCTTCACGGTTCCCTTTCCAGGACCTTTCCCGGACCCCTCCCCTCTCGTGACTAGACGAGGAGCCGAACGGAGGACCTGAGACCTACTCGGAAGTAAACCTAAGCACACGACTGATCGTACCCCCAGACGTCGAGGTCCTGTTCCAGAGACTTTCACGACGGTGACCTGGACCTGGCGTCACGGTTCGAGGGGAAGGGTTGTTTGGGGCACTAGAGTCACTTACTCCAGAGTCTGGTCGGAACGTCGGAGTCGAGGTCGAGTCGTGACTGGATTACAAGTAGTCTCCTGAGATCCCTCGGGATTGAGACCTCGAGTCACTGCGTCGTCAGTCTCGCGGTCGCCGAGATAACGAGACTAGGGTCCGGGGGGAAGAGCATCCAGTCTCAATATTTCTCGTCCTTCAGACCCGACAGCTTAAGATACTTACACCTAAGGTCGTAGTCTAGACGGTAACCCAGGTAAAATTTATTCGTCGTAGTCGAAAGGTTTGGAGTCAGAAGAGAAATAGTGCTACGTCTCTGTGTATCGAGGATGTCTCGTTTAGTCGAACCCCCTAAGGGCTGCCCCAGAGACTTTTATGTTCGATTCATTGTAAATTTGTCCCTAGACTTCCTTCTCTCTTTTGATAGTTTGTCTCTCCTTTCCTTTTCATAAAGACCGTCTTCCTTCGTGAGACCCTCGTGGTCTCTACTCGGGTACGCCACCGACTCGTCCTTCTACACGTCTTTCTTCCTTTACCAGTCCTTAGCTCAGACTTTCCACGAAGTCGCTCCTCTTGCGTTCGGTTAGGCTCCAAGCGGGAATGACTCTGATAGGTGGAAGAGGGTCTGAATGAGAGGATACAGACACTCCACCACTACGACTGTCTCTAAGTCCTTGAGCGCGATGTAATTCGATTTAAAACGAAGGCACAGGAAAACTCAAGAAGTGACGAAATGTCTGTTCGTGATTATCAGTTCAAATTCTTAGTGCCCGATGATACTAGATGAGGACCCGTATGTAGGTCTCTTTTGTTATTAAGGTTTTTCTATGTACATGAGGATACTGGTAGCGTCGTGATAAGTGTTATCGGTTCTGTACCTTTGTTGGATTTACCAGTAACTGTCTACTTACTTATTCCTTCTCCGTCATATATCTCTTTACCTTATACTGAGCCGGTATTTTCGTACCGTGTCGCCGTGGACGTCGTTGTACCTACCTTGGTCTCGAGTGGTGTCATTACCTTCCTTCGGTCTTTCTCTTCCTGTTTGTGCTATGTTGGGTCGGTATTTTCGTACCGTGTTGCCGCAGACATCGTTGTACCTACCTTGGTCTCGAGTGGTGTGATTGCCTTCCTTCGGTCTTTCTCTTTCTGTTTACGCTATACTGAGTATACACCCTAGATTTTGTGTTGTGGTTCCCTGAATAAATGTTTTGTCTGTGTCTGAACGTCTCTATCTCTCGTCTACACACCAAACGTTTCCTCTCCCCCCAGTCCCTCCCTATCTACCCGTCGGACCCTAATCGCCTACGTTTGATCATATATATCTTACTTATTTGTTCCGGGATGACATATAAGTCGTGTCCCTTGATGTACGTTATAGGACGTTATTTGGTGTTACTTTATTATATATGTATAAACTTAGTGAAACGACATATCGTTTTACATGTCTTTAATTGTGTTGTAACATTTGGTTGATATGAAGTTAACATATGTAAAAAAAAAAAAAATGTCTTCCTTAGTACCCGATTTTCAAACTAAAGTTGGGTTCTTAATTTTTGGGTTCATGAGGAATTCAAAAATCTTCTTTTTGACGGAAACGATATAGTCGGCGACTTTTCTGTTCGTCGGTTCCTTGTCCCTACTTTACTCTCAAAAGATGAGTTTCAAATAGTCGGAGGTTCGTTGGGCTCGTGACCACCCGAACTCCTGTGAGTCGACTCGTGCACGTCGACCGTCCTTTACTTGCCTTCCGCGTCGGCGTTCGGACCTACACGTCTGCGTGACTCTCGTAGTCGCTTGGTCACTCTGCCCCAAGACTCCACTCTCCTCCCCAGACTCTTTGTTTAAGTACCACTTTTGTTCGGTACGCTACAGGATAACGACTTGGGTCCTCTTTTCCTCTGCCAGGGACTATATTTGTTCATTAGAGAATTGTGACAAAAGGTGTACCGTTTTATAGGGTCGATGTGTACAACTGAACAAAAAATCTCCGTCCAAAGTCTTTTGTAGATATGGTTTGTTTGGTCCTTGTTTCGTAAAACTTAAATGTGTAAAGTTCATCTTTCGTACACTAAATCGAACCTACTTATGTCGAAAAGACAGGGGTTCGTTAAACAAAGTGTGACTCTAAGGGAGTACTTATTTTATATAAGACCTTTGATATATGTATATATATATATCATAGTGTCTATAAATTGGTCCGTAGTCCGTATCTTATCCCCGTTGTACATTAATAAAAGATGAAAACGATGTTATAGTTCCTGAGTCTTTCATGACCGTCTATACTTTACTTTTTGACTTTTCATCCTCTATTATAGGACATTGTAAATCGTAACTATAAGTAGGACCGGAGAGGGACTCACAATTAAAGTAAGGAACAGAGTCGGACTCACAAGTAGGCGAAAGTCAAACGAGGGGAGTGTGGTGTCAGAGACAACGGTCACAGAACCGAAGGAGATATGGTGAAGAGACCAAGAGACAGGTCTTTAGACAAAAATTCGAAGAAATGGGGTGAGTGGTTATGTGTCCCACAGATCGCGAAGTGTATTGTACAGAGTCTCGTACAAATAACTGTCTGACGGATCCATTGTTACTTATGTCTTGTCCGAAACGTGTCTCTGAAGAGACCCCGAACCAAAGGTACTTCACATCCCTTCCAATGGATTTGTCCATTCAGTCAAGTCAAGTCAAGTCAGTGAGTCAGTACAGACTGAGAAACGCTCGGGTACTTGACGTCGTGCGGTCCGAAGGGACAGGTAGTGGTTGAGGGGACCTCGAACGAGGTTGAGTACAGGTAACTCAGTCACTACGGTAGGTTGGTAGAGTGGGAGACAGTAGGGGAGAGGAGGGTGGAAGTTAAAAAGGGTCGTGGTCCCAGAAACGATTACTCAGTTAAGAAGTGTAGTCCACCGGATTCGTAACCTCAAAGTCTAAGTCGTAGTCAGGAAGGTTATTTATAAGTTCCAACTAAAGGAAATCCTACCTGACAAACCTAGAGAAACGTCAGGTTCCCTGAGAGTTCTCAGAAGAGGTTGTGGTGTCAAGTTTTCGTATTAATAAACCACGAGTCGAAAGAAATGCCAGGTCGAGAGTGTAGGTGTATACTGATGTCCTTTTTGGTATCGAAACTGATCTACCTGGAAACAACCGTTTCATTACAGAAACGAAAATTTATACGACGGATCCATACAGTATCGAAAAGAAGGTTTCTCGTTCACAGAAAATTAAAGTGCCGGTGTCAGTGGTAGAGACCACTAAAACCTCGGGGGTTTTATTTCAGAGAGGGACAAAAGTAACAAACGGGTAGATAAACGGTCCTTCACTAACCTGGTCTACGATACTAGAATCAAAAGACTTACAACTTAAAATTCGGTTGAAAAAGTGAGAGGAGAAAGTGGAAATGGTTCTCCGAAAAATCAAGAAGAAACGAAAGACGGTATTCCCACCACAGGAGACACATAGACTCTAATAACTATAAAGAGGACCTTTAGAACTAAGGTCGAACACGAAGTAGGTCGGGTCGTAAAACGTGCTACATGAGACGTATATTCTATTTATTCGTCCCACTACTATATGTCGGAACTACATTAGGAAAGGGTTAAACCTTGGTCAGACAACAAGGTACAGGTCAAGACGGACAACGAAGGACTGGACGTATGTCTAAGGAGTCCTCCGTCCAGTCCACCAGACTATAAAGGCAGAGAACTTTTTAAAAAGAGTCAAACAACACCAGGTGTGTCAGTTTCCCAAACCACATCAGTTATTTCGTTTTCATCTAAAAAAAACCTTGAGAGAACAAAAAAGTTACTAGTTTGCCTACAGCCGTTAAACTGGAGACCGAGGAGACGGAAAAGATTTAGGTCGAACTTGTAGACCGTCAAGTGTCAAGTGCATAACAACTTCGGACCGAACGTCTTAAAACTCGTAATGAAACGATCGCACACTCTACTCACGTTAACACACCATCAAACTTGTAAGAAACCGTAACGGAAAGAAACCTTAACCTTACTTTCGACTGGAAAAGACCAGGACACCGGTGACGACTCAAAAGGTCGAAACGACCGTATAACTCACGTCGTGAAAGTGTCTAATGGAAAATCCTAAACTTTGTCGAGTTGACCTTAAGGTAGTGGAGGTGATCGAAACAAACATTACTACGAAGGATACCGGGTGGACTGAAGCGTAAGGTCCTACATACCGAAATTCACTCACTAGTGTGGTGACAACAATAGATGTATACCTGTAGTGGTCTACCAGTTATGACTTTAGTCTGGCTAATATAAGAAACGTGGTTTCTACCTTTTCGAGATATGTCAGTCGTTTTTATTCTGGTCCTCGACTGACACCGAGTCTAGTACTTTAGGAATAACGGTTTAAGTCTGAATTTAACTTCTTTCATCCCTTTTGGTGATCTGGGAAGTCCATACTGGATTTAGTTTAGGGAATGCTCATATGTCACCTTCACTCTTTATCTAAATTTCCTGATCTAGACTATCTGTCTCACGGACTACTTGATACCTAACTTCCAAGTACTGTACCATGTCCTCCGTCACTAGTTCTGGTAGGGGTTCTTTTTCTTTGCGTTTTTCCGTTTTACCGAAAGACTACTCCGGAATGTTTATCGATACTTTTCTTCTCTTCGATTTCCGTTTCCTCTTTTCCTTTCTATGTGGGTAAACTTGCGTCTCAAGGTTTCTTATCGTTCCTCTCTATTCTTTCGGAAGGAGTCCCTAGTCATGTTTCTTTATCTCCCTTTTTTATCTTACCCTTTCTGATCTCTAGAGAAGTTCTTTTAATCTCTATGGTTCCCTTGGAGACAAGGAGGGTATATATATAGTGGAAAAAAAAGAGACTTCGAGTAAGGAAGATAGCACCCGACGTCAAATCAGAAGGTCTCCTTAATTTTCAAAGGTTTATTTACTTTCTGTGTAACTCTCTTGTAGTCTTTGTACCGTCCTAAAGACTTTTACTTTTGTGTAAAGTTTCAGTAGAAAGTAAGACATAAAAGACATAGGAAACCCGGTCGGCGTTAAGGGTGCGGGACCCCTCGGAGAAGTAAGTAAATATTCTAGACTTCGTGACTTCTCTCTGGAAGGAAGTTCTCGTCACGGATCCCGCGGACAGTCAGTACAAGTACTTGTCCTTTAGACCGAGTTCAGTCTTCGTTTGCCCGTCGATGAGCCAGTCGGAGGCTGAGGTCGGGACGGACGAACAGATTCCAGTCTGTACTCCGTGACGGACGCTCGTGTCAAGAGATCCTCTTCTACAGTTTAGGTACAGAAAACTCCATTGACGGAAACAGGTTTTTATGTCGTACAACCAAAAAACCCCCCCCTTACACCCCCTAGTAAAAATTTATGGGTCGAAGAACGATTGTTAAACACAGTACATGATCCGTTGTAAAAGGGGTGTAAGCCATGGACGTCTAGAGTTTATTGTTTAATGGGCCTTGGATTTCGTGTATCTCGACAAAGACAAATTGTTTAAGATCTTGAAAGATTTCATCAGATAGGAATGTATTTTATTGGGGAGATGAATTACCGTAAAGTAACGGGAAGGGTTGGAAATTGGTTGGGAATTCAAAGGTATCATAATTTTCAGACTTCTTAATTCAATAGTACTTTAACTCGATACAAAATAGAGTGGAGTATTGGCTTGAGAAGAGACACCTAGATTATTTGTTGAGTGGGACCCCAAGAAAGAAAGAAAAAAAAAATAAGGGGAGACGATGTGGTAGACTTTATCTCGGTCTTTTTGTAGGTGTTCTTATTGTCCTGAACACTCCCTTAGAGATGGTGTGTAGGGAATGTAAAAACATAGGACGCACGTAGGATTCAGTGAAGTCAGCACAGACTGAGAAACACTGGGACACCTGACATCGGGCGGTCCGAGGAGACAGGTTCCCCAGGAGGCCCGTTCTTGTGACCTCACCCCACGGTGCGGAGGGAGGTCCCCTCGAAGGGCTGGGTCCCTAGCCTGGACGTAGAGAATTTCGAGGACGTAACCGCCCGCCCTTGAGTTGGTGCTCGTGGTGGACCCTTCAGGAGAGACATAGGATCTTTCGTGGTCATCCCGTCCTTCTTCCCCCTTCAGTTTCGAAAACAGGGTCACAGGAAAAAACACCTTTTTTTTACTTAGAGGTCGTCGTCGTGGTGAAGAAGTAACCGATGTCGAGACGACTTGTTCGGATGTCACCAACGTCTAAAGACACCAGATAGGACGGACGGGGCGGTTAGGTGGAGCCTAGGAGTCGAGCCCTCCCTCTCAGAAAAAGACGACACCACTTAGAGATCCGACGGGACAGTAACGGACGAAAAAAAAGAAGAACCGAAAAGACACCTACCACATCAAATAAGTGAAATAATATATAGAAGATAAAGTTTATGAATTTTAACAAAGACAAAAGGAGTAACTTGGGACTATGTGTAATATAGTAAACAGGAACAGAAGATGTCTTGTGACACACTTTTACCTTTAATCTCGGTCTATAAGGAGTGGGCACCTCTTCCGCTACCGTGGGGTGAGGTCATGAGAACGGACCTTTTAGGGTACCTGCCTCCTCGGACCACCCGACATCAGGTACCCCAACGATTCTCAGCCCGTGGTGACTCGCTGAAGTGAAAGTGAAAAGTGAAAGTACGGAACCTCTTCCTTTACCGTTGGGTGAGGTCACAAGAACGGACCTCTTAGGGTCCCTGCCCCCTGGGATCACCCGACGGTAGATACCCCAGCGTGTCTCAGCCTGTGCTGACTTCGCTGAATCGTCGTCGTCGTAAGGAGTAGGTCTAAGATTGATCTCGAAGACGACCTTATTCATTGGTCCGGACTCAGAAGTCAAAGGAGTGACCATTTGAGATTACGACATTGTAAAATATCCTGACAGGAACACTAACTTACTCTTATACTCACTCATATTTTGAGGTCACGTCAAAGGTTATTCGTAATCAATGATGAGTAGATTTGAGTCAAAAATTTGTGTACTACGACGATTCAGCGAAGTCATCACAGGCTGAGACACGTTGGGGTGTCTCCCGTCGAGGGGGCAGGGACCCTAAGAGGTCCGTTCTTGTGACCTTACCCAACGGTAAAGGAAGAGGTTACGCACTTTCACTTTTCTCTTTCACTTCAGCGAGTCAACACAGGATGAGAATCGCTGGGGTACCTGACGTCGGGTGGTCCGAAGAGACAGGTACCCTAAAAGGTCCGTTCTCATGACCTCACCCCACGGTAACGGAAGAGGCTTTGTGTACTATCCTATGGATTTAAAGTAGTAAGTTGAAAGTTATATAAAAGGATTTTTTATAAAAGATTAAGGATGTACTCGTAGGGGTCATCATAGTAAATGACAAGATTTTTAGGGATGGACGAAAAGACACGATCCTTAAAAAAAAGTTTGACGGAACGGAAGAATTTACTTGAGTTAAAGTGAGAGTACTAAGTGAGGACGAAATCGGAGGTCCATAAGTTTTACATGGTCCAGTAAGACGTGAAGACTTTGTAAAGAAAAAATTAATAATAAAAATAAAAAATAAAAAAATTTAAAATGAAATAAAATGAAATGTTATGACACAACCAAAACGGTATGTAGTTGTACTTAGGCGGTACCCACATGTACTCATGGGTTGGGACTTGGGGGGAGGGTGGAGGGAGGGGTATGGTAGAGAGACCCAGTAGGGTCACGTGGTCGGGGTTCGTAGGACATAGGACGTTGCTTGGATCTGACCACTGAGTAAAGAATGTACTATAATATGTACAAAGTTACGGTAAGAGGGTTTAGTAGGATGGGAGAGGGCGAGGGTGTCTCAGGTTTTCAGACAAGAAATGTAGACACAGAGAAAACAACAGAGCGTATGTCCCAATAGCAATGGTAGAAAGATTTAAGGTATATATATACACAATCATATACCATAACCACAAAAAGAAAGACCGAATGAAGTGAGACATATTAGCCGAGGTCAAAAATTACTGACTATAGTGGGACAAAAGATGTATAGTCCAAAGTGAGACTCATTCCAGTGTTAATTAAAAGGGAAGGAGTATGTGTATGTGTAATCTACAGTTTGTTGTTCCCTATAAGTTACTTTTTTTTTTCCTCTTTATTTACTACAATCAATAACTCACTGTATTTATGTATTAGTCCCTTTGTCACAAACGATGTCAAAACCGGGTACTTCACTGTTGACTCCTACCTTCCTAAAGTCTACGTTTACTCGTGATGTGGTCCACCATATTATGTCTTCAGGACTTGGAGTGTCTCCCCCGTAAACAGACGACCGTTCGTGTCGACTGGCGGTATGAGTCCCCACGTAGCCTACATACGCTGGGGTCTCCCTCTCGTCTTTTGTGGTTGTGAACCAAGGGTCAAGAGTCCACTGAAACGATTTACCTCTGTAGTGACTCGTTATTCTTTCTTGGACGTTTGCTCTTTATAATATTTTATATGTCTGTGAAAAACAACCCTTTTGACGATTGATGGGATTGGTACTCTTCTTGGACTATATTTCCGACGAGCCCCGAAGCATCTCCGAGTCACTATTTCTTAGACGGACTTTTACGTCCTCTACACTCAAACTAGGGACTGGACCCTTCTAGAGTGTACGACACCTTGTCGAGTCGGGCACGCGATGTTGATGACTCAGACACGAGATCTCAAGCCCTTGGTGTCGACGACTTCCGGCACGTGAGACCCCGGACGCGAGGAGTTGTCCTCTTCGACGACGTCACTCTTCGAGCGGTCTCTTTGGTCTTTCCTCGGGGGCAAGAGACGTTGATCTCCTTTCGGGGGAGTCGTAGCTTCTGGGACGTGTCGGTTTGTATTTACTAAGAAAAAAAATTCGAAGAACTGTGTGCCGTGTCGTAATGTGTCATCCTTCATCGACAGTCACCGAGGAAGTTGAAAGGGTATACTCTCTCAATGCCGAATGGTACCGAGTGTCAAAAATATCGGTTTACATATATTTTCTTTAGTGATACAGTATCAGTTCTTTTCCTCTTATATATAGAGTTCTTTGGGAAAACAAAACGACCATTTTTAAATTGAACATTTCACGAACTGTAGTTTCCATGCACTAAGTCAATATTCTTTCTATGTGAGTGTACCTTATTAGAGTAAAGGAAGTAAAGAAATGAGTGTATCCATGATTCGGGAATAAGGTCATCTCTACATATGTTCGTGTTAAACCCCGGTGACTCCCTTCTTTGTAAGATGATTTCATCGTTTATAATTTATTTATACCAACCCAACACAGTTTTACATATTAAATATGGATTTTAAATAGTACATTAGTTCTTTGTTACAGTCAGACAACCAAAAAAAAACAAAGGTATTTAAACTTTCAAATAGTCAACGGAACCAAAAGATGCCGACGGTATTGTTTTTATGGTGGTTGATCCTACGGATCTGCCATACTTCAAATAAAAGAGTCAAGACCTCTGGACTTTAGATTCTAGTTCCATGGTCGTCCCACATAAAAGGGGTACCGGAGAGAGGACCCGAACGTCGACCGACCGGAAAACGACTAAGAAGTGTACTAGTTGGTAGACGTGTTCTTGTGGGAACCATAGTGAAGAAGAATGTTTATATAGTAGAAATACCGGAGTAAATGTCTAAAAAGAAAATTTACACCTTTCAGAAATAACTTAAACAAGTTATGTCGAAGATGAAACACGTAGAAAAAAAAAACAACAAATCGGTGTTCCGTACTCCCTAGAATCGAGAAACGGTTTGGGTGTGTGACGTGTGGTATGTAAGCTTCCGTTTCTAAGTTTAGGTCCTGGTGGTCCTATCAGGGATACTGGAGTGAATTGGAATTAATAGAGAATTTCTGGGTTAGAGGTTATATCGGTGTAAAAGATTCCATAACCTCCTATCCCGAAGATTCAAACCCCACCCCCCTCCCCAGTGTTAAAGTAGGTACTGTGTTCTATTTTATTAAGCTACAGTGTAGAAACAAAGGAATTAAGTGAATATATTACGATGTTTCCTTTTCCGTGGCCCTCGGTTTGGTGACCCGAGATCTTGGACGGAAAGAAGTCACAGACCTGTAAGTCGGGGACGGGTGAAGCTTACTTATAGAGACGGAGTCATAGAGAGTAGTCATACTCCGATGTACTTATAAAGATTTCAATAGAGAGATTATCCGACCTAAAAATTTGTTTAGTTAAAGTTGGTTGTGTATCCGGTACAGCTTCGGGTTGAGAGGTAAATACAATTAGTGATATAACAAAGGTTCAGATGTTGACTAGAAATTTTTATGGAGTAGATCTCTCAGTATTTATTTTAAGAGGAGAAATTTGTTACACAGTTAAGTTACCCGTGTTCAGAGATTCTGACGAGTGACTTCATGGGTCAATGTACCCCGTCAGGGACGGGCTTTTCAGTATGAGGTTTTCTAAATCGTCTTTGGAAAGAAAATTAACAAAATATTGATTTTGTTAATAGGTCCTATTAGTTATAATCGTTGTAATACAGGAAGGAACCGTGATACCGAAAGGAGATATGTGGGTCCAAGAACCACGTCGTCATTAAGTCACTTGTTTTTATTACGTTTATATTCAAGAATAAACACCATCAGTAGAGAATTATTTGAGGTAAGGGAGACGGTTTTACAAGAGGATCCTGTAAAGAAAGAGGCGTCCCTTTTTTGGGACGTCCGGTCCACTCGAATCTACGCTGGGAAGGGCGGAAGGAACAGATGTGTAATGATCCTCAGAGAGAGTGGGTGGAGGAGAGGGACTACCTAATACTCTATGAGTTTTCGTTTCCCTTGTCTTATAATAGACAGTTATCAAAGAGGAATGTAATCGATCGATGTGTCTTTAGTTTACTGGGACCTAAACTTAAAGAATTAGACATCTTACATTTTATTTTGGAAGAAGTAATACTGTGGTTTGTCTACTCTCTAATACATACATTTTAGGATCACGCCGCCGACGTCACGAAGAGTTTCGTCTTGGTTGTAGGTTTTATTTTACGTTAATCTTTTCTTTCTGAGATGGAACCTAGGAAACTTAAAAAAATTACTTACACAGGTAACTCTTTGTTTCAAAGTTTTTTTTTATCGTACAATCTATGTGACATCTTAATAGGGAGGAGGAGTTATCTTATAAATTGAAATCGTTGATAACTCAGTTTCTATTACTCCTGTACTGAGTGAAGTGACCACAATTTATATTCGCTAGTTTACTCGTCCAAGCATCCATTAACAATGAGTAAATTTGTCAATTGATGAAGTTCTACTCATGGTACTGTAATGGAAAGGACATTAATTAAGATAAAGGGGGGAACGTATGAATATGATATCTTCAAATTAGTTCAAAGAGTAGTAATATTAGTATTCTAGTATTTTTTAGTGTGTTTTAAAACCAAGATGGCGTTAATATAGATCAGATTATCCTCCGCCGTCTTTACTTACCGACTCGTGCGTGTGTGTGCACGTGTGTGGTGTGTATTAATTAGCTCTTTCCCACTCATTTCTGTTAAGATTTGAAACTTGTCTCAGTACATTCATTGTAAGTTTGTTACGTGACCTACCGAGTCCATACAATTTTACGTTCATATGATCTTCCTCCTTTTTGGTTTCCTTCTCCTGAAGTCTCAAAACGTAGGGAAGAAGGAGAGAGGGGAATAAAACAGTTCTTTTGAGTACTAATAGAAGGGTAGGGAAGAGAGTGACGCTTGTTACGCCTCGTACCCTTTCTTTAATTTTCCGTTGAAGAAAGAGTTCTGGATATCTGGTAAATTACTGTCGACAAAGAACTTACTAATAAAACACAGTCGGTGTTCACCATTGTCCATGAAATATAAGTAATAGAGTGAATTAATAATTTGGTCGAGATACTCATCCTGTAATAGTAAGCATGATGAAAGTAAATTCCTGTGGACAAAATCTCTCCAATGTACTAAATAGTGTTTAGTGTGTGGAAGATTCTCCGTCTCGACCATTAAACTTCGGTCTAAACAGACCAAGGTTCCGGTGTGTGACTTCGTGATATGAGTAACTGTCACTGTCATACTTCACCTGTCTACCGTGACATTGACACCGAATATACTGTGAAACGGAAGTATACTTTTCAGTGTATTAAAAGTACTTTGTTTATTTACCGAGAATCGGTATTTTATTTTACAATAAGTACAAGGTGTCCTGTCAAGAGGTATAGAAACGAAGAAGAAATATCATAAGACGGGAAAATGGAAATTGAATAAAGGTTTATATATTTAGGATAAGTAAGGTGACTCTGGGTCGAGTTTACGGTGAAAAAAGAAAATTCGGGAGGTACTATAAGAGGTCAACCTTCATTAAGGAGGGTTAAAGTTTAAGGGTATGAAAAGAGAGTACCATTGTTAATAACGAAAATTAATAAAAATTATGATTATATAATAGTGGAGATGATACGATGTTCGAAGGACCAATACTAGATTCGGGTTTAGTATAGAAACAGAATAACACTTGATGGATACTTTTATACTTATACAATTTCTTATTCTACTTTCTGTCCTCTTTCAATAAATTATTGATCTTTTGTTTGACAGGATTTCGTGAAATGTATATGAATAAGTGCAGTCAGTTATCAATGTTCAGTGACAATTTATAAATGACTTCATCTAGAAACCCATAGTGACAAACAGTTTTCATATCAATCATAATGAAGAATGTCTTTTAGTAAACCGTTATCTTTTTATCGGATAAGATATAAAAGTAAGTAAGTCAAATCTAAAAAGATCAAATTTATCTACACTAATTGTGCTGGTTATTTTAATCTTAATATACGTATGTACAATGAAAATGTATGTTCCGAAGATATTAATATCTAAGGGTTGTACGTATGCGTATGTGTTTTGTGTACATAAAAGATGTTTTTATATTTTTCAAAACATACACACATAAAAGGATCGTGTGTACATGCAGGTAGTGCACCCCCTAAAACTTTTGGTGATTAACTTCATCCATAACATAAATTTCAGGTTGTCTGTATCATATCGTGTTTATAGTCGGTTATAAAGTCAGGACGGAGGGAAAATGTGAGTAAAAGACATTGGAGGAGGAAGGGGTCGTAAGGTACTATAATCGTTTCGTTTGACTAATGTTAAGGATTTCCACGACAAGAGACGTGTGGAGACGGAAAAGGGACGAGAAACGACCGAAGGAGAGAGGCGTTCGTCCTGGAAAATATCGGGAGACGACCGTGAAAAACGTACAAGCAGAAGTGGTGGTCTGGTGTGTAGGTAGGAAGCCGGAGTACCGAGTCGTCGCGAAAGTCAGACGTCGGCAGACACACCCGCGAGTGTCTACTTAAGTACTTACACTCGGGTGAATTTTAAGAGTTCCGAGTCCTTAGTGCACCGCTAACTTTTTCTTGTGTGAAGGGCAAGGATGTAGGACGAGAGAATTTCCTCGACACTAAAAGTACACAATACGATATTTCTGATGGGAATGTTTGACATTTTAATGTCGATAAAGGTATTAATCTATATTAGCCAGTGATGTGTTGAATCTTCTAAGACTGTTATACATAGACAAGTAACACCGGGAGGTCCTCGATCTTTACGTCTTTCTGAGTGAAACAACAACATTAGTATGTAGGAGTCAATTTTTTGTCAGAGACAAGAATAAAAGAGGGTCAAATATGGTCCACACATACAGAGAGAGAGATATATATATAAAGAAATCTAAAGTAAATCTTACTTTTTCAAGATCAACATTTATACAATAGACTTCGGTCAAACGAAAATCCGAATCTAGTTGACGTACCTATTTATTTATTTTGTTAATTATACATTTACTTCCTAAATAATTTCCATTAAATTTGAGTTTAATTTATAAGTAATTCTTGGTGATTTTATATTTTATGACACGTTCCTCGAAAGTGTAAGTAAACTTAAGAGTAGGTACGAAGGGATCAGTGATGTAACCTACATCGCAGACTTTAGTGGACTTTACGATACGTTTAGAAACACTGTGTCATTACAATTACTATGTAAATGGTGAATTAATTATCAATTGTAAATGTTTCCTGAATGACAAACGATCCATGATTCGTTTCGTCTAATATAAGTAATAGCATAAATTAAAAGTAACGTTGAGTTACTCCTCTAACTTTGAATCTCTTCAATGTATTAAATGGTGTATGACTATGTTCAAAGTTCACCTTTTAATTGGGTCTAGACAAACGGGGTTTGGAATACGAGGATTGATGATACAGTTAATGAAAAGAAAAGACACCTTTACCTGTATTGAAAGTAATCAAAGAGTTTACCAGACACTCAATTTTGACGTTCTAACAGAATCTTCATAAGTAATCAGTTAGAAGTTTTGTATGGGAACAAGCCACCACAGTGAGACAGATAATTGACTACACCTTTTAATCTGTTTGAATTTTGAACGCACCCATATCTGCATAAATTTATGTTACGGAGAGAAATCATATTACGTTCCTGACGAAAAGAACCAACAAAGACACCAATCATATATCTCTCTCGGAACGATCACCGACCGTAAAAAGACAACGACTGGATCGGGTGATCCTGTCTTAACGGTCTTTCACTCCGGTACGTTATGGTACCGTACTTCTGGTTTGAAATCGGGACGCCGATTGGACTCTGGGTGTTCTCTTAAGACATTGGACTTTGAGTGAGACTTGATAATGAAAAGGACGGTCTTAGAATGTTATCAGAGTATCGACCAGAAGGACGGTGGTCTCAGCAACGTTTTATCGTGTAGGTCAAAGGTTTGTGATAGTCTACTGTTTATAATTTCGAAAGATTATCGTTCAATTCCGTAGGAGTACCATCTTCTTGAAATGACCGGATATGAGGGATGTCCTTTTTTGGGTCTCAGGGAGTGTAGGAGTGTAGTAGAGTGTGAGTGATGGCGAGGCGCGAGGAAGCGGAAATACTACTGTGTCGAGGTAGTGTCCCTAGAAACGAGATTAGGGGTCACTGAGGAGTCTCGAAATCTTGAAGAGTATGCGATGAGGAAGGCGGAGTTGACAAGAAGTACTGATGAGTAGACCTTTTGCCTAAGTAAGAGGTTCTAATATAAGTCCAGAAAAGGAGGTGTCGAGGAGGTTTGACGTGTAAGTTCAATTAAGAACAGATAGGAGTGTATCGGGACACTACCTATATAGACGGTATGGTATACGTTAATGGACTTCAAATATCGAAGTTTATCTGGTGTCCGGTTGGTCTGATTCTGACAGGGAATAAGTAGACACATAATATAGTAAACGTCCATTGTGTCACGAATAGTGTTTCACCCTCGGTTTATTTATTACCTCTTTCCTTCCTTCCTTCCCTTTTGTCTTTCCTCCTTTCTTCCCTTCCTTTGACAACAGTTCTGTCTAGTGGAATCGGGACGACACTCACAAGAAAAGTTCTTTTAATAAGATTCTGTTGACACCAAAACACTGCGTTTCTGTGTTATGGAGTACACCAACCATCTCGTATGGTGTAGGTTGTCTTTCACAAGTGCACTCGGGAACTTACTTTTAAGATGTTGGAGTCTTTAAACTCTACACTCAAAAGGTCAACATAGAATATTCTTTTGACGTGACATCTGTGTTAAGTGGACAAAAGATTCGTAAAGTTTTATGGCCAGAGTGACTTAAATACATTAGGGAGGATCAAGGTTTCACCCAATACAAAATAGAAAGACACTAACTCTTTGATTCCGTTTGTCTATCTGACTGTAGTGATCGGAGTAAGAAAGGGAGTCATCCCGACACTGCACTTAAGTTATTTGAAAAATGACTGGGTGAAATAATCTCTTATTCGTATTAAAATTTTTAGGAAGAAAACTTTGGGAATCTATTTTCCTTTTTTCTTTATCACTTATGACACCCGAATAGCGGACTAAAAAGAGAGAGATGACATAGGAGAAAAATAAAGATAAAATATGTTATTTAGTCTATAATTAAGTCTTAGTTAATTCAGGTTTATACCCAAACATTATGTCTCACCCCCATTATATTTACTTTGAGGTCTTCTTGTCTACCTAAATCGATAACAATTCAATCGTCACCAAAGGTTCTTGTAAAACATACAAGGTTTGATAGAAAACGTATGTTAAAAAGTTGTCAATTGTGAGTCTTTTACCAATTTAATAAGTGAGGTAACGAAGACCCGAAATCCCATGGAAGATCATATAACTATGGGCAATCACTTAATAATATTAGCGAACCAGTTTTAAATATTATCGAAACAGTATCTCGTACTCCACTCTAAAGTTGTCAAACACACTTTGGTAAAATCGAGTCGACCATTTGTTACACGGACGTTACGTCGTCTGGGACCAAGCTAAGGACCCCGTCCTTCTAGGGGACCTCTTCCCTATTCGATGGGTGAGATCATAAGAACTCGAAGGGACCACCGAGTCTACCATTTCTTAGGTGGACGTTACGTCCTCTTGACCCAAACTCGGGACCCAACCTTTCTAGGGGACCTCTTCTCGTACCGTTGGGTGAGGTCACAAGAACGGACTTTTTAGAGGTACTTGTCTCCTCGGACCGCCCGACGTACGTCAAGTACCCCAACGTTTGTCAATTCTGTGTTGACTCGTTGATTCGTGTATCGTTTATATAAACATTGTCGTGTCAGATGTTAAATCCGGTGTTAATGTTGTTTTATAAAATTTAAATAACATGTAAATGATGCACTTACTATGACGACCTGTCATATAGAGAGAAATATTAAAACAGTGTCAAATTATCCCTCTAGTTGTGTTTAATAAATAAGTAATTAATTGTATGTGACTCGTTACCACCACCAAATCAACGATTCAGTACAGACCGAGAACGTTAAGGAACCTGACATCGGGTGGTCCGAGGAAACAGGTACCCTAAAGGGTCCGTTCTTATGACCACACCCAACGGTAAAGGAAGAGGTCCCTACAAGGACTGGGTCTTTAGCTTGGGACCAGAGGACGTATCGTCCACCTGAGGACCAAACGTGCACGTAAGAAATAGTTGACTCGACGCTCCCTTCGTACATACACAAAACGTCTATGTCTTTGATTATTTTATAACTGGAGTGGGAGTGGTATGTTGGGAAATTAGGGTGCTATCCGTATATGGGTCTCCTTTTTTCTTAACTTTTTCTGTGTACATGGGGTTACAAGTAATGTCGTGACAAATGTTATCCATCCTGTAACTTCGTTGGATCTACAGGTGTCCGAGAACTTACCTATTCCTCCAACATATGTATGTTACATTATAAGTCAAGTCAAGTCAGCGAGTCAGCACAGACTGAGAAACGCTGGGGTACTTAGTGTCGTGCGGTCCGGAGGGACAGGTAGTGGTCGAGGGCCTCAAGTGAGTCTGAGTGCAGGTAGCTCAGTCACCACGCTAGGTCGGTAGAGTAGGAGACAGCAGGGGAAGAGGAGGACGGGGGTTAGGGAGGGTCGTAGATGAGTCGATAATTTTCCTTACGTAAACGCAGTCAAGATTACTTCATCTACTTGGATCTCGGATAATGTGTCTCACTTCGGTCTTTCTCTTTCTGTTCATGACACATAGTTGCGTATGTATACGAGGATGTACGTTTCCTCTGTGTTTCTTGTCTAAAGACCTGAGCCACCATCTTCTTCTCCCATTCTACTAAACTCTCTTATCGTAACTTTACATATGTAATGGTATACATTTTATCTACCGGTAACCCTCAAACTACATACTGTGTCCGTGGGGTTTAGTCACAAGACGTGGTTGGACCCCCCTCCCCACCCCTCCCCCTACCCTCCAACCAAGTCGTACCTCCCCTGTGTACATACGACGACGACGACGACGACGACGATTCAGCGAAGTCAACACAGGCTGAGACACGCTGGGGTATCTGCCGTCGGGTTCTCCGAGGGGGTAGGGACCCTAAGAGGTCCGTTCTTGTGACCTCACCCCACGGTAACGGAAGAGGTCCTGTGTACATATGGATACCGGTTAAGTACGACTACATACCGTCTCCGGTAGTGTTATGACATTTCATTAATGTCTACTTTGCAAATTTTTTTTACTTTTTTCTCTTACATGGAATCACAAACAACAAATAATTTTACTTTACAAAAAGACATAGGGTCCGACGGACGAGGTATTTATGACGAATTCTTAATTTTTTTTTTTAAGGATCATCAAAAGTTCCCTCTAGTCGTGACTACATTTATAAGTGAGTAAAAAAGGAAGTTATTTGTACATAGTTACTAGATAGTTCTCGGTCAGAAGTTTGGTATACGTTCCTTATGTTTTTACCTTCCAGATCCTTCTTAAAAGTGAGGACCATATACATTTCAACTAGTGTTATTTGATACCTTTTAAGACTTTCTCTACCCTTATGGTCTGGTGGATTGGACGGAGAACTCTTTGGACATACGTCCAGTCCTTCGTTGTCAATCTTGACCTGTACCTTGTTGTCTGACCAAGGTTTATCCCTTTCCTCACGCAGTTCCGACATATAACAGTGGGACGAATAAATTGAATATACGTCTCCTGTAGTACGCTTTACGGTCCGACCTACTTCGTGTTCGACCTTAATTCTGACGGTCCTCTTTGTAGTTAGTGGAGTCTATACGTCTACTTTGGTAGGAATACCGTCTTTCGCTGTTTCTTGATTTCTCGGAGAACAACTTTCACTTTCTCCTCTCACTTTTTCAACCGAATTTTGAGTTGTAAGTCCTTCGATTCTAGTACCGTAGACCAGGGTAATGAAGTACCGTTTATCTGCCCCTTTGTTACCTTTGTCACTGTCTGAAATAAAAGAACCCGAGGTCTTAGTGACGTCTACCACTGACGTCGGTACTTTTCAATACTGGTTGGAGTTACCGTGTAATTTTTCGTCTCTGCAATGAAAGGGTTGTTTCCAGATATATCAGTTCCGATACCAAAAAGGTCACCAGTACATACCTACACTCTCAACCTGATATTTCTTTCGATTCGTGGCTTCTTAACTACGAAAACTTGACACTACAACCTCTTCTGAGAACTCTCAAGGAACCTGACGTTTCTCTAGTTTGGTCAGTCAGGATTTCCTTTAGTTAGGACTTATAACTACGACTACGACTTCGACTTCGAGGCTATGAAACCGGTGGACTACACTTCTCGACTGAGTAAACTTTTCTGGGACTACGACCCTTTGCAACTTCCGTCCTCCTTTCCCCTACTGTCTCCTACTATACCAACCTACCGTAGTGACTGAGTTACCTGTACTCAAACTCTTTTTAGACCCTCAACCACTAACTGTTCCTTCTGACCGTACGACGTCATGTACCCCAGTGTTTCTCAGTCTGTCCTGGCTCGCTGACTTGACTATACGTTTCAGTACCTGTATTCGTTCTTACACTACTCTACTACACACGATACAGTCTTGTCGCTTGAGTTCGGATGAACAAGAATAACAATAAAAACGTTGAAATGATACACAGTACGTGGCACGATTCGTAAATATATACAACACCGTAAATTAGAAGTGCGTTAGGGTAACCTATACAGGATAATGAATGTGTTTAAATATCTATATTAACTTGGAATCTGTTCAACTCATAAACGGGTTCAAGTAATACAATTTAAGTCAGTAACCCTAAGGGTGAACGTGGGAAAACTGAAATTAGATGATTATCCCATTACTCTTCCCTCGAAGATCGAGACAGTCACCCCTCGCGTCTTCCAAAAGGTTATTCTTTACAGGAACTCGATTCATACTTACCACTTGTCTTATACGTTCTGTCTGCTTCCTCGACTCTTCCTCCCCCATCACCACGGTTTGGTCCGTCTTCTTTGTTATTTGTGTCAATGTCTTTGTCTTTGTTCTCTTTTACAGTGATCAACCCACTTTTCTTCAATGAAAAGAATACAGATCACACATCCTATATGTGTCTTCTTATTAACTCTTTAAAATAATTCTCTAGAATTTAAACTCTGTAGGATGTTACATAGTGGGTCCATTCATTTATAATAGAGTAACTCAAAAAAAAATTTTATGTTAACTTTATCCAAGATAATAATTAAGTTTAAAATGTACATTCTTTTGGTTCCGATTTCTGTAATTGAGCGTACTTATTTGTTGTCGCGATCCTAACTACTGGTCCAGACAACTACGGTCGCGGACTCTAGAAGTGCCGGCACTTCTGGACCTCGACGTAATGGTCCCCGAAGTCTAAATAAAAAAGATGTCCGGTACTCCTCCGACAATTAGTCGTTTCTTATAATAGTCTAAAGATAAAATCATTTAGGGGAACAATGTTGCACCTCCTCTCTCTACTCTAAACTCCGTCTGCTCAATCAATTTTTCCATTTAAGTCAAATCCATTCTCCTTCACTCATATATTTGACCCAGTCACAGATACATCCATTTACCCTTCCTTTACTTAAGTTTTATAATTCCTCTAGGTGAGTCGTTTCGATCACCATGGATTTGTCTGAAATCCCATTCCGTTTATCTTCTCAACTCTTATTAAAGGTTTAAAATCGAACCCGGTGTTCTCTATACTTTTGTGAAAAAAAAAAAATGAGACACAAATATACCGTTTGTTTTCGTAGTATTTTTGTCGTTCTTTCTATATCTCTTGTATTAATCAATGACCCGAAGGGTCCACCGAGTCACCATTTCTTAGGTGGGCGGTCACGTTCTCTTTGTCCTTTGAAGGACCCAGTCCTTCTAGGGACCCCCCTCCTTTACCGTTGCACGAGGTCATAAGGACGGACCTTTTAGGGTACCTGTTTCCTCGGACCCCCTGATGTCAAGTACCCCAACGTTTCTCAGCCTGTGCTGAATCACTGAGTCGTACACGTGTGTGTGTAGTAGTCAATAATCCAAAAACAAAGGTTTTGGAATTCCCCGTTAATGACCTTACCTTGTGTCGTTACAAAAGACACTAACACACTGATATCGATCTAAGGGCCTCCGTCGCATTAGTGTTTCTTAGATTGCACTGTTCCGTTGTAGAGTACCTTATTTGGAGAAGCAAGGATTGGATTAACCATAGGGATAGAGAAGGATTTATATCCGTGTAAAACTTATGTTTTGTTAAATTACGACCACTTGAACCAAAATTAGTTTAAGTCGATATTAATAAGTCTAAGTATTTTGTTAGTCCGTTACTAATAAATGAATAAATTTTTGTTTAAAACGACCTTTTTTTCTTTTGTTATTTTGACGAAAACATGTCCGGAACGTCATATTAATATACCTAAACTTTATGTTATATGGAGATTACGAATGTGTGACTGTGCACGTTACACGGACTACTAAAAGTATATAATAAAGTTAATAGTGTTGTTAAGGTACTCAACATGATAATAATGGAAACAATAAAATTACTATTTCTTTGGTTCCGAATCTTTTATATAAATAGGTTTTATTAAAGACATCTTCTTACTTATGAGTTTGACGTTGGGGAGACGAGTTTTTACATACAACGGCAGTGTATTAGAAGTGTCAAAAAGAAGAGCTCCATAAAAATACTATTCCACCGTGTGATTATTTCTTAGGTGGACGGTTACGTCCTCTGTGTCCGACCCAACTCTTCTAGGAGACCTTGTCCTTTGTCGTTGGGTGAGGTCATAAGAACGGACCTTTTAAAGTCCCGTCTTCTCGGACCACCCGATGCCAGGTACGTCGGTGTTTCTCAGTCTGTCCTGACCCGTGAGGTGAGGTGAGGTGGTTAGTTCCTGTGTCGTCACCACAATGTTGATCAACCAAGTCTTTATACGTTATATGAACAAAAGGTAATATTTTTCGTTATACAAATCAGTACAGTAAACTGTCTTTGTATTAATGAGAATATGGTCATTAAAGATGTTACTTACTGAAACTTTTAAGTTAACAAGTGAAGTTAATCAATAGAATGAATTACAGATAGTAGTTTCTTTGTCATATACAGTCATATTGTAATTTGTATAAAGTGACTTTAAGAATTAATGAGATTTATACAGTCCCTTAAGTTAAACGAAAAATTTTTTGTGTGTTGTGACGAATTTACCCCGAAGAAGCACATTGAATGGGTTCTCTTCTGGATTTTTAGAATACTCCCGTCTCTAAGTGTATCACTCTATATCTATGAGGAAGTTTTAAAATTTAAATATTACAAAAAAGTGTACTTTTTTAACTAAGTGAATGACAAAGAAAACAGTTTAATGTACAATACTAATAGGATTTATGAAATGTTCATACTAGGGTAAATGAGTAGTGTCGTTTTGTTATGTCTTCTAAAATTTAACTCAGGTGTTTACTCCTTTGATTCCGAGTTTCTCTAATTCGATGAGAAATCCAATGTATCGATATACGTCGTTTGTGACGTTGGTCCAGTAAATCTACTTTTTATCTCATATGTATATAAAATTTAAAAATTCATTAATACTTTCTGTCAGATGTATTACATGAAAATTAAATCTTAGATAAAAGAGTATACAGTATCCACAAAAAAATCTGAAACGAGATTTAAGTTAACAAGAAAGTATCGTATATGCACTTCTACATGTAGACTTTTTTTAATTTACAGGAAAATTTCATTAGTGATTCTATAGACCTTACTTACTGTATTTGTTCTTGTGGGAAATTTGCGGGTGACGAAATTTTTTGCTCCTGTGTCAATTAAAAGGTTCAGTTGGCTTTTATGAAACATAAAAAACAAAACGGTATTAAGTAGTGAAAACTTAAGGAAATCCCGTAAATATCCATGAGGACTTTTATGAGACATAAGTTTGTAATTTTTATCTTAAAGTAGAGGGGTATACGTATGATGGCATATCGGTAGAGAGAAACGTCGTAAGGAGAAAAATATTGAGTCCTAAATATCTGTAGTATACCTATTTTAGGGTATCAGTCCTCCGGTAATGTTTGAAATAAAAGAACGGTGGTTGGAAACACAGGGTGAGGGATGGAGGTAAAGAAAGGGTAGAGTGACGATTGGTAAGTCTTAAGAATTAGGGGACGTCCTGAGTCCACATATTGGACCTAAAGAAGAACCTTTTCACGGTTACCTATCTTCAATCTCCGTCCGTCGAACTAAACTACTTCTCAGTCTCTAGACCCGAAACAAGAACAGTTCACAGTCCCGAACCTGTGCAGGATTTAGAGAGGTTTGCAAACACCGATCTCTGTACGAAGTAAACTTCTCCGTCGCATTCCGAAAGGTTATTACAATTATTTTATAGTCTACGTGTCCCCCTAAATTATTAACCACCGAAATTAAATTAACGATAATTATATTCCTTTGGGGAAGGTTATTAGTCTGAACCCGTTGTTGTACTATTTGATTGACCATTCCTCTCTACTTGAACGATAGTGGTTTTCCAGGAATCTTCTCAAATCTGTTACTTGTTAGGATCTGAATTCATTTTATCAGTCGAATCAAATCAGTGAGTCAACACAGGTTGAGACGTTCGGGTACCTGACGTCGTACGGTCCGAAGGACCTCGGACGAGTTTGAGTACAGGTAGCTTAGCCACTACGGTAGGTTGGTAGAGTAGGAGACAGTAAGGGAAGAGGAGGGCGGAAGTTAGAAAGGGTCGTAGTCCCAGAAACGATTACTCAGTCAAGAAGTGTAATCCACTGGTTTCATAACCTCAAAGTCGAAGTCGTAGTCAGGAAGGTTACTTATAAGTCCTAACTAAAGGAAATCCTACCTGACCAACCTAGAGGAACGTCCGTTTCCCTGAGTGTTCTCAGAAGATTTTTCGTAGTTAAGAAGACGTAAGTCGAAAGAAATATGAGTTGAGAGTATAGGTATGTACTGATGACCTTTTTGGTATCTGAACTGATTTGCCTGGAAACAACCGTTTCATTACAGAGACGAAAACTTATACGAAAAAAAGGTTCTTCGTTCCCCGAAAATTAAAGTACCGACGTCAGTGGTAGACGTCACTAAGACCTCGGGTTCTTTTATTTCAGTCAGTGACAAAGGGGTAGATAAAGGGTACTTGACTACCCTGACCTACGGTACTGGCATCAAAAGATTTACAACTCAAAATTCGGTTGAAAAAGTGAGAGGAGAAAATGAAAGTAGATCTCCGAGAAATCAAGAAACAACGAAAGACGGTATTCCCACCACAGTAGACGTATAGTCTTCAATAACTATAAAGAGGACCTTAAGAACTAACGTCGAACACGAAGTAGGTCGGGTCGTAAAGTGTACTACATGAGACGTATATTTAATTTATTCGTCCCACTGTTATATGTCGGAACTGCATGAGGAAAGGGCTAAACCTTGGTCAGACAACTAGGTACAGATTGACCTGTTCGTTTTATACCCTACTAGTACCTCTAAGAAGATTAAGTTTATGAAAACTTCATGAGAATAGACTAGACCAGGGTTGGATCTCGAGACCACAAATCGAATCTCACTCCAATAACTTTTCCCCGAAAGTATGTCTTACCGAAGGTCTCAAGTCGTCTCGTTCAAAATATGTGAGTACTGTCACCAATTACCCGATGCAATCTCTTCCACGTACTTAAACTTAGATTCGTATACACCCAGTTTACACCCGAAATGATATGATAATCATACTGTCCTTCTTTAAATGAATTGAGTAGACTTGAATAAAGAAGTAGAAATTTTACCCGACTATGGATATATAAGTGAATCTTATATTTTTTAATTCCATATATTTTGTGAACCCTACCAAGAAATGTATATCATCTATGTATTATTTGTAATGAAAAGAAGTAAATGAAGGAAACGATAATCAATTCACAGAGAATTTGGTCGTTCTCCTTGAACTTCAACCATTTTGGAGTATTATAAATAACTTTTGTAATGAAACATTGGTTGATATAGTAAAATTGTACTATGACATATCACATTTCTATAAATAGAATAAGTAATGTCGAAGGTCTCTTTTATTAATGAATTCTATAAAACCTCATGTTACTTTATTATCCTCATAGGTCACCTTGGTAAGAGTCTTATGTATTTAACATTCATGTTGGTCGTTTTTTCCGTTGTTGTTGTTTTTAGACGGAAGTAATAGTACTCGTGATATATTTTTACTTGACCATAACTCTGTAAGACTCTTAAGAAAAATTACTCTCTTATGTTAATAAGACACTCTTTTCGACTGGTTTATTTCGATTGACTTTATTCTCCTACGTTTAAAGGTGTCTTAGTCTAAAGTACACTTAAAGTCTAGTCATTGTTATGCCGGACCATTGTAATAAATATTCGAGTCTAGTAAATTGATTTTATTGTAAACGTCATTGGACGTTCTAACCTTAATCATCGGGTGTGCCGTTACCTCTTTTGTCTGTGACTAACCAAACTCCGGAACAAGGTCTAGTGCGTCACTCATCTTTGCCATAACCTTAACCTTAGAACCAGACGAAATTAGGTCCCGGAGGAGACATAAACGTAGCACTTACTGACGTCTTCTGCGTGACCTATTGCACTGGTTCCTGTCCGTCTCCGTGGGTGCGATCGTCGGCCGCGACCGATGGGACTGAGGACCGGGTCGGGGCGCGGACGTCCGTCGGGCCGTCGTGTCGCGCGGTAGGGCGGGCCCGAGGGTGAATCTGAAGGCGGTTCTGTACACACAGTCGGGACCTAGGACCTGTCCGAGGTCAAGGACGAAGGGTAAGACCGAGAGTTCGACGTCTTGTTTTACGGTACGCACTCTGGTCAGTGGCCCGACCCCGTGTGGTGTGTGGACCCATGACGGTGGACCCACCCCGACAGAACGGAAAGAGGACCTGGGTGACGACTAGTACCACCCAGATCTGGAAATAGAGTGAGAAGTGCCCGGGAACAAGGGTTTGGGGAAAAGAATGAGGGTTGTATAACAAAAGGTAAAAGAAATTCTCCGTCTTAAGGTTCTCCTCTCTTTGTGACAGAACAGAATAAAAGTACAGACGGACTAAACTTAGAGTCGAAAAGGGGAATAAACGACCATTACAACCAGTTTAGTGAAATAGAGATACATGAGTCCGAAGTTAAAAAAATTGTACTCTTAGTACTGTAAACGAAAGTTCTCAATTACACTTCTTGTTACACAAATCGTATTATGGAACGAGTTTTCTCGAGAATCCGGATATTAATAATAATAACAATATTATACATACAATCCAGGATACGGGAGAAAGGATGGGACGAGTAGAGGAGACCTTGAACAAAGGAATTCAGTTATGAGATGACAAATCCTGTCAATCTTGACCCTCCTTCAATTCTCCACAAACTTGGTAGAGGTAGAGAGAAAATGAAAAATGACTATTCGTTGTACTACTTCGGGTCTTTTATCTTCCCTACATAAGTATCGTTTCGACCAAACCCTTAAATTCCGAATGCTAAGGATTGTGACCCGTCAAAGGAAATGGGGGTTGAGGGTCACCGAAGAAACAGCAGAGAAAGACGTCGTGACGGATCCTCGGAGTCGTCTCGAAAGTGATCCGGAAGGTCTGGGGAGGTCTAGCGTAGGATACCAGAGGGACGGAAAAGAATCCTAAAGGAGTTTATTATGTGTCGACACGAGGCGGAAGGGGATAGGAGGGGGTTTGGTGGGTGTTAACTCGAAAGTTGGACGACAGAACTGACTTTACTGGTTTAGGGTCAAAAACAGTTATTCAAAAGAGGAGAAGGTCCGGTATGCAAACGAAACAAGTAACACTACTGGGTGTACGGGTTGTGTCGTAGCTTACTCCTTATTTCATAAGTTATGTACGCTGTAAACATTGTAACCGAGGGGATGAGAGGTGTAGGAGAGGAGTGAAACGACGGCGTCATGATTTAGAGAATCAGAAGAAATGAGCGAAGAACATGAGTGGTGGAGAGTAACGTCTCTAAAATTTCGAAGCTAGTCCATCCGGGGTATGGGCTTACTGCAAACCCAGTCGGGTCATTAAGAGAGGCACGCAAGGGGTAAGAGTACCGTACTTGTCAAAGACTGAGAGTGTAGACACACCTGCGCGTGACCGAAGTCACCGTGACACTGACCAACCGGAAGTGGTAGGACCTACCGACCCACGGTGGAGGTTGGATTACGCCTACACGTTTATTTAAGTTTAAGGGGGAGTGAGGATTAAAGTGACCTAGATAACGGTAATTGGGGTAAAGGGTCTTAAGGTCCGCATTTTGCACCTTTACAGGAAACTGAGAGAGGAACAGAAGTGAAGGGAAAAGAGAAATAGACCGAGATTCGAACTCTCGTCTACTGTGGGGGGAATACCGTCTTTCACTTCTCCTTGACTTTTCGGAGAACTACTTTCACTTTCTCCTCTCACTTTTTCAACCGAATTGCGAGTTGTAAGTCTTTTGCTTCTAGTATCGTAGACCAGGGTAGTGAAGTACCCTTTATCTACCCCTTTGTCATCTTTGTCACCGTCTGAAATAACACCCCCCGAGGTTTTAGTGACGACTACCACTTACGTCGGTACTTTACTTTTCTGCGAATGAGGAACCTTCTTTTCAAAACTGGTTGGATCTATCGTATAAGTTTTCGTCTCTGTAATGAAACGGTTGTTTCCAGACAGACCAGTTCCGACACCAAAAAGGTCACCAGTATATACCTACACTCTCAACCTGACACTTCTTTCGACTTACGACTTCTTAACTACGAAAACTTGACACCACAACCCCTTTGAGAACTCACAGGGAACCTGACGTTCCTCTAGGTTGGTCAGGTAAGATTTCCTCTAGTCGGGGCCCACAAGAAACCTTCTTGACTACGATTTCGACTTTGAGGTCATGAAACTGGTGGAGTACGCTTCTCAACTGAGTAACCTTTTCTGAGACTACTACCCTCCCTAACCCTCGTCCTCCTCTTCCCCTACTGTCTCCTACTCTACCGACCTACCGTAGTGGCTGAGCTACCTGCACTCAGACTCACTTGACGCCCTCTACCACTACCTGTCCCTCCGACCGCACGACGCTAAGTACCCCAGCGTCTCAGCCTGTGCTGACTCGCTGACTTGACTTGACTTGACTTCGAACTACTAGGGGAGTCCGTAAAGGAAACGGAGTCGGAGGTGGGTGTCGGTAAGAGGAACTGGAAGGATTAAGATTAAGTAGGAAGGGTATGTAATAAGGGAGTCACTTTGGAGGGTACTTGAGTCAAATTTGGCCTGAAACATATTAAAGGAGAATACAGAAAAGGAAGAAAAAGTAATAATAAAATATGTATAAACGAATCAGTAGGCTAATTTTGAAGGTTCTTCCTCTGTGGTAGAGAGAAACCATAGAGAAAAAAGAAGTAGTAACGGAAGAGTTTCGGAGTGTTTAGAAGACAGTGTACGTTTCTAGAGGTGTACGAGTAATTTATCCTTTAATTATTAATAAAGAATTCTTAAAACGGGTTACTTGAAAGTGTGGACAAAAGTAAACCAGGAGTATCATAGTAACTTCGTCCCTACAAAATGTAATCTAAAGATTTCTCACAGTGGTTTTTTTACGAAATTTTTTACAAATGTGTGTATTTCCCCCGAATGAAATAAACTCCCCTTTTTTCCACGGACTCATCTTGGATGTTAAAGGAATAATATGGTCTACTTACTCCACAAAGATACGAATCTAATTAACTCAGTAGGAAGAAAATTTTTACTTACACGGTAGTAATGTTCTTTCTGAGATTCCTCGGTGTCGAGTACTTAGTACCAAAGTTAACGCAGGAACATCATCCGACTGAGTCAAAGAGGCTTCTTTTGGGAGGCTACGACTGAACGAGATTTAGTGACTGAAAAGAATGAAGTTTAATCTAAATTTGTTTTGGCATTCTTTAACTTCTTATACCAAAGATAGGTCTATCTGCCCCACGACTTCGTTCACCAAGTAGAGCACCTTTTTCGTCCATAAATTGTAAGTGCAAACGTTCCCAGTTCTTTGACAGCGTTAGGGAAGAGGGGACTCTTTCTGTTTGTTTCGAATCAGGATCTTTTAGAGGGTGGGATTTAATATGAAAACAGTTTTGTAATTGTATGTTACCCTATGAGTTCTCGGTCCCAATCTCTTTTTCACCAAACCCGTATGTTTACTCCTATGGTATTCGTTTAATCGGTTCAGAAGTTCAACCTCTATAAGAGTCAATGTTACAACTTTTTCTTTTACTTTTATCGAAACCCCGATCCTTCCAGGTATTGTCGGTATAAACAACCAGAGTATTTGAATTTTCATCTAATATTTTACTACGGTGTACATAAGTCAACACGTTACAATAAATAAATAAATAAAACCACATTAGATAAGGGAACTTGTTGTGAAAAGTGTAACAAAAGAGGAGACGTAATACATTGTCAGTGTGATAATCAGTTGTAAAGAATCGTATATGGTATGATTGACGACGATGACGACGACGATTCAGCGAAGTCAGCACAGGCTGAGACACACTGGGGTATCTACCGTCGGGTGGTCCGAGGAAGTAGGGAACCTAAAAGGTCCGTTCTTGTGACCTCGCCCAACGGTAACGGAAGAGGTTACGTCCTTTCACTTTTCACTTTCACTTCAGCGAGTCAGTACAGGGTGAGAAACACTGGGGTACCTGACGTCGGATGGTCCGAGGAGACGGGTACCCCAAAAGGTCCGTTCTCATGACCTCACCCAACGGTAAAGGAAGAGGTTGGTATGATTGATGATTATATAAATTAAATATTAGAGTAAATTAAGAATGTTATACACAAATTTATTCAGTGATCATAGAGGTAGACCGTGGACGTTTGATCGGAAGTCTTTATAATTTGTAGAACGGGTAAAAGGATTATAGTTATTTACTACCTTCGGCTCGAGAGTTAGGTCTAGAAGACTTAAACGTTTAAGTGGAGACGTGACGATACTATGTCATAGAGACGTTCACGGTCAAGAATGCCGTATTTCACAGATCTGAACACAGGACGTTTCATATAAATCCTTTTCTTCGTTGCGAAGTCTCATGTCAAAAGTCTCAATCTGTCTGGACCCAAACTTCGGATCGAATCGGATAAAGAGAGGAATTTAGACACCTTTCAATAAAGAAACATAGGTTAATAAATGACTATTTCACCCTGATGATAAAGCTGTCAGTAAGGAAGTAAATATGTCTTTTGTAATTGGTTGTAGAGGACACACGGTCCATAGTACGACCTACCATCCTTGTCTCACTATGTACTCATCTTCTCCGGGTACCGGGAGTGTCTCACACGCTCGATCTAAAGGTCTTAAGTATGGTCATATTTCTAAAATTTTGTACCTCGTAAAATTATAAGTTTACCAAATTGGCGACGACTCGTTTCGGGAAGGATTAATTAATCAATGAAAAGGAGAAGAACTTACCGAGAAGACACGTCTTCGGGACGAATGGTATTTAGATATCCATTACTGAGTAAATGTATACGTAGACAAATTCGTCCGTGCGCTCGTACGTGTGCACACGTGTTTGAGTGTAGATCTTTTATAGGCTCCACCGGACGCTCAATTTAATTCTTGAAGAATCGACCAACGGGAATCGTTGTCAGAAGTCGTCGAGACGGATCAACCGGTCTTGTTAAGGAATTTCCCTTACTTCGTAAGTTTCGCTAAGTCGATTATTTACCTTCTATTTGATGGAAATTGATCTGAAGTAAGTCCTCCTACCTGTATCCCCAACTGTTAAGACGAAATCAACCCTACCTCTTTTGTGACCACGACTCTTCGACCGGTGTGTCTCCCTTGTAAAGGTCACTAGAGGAAAGGGTCTCGTGGTTCTGACGGTCTGGGGCACCGTCGTGACTTCGGTCCGGAGTACGGGTTTTTCCTGTCCTGGTCCAGTAGAGTTTCCGGGACACTGGTTAGTAAGTTAAGATCATTTCTGTTGTCTGTCTGAGACCTAAGACTCCGACAGTCTCTCTACTTTTGACCACAGTCAAATATTCGTTGTTTTCGTTTTTGTTTAGGGAAGGTCGACAATCCTTTACCATTTAACAATATTCTACCTAAGGTTGATGGAGTGTTTTATTTAAATGGCACCCTACAATACAAATGTCAGTAAGTAAATACGTAGGTAAAGGAATGGTTCATGAAAAGTTGATTGAAGAACGACAGCCACAATCTTTTACTCTAAATAAATAAACAAGTAAGTTGAATATAATCAACTCATGGAGTAAAAGGGGACTTTACCTCAAGTCATCTTTAATATACGTCGATTTTTATGGGATTTTTATTTTATACTACCTACAGTAAAACTCTCTTCACTCTTTTCGAAATTGTTTTGATCCTGTGTAGGAAGGAGAAAGTTTAATTATCGTCGAGAGAAATGATTTTTTAAGTTGTACTTCTAATGTATTTGGTAAATAAGGTATTTGTATATAGCTCGTAAATCATATACGACGTTCGTGGTATGATGATAGATTCACAAGGTTTACAATTCGGGGTCAGAGACTGTGGAACACCATAAATGTCGGAACACTGTTAAGTCGAGTTATACCATCTTTCTTTAAGTGTTGAGGTACCCTCGTCTGTCTACTACACGACCGGTCCTTATAAAAGGTGTTCTCTACTGTGTTCTCAGGACTCCTATTCCTCCCTAATCGGTACGATAATTTTAAATAAACTAGAGGAGGGGTGAATCTTGGGTATGGTAACATTCCGTGACCTATTCATATCTTCTACTATTTATAAATTAAATGAATGTTTTATTTGATTGTTACAAGAAGGACCCGTCCCTTCATCTTACAAATATACGTTAGTAATTTATCGTCATGTTCTACGATCTACTAAGTATCAGTTGTCGTCCATATTTCACTGAACTCTCGAGACTTAACGGTCGGACGTACGTTCCGTGTTTAAAGTTTGACAAGTTTTGAAATCCTAATAAGTGAACTTCCATTCGTTGACTTCTGTACCCGAAGGGCCCAACGAGTCTCCATTTATTAGACGGACGGTTACGTCCTCTGTGTCCAGACTACGGACCCAGTCCTTCTAGAGGACCTCTTTCTTTACCGTTGGATGAGATCATAAGAACTGACACTGACCCTTTAGGGTATTTGTATTGTCGGACCGTCCGATATTGGGTACCCCAGTGTTTTCTCAGTCTGGACTGAATCGTTAATTTGTTGTTATGTTGACATCTGTGTGGTACACTTGGTAAAGTGATTATCGAAGACGTACCGTATAACCTCATGGAATTATTCAAGTGATGTCGAATTGTCCTTAATCTAATTTTCTCACCTTGACTTAGACACTGACGATTGTTTGCTAGAAGTCTTGATAGTAGATACTCCGTGTTGTAGTTTAAGAATTGTAATTATGAGACTCTGACTGATTTGATTAAAACCGTTTAGAAGGAAGGGTCTGTCCTTCATTAGAACTATACATGGATCAATTTTTTTTTTTTCTTTTCGACTTGGAGACATTTAGATAAAGTTAGGTAAGTAATAGAGAAGTAAACGAGTTTAAAGCAACGTAACTTTGACTTCAACGATGTGTCAAGAGGATTTGACAAAGTCTCTCTTTACTGCACTTTATTTTACAGTAGTTAATTTACGTTTCTCCTGTGTAATTGGTTGTTGGCGTTTTCTTTGTAATTCCAAACGGTCCATCTAGAGAAGAGATTCCTACATATATTTTCTCTGAAGGTATGGCTACGGTCAACGAGTAAGTTTAAGTCTTGTGGATCGACACGATCTCATTTTATTTTGTCGATTCCAACGGGAAAACCCAGTATTTTAAATTCTTAATAGAAGGTATACTCACCTTACTTTTTATACGCGTACCCAGACCGTTGTAGATTTTTAGTCGATTCGGATGTTTATGCCAGTACGTTCGTTTACAAATCTAAAACCCAAAAAACAAGTATCTTTCAACCAAATAGACTTTAGTTGAAAACTTCGGTAAAAAGAAACGAAGGAATCTTGAGTTTTTCCGATGGTGGATCTGATAGAAATGTACCTCTACTTCGAAAAGTAGAAAGTTCCTATAATGACGTAGATCTTTAGGGATATTGTCTTCATCGTCTCGAAACTGTGTACGTATAAAAACAACTCAAAGAACCGAATTGTAACTTTCATAGACTATTGCCTTGATATGAACTTTGACTAGATTGACGTTCATCCTTCCACACTACCCGAAGGAAATATCGAGTCAACCATTTCTTAGGTGGACGTTACGCCCTCTGGACCCAAGTTAGGGACCCAACCCTTCTAGGGGACCTCTTTCCTTTCCGATGGGTGAAGTCATAAGACCGGACCTCTTAAGGTACCTGACATATCAGGTACCCCAGTGTTTCTCAACCTTTGTTGACTCACTGAATTTTTATTTTTATATTTTTTTCTCCTTCCATACTATTGTGTCGGGACCTTAAGAATTACCCTTTAAATTTTTTTTTTTTTTCTTCTTGGTCGTTACAGAAGTAAATCGAATAGATATATGGGAGTGAAGGTGGATAAGGTCCTCATATTTTGTATAACGTAAAGGTCCGATCCCCGATGGATGTTCTCCAATCTTTAGTGTCCTCCATTCCCTGTTAATAGACTTTCAGTGAGTTGAGATGACAGGAATGACAGATTTTGGGAAGGGACAGAAGTGCCGTGTCTCTGTTAAAAGAAATGAACCATGTATAAACGACTCAAGTACATGGTATGTAGAGTCGGGAAGTTCTAAGTTACATCCACTGTGTATGAGTAAAACTAGTATATTTACCGAAAGTCCCTGTTCGTGGTCAAGACGGGAGACGAGAACCGTCCTAGGGTCTTTATAGAATCAACTTACGAAACCTTCGTACCAGTCAGGGATCCTTTACGAATCCCTCTCTGTTTGTTTCTTTTCTCTCAAAAAGGGACCCGAACGCTGGTCTTTGGGCCCGAATTTAGGGTCCTGGTGGTGATGCATGAAACACTGAGACCCGTTCCGTGTCACAGTAAATCCTTCATATTTATACTTTCTCTGATTTTCTTAGGGGTCAGGTAAAAGTTATTCAATAGACTAGTGGACTTAAAATAGAACCACTATAATAATAGTGGACTTATTATAGAACCTTTTTTAGAGGTCGGTCTATGAACTTGTAGACATCACTTTTTTAAAATTTGAGGTATACGAAGTCAAAGGAGGAGATACTTAATAGTCGAAGTATGTCGACGATATAACTCTTTATTTTCTATTGAGTAAAGTCTTAAGACAGGGGTATTACTACTAATGAGAATGAAACTTTATACTTATTCCGGGTCCAATTTCAAAGAAAGATTTATCAGTCTATTTTGGTAATGTTTATCATTCTGACCGTGTCTCGTTCGTTCATGTGTCAGGGGTAAAGGTAGGAGAATTTGGGAGACTGGTAGAAGTAGACTCTTGAAATAACCTTAAGTTGAATCATGAAATTGCCTTCTTGTTCCACGTCAAACGCATCGGGACCAAAGGATAAAGAGATGTAAAAAAAAAAAAGGTAACGGTTGAAAAGTTCTATTTCTGAGTTTTGGGGTCTCGAGACCTCTCACGGACTAGAGGGAAGTCGGTTTTGTCCGTAGGCCAATGATGTTATTTACTCTAGTATCGAAGGGATGAGTATGACGACATCTATTCTTGGACAGTCGTAAAAGTAATATTTTGGAAAAAGAAGGGAGACCGAACTCTCTGGTTGGTATCGTTAAACGACTCCTTTATCGAGGTCGTTTCCCGTTACGTGTTCCGAGTTCGTGTCTCTCTTTTACAAAAGTAAGATGTCTTGAGTTCCTTCCAAATAAACCCTTAATCCGTCCGACGTCTTAAGGTTCATCGGAAGGAGGACTACCAGTAAACCAGAAAATTTCTTTCTTTTATGCCAAATAACCATGTATTTCGTTTTGAAAGAATCCGTCATTTACAATCCTTGTCCCAATAGATGAATTATGAAAGTTCGTGGTTATAGAGTGTCTCGTTGTCGATACTCTTGTGCGTGTGTAATAGGTTAGACACGAGTGTACCTTCCCGGAAACCCCCAACCCTTGTCAGAGAGTGTCTGAGAGACTCCATTTTTGTACCTTCCTTCCAATACGGTCTTGATGAAGAGTGTCCTCTTTTACCTAATACGTACAATATTATGTGATCTCTACTATTTGTTTTAGAAGGATCTTTTTTTACTACCGTGTCACCTGTGAGTGATTCACTCGACTAATATCGAGTATAGAGAAGACCAAATGTGTGATTCATAAAGAAAGGAAAAGGACTTAGGATCTACATTCTCACTTTTTCGGGGAAAGATCCGAAAAGTGTGATACGAGTATACTTGTTTTCACTCTACCCTTCCCTACCGTAGAAGGGTTCCTTTCCTTGTTTTGATTGTAGACTTTGACTTTATACAACAACAAGTCGACAATTCAGTACAAGTTGAGAAACGAGGAGACAGGAGGTGATAGAGGGCCTCAAACGAGTTTGAGTACGGGTGACTCAGTCACTACGATAGATTGGTAGAGTAGGAGACGACGGGCGAAGAGGAAAACAGAGGTCAGGAAGGGTACTTGTCCCAGAAAAGGTTATTCGGTCGAGAAGTGTAGTCCTCCAGTTTCATAACCTCAAAGTCGAAGTCGTAGTCGGGAAAGGTAATTATAAATCTCAATAAAGGAAATCCTAACTACCCAAACTAGAGGAACGACAAGTTTCCCTGAGAGTTCTCAGAAGAGGTCGTGGTGTTAAATCTCGTAGTCAAGAAACGTCGAGTCGGAAGAAATACCAGACTGAGAGTGTCGACATGTACTGATGGTCTTTTTGGTATCAAAACTAATTTATCTGGAAACAACCATCCCTTGTGTAGATAAGTTACCGATGCTATACGGTCCTTATAATTAACGAAAGAGTAAACTGACCATATTGCTTGAGTAATTTATCTAGTAGAGGTAACGTATCTACTCCTTTACTTTCGAGTCTCTTGACTTCCTCAAAGGGGTCGTAGTGTTTCGATTTCCAGGTTAGTGTCCTGTGGAAGTTTATAGTTAGAGATGTGAGTCCTACATGAAGGATGTAGACAAACGGAGGGGTTCCCGTGTGAGTCCAAATTGAGTGGGTCTAAATCGAATAGAGAGACGAAATGGGTCTCCTGTCCTATCCGTAATGAAACGGGTGTTTCTAGGCAGATCAGTTTCGATACCAAAAGTACATATCTATTGTAGTACATACCAGTAGTACATATCTACACTCTCGACCGGGTATTTCTTTCGACTCACGTCTTCTCAACTACGAAAACTTGACACCACAACCTCTTTTGAGAACTCTCAGGGAAACAGACGTTCCTCTAGGTTGGTCAGGTAGGATCTCTTTTAGTCAGGACTTATAAGTAACCTTCCTGACTATGATTTCGACTTTGAGGTCGTGAAACCGGGGACTAAACTTCTTGACTGAGTAACCTTTTCTCGGACTACGACCCTTTCTGACTTCCACCCTCCTCTTCCCCTGCTGTCTCCTACTCTACCGACCTACCGTAGTGACTGAGCTACCTGTACTCAAACTCGCTCGAGGTCCTAAACCACTACCTGTCCCTTCGGACCGCACGACGTCAGGCACCCCAACGTCTCAGTCTGTGCTGACTCGCTGACTTGACTTGACTCTTATCCTAGATCAGATTACACGAAGGGGGGCGAAGGAGAAGGAAAGAGGGAAGAGGGTGGGTCCCTCTTCCATGTGGAAGTTACAGTGTAGTCATAGAAGACGACAGTGTAAGAAAGTTGTGGTGGTTTCTTCTCGATCTAGTGTCTATAGTCATCATCTGAACTCAAGTTTCGGTTAATAATAGAGGTTTTTTCAGAAAAGATTACAGGGTTTCCATTAGTAACTAAACAACCAGGAGAGTCTGTTGGAGTAACAGACATCATCCCAAAGGACGACTCCATATTTTGACGAAAATTTTATATTTACTAAAACACCTAGGAAAACTATAATCAACATGTATACTTCTCTACTATAGTGTGTCCCTAATTACCAAAAGAAGTATCTCGATAAAACTCATCGTACACTCAAATAAATACACTTCAGGAATCTTGTCTTGGAACACGTAGTTGTAAGTTATTCTGGATTGGGTTTGAAGACACAAATAACCCGAAGGGCCACCGAAAAAGACACCGCAAGGGAACAAAAAAGACACAGACAAAGAATCACGACCAAGTCATCAGTTTGGTTTTCGTAGAGTTCCGTCGTTGATATAGAATGACACAAACTCATTGGTACTCCATGGGTGATCTTACGATTTATATTATCCCTCCTCTCTTCATCAATGACTAAGACCTGTCTACATGGATGGAGAGGAGTTTTTACCTCTAAAAACGTTTTGTATTTCTCTTATCAACCTCTGTGTTAAGGTTCCCCTTTTAGTTTCAGAAGATTAGAATCTGTCATTTGGTTATATGTACGATCATCGATGGGTGGTATAAAAACTTTCGAATACTTACACTATAGTACTTAGTGGTAAATTACGATAGTAATAAACTCTATATTACGTCACTATAATTGAGGACCAACCAAATCAGATGTCACACCTATAATTCCGTAAGTCTCATGTAGTCTGTCGCATAATCTCTAATACTGATAAGAGCCACACGAGCGAGTAGTCTATTTTACGAAATTTAGTGGAGTCTTTGAACCTATTTTAAAATTATTTCTATTCCTTGTAGTAGTTTTTATTGTATAAAATACAATCCTCAATGTGTGTGTATGTGTTTTTACTACGAATTTTTATAATACGATGAATACTCCAAAGATCTTCGATATTAAATCCCTTTACAAGAATGAGGTAAACTGGGTGAGTAAATTTAAAAGTATCCTTTTTAATAATGACTCATAAATTAGTAGTGGCGTTACATTTTACACAGGTATTCCGATTTTTCTTGTAAGTATATCCGTTCATTCCTACCTTTTTAATATTTTCCTCGTAACTTACTAAAGATGACATGATGTAGATCTCAATTTTAGACACTAAATATTACTTTATTTAGGTACTAGAAGACTCTTTTTCCGAATTTACGTTGTTGTAGGAGAACCGTACAATATAAATATTAGATAATCCAGGAGGTATTGAATGATTTGTTCTTACCGAATGATCACCACTGTACAGATCCGTAGAGTGGGATCTGTCGTCCGTATAGTCAGTCTCAAGACTCTCTCTCTCTTTCTCTAACTGATATCCCTTAGTCGATTAAACTAATACCTCCTGCTCTTCAGGGCTCTACACGTCGACCGTTCGACCTCTGGTTCCTCTCGGTTGTACATCACGATCAGGTTCAAACTTCGGGACTCTTGGTTACCACTCCTCTAAGTCACCACGTTCAAGATTGGATTTTCGGTCGTCTGGACTCTGAGTTCTTGACTTTAAAGTAACACTCTGGGTTCCAGTCTCATCTGACTATAGGGTCCAGTTTCGTCAGTTCATTTTCTTCAAAGAAGAACGAGTCGGGAAAATAATATAAGTCTACAAGTCGACTAACTACTCTGGGTGAGTGGGTGAAATTCTTCGGGTTAGACGAAGTAAGTCAGATTTCTAAGTTTACAATTAGAGTGGGTCTTTGTGGGAGTGTCTTTGTGGGTCTTATTGTTGACCGGTTTACGGATCCGTCAAGTAGGACCGGGTGAGTTCAAGTATGTATTTTAATTGGTAGTATGACCCCATTGTGCAACTCATTACGGATCAGATACAAAGTCCCTTGTTTTCAAGATCCTTCAGACTTTCGTGGTGTCCAAGAGTCTCCGTTTGATGATTTCTTTTTGCTCTTTACTTTATTGTTTTTTGTGTGGTAAATAAAAAGTTGTTTGAGTAAGCCATTTAGAAATGTCCCTGGGTGTATTAAGAGGGTCAGTAAGTTGTTTATATATAACTGACGGAACATACCTTATCCGTGTCCAGATAAATGACCTAGAAAATCCATCATATGATTTATTTATCCTATACCGGGGAAGGGGTGCCTCGAGCACCAAGTCTATCTGTTTATCCTATCCATTTGATTTAAACGTTGACTTGTAATTTCAATTCTAAGTTCATAATTCATGACCTCCGACTTCCTTAGGTCACCATTAAATTAGGTCTTCCCTGACCTCTACCAAAATGGTGTACCTGAAACCTTGAAATGAACTTATAGGGATTCACTCATTTTCCATTTTCCGAAGTATTGTTTATATTTCTTATTCAGACTCTAAAACGTTCTAGAAGATTTAAGATACTAAGTTTTAAGGAAAAACGATTGTATAAAATCACTGACGTATTGAAATCAGGAGAAACAGAAAACAATAAATCTCAAAGAAAGGGGTTTGCTGATGATTTTTTATTTTAAACTTTTCCTGGAACTTGACCGTTCATATGAAACAGTTTATCCTGTGTTCCGGATACGTTGGACGAAGAAACCCTGTACGTCCTGGAGAAAGTAAGTAATCGAGTAAAAAGTAAAAGAGAAAGACCCAGTCTAAATTAGATCCAAAAACACCCCCAAAAAAAGAACCACACTTAATATATTTGAAGAACTAAGACGGAAAACACCGTAATTTTGTGAAATTGTTACACAAATTTCATGAGGAATACACGAGAACTCACTTAAAGTTTCACGAACTAACTTCTTGTGACAAGTCAACTGATAATTGTCAGAGGTTTAAAAAGGGGTCAGACGTTTTATCGGAATTACTTTGTCCTCTGTTTTTATACATGACTTATAAATGGTGTAAGCTCCGTAACACGATTTACAAAAGTGTACACTATATAGTGAATTTGGAATTCCGTCAGGACATTTATTCCACAATAAAAAAAGACGAAAAATGTCTATTTTGAACAGTTAAAGAGAAGAGAGTGGAAGTAAGAGTCTTGAAGATCAAACATCAACCTCCAGTACCGTATATTTGTATTGTGACTCAATCTTTAATCCTCTGGGCCAAAGGTCGACACCGAGACGCTGTGTCACGCACTAGTAGTCTTTCAGTGGAGGATCTATGCAGTCATTGGAATACACCCTTTACTCTTGTACTTTTGATGTCCTATACCATATAGTCTAGTGTGAGGAGAGTTTTTTTTCTTTTTCGTAAATAGTATTTCGACTTAGAAGAATGTCTACACGAAACGTAAGTTTGAGTCTCAATACAGGTCCTCTCTTACATATTTACTTTTTAAAACGTTTAACTGAGGATTGTATATTCAGGATTCTCCTTCAACGGTAAACTTTCTCGGGGTATCAATTAAGACCTTTACTCACATACATACTTGATAAACCCGAGTTTAAAACCTAGACAATGAACTTTCGATACACTGAAGTCCATTCAATGAATTTGAGACATACGGAGTCAAAGGGGTACAGATTGTGTCTCCGCTGAGAATATTGTGTAAAGACTTCTAATATTACTCTTAATTTACTCAACTGAAAACGTTTCGTGTGTATTGTCCTAGACTTTGCGGACGACTCTGTCCCTACTTACGGAATTGACACGTTTATCGACAATTGAACTACACGGGTAAAACTGGTGAACCTAAAACCCGTAAAGTCTATAAAAATTGACCTTATGTGGTTACATCAAAACCCTTGAGTGTGAGGTAATTGAGTTTCAGACTATCTCAAAGTTGAAATAAGTCTCCCTTTGTTTAACTAATGGAGAATGAATATTTAGGTGTTCCATCTCAATAAATTTCGACCCCTTACAATATTGTATATTACATTGAACGGTAGTGATTTTACTTACATCGTCATAGTCAGTGGTTCTCAGTATCTTCTAAGTTTTATATAGAGTCATTGAGATGAATAAAATCTGATAAGTTTCCTTTATTAAAGTCTATTCTTTTTCTAAATAAGGAGTTCTATACGAAAACAAAACTATCATCTTTTAACCGCCCTTCCCCCTGTTAAAATAGAAAACCCGAACGGTCCACCGTGTCGCCAATTTCTTAGACGGACGACTACGTTCTCTGGGTCCAAACTAGGGACCCAGTTCTTCTGGGGGACGGATCTTTTAGGTACCTGTCTCCTCGGACTGCCCGATATCAGTTACCCAACGTTACTCAGCCTGTGTGGACTCACTGACTCGTGTGTCGTGTTACAATAGAAACCCGGCTTATAAGTTTTTGTTCTGACAATTAGACAATATATCGATAATTTTATATATTTTAGCGAGTCGACATGGGTTGAGAAACACTGGGGTACCGGATATGTCAGGTACCTTAAGAGATCCGGTCTTATGACCCCACCCATCGGAGAGGGAAGAGGTCCCCTAGAAGTGTTGGGTCCCTGTCTTGGGTCTAGAGGGCGTAACGTCGGTCGAAGAAATGGTCGACTCGGTGTTCCCCCCAGGTAATTTTATGTATGTGTTTAAGATTACAAGTAAATTTTGTAAGTCTTCATTAGTGATACTAATGTCGATTTAAAAAATTTACTTCTATATACACCGGGTGGTGGTTTTTTTATCATGGTCCTTTGATCTTTTTATATGTAATTTTGTAATCATCCAAAATAGAGGTCAACAGACTCTGTTATCATGAAAGATTTTAAACAAAAGGAAGACTAAAATACCAAAAATTTAACTAAAATTACTTGTGTTTAATATTTTATTTTTGTTTCTTATATGGTTGTATCTGTGACCGTTATAATTATATTTCTTTTTGACAAGATGTTTGCTGGTTATATGTATCACTGTATCACTAATTACGTAGGAGACCCTGGTGGTGAGAAACATTGTTTTAAACGACAAATTTATTTGTTTACTCGTTTGTTTTGGTGAAATGGTGGTGTCTCTGAACTTTGACTCCAGACCCTCTCCGAACCCTTGCGGATGTCCGACCACCCTTGACAGGTGGTCTCTCCACGACTGTCTCACGTTGGAACCATCGAACATTTTAGTGGGAGACCTACAACTCTCCGGTGTCTGGTCAAGGGAAAGGAGAAAGAGGGGAAAGGTCTACAGAAAGACGGAAAAGTAGTAGAACGTGAAAAGAAGGAAGGAGAGACAAAGGATGAAAGAGACAGACCATTGATACCTCTGACCCCCCACCCCTCGTTTTTTGCTGGGAACCTTTCCTGTCATAGGATGATAGATCCTCTCGTAGATTGGAAACTTTTACAAATTAGTACGACCTAAAAAAAAAGAAAAGGAAAATGAAGAGATCATTTTTAAAGAAGGAAGAAAACTAAGGGAGGAGAAAAGGAGATAAAAGAAAGTAAATTTAAGGAGAAAGAACCGGAGTAACAAGAAAGAAACCCCTCTCAGTGGTAAAACCGTTCTTTCTCCAACTAAAGATGGTCTACTAAGGAAAGGAAACTCTCCAGTTCGTGAAAAACATTACAGATGTGTAAGTGATCTTTTTTTTCGTCCAACGTCCTGAGATATTGAAAAGGTTCTTGAAGAGAGATAGTATTAGATAGTCTGTCCTTTAATTTTCGTGACTTACACGGAGCCCCAGAATTACCAAACTAAGGTAACTCAACAATATAATTGGTTACTGATAAACACCCCTTCTCTCTCCAAGGGATTCCATGCTCCACATATAGTTATTTTAGAATGAAACTCAAATTTTCTTTCGTTCCTTGTTAACGTCTCTTGTATTCTGAAATTTTCGTGAAAAAAATTCTTTATTATTTATGATCCCTTTATAATCCCTCATAATCCTATAATCCTTTATAGTCGTTTTGACTGTAGAGTAGAAAAATACAGAACGGACCCTTTACCGATCTTTTTCCTTTTCCCCGTGTGCCTCCGACGCATAGGAGAGTTACATCATTTCCTTTCTCTCTGTTTCATATCAGACGACACTTTACTGTAAGTTTTGAAGTCAGAAACGTCCACCTCTTTTGTCTCAATGTGTTTCTGTTTCGATTGCGAGTAGAGGTCTATTACTGTGTCTTTGATAAGACTCGTCTTTTTTCGGAAAGTCTTCGGGAGGAAAAGGTACGTTTCAGGCAAGAGTATTCGTCGTAATATACCAATATGGTATGCCTGACTCCGTTTTTCTCTTGACTACGTTATACTTTTGAAAAAACTTGTTGACACAAATAGAACAACAACAAAAAGTCAGTGAGTCAATACAGTCTGAGAAACACTAGGGTACCTGGCGTTGTGTAGTCCGAAGGTACTGGTAGTGGTAGAAGACCTCAAACGAGTTTGAGTACAGGTAATTAAATAGAATACTCTGGAATTCCAGTCCACCCTGACACCAAAGACGTAAAATCCCTTCCTTCATCTTAGGCAAGAGAGTTATCCACACACTAAGGACCTCTTTTCCTTACCGTAGTATGAATACGAACATAGAGGTTACAGATAGTGTCTCTGACCCTATCTCGGATCGGGTCTTTCTATGAAGTGTAAATATAAGCATTCATTATGTCAGTCAATTGATTTGACTTACCACTGGTCCTACGTAGTTCCCATCCCGAGACCTCTAACGATTCACTGTTTTATTATAATAAACCCCAAAGACGGAACTTTCGAGTTTATTGAGTCGTGGGACGTTCAGTAATGAGGTAAACCTTATTATTCTTATCAAATTCATAAAAACTTTGTCAGACCGAATGTGTCTTTGTTCCAAAATCTGAAACAGTATCATTGACAAAAGGTCCTTTGTTTTATTTATAGGTAGGATTATTTGAATAAAAGTTTGAAGGATCTATTGTAACCTTTCTTACGTGAAAACCTCGGAGGTATGACTGTATGGAGGTACTCTAAAATTAAAAAAAGTTCTCGGTAAATTTAGGGTGAAAGTAACTATTTCTAAGTTGATTTTAGGAGTAAAATAAACAAAGGAATTTATTAATTACATCAATCATCTTAAACTGAAACTCTAGTACCCCTGTTTCGACAAATAACAGTGTAGAGGTCCAGATAGTAGAATAACCAACGAGCCATTCATAAACAACCAACTTACCTTGTTACCATAGTCAAAAAGTAAGTAAAAATATTTGTGAAAAACAAAATACGTACGAAATGGTTATATATTTGACGAGGATGTAAAATATATTTGTGAATCGTTTCTCGTTTATTGAAGTCTCTTCATTATTAGCTCGAGTATCGTTTTACTTGTTAAATAGCTTTCTTTATGGGATTTTCTCCATTTCTCCAAGAAGAATATTAGGTACTTGGGTGAGGGGTGTCACTTCAATACTTTTATTGGTTCCGGTATATTTTCATAGTTAGTAAACTACTTACGTATAAATAATTTGTAACGTACATAAAGTAAATTTAACGTAAGAGAGTTACTCTATCTTTATACGGTAGACCATCAAAATTGACACCGGTAAAATAGACACTTTTTTCGATTCTAAATCTTTTTAGTACATGAATCACTTACTATGTAGATCAAAACTTTAGGTCGGATATCCTATACGGTGAAAGGGTGTAAAACAAGACACCAATACACAGTTTATCGCAACTTCTTGAAGTGACCTCTTTCCGATCTTATCTTTCGAGGTAATAAAGGTATAGATTCTAAGGCTCCACCCTTGGAATATAGTCGGTCATTTATTAATTGGTTGACAATTCATTCCAATATTATATTAGTAGTTAGCGTAATATGTTCCGAAAATTCTTAATAGAATAAGTTTGTATGAGTCGTTTTATTTTACCTTATCTGGGAGATTTTCATAAGTAAATAAAAGTATCTCCAAACTAAAGAAAAGGTTTCTTGTAATAGACGGTTGGGTGTACTAAATCCATAAAGTGAGATAACTGTACCAAAAGAGTCTTTAAACTGAAACAATTTGACTTTGTGGTTTACCTTATCTTCAATTTCCTTCAATTTGATTACATTAAGGGGTCGTAATTTCTTTTTCACGAACATTAATATGGTCAAGGGACGTTATGTTAGACTTTTAGTCCCTTTTGAATTGTTGTATTTTCTCAGAAGAAAACTTACAGGACCCAAGTTACGTATAAGTTGTTGTAAGATGTGTGGTTATCGAATAGAATAAACTAATAATCGAACATAAATTAAAGGGGACCGTTTATTAAGTGGAAACATTTATTAGTAAAACGTGACATTTCGTTAAGAGTATAAATAACCTTACCTAAAATTTGTCATCGGTAGCGATTCTCTGATGACCTTTATATTAATCTTCTCACTCATCGATCTACGTACCCCCTTCCCAGCGTTCGACACACTCCTTTCCTCGATTTTTCAATCAATGACCATGACGAGTTAATGTATGTAGAAGGTCTGCCGCTACTTGTGCGTTTGGAAGTTGTTGAGAGTCTGGAAAAGTCCCTAAAATTTTCCTCGTACTCCGATGACAGATCATACTAGTTATAAAGACCTTGATTGAGATTCCATATCGGATAGTCTAATTCATTTTTTTTTTATTTTGTTTTGTATATAGAGACTGTCATTGAAATGGTAATTTACTAATTGACTTTTTGGAGTATCCTCTTACAATCCCGACATCTCCTAATAGAGTAGGTATAGAAAGTAAAATATCTTCTTTTGGATCCCAGTCTCTTGCCTCTAAGAGATCCGTGTCGGTCATATTCTGAAGACTAAAACTGAGAGTTAAAAAGGTAATTCGGATGCGGAGGAGACTCGTAGTAGGTACTCCAACTGCCACACACAAAGTCATTGAGACGACGGATTCCACGAACAATCGTAGGTCACGTCAGTAAGCACAATAGGAAGTCTTGTCTTCTCTAGGACACTGAAAGTTAGTGAATACTTTCACTTAAAAGTCAATAAAGTACACTGCAAGAAAGAGGGAGAGAAGGGGAGAGAGGAATTTCTTAGTGGTATCATCGGTGTTTTCACAAAAATGTGTTTGTCCGTTCTGTGGGGGTGGAGGGTGGTGGTCAAAAAGTGTTACTTTTTTTTCACTTCCATACATGGATTCTCATTCCCCTGTACTTGAGTCTGGTAATCCCCCGATTCTGACGAGTTTAAGGACCAAGATATCCAGAAAGAGTCCCTCAAGTCCGAGGATCTCAGGTGGTTTTTTTCAAAGTCTGCGACTCATTGCTTACCATTGGACGAAGCTTTTGGAAGTTTGGAGTAAAGGAACCCTTGTGGTTAGTGGAAATGTTTTTTAGACCCCACCCTGTCAATAAGTGTTCTTTGAGTGACTTATTAGCGCGGTGGAGACCTATTGTAAAGACTCACAACTAAAGTTCACCTAACATATTCAAGACTCCTTTTATGTGTTGACCCCCGTTGTACTCGGACCGAGGTCTAAAAAGACAGATTTTATTTTTATTCGAGGAGTCAAACGTTTCACGGTCTGACGTTTGACTATGCAAAACACAGTAGAGTTCAGGTAGGTGGTGAGGTCGTTTGGGACTGCCGCCCAGGACGCCCAGCCCCACTCAAGTCCACCTCACTGTTCAAGTCCTCGACCGTCGGGTCAGAGGTCGATTCATATCTTTCTCTAGGGTTCGGCTCTCGGTGGATTACACAGGGAAAGACTCCTAAATACACGAGAACCTCGGAGACACGTAATCGCTAGTCCCAGGGCAGTACTCAGTGGTGGCTCAATAGTTTGGGTCGGTGTCTGTGACCCTGTAGTGACTCCAGGGCCCCGGGGGTTTGGGTCGGCCGAGGGTCTCTCTCGTCTCGTTCAGACTCGCGACAGTGAGAGGGTTGTCCGTCTGTGTATTTGTTTGTTATTTTCCTTAACAAACAAGGGGAGGTCCCTCCGTCGTACGTAATTTTTTCTGTACTTGGAGTAGGATGGAACGTAGGTTTGTAGTTGCTGTTTCACAACAACCACGTTCGTTGAAACGTCACCGTTTAGTAACCACATTTTGTCAGTCCCAGGAATTGTTGTCCCCTGTAAGGAAAGCTCGACGCCGTCACCGTCGAGCGACCCCCTGGGCTGGTGCCACGAGTGGGCCGTGTACCTCGCTGTCGGATGTCCGCCGCCGGTGAAGCTAGCGACGGGGGACGCGGGACGCGCCGGTAGGGTCGCGGCCCCATCTTCGGTGCGGCGCCCGTTCATGGTTCGCAGAGCCCCAGAGGGAAGGGACCCCTTGCTCCGCACCCCCCTCCCTGTCTTGGTTCTTCCCGAAAGGTGGGGGGGGAAGGAAAACCACTTAAACCCCCTCCCTCCATTTAAATTTTTTTTTTTTAGTTTTTTATTTTTATTTTTCCTTCGGCCCGCGAATCTCCTCCCAAGTTTCCTCCACCCCGTCATAATGGTACATTTTCTTACATGGGCGGATGAGCGGGGTCAGTGTGTTCTAACAGTACGCTCGACTTCTCCCGACTTTAATAAGAGGGACTTCCCCTTTTTTTTTTATGACGTCGAGGGCCAAACCATTTTTCGGTCACCGAACGACGTTAGGTCTCAGTGGCACCCCTCGCGACCGGCCTGCTCACCCCACCCTCCCCCACGCGCGCGCCGAGCGGTCGGAGCGGGTCGGGGGCGCGCGGGGCCCGGGGGGTGGTCCGCAGGGCCCCAGGGTCACCCCCACGAGGCCCGCGACGACCCTGGGCCTCTAGAGTGACCCGAGAGAAACGGAGACGACGGGAGCCTCTCCGCTGGAGGCTCCGACTCGACAGGTCCACTCCCCTCTCCGGGCGCGCCTCGGGACGTCTCTCGTAGGAGGGGAGGGAGACTAAAGTCGAACGGACTCAACTCCGGTCATGTCCGTGGACCCGGTCTTCACCCGACTTTTGCCGGAGGGCTCCCGGGATGTGGAGGAACTGAAGACACAGTCGCTCGGATGAGTGCGGGACCCACCATCTAAACCGGAATCGGTACCGAAATAGACTATGTAAAAAATTTTAAGTTTTGCCTTCTCAGGCGGGGGAGGGATGGAACTGCAGAATCCCCGAGATCCTTCGAGGTCTTCATGATGACAACAAGGCCTTCATACTTACTGTTCTAACCACCTACGACATAACTAAAAAAGCAAAAAAAAAAAAAAATTCACTCCGACAGTTTTAACGCTTTCTAGTTTTTTTTTTATTTTTAGTCGTACACCGACCGGGTCGACGTTTTAACGAACAGTCTCTGTTTTTTTCTTTCTTTCTTTCTTTCTTTTACACTATCATCCAACGTCTTATCCTTTACCCATCTTGATCGGGAGAGACCCACGGTGGACTCACGAACCGTGATACGGAGTGTCTACCGACCGCCTTTCTCTCGTTCAGTAGTCCTACACCTTATTTTGAGACCGAGACCACGACTCCTACCGAAACACATTCAATGTCACAGACACGGAGTCAAGCGAATCACCCGAGTAATTGGGGATGGAACGTCTCAACAGTACTTCTGATCTCTACCATTTGTTGTGGAAGGACACCATTCGGAACCATCGGGTACCATCCACGAGACATGTATTTATCGAACAACAGTAAGTCAACGAGTCAGGACAGACTGAGAAACGTTGAGGTACCTGATGTCGTGTGGTCCGAAGGGACAGGAAGTGATAGAGGGTCTCACACGAGTTTTAGTACAGGTAACTCAGTCACTACGGTAGGTTGGTAGAGTAGGAAACAACGGAGGAAGAGGAGAACGAGAGTTAGAAAGTGTCGTAGTCCCAGAAAAGATCACTCAGTCGTGAAGAGTAGTCCACCGGTTTCATGACCTCGAAGTCGAAGTCGTAGACAGGAAGGTTACTTATAAGTTGAATGTATCGAATCGAGAACAGAATCGGGTTCTCCATCTACAATGACCTGTGCACAAAACATCTCTTTTTTATTGACTGCTAGATTCCCGATATAATGAAGGGGTTCAGTGTGTTAGTTATTCGGTACTTACACTCTAAATTTCTTTTAACTACCTTATATTCTTTCGTAATAGTGTCCCATGTAGTGTGCAGAGGGGTCTTCGTACAAGATTTAAAAGGTCTAAATGACATCTTGTCCGTCCGAACAGGGTAAGTGTATTTACATCAGTAGAGTTTTCAGAGATTCACCAGGTACTTGAGTCTAGAGTGAACTTTGTCTCGTTGAATCAGGAGTTATAGATATCGTTCGAGACGACCTTGGTACGACAGGACTGCATCAAAAGGGTGTTGTGGTCTGGTGAACAGGAGATTTAATTATATTCAGGTTTATGGTGATACCCGAAGTTGAATGTTTCAAGGTCCTTCTTGTTTTCTCGTTTTATTGAACGTTCGACAGTTCAGTTTAAGTCATAGGATATTTTAAAGGGAGTGGACGGGTATAGGTTTTATCGGGTCGGAGGGAGCACAGGGTTCAATTACCTTTGGTTTGGTCTAGTGTAGGTGTAAGACACCTCACGAAAATTTTTTTCTTTCTTTTGTTTTTTCTTACTATTCTCTTTTTTTACGTAAGAGTCCGAGTGGGGATGTAAGAGTAAAGTATCCGGTTCTCCTATAGTTCTTTAGATGTAAAAATTAGTCGGGGAACTACTCTCCTTATACACAGGACGGAGGTTTTACTTCTGGAGAACTTCCCTTTAGTTATGCCTCGTTTCGTACTCGTCTGTAGTCGTCCCTTTCTGTCAGCTTCAACTCCGTTTAGACCAAGATTGACTTCTCCCGACGACACAGATTTCAAAACACCAATACTGTGATTTACATCCACAGGGATGGATCAACTAAAGAGATCATCCTTAACCCCAATTAAGTTAGGTGGCGTATAGATCCCCGACGGTCCTGAGTCCTGGACTATGTGTATACACGAGTTTGTATGGTCCAGTGTACCATCCCCGTCTAGAGACCAGACCACGGACGACACATTAGAATTTCAGTGTAAGTGTCTGATTCACATAGGGAATCGTAAAAAAGGGAAAGACAACCGTATTTTACACACTAACCCACTCGTGAAGGTGGATGTCTCGCAGATATTAATACCGACAAAAAGGTTTCCTCTTACCTAAGATTTTTTCAACATGTTATAAAGGGAATAAGTAATCGGATATTAAATCTAAAGTTTGTGGGGTTTTCATAACATACGAGATATAACACTACAAGGTTATTATTGATTGTGTCAGAAAGGGATTACTTAATGGGTCCGATTCCGACTGGAGGATAAGATCCCGTCGTAATGTCCGACGATCCGAGTTCAGTAAAGGGTAAAATGTCGAACACGACCAAATCCAATTGTTTCTGTTTACTGTCTTATATTTCCTCTTACATATAAAGTAAGGAGCTAGAAGATAACCAATTAGTTACCTTGAAGTAACTGATATGGAGAGAGAGGTGTGTGTGTGTACGCGTAGGTGTGTGTGTGCACACACAGACACATATAGACAATAGACAAGTATATGTAGACTGTTTTACGAAAAGGAATTAAGAACAGAGAACTATTATCGAGACCTCCCTTCACTTTCACCCCCTCCTCTCTTTTACAACAAAGGTACTGTTACGTAAGGAATCAATGTCCGTCATTGGTGATACCAATTGTTTTACTTAGTGACAATGGAATCCTATACTTGTGTGACGTAATAACCAGACTTTTCGATTAAACCCTCATTTGACGTACCCCCACATGACGTCATTAAAATCCTCTTCTATAACGATCCCTTACGGTCCTCTACTACGTGACTAAAATTATCAGTTTTATTGGTGGGAATTAATGGAGTCACTAACCATTGTAAATGTCAAGAAGGATTATTAGTAGTGGAAACGTTTTATTATGCACTGTTGATGTGTGAGAATTTGTACAAAGGAAGAATGTTGAAAAGAGTTTTATCTGAGTGTTAGTATTTTCAGTCCTAATAATTTTTTTTATACTAGACCCAAATTAAAATAAGAAAATAAATGACGATAGTAATAATAAGGGTTAGGGTTTAGTCCTGTTCCGTTCTCCATAATCGATGACTGAATCGAAAAAAGAAGGAAATAACTAGGGAAGGTGTCGTTAAAAAATTCTTCTCCACCAAGTATCACCTTCCCTTTTCTCACATTACCTGTGGTCCTCGGTACCACAAAGAAGGATAACTGACACACTGAAGTTCGTTCAATAAAGGAGAGACCCGGTGTTAAGGGAACAGGTAACTCTACTTTACCCATGCGATCTCATAGAGATTCAAATGAAAGTCACGACTTCAAGAGAATCACCAAGAATGTTTATTTCCTAGACTCTACATTTCCTTTAAACTCTTCGGTAAAGTAAGTCAGTGGACAGAGTCTTTTATTTGAAAAGATGTCACGAATGATAAACTATACGAGATGATATCCCAAACAATATACTTTACAATGGTCAATTCGTTACCCGACTAGGGTCTAAGATGGGACCTCTCGGTTGAAATGGATTAAGGTTGGAAAGTACTATAGTACGACCATCAAACTTTAGTCGGTACCTCCTTCATAAAGGTGTATTTAACCTTTTGTGATATATAGTTCTGAAAAAAAAAGAAGTCTCTTCGTAGATAGTCGTGTCGTGACCAAATTCATGAAATAGATGTAATTGAATAAATTAGGAGTGTTGGAGAGTTTGAATGTGCGTGTGTTTTTGTCCTTTGACTTAGTGTCTCTTTAATTCATTAAACGGGTTCGATTGTTTTAACTATCTGTTCAGTTGAATTTACTTAGTTGATTGTTTTTTCGAATCAATCAACAGAAAGTTATTGTTTACAAATAAAGAAGGAATACACTCGGTAGGAAGTATCACACTGGGACTGAGATCGGGTACAATAAGGTACTCGTCTTCTCGTCGGAGATAGTCCCCGTACTACAAAAGTTCCGTCTTCATTTTTTTACTAGTCACTGAGTCATACGTCACCGGGAGTTGTAAAGATAAGTCTATACTTTTGTATAAGGACAAGCGTAAAATAATCGGTTCCGTACAGTACGCCGGTTTGGGTTACGGTCAATCCACCCCTTCCTATTGGGAAAGTGTCACTCTTTCCTCTTGTAAACCCTTGTCATTAAATGATTTATTGTCGAATCGACCCACTGTCTTAACTCTAAACTTGGGTTCTTTAGACTGCACTATTCTGTTCAAGAATTATTCATCCGGTAAGACGGATACTATCGGTTGTGTAGAAATAAAAAGTGGATAAAAAGTATAATCCCAAACAATAAATTATTGAGAGATTCCCTCACTGAGGATATTTTTTTAGTACCATCTATGTCTTTTATATATTCTTGAAACCTCGCTTAGTCTATACGAACCGAACCATGATAAGTGATACGCCAAGGTTGGAAATTAATAAAAGGGATATGAGGGGTAGGGATGTGTACTGACAGGTGAATAAAAGTGAATTAGAAATCATGTGTACAGAAGTCCATTAAATAGTTATTGAAGTGTTGCGTTTGATGTCAAAAATAATAACTCGAAGAACTTTAATTCCACTTCTCCGTATACTTGTACAGAAAGACGGTAGTTACTCAAACATTTGATTGACTTCTATAACAGTATTTTATTTTTGTTATAGAGACTGTCATTCTTTTATATATATGTTAATTCATGATTTTACATGAACTTCAGGTATTCTAATAAACTGGGTAGATCAATTGAAGAGAATTGATAGTAAAGAATAAGAAATTGACCATAACGATGTTCCGAATTTACTCTATTACACAAAGTTTTACAGGTGAGGAGAATAGACGAAACACTATTTACGAGTCATTTGACCTCTGTGAAACACAACTAAAGGATAAAAAAAGGGAGGTTATTTTCAATTGACCTTGCTTATTTGGGTAATTTACATGGGTTATACATATTAGAAATACGTCTTGAGAGATTGAAAAGAAGTGCCAAAATAAGAGGGTTTCTGAGAAGGCCGGGAAAGAGTCGAAAAGGTGTCAGGAGAATGACTCCCTGTGTGTCGACGTCACTCCGAAACACAGTCTCAGTCCTGGGTGTTTTGGGCTGAGACTTTAGGTCGTGCGGAAGGGGTACTAGCGACGAGGAATCAGAAGAGGCATTAAAGGCTCACAAGAGGAAGATAAGTGGGCGGTGGTTCATGTCTGAGACAACCTGGTCAGTACGAATGACTGATCGACCGGTAATAAACTCCGTATGTACGGTACAAACCGACTGGACATGAACCTTATTAAAAGAATAAATATCAAACCTTACTAGCTCAGTTATTTACTTAATTATTTCTTGTTAATTTATATACCCAATTCGGTCGGAAAGGTATCGATGGTACATTCCGAGAACCACTTGATTACATCTAGTAACAAACAGAAAATTAAGTCAGGAACCGGGAGTTGAAGGAGTTACTTTCCTTATGATGGGAATAACTCTTTTACAGTAGGGTAATTAAGTCTTAGTTAAAATGGTAAAACAAAATCGTCGTACTTGAAACTTTATTATCGACGGGAATCGAAGTTATTCTATTCCGTGTTAAAACCGAGATTCTGTAGAGTACTATAAGGTGAAAGTGGGTATCACGGTAAAACTCTTTTCGTTGAGGTTTTATAGTGGGAGACGTGGTGGACACTTTCATAGGATTTATCCTTTTTAGTTTACTTTTTCTTGAGACGGATCCAGAAAAACAAATAGTTTAAACTAAAGTCACAACTTTCTTATTCCAAACCCAGAACCCAAGGTTAGAATCGAAACTATGAATGATACAGCAAGACTCAATTGGTCAATCAGAGAAACTGTCAATTAAAAGAGTAGGTGATTTTTTCCTCTCCCCACAATTTATTATTGTGGATATGATGTCCCAAGGAGACTCTTAATTAATTTTATAGTACATACTTTCATAGATTCACGGACCGTACGTAAAATTAAAAAAAAGTAAAAGTTCACTTCACTTCAGCGAGTCAGCAAAGACTGAAACGCTGGGGTGTCTGACATCGGGTGGTCCGAGGAGGTAGGTACCCTAAGAGGTCCGTTCTTAAGACCGCACCCAACGGTAAAGGAAGAGGTCCCCTAGAAGGGCTGGGTCCCTAGCTGGGGTCCAGAGGGCGTAACGTCCGTCTACGAAATGGGAGACTCGGTGGTCCCTTTAAGTAAAGGCTTCTGTCGTAAATAAAAATTGTCATAAAAAAAAAGATTTATGTTGTGATTTTCAAATCATATCTTTATTAACACTTATCTTTAATAAAAGTTTCTTTCATAACAGTCCATATTGTTTTCGTTAAAGTTTCATGAGTGTTAAGGTAACGATTTCCATTGATTAGAATTATGAAACCTCCTACACCATACGATACGATTCAGCGAAGTCAACATAGGATGAGAAATGCTACGATACCTTATATCGGGTGGTCAGAGGAGACGGTCACCCTAAACGGTTTGTTCTTATGACCTCACCCAACTTACGGGAGGAGTCCCCTAGAAGGGCTAAGTCCCTAGCTTGGGGAAGGAGGCCACAGAGGACGTAGGCGTCCACCAAAGAAATGGTGATCACGGTGGACCCTTCGGGGTTTCTCTCAGTGTCACACACACACCCAACGAGTCGGTACAGGTTGAGAACAGTCAGGGTACCGGACATCGGGTGCTCCGAGGAGACAGGTACCTTAAGGGGTCCGTTCTTATGACCTCACCCAGCGGTACGGGAAGAGGTCCCCTGGAAGGGTTGGGTCCCTAGCGTGGGTACAGAGGACGTAGAGGACGTGACGTCCGTTTAAGAGAATGACAAACTTGGTGATCTCTTCGGGTGAAACCTCCAAGTCAAGTCAAGTCAAGTCAAGTCAGCGAGCCAGCACAGACTGAGAAGTACTGGGGTACCTGACGTCGTGTGGTCCGGAGGGACAGGTAGTGGTTGAGGGCCTCGGGTGAGTTTGAGTACAGGTAGTGCAGTCACTACCGTAGGTTGGTAGAGTAGGAGCAGGGGAAGAGGAGGCCGGAAGTTAGAAAGGGTCGTAGTCCCAGAAAAGGTTCCTAAATGAAGAAACGTAGTCCACCGGGTTCATAACCTCAAAGGCGTAGTCGTAGTCAAGAAGGTTACTTATAAGTCCTGACTAAAAGAAATCCTAACTGACCAACTTAGAGGAACGTCAGGTTCCCTGAGAGTTCTCAGAAGAGGTTGTGCTATGAAGTTTTCGTAGTTAAGAAACCGTGAGTCTATTGAAACCTCAAATGTGAAGGTCATTACGCAGTTGTTTTAACACAAATTTGACACATATTACCACATCCGATTAAATCTTTTATTATATGGAAACTGTAGATAGGTACGACAATCCTTCTTTAGAAGGATATTTTTATGATAATTATTACCGTGTCATATAATTATGACACACCGTATAAAGTGTTCGGGAAAAAACTGTCCCCAGTTTTTATACAGACTTTAGTTATAGTACTCTTTTTGTCTTCACAAGAATACCTGTTTATAAACGTGTATAGGTATTGTTTTAATAATCCGATTTAGAATATCTATTCCTTAAGAACCACATTTGTCGTACTTGTAAATCCGTTAAAATTACATATTATCGGTTAAATACAAACATAATTAAATATAAAGGTAATTTTAAAATATCCTGAGTAACAACAATAGGTAATTATTGTGTGATATCCTCAATAAAGTCGGTTTGAGACCACCATTCTAAAAATAAACAGACTTCTACGATAAAAATAAAATAATCCAATAAAATGACAAAAAATGTACTATCGAACAACAATTAACGACTCAACATAGGGTGAGAAAGCGTTGGGGTACGTGATATCGGATGATCAGAGGTGACAGGTACCCTAAAGAGTCCGTTCTTATGAGCTCACCTCACGGTACAAGGAAGAGGTCCCCTAGAAGGGGTGGGTCCTTGACTACTGTCGAATCGAGTCATATTTAATATCCGACGGTCAATAAAAGAGGACCATAAAACATCTCAGTTAAGTCAACAGAAAAGAGACATTCATGAGTTAACGAAGGATGACTAGTTCAAAAAATCGACAAAACCGTAAGACCTCTAAATGGAGTTACATTAATCTATAACTCAAGTGGACGAAATAGGAGAAATCCAGAAGAAAACTAAGGACGTAGGGTCCTGAGTACAGAAATTGGTTAAGGAATTTTTTACACTTCCGTACGGTGAAACGGGAAAAGAGAGGGAGTACGATGGGAAAGGGGTGGAGGTGGAATTTGACGTTAGTGTATACATAAACGATGACAACGACAAATCAACGATTCGGTACAGACTGAGACGTTGGGACACCGGACATCGGACAGTCCGAGGAGACAGGTACCCTAAAGGGCCTGCTCTTATGACCTCGTCCAACGGTAAAGGAAGAGGTCTCCTAGAAGGTTGGGTCCATGACTTGACCGTCGAGGAAGTGATCGTCCGTCTAAGAAGTGGTGACTGGGTGGTCCCTTCGGGTGTATATATAAAGAAAAGGAAAAAAAGAATATGAAAAATAGAGAAAGCGACGGGCACGACGTGACACCCATTAAAGAAGTGTACAGAAAGGTAAAGAATTAAAACAGAAGTCAAGAAATTTTTTGTAATCATAACAAAATTTAAAACCAACGATATGAAAGTCAAGACTTTCAAGACAACAAAAAAAACTCTAGAGTGACTCCCCAATATGACACATACAAATTCCATGTGTTCCCCGAAGGTACCACCAAGTCTGTCATTTCTTAGTCGGACGTTACGTCCTCTGGGTTCAAGCTAAAGACCCAATCCTTCTAGGGGACCTCTTTCCTTACCGTTGGGTGAGGTTACAAGAACGGACCTCTTAGGGCACCTGTTTCTTCGGACCACCCAATGTCAGGTACCCCAGTGTTTCTCAGTCTGTGTTGACTCGCTGATTCGCACGTTTGTGTCTGTGTTTCATGTGTTATATAAATATGTGAGTATATAACGGTTTACTACTGGAGACATCACAATTCCTTGTGGAGACAGTGGAGTGTTTTAGTGGTCAATAAAAAACACCACTCTTGTAAATTCTAGATGAGAAAATCATTGAGAGTTCATAGATCATGTCATAATGTTTGATATTAGTGGTATGATATGTAATCTAGGGGGTTTGTATAAATAGAATGTTACCTTTAATACATGGGAAACTGGTTGTAGAGGGGTCAAGGGGGTGAGAGGTCCGAGACCATTGATGATAAGATGAAGGTCGAACATACTTGAACCGAAAAAACCTAATGTATACATTCATTATGATATGTCATAAACAGACAGAGACTGTATAAAGTAAATCATATTATGGGAGGTCCCAGTAAGTATAAGAACGTTTACCGTCCTAAAGGAAGAGAAGATACCGACTTATTATAAGATAGTGTAAATATAAGGTAATATATATAATGTATCTCTCTACATACTGTGTCGGAGAAACGTGATAAGTAGACGACTACCTGTGAATCCAACGAAGGCATACAACCGATAACACTTATTACGACGGTACTTGTACCCTGACGGCTATATAGAAGTTATAGGGAAAAGGAAAGGAAACCTACATATGGGTCTTCATCCTAACGATCATTAAGTGAAGAATGAAAAAACACCTTGGAAGGAAAGAAAAAAGTGTCATCGATACGATGTAGTTTAATGTAAAAGTGGTTGTCATGTGTCCCTAAGGGAAAAGAGGTGTAGAAGTGATTCTGAACTATAGAGGACAGAAAAACTACTATCACTAAGGTTGTCCATACTCCACTATAGAGTAACACCAAAACTAGACGTAAGGGGATTACTAATCACTGGAACATTTTTTAAAAAATTTAAATGAATAAAATTAACCTCCGATTAATGAAATGTTATAACATCACCAAAAAATAGTATGTAACTGTACTTAGTCGGTACCCACATGTACACAAGGGGTAGGACTTGGGGGGAGGGTGGAGGCAGGGGTGGAGTAGGGAGACCCAATAGGGTCACGTCGTCGGGGTTCGTGGGACAGAGTACGTAGCTTGGACTTGACCGCTAGACAAAGTGTATACTATTATACATACAAAGTCACGATAAGAGAGTCTAGTAGGGTGGGAACGGAAGAGGGTGTTTCAGGTTTTCTGACAAGATATGTAGACACAGAGGAAACGACAGAGCGTATATCCCAGTAGTAATGGTAGAAAGATTTAAGGTATATATACACAATCCTTCCTTTCAATACTGGTTGGATCTATCGTATAAGTTTTCGTCTCTGTAATGAAACGGTTGTTTCCAGGTAGATCAGTTCCGATACCAAAAAGGTCACCAGTACATACCTACACTCACAACCTGACACTTCTTTCGACTCACGACTTCTTAACTACGAAAACTTGACACCACAACCTCTTCTGAGAACTCTCAGGGAACCTGAAGTTCCTCTAGGTTGATCAGGTAAGATTTCCTCTAGTCAGGACTCACAAGTAACCTTCCTGACTACGACTTCGACTTTGAGGTTATGAACCCGGTGGAGCACGCTTCTCAACTGAGTGACCTTTTCTGGGACTAAAACCCTCCCTAACCCCCGTCCTCTTCCCCTACTGGCTCCTACTCTACCGACCTACCATAGTAGTTGAACTATCTGTACTCAAACTCATTTGACCGTCAACTACTACTTGTCCCTCCGGACCGCACGACGCTAAGTACCCCAGCGTTTCTCAGCCTGTGCTGACTCGGTGACTTGGCTTGACTATGACATAACCACAAAAATATAAAATTACATGGACAACCAGTAGACATACAGAAGAAATCTAGATCAGGCAAAGAGACGGGTAAAAATTAACCTAACAAATGAACAAAAACAATGACTTAACATACTCAAGAAATATATAAAACTTATAATTGGTGAATGATCTATATACTAAACGTTTAGAAGGAAGTCAAGACATCTGACCGAAAAACAAAACATCCAACAAAGACAACGGCTGGACCGTGGATGATTACCTAAAAATTGTTATAAGTAAACGAGTGAGTGAGTAAGGAAATAAATACACGAGTAGTAAATGGTTTTGATCGATTCTTTGAATAGAGTTTGTGTACCGTTGGTTTGTGTCGTTTTAAGGACACTTTAGTGATTAAGATAAAAATATGATAAACGGGTAGACACTTTGTTTCCGGTTAACAAGTAACAGTTTTTTTACGATTTTTCTCGAGTTGAAACTCTCGTCGTTAAGTTTCCTTCTCACACAGTTTTTGTACCGAGTAAAAGTTATCAAAATATAACGGTGACACGAAGAAATGATGTTTATCTAAAAGGAATAGTCGAAGGAAAAGATTTCTTATCTACCGAGAAGATTGACGTTCTCGACATACTCCACTGCATGGGACTTCTTGTGGTGAGATGACACAACTTTCGTCCCTGGGAGTCGATTTGTATATGTTTGATTTACTTTACTAATATGTTACTTTGTTAACGAGAGGTCTTTGATACTCCTGTAATCTAGAGAGAATGTTAGAGGTCGGTATTTGGTTTCTTAATTCTAATACTGTGTTAATAGAGAAAGGTAGAATTATTCAACGTTCGTACGACTTCAGGAACTACCGTGACTTAATATTTATATTGAATTAATCTAAAGGTAAAGGCCAAACGAATTTTATTCTTGTAACATTCCTTTCCTAGAACACCATGTTACACACTTAATAAGGATAATATTTTTACGATCACGAGGTATTTTTACGATCACGAGAGAAAGATGTAATGTTCGTGTTAGTCAGAGTTATATTACACAACCTTTTAGACTTAACACAAACGATTTCAACTGTCATATACTGATGTCTTTTCTGAATGATCCATGTACTTCGATTCGCGTAAGTGGGTAAAGGAGAAAACCCAAGGGTCAATGATAAACTAATAAGTACTCAAGTAAGTTGTTTATAAAAGTAGACAGAAAATATATAATCCGTCATACGATTGAAACCTTATGTTCACGTCTAGTTAGACCAGAACCGGAGTACCTCTAATCTTTGGTCACTCCTTCCTTCTAACGCTATTCACGGAACTCATATAGTTATACTGAGACACTCTGGTATGTCCCCGTTAGAGTAGATTATTTTCTCCATTTTCTTCCGTATTAACCCTTTCCCTATTGACTCGACTGTAGTCCTCCCACTGACCCTTAAATGATATGTTTACCTCCTTCCTTTTTCTTAGATTCTATCTTCTTTGTCTTACGTGTTGTGAACCACGGTCTTTTGTTTCTCACGTCCTCACTTGTCTATTAGAGTCTCATGGACCTTGTGTCTTTTGTTCCCCTTTGTAGTTCACTCTCCTCCGACTTTTCCTGTCTCCAGTCCAATCCTTCCGATGTAAATTCTAAATGAAATATGAACCTTTCTGAATCCTTTGATGTATTCTCTATAAAATTTCGTCGAACGAGTTCATATTGATGTTTATAAGTTTCACATGTTAAAGTATCCTAAGTTATGAGATGTGTACCTGTAGTGGTCTACCAGTTGTGGTTTTAGTCTAACTAATATAAGAAACGTCGGTTTCTCCCTCTTCGAGATATATCAGTTGTTTTTGTTCTGGTCCTCGACTGACACCGAGTCTAGTAATTGAGGAATAACGGTTTAAGTCTGAATTTAACTTCTTTCATCACTTTTGGTCTCTTCCTTTGCCGTTGGGTGAGGTCACAAGAACGGACCTCTTAGGGTCCCTACCCCCTCGGACGACCCGACGGGAGATACCCCAGCGTGTCTCAACCTGTACTGACTTCGCTGAATCGTCGTCATCGTCGTCCCTTTTGGTGATCTGGTAAGTCCATACTGGATTTAGTTTAGGGAATACTAATATATTACCTTCACTCATTATCTAAATTCCCTGATCTAGACTAGCTATCTCACGGACTACTTAATACCTAACTCCAAGCACTGTAACATGTCCTCTGTCCCTAGTTCTGGTAGGTGTACCTTTTCTTTACGTTTTTTCGTTTTACCGACGGACTCCTCCGGAATGTTTATCGACACTTTTCTTCTCTCCGTTTTTCGTTTCCTCTTTTCCTTTCTATATTCATAGACTTACGTCTCAAGGTTTCTTATCGTTCCTCTCTATTCTTTCGGAAGGAGTCACTAGTTACGTTTCCTTATCTCCGTTTGTTGTCTTGCCCTTTATGATCTCTAGAGGAGTTCTGTTAATCTCTATGGTTCCCTTGTAAAGTACGTTTCTACCCGAGCTATTTCCTGTCTTTACCATACCTGGATTGTCTTCGTCTTCTATAATTCTTCTCCACCGTTCTTATGTGTCTTCTTGACATGTTTTTTCTCGAAGTGTTGGGTCTATTAGTCCTACCACACTAGTGAGTGGATCTCCGTCTGTAGGACATTACACTTCACTTCACCCGGAACCCTTCGTAGTGTTACTTGTTTCGGTCACCTCCACTACTTTAAGGTCATCTCGATAAAGTTTAGGAGTTTCTACTACGACACTTTCACCACGTGACTTGTACGGTCGTTTAAACCTTTTGAGTTGTCACNACATGTTTTTTCTCGAAGTGTTGGGTCTATTAGTGCTACCACACTAGTGAGTGGATCTCCGTCTGTAGGACATTACACTTCACTTCACCCGGAATCCTTCGTAGTGTTACTTGTTTCGGTCACCTCCACTACTTTAAGGTCATCTCGATAAAGTTTAGGAGTTTCTACTACGACACTTTCACCACGTGACTTGTACGGTCGTTTAAACCTTTTGAGTTGTCACCGGTGTCCTGACCTTTTCCAGTCAAAGTAAGGTTAGGGTTTCTTTCCGTTACTGTTTCCTACGAGTTTGATGTCGTATTAAAGTGAGTAGAGTGTGTGATCATTTCCTTACGAGTTTTAAGAGGTTCGGTCCGAAATCGTTATACACTTGGCACTTGAAGGTCTACAAGTTCGACCAAAATCTTTTCCGTCTCCTTGGTCTCTAGTTTAACGGTTGTAGGCGACCTAGTACCTTTTTCGTTCTCTCATGGTCTCTTTGTAGCTAAAGACGAAATAACTGATACGGTGTCGGAAACTGACACACCTAGTGTTATTTGACACCTTTTAAGACTCTCTACCCTTATGGTCTGGTGGACTGGACGGAGAACTCTCTGGATATACGTCCAGTCCTTCGTTGTCAATCTTGACCTGTACCTTGTTGTCTGACCGAGGTTTATCCTTTTCCTCATGTAGTTCCGACATATAACAGTGGGACGAATAAATTGAAGATACGTCTCATGTAGTACTCTTTGTGACCCGACCTTCTTCGTGTTCGACCTTAGTTCTAACGGTCCTCTACATACCGTTTTGGTCATGTTATAACATTTCATTAATTGGAGGTTAATTTTATTTATTTAAATATAAAAATTTTTATTATTTTATTTTGGCGTATTTGTCACCCTTTTTAACGGCCCTCTTTATAGTTATTGGAGTCTATACGTCTACTGTGGTGGGAATACCGTCTTTCACTTCTTCTTGATTTTTCGGAGAACTACTTTCACTTTCTCCTCTCACTTTTTCAACCGAATTTCGAGTTGTAAGTCTTTTGCTTCTAGTGCCGTAGACCAGGGTAGTGAAGTACCCTTTATCTACCCCTTTGTCACCTTTGTCACAGTCTGAAATAACACCCCCCGAGGTTTTAGTGACGACTACCACTACCGTCGGTACTTTAATTTTCTGCGAATGAGGAATCTTCTTTTCAATACTGGTTGGATCTGTCGTATAAGTTTTCGTCTCTGTAATGAAACGGTTGTTTCCAGGTAGATCAGTTCCGACACCAAAAAGGTCACCAGTACATACCTACACTCTCAACCTGACACTTCTTCCGACTGACGACTTCTTAACTACGAAAACTTGACACCACAACCTCTTCTGAGAACTCTTAGGGAACCTGACGTTCCTCTAGGTTGGTCAGGTAAGACTTCCTCTAGTCGGGACCCTAAAGAAACCTTCCTTACTACGACTTCGACTTTGAGGTCATGAAACCGGTGGAGTACGCTTCTCACCTGAGTAACCTTTTCTGAGACTACGACCCTCCCTAACCCCCGTCTTCCTCTTCCCCTGCCGTCTCCTACTCTACCGACCTACCGTAGTGTCTGAGTTACCTGCACTAAGACTCACTTGAGGTCCTAAATCGTTACCTGTCCCTCCGACCGGACGACGCTAAGTACCCTAGCCTTTCTCAGTCTGTGCTGACTCGCTGACTTGAATTGACTTATATGTATATGTAGGTACTTCGGTAGTCGTGTCAACTCTATCATTTGTTTAGATACTGGGAGACCTCGAGGGAGTGAGAGGAAGTATCTGGAACGGGGATTTGGAGAAAGGATGAAGGGGTAGAGTTTCGTTTGTGTGTAGACGAAAGATAGTAGTATCTAATCAAACGTGAAAGTTCTTTAAATATATTTGCTATGATACGTCATATACGAAAAAACAGACTACTAAAAAAAGTGAGTCACATAGATAAGACTCTTAGTAGATCCGACAACGTAGACAGTTGTTAAGTAAAGATAAAATAAAGACTTATTATAAGGTAACATTTCTATGTGGGATTAAATAAATAGGTAAATAGACAATTACCTATAAACCCAACAAAGGTTAAAAACCGAAATATTGACGATACTTATAAACAGATACAGAAACATGTATATATATAAATAAAACGATAACTTAACCGTCTTCCACTACTGTACCGTCTATATACAAATGTAAAAGTTCTTTTAACAGTTGATCAAAGGTTTCACCAACATGGTAAAGTGTAAGGGTGGTCATCACATACTCTTAAGGTCAGGTAAGCCTAGATTCAGTTGTGAACGATACCAGTGAGTTAAATTAAAATCGGTAAGAGTATCTACATATCATTATAGAACGACATTAAAATTAAACGTAAAGGTATTACTGATTACCAAAACTTGTAGAAAAGACGTAAACGACAAACATACAGCAAAAACCATCAAAAATAAGTTTAGAAACCAGTAAAAACTTTCACTTGACAAAGAATAAAAACTAAAAATTCTCAAGAAATATATAAGACCTAAATTCGAGAACTAATCTATATACTAATGTGTATCTAAAATGTCAGATATTAAAAAATTTTAAGACAATTTTAAAAATTAAGACAGAAACAGTTTAAATAATAAGAAAAATTAAAATAACAAATATGAAAACAACAGGATTCTTTAGATACGGATTGACCTTCCATATTTAAAAGATGTTTTTAAACATCTTAAAAAATTCTTAAAATTCAAATGTAAAATGTAAATCCAGATACTATTTAGACCCTAATTAAAAATGTATGTCGTACTCCAAACTTAGGTTCAAATATAAAACTGTATACTTACAGGTTAACTAGGTCGTGGTAAACGACTTTACTCATGGGTAAAAAAGAGCTGACTTAACACACGGAAACAATTTTTAGTCAACAGGAATATGTACAAAATAAAGACCTGTTAGTCAAGCAAAGATAACTAGATTTACAGGTGGAAATGTGTTTGTAACAGAAATGTGGTAGAAAGAAAGTCCCTAGAAAACTTAGAGGACGACGACGACGACGACGACGACGATTCAGTGAAGTCAGCACAGACTGAGACACGCTGGGGTATCTGCCGTCGGGTGGTCCGAGGGGGCAGGGACCCTAAGAGGTCCGTTCTTGTGACCTCACCCAACGGTAGAGGATCTACGAAAGTTATAAGGTATACTTAAAGTATTAATCGAACAACTATAGATGTTCGAGGAGATAAATTTAAAACTATACTAAAACAACCTGGAGATCTATTCGAAACTCTGTTACTTGTTGAATTGTCATAAAACAGAAGGTTGAGTCCTCTTTCCATAGAGGAGTAAATAAATCTATGGACATTAAAAGGAGTCGTTACAAGACATTAAAACTTACATATCAAGAAAATGTAGAAAGTAGTTTAAATTAAGATAAAGTATAGTATATAATAGTATTTACCTTGACGAAATTACTAAAGTCAAAGACTATCAAGTGATGATCATAAAACGTACAACATATAACTTAAGATACGACGTCTAAACGAGTTGGGTGGTTAAATAGACCATCGAAAATTTTTTAAAAATTAGGGTACTCTTGTAGTACAGTAGCCGTTTATTTTTCAGTATTAAGAAGAAAACAATGAAAAAGAATGACTTCTACGATCATCTTGTAGGTCTATGATCATGTACCTTCATCATTCCCACCTATAAAGAGGACAGAACGTGACCTAGAATCCCCTCTAATAAGTCAGAAAGTGAAAATTCATACAATAGCCGACATACAAAAAGTGTCTAAAAAAATAATGAGTCAATTCCTTTCTGAGGAAATAAAACAACTCTCATGAAAAATTTAGTCTTTAACTATGATCTAAAAGAGTCTAAAAAAAGATGTAGATACCTCACCTATTAAAAAGAATCAAATAATTTTCCTCTAAAAACTTATAAGTTGTTAGGTCACAAGAACTCTATTTGAAGTGAACCAGTACTACCTAAAATTAAGATTATATCATGACCTACGATAGACTATTCCAAAACAAATCCTAAATACAAAGACTCCCTATAATCAGATATCATAAAAAAAGAATATAAACAGACATATACTATAGTTCCATCATAACCGACCCTTCCATGACCTTACTCAATCTTCCATAACAGCGGAGGGTATAAATCTGTCAAACGTAACTTGACCATAATAAAGAAGTGATTTACAAACCATCTTAATTAGTCTTACTTGGGTAGACCTGGTCTTTACATAGTTAATTCAAGACAAGTCAGTCAGTACAAACTGAGAAACGTCGGGGTACCTGACGTCGTGTAGTCCGAAAGTACAGGTAGTAGTTGTGGGCCTCGAACGAGTTTGAGTACAGGTAGCTCAACCACTATTGGTAGATTAGTAGAATAAGAGACAGTAGGGGATAGGAGGACGGAAGTTAGAAAGGGTCGTTGTCCCAGAAAAGGTTACTCAGTCAAGAAGCGTAGTCCGTCGACTCCATAACCTCGAAGTCAAGTCGTAGTCAGGAAGGTTACTCATAAGTCTCAACTAAAGGGAATCCTACCTGACCCACCTAAAGGAACGTCAGGTTCTCTGACAGTTCTCAGAAGAGGTTATGGTGTTACTTTTTCGTAGTTAAGGGGTCACGACTCGAAAGAAATACAGGTTGAGAGTGTAGGTATATACTGATGACCTTTTTGGTATCGAAAACTGATCTACTTTGGAACAACCGTTTCATTACAGAAACGAAAATTTATACGACAGATCCAACCAGTATCGAAAAGAAGATTCCTCGTTCGTAGAAAATTAAAGTGCCGACAGCAGCGGTAGACGTCACTAAAACCTCGGGGGGTGGGGGAGTTATTTGAGACAATGACAAAGGTGACAAAGGGGTAGATAAACGGTACTTCACTACCCTGACCTACGGCACTAGAAGTGAAAAACTTACGACTCAAAATTCGGTCAATAAAGTGAGAGAAGAAAGTGCAAGTAGTACTCCGAGAAATCAAGGAGAAGTGAAAGAAGGTATTTCCATCACAGTAGACACATAGACTCCGATAACTATAAAGAGGGTCGTCAGAACGAAGGTCGAACACGAAGTAGGTCGGGTCGTAGAGTATACTACATGAGATGTATATTCAATTTATTTGTCCCACTGTTATATGTCGGAACTGCATAAGGAAAGGGTTAAACCTTGGTCGGGTAACAAGGTGTACACCAAGATTGACAACGAAGAACTGGACCTATGTCTAAAGAGTCCTCCGTCCATTCCACCAGACCATAAGGGTAGTGAATTTTTTTAAAAAGTGTCAAACAACACTAGATGTGTAAATTTCCAAAACCGTATCAGTTATTTCGATTGCATCTACAAATCGACCTTGAGAGAACGAAAAAGTTACTAGGTTGCCTACAGTCGTTAAACTAGAGACCAAGGAGACGGAAAAGATTTAGGTCGAACTTGTAGACCTTCAAGAGTCAAGTGTATGACAACTTCGGACCGAACCTCTTAAAACTCGTAATGAAACGATCGTACACTCTACTCACGTAAACAAACTTATAAGAAACTATAACGAAAAGAAGTCCTAATTTACTTTTGACTAGAAGAGGTCAGGACACCGGTGACGGCTGAAAACGTTTAAACGACCGTATAACTCACGTCGTGAAAGTGTCGTAGTAGAAAGTCCTAAACTTTATCGAGTTGACCTTTAGACAGTGGAGGTGATCGAAACAGGTATCTCTACGAAGGAGTCCGGGTGGACTGAAACGTGAGGTCCTACAGGTCGAGATCCATTCACTAGTGTGGTACCACCAATACACCCAGTAATTCTAGAAAAAAAATATCAAGGAAGTACATAAGAACGGTGCAGAATTGTAGACGAAGGCAATCCCGGTATGGTAAAGACAGGAAATAACTCGGGTAAAAACGTACTTTACAAGGGAACTATAGAGATTAAAACGGCTTCTCTAAAGATCAGAGAGGATAAGATAACAAGAGGAGATAAAGAAGTGTAACTAGTGACTCCTTCCGAAAGAATAGAGAGGAACGATAAGAAACCTTGAGACGTAAGTCTAGAAAGGAAAAGAAGAAACGGAAAAACGAACAGAAGAAAAGAGTCGGTAAACATTCAGGAGGAGTCTGTTGGTAAAACAGAAAAACGTCAAGAAAATGAATACCTACCAGAACTAGTGACGGAGGACATGTTACAGTACTTAGAGACAGGTATTAAGACGACCGCAACACGATAGTCTAAATTAGGGAACTCAGATAAACAGTGAAGGTTAAATATTAGTACTCAAAACTAAATCTAGTATAAACTTACCACATCACCCAAAGGGATGAAAGAAGTTAAATTCAGTCTTCAAGTACAAGACTCAGTGTCAGTTGAGGACCAGAACAAAAACGACTGACATGTCTCGAAGAGGTAGACTTATATTAGTCAGACTAAAGTTATAACTGGTAGACCACTACAGGTACATATCTCAGTAGCGAACACTTCAAATACATACACACATATAGAAATATATATGGAAGTATTCATACATTCCCGAAAGGTCCACCACGTCACCATTTCTTAGGTAGACGATTTCGTCCCCTGTACTCTCCCCACCCAAGTTAGGGACCCAGTCCTTTTGGGAGACCCCATCCTTTACCGTTGTACGACGTCATAAGAGTGGAACTTTTAAGATACCTGTCTCCTCGAACCGTCCGATATCAGTACCCAAGAATTTCTCAACCTGTAAAACTTATTGACTCGTGTGTGTATGTATGTCTAAAGTCTGGCTTATCCCTATACTATAACGTAAACATAAAGTTCTTTTATTAAGACCGACGTTACACCTCCTGTCCTTTTCCCGTTATTACAGTCACCCAGTTGGTAAATCCTCTGTGAAGGTCCTCACGTTTGTTGTATATCACTTCTAAATATGGTGTCATTGTTGTTGTCTACGTTCTCATTCACCAAGGACCACTAATTTCGGGTTATAAAATATCAAATTTTAACTTTTTATCACTACTTCATTGTTCATACACTAACTTCTTATTCTTAAGAGACCGATTCCTAAGACCCTGAAAACAAACTTACAACCATTGTCAGAGGTAAAGACTGTACATTCATCTAATCGTCTTCTTCGATCCATATCCTACATGGGTAAAGAGTATTTTGTTACGGTTTGGATTTATTATCATGTGTTTTGATGGAGTAAACACACCCTTTCTGATTATTATAAAATAAACACGGGGTATGTTGGGACAGTAAGACTTTAGATTAAAGTCCTCTCTTCTAGTTCTACCGTCCCATCTCCCTATACCTCGCGTGGAGGAGGGTGTTTATATAGTGTTTATGTAAATGTACACTTTGTTAAGAGTGTCTTATGGATAACGTTCGAACGTCTTCTAGTGTATGTTTGTTTCGATGTTCCTTCTAGTGGTGTATTGGTCAAGTGGGACCCTTGGAGGATGTGGACGACCCTCCAGGTGGACCTGTCTGTCCCCCGAAGTCTCCGACCTCTCCTCCCACGGTCTCGACCGGACACAGAGGTGTCCCATCTCTTCTCGTCGTGTCTTTCAGGACCGGCACACGAACGTGTAGGGTCAGGCTCTGTATGTGGATGAACACACTTGTCCTGACCCACAACTTTGAGCCCGAAGTCCCCTGTCCGAGTCCCTTCCCTGAACCAAACCGATACTTCTCTGTCGGGTTTCCTAGACTTTACTCCGAACCCGGTTTTGATCCCCGTGTATGTCCTACCTGACACCCAGGCGGTATTCTCGGGATAACAGTTGTGTACTTTCCTCCCCGTCCCTAGATGGTACCTTCGAAGTAACAGTCGTACGAGTGCCGTCCCACACCGAGACCGAAGGTGACCCAGACACTTGAAACACCCCTCCGTGTGTACCTCCGTCCCAACTTTAGATTCGACTACTGGTCATTAGGGTGACATCTGTCTTCCTTCGTAGAGTCTGTCTGAGCGAGAGAATACTTAAAGACCTGGTCTTGACGTGTGCACACGTACTCCCGACCGTCTCGGTTAATAGAGGTCCGAGTCCCCACCGTCGAGGTGATCCAAATGTAAAATCACCGAAACACTCGAACAGACTTACTGATTCCCTGGAGACTCGATTAATTACCTCGAGATTTCATCTCCGTCGGTAACTTCCGTCAGTCGTCATCAATAGAAACACCCGCGTGTGTGGTCCACTGTCCGTCGTAGTGTCTTACCGTGCAAGTGGACCTGTCAGGATTCCTCACGGTGCGTCTTTGAGAAAAGGGTCGCCCTCACGAGACCAGGGTTACTGGAGTGTAATGACCCATCTAAACCTAGATCCCCGAAGATAAAGTTGATAACCTCACATCTTAGACGGGGATTACCCAGACACTGTTGGTGTCTCGTTTCTGTTCCGGGACGGGTTGTAGGTTGTGTTCGAGACCAGTGGTGGTGTGGTTTATGTAGGGGATAGTTCCCCCGTTCTGGGTCATATGACGTTCCTTTCAACACTGTTTGTAGGTGTGGTTTTCGTCGGGAGCACGGTTTTTATAACCTGAGTACGTCCGATGTGTTCCTACGAGGATATATTTTTACCGAGAAGTTCTAGTGTCATATAATGATAAGGAGGAATTGAGTCTCTCAGGTTCTCTATATTCTTTTCTCCCCTTTTTTTCCCTGATGAAGAATAATTTTATTGTTCTCTGTGGGGGACTTTCGTATTACTTTGTATAAAGAGGTCAGATGGTCTAAGACTCAAGTTTTTTTTCTCCGTTATTTTTATGGCTTCCTTAATTCTTTCCGACAACTATCTTTACGTCTAGTGACACTGTTACTTAATCTTAACGTCTCTGTTTTTGAGACGATTTCCGGTCTTCTTCGTTTGTTTATTACGTCTTCTTGTTATTCACTTGACCTTTTATTTTATTACCTTTAGTAGGTTGGTCTTGTCGTCTGTCTTTCTCTTTACGAAAAAAAAAAAAATTAACTTCGTTGTGTGATATAGATATCCCATTATATTTCACACGTTTAGATGTGTATTATCTTAAGAGTCCTCTTCTTTCTCTTTTACTTAGACCTCCTTAGTGCCGATATTTAAAGGGTTTGAATTCCTTGATCTATAGATCGATTACCTTCGTGTCTCCTAGGGTTTGTTCTACTTGGGTTTGTGACGATGTGGTTCTGTATAGTATTAATTTACTGTTTCAATTTCTCTCCTAAGATTTCCGTCGTTCTATTTTTATTTCACAGTGAATGTTGCCTTGGGAGATATTCCGATGGTCAATTAAAGAGATGTTTTTGAAATTTCGATCTTCCTTCCTCGTTCTATATAAGTTTCTAGACTTTTCCTTTTTGTACGTTGGATCCTATAAAATGGGTCATTATAATAGTGACTCTGATCTTCCGTTCTCTTTCTTAAAGAGTCTACTTGTTTTTGTTTTGTTGTTATGAATTGGATAGGGGTTTCTTTATAACGTTCAAGGAGAGATTTATATTCTCTTCGTTCTTAGATATCCTTTCCCCTTTAGTGTTATCCTTCAATTTTTATACTTTCCTAATTACTAGTGTCTTTAATTAGTAAAGTTTTCTTTTTGTTATTTTTGAACACATTTTCACTGATATTGATTTTACTTTTCGTTTTCCAATTTGTACTTCTATATTTATTCTGTAGTTTTTTAGTGTTTTACAACACCCTCCCTCATTTTTTCACGTCTAGAATATCTTGCATAAACCCATTTATACTAATGATCAAATTTCTCCCATCTATATCAATGTCCAATTGTACAAACTTTTGTTCACCAAACCCATTGGTGTTTAGTTTTCGTATGTTGTCTAACTGTTTTGGGTTTTCTTGGGTTCGTATTATGTTTTCTTTTAGTAGTTTGGTGTTTTCCTTGTGTTTTTATTCTTCCTTTTTTCTTGTTTGTGTTTTAGTTACCCTTTTTTTCCAAATTTCACCGTTACTATGTACAAATAGTTATTAGCGAAATTTACAGTTACCTGATTTACGAGACCAGTTTTCTCTGTTTCACCGTCCAATCTTTTATTTTATTCTTGGATGTGAGACAACGGATATTTTCTGACTGAATTAAAACTTTAGTGTATATCTATCACTTACATACCCTTTTAGACAAAATACGTTTGTCTTTACGGTTCTTACGACTTCATCGTTATCAGTATAGTGTCTTTTATCTGAAATTTTGTTTCCGATATTCCTGTCTCTTCCTACGAAAGTAAAGTGTATTACTTTTGTCCTAGTTATTTTCTTTTCCTATAGTATGAAAAATTATATATACGTAAATCATATCCTTGGGGATTTTTGTATTTTGTTTATGATTATTTGTATTTCTCTCTTTAACTACCCGTGTATTATTGTAATCCTCTGAAATGAGTGACTTAATTACCTGTCTACAAGGTCTGTCCTTTAGTTATTCCGTTCTCTTACTGTATTACCTTGTCAATTTGACTTAACTGTGAATGTCCTATGATGTACGTTTTGTTGAGAACTCTCAGGGAATGACGTTCCCCTGGGTTGGTCAGGTAGGATTTCCTCTAGTCAGGACCCATGAGTAACCTTCCTGACTACAACTTCGACTTCAAGGTTATTAAACCGGTGAACTACACTTCTCGACTGAGTAAACTTTTCTGGGACTACGACCCTTTCTAAACTCCCGTCCTTCTCTTCCCCTGTTGTCTCCTGCTCTACCAACCTACCGTAGTGGCTGAGTTACCTGCACTCAAACCCATTTGAGGCCTTCAACCACTACCTGCCCCTCCGGACCGCACGACGCCAAGTACCCCGGCGTTTCTCAGTCTGGGCTTACTCGCTGACTTGACTTGTACTTTTTGATGTGTTGTTATTGTCGTTTGAGGATTGTGTGTACGAAAAGTTCACACGTGATGACAAGAGATCCTGTCTGGTGTGTGATCCTGTGTTCCACTCTCGGTTGTCTAAATTCTCCTATATTTAATAAAGTTCGTAGAAAAGACTGATGCTACCGTATTTTGATCTTTAGTTGGTGTCTTTCTCTGTACTCTTCGTTCTCTAATGTACCTCTGATTTGTCGTACAATGATTTTTCCGTTACCCAGTGGTTATTTTAGTCTCTTCTTTAAATTTTTAGGGAACTCCGTTTGTTGTTGGGACTGGTCATCTTTACATGGAATGAGTTTCGGTAAAAAGGTTACACCTTTGTCTGGTAATCTTTCTAAGTTCTGTGTTACCACAGAGGGTCAAATAACATTACTATAAATAAATGTGAACAAATGTTTTCAGAGAAAGGTCGACTATACACCAATGACATCACGATCCCTCTTTCAATGACGAGTACTTAATAGGTAAACTTGTTAGTAAATTTATTAACTGACCCAATTATTTATATCGTGTTTACTGAAAAGTTATTTTAACAAGAATTACCTTCTAAAACAACAACAACTATTCGATATACATTTCAGAATTTGTAGTGCTTCAGGATACGACCAACTATCGAGACTACTTAGAAATTCTCCAGTAAAACAGACTGATGGTGGAAGTCAATCTTGTTAGACTTTTTTAAATGTTTAAAAAAGATAGATGAATATAAGAATAAATCGATAGTTAGGTAAGTAAATAAGTTATAAGAAATTCAGGATACTTACAATATACAGTCTATAACCCGATCTTTGATTTCTATGTTTCTACTTATTTTGTGTAAGAGGGGAACATTCTTGAGTGTGTGATCTTTTCTGTTTATCAGTACATTTATTCCTTGAATATACTGTTTATTCCGTTTAAACCGGAACCTTACGCCTTACTTCGTCCCGTTTCTGATTATCTCAAAACGGTTCTTTTACGTGACCAGTATCGTTTGTGGGAGAAGGTTGTTGTGTTCTCTTCTGAGATGAGTGTCTGTAGTGGTCTACCAGTTGTGGTTTTAGTCTGACTAATATACGAAATGTCGGTTTCTACCTCTTCGAGATATTTCAGTTGTTTTTGTTCTGGTCCTCGACTGACACCGAGTCTATTACTTTAGGAATAATGGTTTAAGTCTGAACTTAACTTCTTTCATCCCTTTTGGTGATCTGGTAAGTCCATACTGGATTTAGTTTAGGGAATACTAATATGTCACCTTCACTCTTTATCTAAATTCCCGGATCTAAACTATCTATCTCACGGTCTACTTGATCCTTACTGCAAGCACTGTGACATGTCCTCTGTCCCTAGTTCTGGTAGGTGTGCCTTTTCTTTACATTTTTTCGTTTTACCGACAGACCCCTCCGGAAGGTTTATCGACACTTCTCTCCTCTTTTCGTTTCCTCTTTTCCTTTCTATATTCGTAGACTCACCTCTCAAGGTCTCTTATCGTTCTTCTCTATTCTTTCGGAAGAAGTCGTTAGTTACGTTTCTTTATCTCCTTTTCTTGTCTTACCCTTTCTGATCTCTAGAGAAGTTCTTTTAATCTCTATGGTTCCCTTGTAAAGTACGTTTCTACCCGAGCTATTTCCTGTCTTTACCATACCTGAATTGTCTTCGTCTTCTATAATTCTTCACCGTTCTTATGTGTCTTCTTGACATACTTTTTCTCGAAGTACTGGGTCTATTAGTGTTACCACACTAGTGAGTAGATCTCGGTCTGTAGGACCTTACACTTCAGTTCACCCGGAATCTTTCGTAGTGATGTTTGTTTCGGTCACCTCCACTACCTTAAGGTCAACTCGATAAAGTTTAGGACTTTCTACTACGACACTTTCACGACGTGACTTGTACGGTCGTTTAAGTCTTTTGAGTCGTCATCGATGGTCTGACCTTTTCCAGTCAAAAGTAAGGTTAGGGTTTCTTTTCGTTACGGTTTCCTACGAGTTTGATGAAGTGTTAACGTGATAGAGTGTACGATCATTTCCTTACGAGTTTTAAGAGGTTCGGTCCGAAGTCGTTATACACTTGACACGTGAAGGACTACAAGTTCGACCAAAATCTTTTCCGTCTCCTTGGTCTCTAGTTTGACGGTTGTAGGCGACCTAATAGCTTTTTCGTTCTCTTAAGGTCTCTTTGTAGATAAAGACGAAATAACTGATACGGTTTCGGAAACTGACACACCTAGTGTTATTTCACACCTTTTAAGACTTTCTCTACCCTTATGGTCTGGTGGACTGGACGGAGAACTCTTTGGATATACGTCCAGTCCTTCGTTGTCAATCTTGACCTGTACCTTGTTGTCTGACTAGGTTTATCCTTTTCCTCATACAGTTCCGACATATAACAGTGGGACGAATAAATTGAAGATACGTCTCATGTAGTACTCTTTACGACCTGACCTTCTTTGTTCGACCTTACTTCTAACGGTCCTCTTTATAGTTAGTGGAGTCTATACGTCTACTGTGGTGGGAATACCATCTTTCACTTCTCCTTGATTTTTCGGAGAACTACTTTCACTTTCTCCTCTCACTTTTTCAACCGAATTTCGAGTTGTAAGTCTCTGTAATGAAACGGTTGTTTCCAGGTAGATCAGTTCCGATACCAAAAGGTCATCAGTGCATACCTACACTCTCGACCTGACACTTCTTTCGACTCACGGCTTCTTAACTACGAAAACTTGACACCACAACCTCTTCTGAGAACTCTCAGAGAATCTGACGTTCCTCTAGGTTGATTAGGTAAGACTTCCTCTAGTCGGGACCCTAAAGAAACCTTTCTTACTACGATTTCGACTTTGAGGTCATGAAACCGGTGGAGTACCCTTCTCAACTGAGTAACCTTTTCTGAGACTACGACCCTCCCTAACCCCCGTCCTCCTCTTCCCCTTACGTCTCCTACTCTACCGACCTACCGTAGTGACTGAGCTACCTACACTCAGACTAACTTGAGGCCCTCTACCACTACCTGTCCCTCCGGACCGCACGACGTTAAGTACCCCAGTGTTTCTCAGCCTGTGCTGACTCACTGACTTGACTTGACTTGACTACTGTTCTTCTCCCGACTGTCACTGACAGGTGTGAGATACCCTTTCGTTCCCTCACGGTTGTTTGTACTGGACCCTTCTGCCTCACCTGAAACGTATTCGAGATAAGTTAGCGCAAGAACACTTCTTTCCTAAACGGTACATGCGTGTAACACTACCCGAAGTACATCCCTCTTGTCGTTACGGTATTATCAACTCATAGACGGTCCTCATCCCCCTTCACAGTGTACGAACCTAGTGTTCCACGAATCATTACCTTGTCTCCAACCCACCCATCTAAAATTGGTCTCGTTCCTCTAAACTAAAATAGAGAAACAGTTAAATATATTACTTCTTGGGAGTTGTTGTTGTTGACGTTGTTTCTATATCCGGTCCTTAGGAGTTACTTGATGATTTATATAACTTAACTCTCTTTTACTTAATATAGTGTGAGAGACATGTAGTCTGTTATATAGTAAAGATGTGTATCTTTATCGAGTCTAATCCGGGCGGAAAATTGAGAACGTGTTACGTAAACTCCACGTCGACCCCGACCATTCATATCCGGAACACTGTGGAAGAACTTACAAGAAAGAATACATGGGACGACACCGTTTAAAGTTTATTTTGTCTAAGACTTTTAAATTGACATTTCACGAAATACGTCTGAGGAGGACATACTTATGTCGAGAAGTCCTTTTTGAGAAGGCAAGACTCACATGATTAATGTCTTAAATATCAAGACACAGGAGTTTTCTTCATCCATCGTGAAAAGAAAATTTTACGATTTGTATAAATTTAGATAAAAGTTTAACTTTATGATTCGATTTTACTTCCTCCGTCCTCGTTTCAGTTGAAAGGTGGACTCGATTACAAACGTGTAAGAAAAGTTAATTTTTTTTTTCATGTATCTCAAAGAATTCTTCGAAAGAGAGTGTCGGTCTATCTATGTTGACCTTTTTTTTTTACTCCTCTTTCTACTTAGTCATTCAGACTTCCCTCTTTTTACCTTTCGGGTGGACGTAAAAGTCCTTTCTCTCGATGATTTGTACTGTGAAGAAATTTGGTCTTTTCAAAGATGAAAGGTCCAGGATATCAACTTTCTTTTTATTTAAGGGTTTAGTCTGTTTAGTTGAGATGTTTTATGGTAGGAGTAGAAAACTCTTTAGTGGAGATCCTTCTTATGAATCAAGTTTAGGACTTGTGGTCCTCATTTCTTTTGTTGAGACTTCTGAGTTTGACTTTATTAAGTTTCAAATGTTTAACCTCAAGTGATAAGATCTTGGATACTTTTACTCTGTGAAAATCGGGGAATGAGTTTTTGTCATATAAGAATGAATTACATGTCAAGGTTTACATTCCACGTATAATCTTAAATTTCAAAATAATCTAATTTTTTAATTTTGTCTACCTAGAACACATTCGTTAATATTTTCTTTTTTACCCTTCCACTTATTTACTCACTTTTCGTCGAAATACTTAATTTCTTATTGTGATGGATACCTAATCGGTAGTAACAATTTACAAACAGTTGTACTTATTAAAGATTCATGTGATAATATTATTTTACCAATTTGATATAGGAAATACTAAATTCTTTTATCTTTTGTTACGTCACTTAAATGATTTCTAAGAACAAGTCTTTATTTGACATTTTCAGACACATAAAGTTTATAAATTGGAAATGTATAGATGTGTTGAATCGATAGGTCTTACTGAAGAGTTTTTAAGGTCCACCTGACACCTCCAGATACTTGTACTTGTCTGACTTATGATACACGGTCTTTACCCTATGTGCTCTTATTTACTCTATGAGAAGGACGAAACCCTATCGAATCTAATATCCACTTCATCTGTCCCCTTCTCTAGTAATAAACAAACCACCCGATTAAAAACTCTCTTCTCAGTGACCCTTGAGTCTTCTCCTGACGAGTCAATTGGGGTTCAGACTTCCACTGATACACTCCTTTCTTTTTTACTTTCCTTTCTTTTCTCTTTTTCCTTGTGCGGGTCGGTGAGAAAAGAAAATCACCTAAGACCTTTGACTGCGAGACTTTATTAAGAAATGATAACTTATTACCATTGTTCTATAAGATAACAAATGTAATTTTATGAATTGAGATGGGAACGAGAAACAACCTCGAACCAAATCTGACCTATTTCCCCGAAGGGTCCACCGAGTCACCACCGAGGACAGTTACGTCCTCTGTGTTTTCTGTGTCCAAGTTACGGACCCAGTCCTTCTAGGGGACCTCTTCCTTTACAGTTGGGAGAGGTCATAAGAACGGACTTTTTAAGGTGCCTACCTCCTCAAACCGTCCGATACCAGGCGCCCAAACGTTCCTCAGTCCGTCTTTACTGACTGATTTGTTGTTGTTGTTGTTGTGCTCTGCTCTATTTTTGTAGTCTAAAATTTAACCCTCAATCTTTGGGTTTTAAGTTCAATAAATCATCCTAAACCGAAACCCGTTCAGTGAATTGAGACTCTGAGTAAAAGATACACATATTTTACTCCGATTATTCTTAGACTACCCACCACATCATATCACAATCAGCGAGTCGACACAGACTGAGAAACACTGGGGTGTCTGTCGTCGGCAGGTCCGAGGAGTCAGGTACCCTATGAGGTCCGTTCTTATAACCTCACCTGACGGTAAGGGAAGAGGTCCTTTAGAAGTGCTGGGTCCTTAGCTTGAGTGCAGTGGTCGTAACTTCCTTTTAAGGAATGGTGTACTCGATGTCCCTTCAGGGTCTAGACTACCCTGTACCATCTAAAGTTGCACAACAATTAGTATTTTACTGAATATTTTTCTACTACTAGACTAGATTCTTTTCCTTGGTTCGAATAGTGTAACACAACAGACTCCTACATTCCATCAAAATAGAAAACCTTTGTTCAATGTCCTTTTGGTTGAGTTTAGACGAATATGTGATTCTTATAAACAAACGTGTCGTAATACAGTTAAATTAGGTTTCCCAAGTCCTAGTAAAGGAACGGTTTGAGAACCGGACCGGAAGAAGACATACCTCTATACCATCGAAGTCCGCCATCGTTCTACCGATATCATCGAGTCCTGAAGTAAAGACACCTGGTGTTACACGTCTTCTTTCCTGTAACCCTAGACCTTCCACAGAGGTTTTTACTTCTTATTGGAAAAGGTCTTTAGAGTACTTTTAGAGAAGAGTGTAAAATATCTGAAATTTACCTAGTGTACCGACTAGGTTCTGACTTGTGACGGTTTCCCAATCAAAATCTGTTCAAGGTGACCCTACCCTCGTCGGAATCTGTTCAGTACAAACTCATCTAGTACGGAAGGGACTCCGTGTACCCAAAGCACCACGTCTTTATTTACGAACTTGTTGTCTAAGATACTCCTTCTTCCGTCCCCCCGGTCACCTAAGATCCATCCCTTGGTTTTCACAAAAACTTTCGATATTATCCTTTATATTAAAATAAAGAACAATCTTTTTTGTAAGATTACTGGTTTTAAAAACCGTATTTGAATTTTAATATCTTATTAAGTAGTATAAGTATATTGGATACGTATATTAACCAAACATGAATGTTATTTTTACGTAAATGGTACTGTCTTGATGTAAAGTTGAAAATATGGTTTGCGTTGTTAGATCATCGAAACTCCGTCCTCTTTCATGTATCTGAAACAACAGTCTGTTTGTACCTAAACTTAAGACGTTATGTGATCGATGTACCGGAACCCTTTAGGTACCTCTGTAAAGTTGGGCGAAGTGTTGTTTCACCCTTATTATAAAGGACGGTTTGTCTTAACGACATTTTTACTTTACTATTTGATATTTTTATGAGAAGGAACAGGATTCCATAAATTATTTATAATGAGGGTGACCGACGGAAAGAGGAGGTGGGGATGACAGGCATCTATAGTCATATCAGGTTTATTGACTTTAGATTTATATAGAATACCGTGTACGATGCAATACCATATCCGTGATTAAGTCAATGACCCACAGGATTTACCAATTTTACATCATGAAAATAAATTTTTCTCCTGTGTTTACAGAGTTATTAACTAAGAGGATGATTTCGTCTCTCCTTCCTCAAGAGATTGTTTCACCTTTACCTGTTGTCGGTCCGGGGTAGTAAACGTGAAGATCTGGTCGGGTTCAGTGAGAACAGAGACACACCGGTTCACGGTACAGAGACGACACTCGTGTGTTGCGTCCGACGGTAAGGGGACAGGGATGTCACGGCTACTGAACAGACGTTGGTCGAAGGACCCCAAAGAGTTCATCTTAGTCTCGATCGACTGTCCCGTTGTAGACAAGAGTCCGACACGTCGACGTCCTGTGAGGGAAAACTTAAGACCCTGTTCTATAGTGCATACTCTTTTGGACGAGAGAACAAATCTGTGATTCATGAATGACTCTCCACAGTTAATCTAATGGGTGGTTGAAACCGACACCGGGAGTGGTTCGGTTGACCGTAAGTGACTCTTGAAGGCTTACTGTCCGTAGTAGTCTGGACTCTATTCTTTCTAAACCGAAGATGAGAAGCCGTCAATCATCAGTGTACAAGTTTTTTCGTACCTTAATATTATATTTACTTTTTGTCACTTCACCATAAATTATAAAAGTAAACGTATCGTGATATTTTAAAACATATGAGGTAGAGGAGGGAGGACTCTCTACCCGTACGTAAATACCTAAACAAATGACTTATTTGAAAATAACTCGGGGGTGGTATACAATAATTCCTCATATTTTTACTCATACGGTATATAAATAAACAAATGAAACACATATGGGAAGGATTTCACTAGGTTTCTTATTTACTTATAATCAGGGTACAATGACTCGTTACTTCAGTTATAGTAAGAACCAAAAGTCAATTCTCCGTTTCTGTATACTTCTGACACAGAAAGTAATTATTCACAAGAGAAGGGAATTATGAACCGGAGATTCTTCCGGTGACGGTCGTTTCCACGCTTATTAGTTTCGATACCAAAAAGATCATCAGTACATACTTACACTCTCAACCTGGTATTTCCCAAGACTCACGACTTCTTAACTACGAAAGTTTGACATCACGACCTCTTCTGTGAACTCTCAGGGAACCTGTCGTTCCTCTATTTTGGTCAGTTAGGATTTCCTTTAGTTGGGACTTATTAGTAACCTTCCTGACTACGACTTCGACTTCTAGGTTATGAAACCGGTGGACTACGTTTCTCGGTCGAGTAACCTTTTATAGGGCTACGACCTCCTTTAACCCCCGTCCTCTTCTTTCACTGTCTCCTACTCTACCAACCTACCGTAATGACTGAGTTACCTACACTCAAACTCGTTTGAGGACCGCTATCACTTCTTGTCCCTTCGGACCGTTCGATGTCAAGTACCTCAACGTCTTAACCTATACTGTCGTTAAGTTGTTGTTGTTCCGATGCCCCCGAAGGGACCACCGAGTCACCATTTCTTAGACGGAGTGTCACGTCCTTTGCACTCAAACTAGGGACCCAGTCCTTCTAGAGGACCTCTTCCTTTACCGTTGGGTAACGTCACAAGAACGGACCCTTTAGGGCACCTGTCCGATGTCAGGTACCCCAGCGTTTTCTCAGTCTGTGTCGAATCTCTGATTTGTTGTTTCTTCCGATATCTCAAGTTTCTAAAATAAGAAAGTTATTTAGATCCTTCTTAAATATCATATTAAAGGTTATCGAACTTTTTATCTACCACCTCCTCATACACTTTACCGGGAAGTTCGAAATATTCGGTTGAGAAGGAGTGGACATGTGACGAGAGGTGATTGATCTTTAAGATAATAAGAAACTCGTTTGGGACGAGAAGGGACTGGGGTCCGAAAACGTATGTGAACAATGAGGTAGGTAGATTTTTCAGAAGAAGTAGAGTTTTTGTTTGTGTTTTTGTTTTTTTGTCAAAGATGTGACAATGTCACTTTTATGTTCAAAGGCAGAAGAAACGGACTAATATTAACTGTAAGTCTTTGGAGTTTCGACCTTATATGTATAAATATATTAAGAATAAAATTTTTTATTTAGTTCCTACTCGAGGATGGTTCATCCTACAATAAAAGTCAGAGAAACGTAAAGGGAACGAAAAATGAAATGATCTTGAGGTAGTCCGTACGGGGTTGAAGGTTAGTTGCATTCGATCTTCAAGATTTTTCCGTTCCTAACGACGTACGAGACGAGTAACGACATAGATTTTATAACTGTTCTCGCCGATCGTTTATTATTACCGAGTATTTTATAGACAACAAATTTAATGATTTACGTCTAATTAATTTGACTAAAAAGATTCTTGTATGTCGGTCCTTCTTCGACTCTAGACTTCAGTCCTGAAGATTGAAATCTAAGGTGATGTGGAACTATATTCTAAACCACAGTCCAGCCCGTATCCATTCATGTGTTTACAAGGACAACGACTGAAATCTCTGTTTTTAGAAATAAGTTTTGAAATGAGTTTAGAAATGATTGATTTGTAGTATATATTTAATATGGAGTTATTTCTAACAAAAATTCAATATGTTTTTGTTGACATATGGTTTGCTATGAGTATCTTAATTGAGAAAAGGGTCTTTGAAGTCTAGAGACTTCGACCGATAGTATTAGTAGTGACAAATGGTAACGGTAAGGTGGTTGGTCCCACGAAAACTTCTTGTACCTCAGGAAAATTTATTGAAATATTTCTGTGTTTCAACGTGTCGTTTGGTCTCTTTCAGTTTATAAAGTTTTGTGTAACCTCCCCGAGGATCCTACTATACACATTAAACGCCGGAATAGTGGACTAACTCACATTTTAACAACAATTTTTCTAGGGATTCCATTAGGTTAAACGAAAATCATGGATTAATTGTGAAGGGTCACCAAAGACTCAACCTATTAACTCTTTATGTTGTGAATATTTTAAATTTGGTCCGTAACATCATAGGTTAATTCGGTTCTTAAAGGGACAATAACCGTTACATAAATTGACTGTCGTCTCTATCATGGCCTTTTTTCTTACCTTATCTATTAATCTTTTCTATTCTCTTAATCCATCGACTTAATAGACGTGAAAATCTCCTTGACTGCCGGTTAGGTACAAGTCGAGAATATAGTCTTGGTGTAAGACCTCCCTTCAACATTCAGTCTTTTCCACTTAGTTTCTGTGAGATCTCTCTCCTCCCCGAAGGGATCGTCGAATCTACCATTTCGTAGACGGACTTTACTCCCTCTGGACCCAAACTAGGGAACCAGTCCTTCCAGGGGACCTCTTCCTTTACCGTTAGGTGAGGTCATAAGAACGGACCTCTTAAGGTACCTGTCTCCTCGGACCACCCGACGTCAGGTGCCCGGCATTTCGCAGTCTGTGCTGACTCACTGATTGTGTCTCCTTCTCTGCTCGTGATCAATTAATGGACCAAGTCCATGACGACGTCAGTGACAATGCAGGACGTAGAGTGTTAGAGACCTTCTTCTTGACTCCATATCATAATAATAGAGGTAAACAAATAATCTTCTTTGACTCCAAGTGTTTTGAAAATATTGAACAGATACTAAAGTCGGGCGATTTTCCACTGTCACGAACAATGATAGTGTCTTTGGAATCCGTAATAAATACTCTTAAATACCCCATGTTCGTTCCCGGTCCAAACCTTGTCAATGAAGTGAAGACGTTTTGGTTATGTTATAACATTTCGTTAATTAGAGGTTAATTTTATTTATTTAAATATAAATTTTTTTATTTTCTTCCTTTTTGGGACGGATTCGTCAGTTTAGGACCTCTTTGAGATTAGTTGTAGTTTTTATTGAATCTTGTCACGACGAGTGTGAAGAAAGAGACACGATGTTGGATGTACCCTTTTGTATTCCGTTAGTGTTCCTCCGTGTTAAAGTACCCGTGGGGATCTAATGAACCAGGTTTAGTCGACACCAATGTACGTGTACTGTCAAGAGACTCTTGATCTCGAATTCTTCCGTGTGTCTTGTCATTTTCCTAAATAACTATGACTATAAGAACTTATTTTAGTAAACAAAAAATTCCTTTATTTATGAAACTGTAATCATTGTTTAATATTAACGAGTGTTACGTGTTTACACATCGTTGTGACACCCCTTGGTGAATGCGTTCCTTCTCCAATCCTACGGTCCTTCCCCCTTTTGTGTACCAAAACGTTTCTTGTTTTAATGTAGTTGACTAAACTATAAAATAAGACACTACCTTTCGATAACTTCGACTAAAAGAAAAAATTTGTCTAGTAGGACTAATAATGCCCCTCTAGGGGATCCTGTTCCCTCCCTTGTCTTCGTCCCTCTGGTCTAACCTTTGTTTCGGGTATCAAATCTACCAGACCTAATAGACCGTCAGAAATTTAGATTACGGATTTCTTAAACGGTCATCCTCCCTACATGCAACACTCGCTTTCGTTTCACAATCAACGAGTCAGTACGAACTAAGAAGCGTTGGAGCACATGACATCGTGTGGTCCGAGGAGATACGTACCCTAAAGGGTCCGTTCTTATGACCTCACCCAATGGTAAAGGAAGAGGTCCCCTAGAAGGGTTGGGTCCTCAGCTTGGGTCCAGAGGACGTAACGTCCGTCCAAGAAATGGTAGACTCAGTGATCCCTATTCTTAGTCTCTAGTTAAAAAAAAACAAAAACCAGACCCTTCTACGACTCCCACCCTCCTTTCTTCTCCAAACAAAAGTACATTCAAACTTTAGTGATAATCCGTTGACTCGTCTAGAACTTATGCGTGACTTCATATACGTATGTCTCCAGTCCTCTCTCCATCCTTAACCTACATCCTACACATCTTAGTTTTGGTGTACATAATCATCGAATGAATCAGTGTCTGAACTGGAGGACCGGATTCACTCCTAGTGACCTCTTGTCCTCTCAAAGGTTGCACAGAAAGTCCTAGTATGAGTTCCGGTATGTCCCTCGACATAAATTTGGTTGTATTTAAGTTTTTTTATATCTAGATTTTTCTTACCTCCTCGAGATCTACAGGTTCTCTTATAGGATGTTCTGTGTCTTCTCAGTCTTTTTTAAAACTAGGATTTATTTAACACGTATTGTGGACCTAGTTTCTCTTATGAGTTATTTACAGTCTACTTCTTATTACCTGACTTTCTTACCCACTTAAAAACGAACGAACAACTAACAATCTTTTTTATGTAAAAGAATAGAACTAATATTGTACAGACGGTAGAAAGGAAAAGAAAGGAACAACTGTCCGATTATAAATGACTGGCGAGTACGGTCAAATACCCGACCCGGTCACCAAGACCAGTAAAGTAGAGTATCGGTAAATCTATAAGTCACATATAGGGAATCGGTCCGATGGATCCCATCCAGTTGTCTATAGTAACACTTTGTATGGATTTTTATTTTTCTTTGGACTGGTCAAAAGTTATAAACGATCTCATTTTATTGTTCCAATGAAGGTCGTATTCTAAGTTTACCTAATCGGTTATATAGTCCCATATTAGAATAACAAGAGAAGTATTGATATTAAAATCTATTTTATAGTTATGATTAAAAAGTAATCTTTACACTCGTAATAAAAATTATCTTAATGACCATCTGAGATATTCATAAAACAATGGTTTTTCTAATAATTTTATTAGTCCTTTGTATACACAACCAGTCCCATATAATTATATTTTGATTCTACCTGATGACTTATTTCGACCCCTATACCTCCTGAGACGGTTTTTAGTAAAAATTTTAGAATTGACATATGTCCAGTCCTTTGTTGTCAATCATGACCTGTACCTTGTTCTCTGACCAAGGTTTATCCTTTTCCTGATGTAGTTCCGACATATAACAGTGGGACGAATAAATTGAATATACGTCTCCTGTAGTACTCTTTGCGACCCGACCTTCTTCGTGTTCGACCTTAGTTCTAACGTCCCTCTTTATAGTTATTGGAGTCTATACGTCTACTGTGGTAGGAATACCGTCTTTCACTTCTTCTTGATTTCTCGAAGAACTACTGTCACTTTCTCCTCTCACTTTTTCAACCGAATTTCGAGTGGTAAGTCTTTGATTCCAGTACCGTAGTAAGGGTAGTGAAGTACCCTTTATCTACCCCTTCGTCACCTGTGTCACCGACTGAAATAAAAAGACGTGAGGGTTTAGTGACGTCTACCACTAACCTCGGTACTTTAATTTTCTGCGAACGAGGAACCTTCCTTTCAACACTGGTTGGATCTGTCGTATAATTTTTCGTCTCTGTAATGAAACAGTTGGTTCCAGACAGATCAGTTCCGATACCAAAAAGGTCACCAGTACATACCTACACTCTCAACCTAATATTTCTTCCGACTCGTGGCCTCTTAACTACGAAAACTTGACACCACAACCTCTTATGAGAACTCTCAGGGAACCTGACGTTCCTCTAGGTTGGACAGGTTGGATTTCCTCTAGTCAGGACCCACAAGTAACCTCCCTGACTACAACTCCGACTTTAAGGTTATGAAACCGGTGGACTACTCTTCTCGACTGAGTAAACTTTTCTGGGACTACGACCCTCCCTAACCCCCGTCCTCCTCTTCCCCTACTGTCTCCTACTCTACCAACCTACCGTAGTGACTGAACTACGTATACCCAGACCCACCTGAGGCCCTCAACCACTATTTGTCCCTCCGGACCGCGCGACGCAAAGTACCACAGTGTTTCTCAGTCTGTGCTGACTCGCTGACTTGACTTGACTTGATAGTACTCAAAATTTTTACCTTATACACAAACATTGGTTTAATATTATTAATATTAATTTTGTACAGAAAGAAACGGAAAGAGGATCAGAGATACCTTTCGAAACAGTATTGTTGTCTCCTCTTGTTTCATTATTATTTACCAATATTTCAGAGAACGTTGAAGTTTTACAATACGTATGTCATCGTTGATAATTTCCGTTCGTAAAAGGAAGTTCTCATACTATGTGGGTTCGACGACTGATATAAATATGTTGCTACACCACTTTTCTCTTTCTGAGACATCAGTTTGTCTGGACCCGAATTTAGACAAATTGCTGAAAGATCAACACAAGGTAATCCATTCAAAGAATGAAAAAGACCCGAAAGTTTTTTATATCTATCAAGGTGGGAGTATACTCTTAATAACACTCTTAACTTACCTTATAACACACATCTCGGATCGTAAATATTTCGTTTGTGGACAAAAGAAAGGAGTAGATCTGTTTTGTAATTGAATGTCAGTTTTCTGAATTCTGGGGTACTCTCTGGTGACAATAAAGGATTGACCTATCATCTCCTTAATTGGATGTCACGGATCTTCTTGATATTAAGGACCATACACACCGATCAACAAACAAAAAAAAAAAATTGTTTTTAGGGATTAAAATCCACAGAAGTTACTATTATTTATTTATCCGTCTTTATTACTGTCAACAAATACATTGTCACCTGTTCAGGAACGAGACAAGGTCCGAAGGAGAGGACGTGTGTCCTCCTTACTCTATCTAATAACGATGAGATTCACACTAGATATCTGCATGTATCAGACGGTCGATAAACAAGGGGTAGATGATATTTCAGTCCTAATTTTTTCTCTCATTCGTGAATCTTGGAAAGTGTTGTCAGACTGTCTGAGAATCAGAAATGCAAAAACCTTTTTCTTTTGACATACCCTAACATGAAACATGAAGAAAAAAGTAAAAGAAAGAGATCTCTAAGTAAAAGTAATGTAAAACTTTACATAACCAGACGTTATCTAATATTTAAATGTGTGTGTGTGTGTGTGAGTGTCTATGTAGAAAATGATGTCCTTTAAACTCCTTATGTCTTGATCTATTAGATATTTTAGGGAAGTCGAAATTATAAAGTGTTCTGACGTAGGAGACAGGTACAACGGGCTCCGACTGGTTAACTTCCCGTCAATCAGTACACCCGAAGGACCCACCGTGATGACCATTTCTTAGACGGACGGTTTCATAGACGGTTTGAGTCCCCAAACTAGAGACCCAGTTCTTCTAGGGGACCTCCTCCTTTGCCGTTGGGTGAGGTTATACGTACGGACCCTCCGACTGGTTACTATCTTTTTCTTCTCCACCAATAACGGTCTACGAGAGGTTTCTCCACGGAAGGAAGGTCGTTTCTCTATTACTCTTGCTACTACTCTTAAAATTACTGATTCAAGGACAAATGGTACACGACGAGAGAAATGATCGTCAGTCAGGCAGTCAGTCGAGTCAGCGAGTCAGCACAGACTGAAAAACGCTGGGGTACTTAGCGCCGTGCGGTCCGGAGGGACAGGTAGTGGTTGAGGGTCCAAGTGAGTCTGAGTGCAGGTAGCTAAGTCACTACGGTAGGTCGGTAGAGTAGGAGACAGCAGGGGAAGAGGAGGACGGGGGTTAGAGAGGGTCGTAGTCTCAAAAAAGGTTACTCAGTCGAGAAGTGTACTCCACCGGTTTCATGACCTCAAAGTCGAAGTCGTAGTAAGGGAGGTTTCTTTAGGGTCCCGACTAGAAGTCTTACCTGACCAACCTAGAGGAACGTCAGGTTCCCTGATTGTTCTCAGAAGAGGTTTTGGTGTCAAGTTTTCGTAGTTAAGAAGTCACGAGTCGAAAGAAGTGTCAGGTTGAGAGTGTAGGTATGTACTGGTGTCCTTTTTGGTATCGGAACTGATCTGCCTGGAATCAGCCGTTACATTACAGAGACGAAAACTTATACGAGAGATCCAACCAGTATTGATAAGAAGGTTCCTCATTCACAGAAAATTAAAGTACCGACGTAAGTGGTAGACGTCGGTACAACGATAAAACCTTGGGGGGTTTTATCTCAGACTGTGACAAAGGTGACAATAGATAAAGGGTACTTCACTACCCTGGGCTACGGTACTACAAACAAAAGGCTTACAACTCGAAATTCGGTTGAAAAAGTGAGAGGAGCAAGTGAAAGTAGTTCTCCGAAAAATCAAGGAGAGTGAAAGACGGTATTCCCACCACAGTAGACGTATAGACTCCAATAACTATAAAGAGGGCCGTCAGAACTAAGGTCGAACACGAAGAATGATCGTCATGGACAATCATTTGCAAATTACAATGATTTGATAAACCATCTTACTCCTTTGATTTTGAGACCTCAGAGTCTCTCGTCGAAGTTTGGGTCCAGACAAAGTCAGGTGTAGGTGTATAAAAGTTACCATGGTACAACGATGCTTCGATATCAATCCCGGGTCTACTTCGACAGAAGGGAATCGGTCGAGTAAGGGACGACGGAACCCTGGTTGGCCACTATAGTTACCGGGTGTTTCAGAGTAAGGTTTCCCGGACTGAAAACAAGATTCTAGTACCCTCAAAGAGAAGTCGGACTGTTCGTCTCCAGGTGTTTTTACTATGGAGTCCTAAAGTTTCATGGAATCCTTACCACCGAGTCTGTCATTTTCTTAAACGGACTTTACGTCCCCTGAACCCAAGCTAGGAACCCAATCCTTCTAGAGGACCTCTTCCCTTACCGTTGGGTGAGATCATAAGAACGGTCTTTTTCGGGTACCTGTCTCCTTAAGTCTTCCGATATAATCTACCCCAGCGTTTCTCAAACTGTGTTGACTCACTGATTGTCAAAGTGAAAGTGAAGTGACACTTATTAGATAGTAGAGATTAGGTCACGAACCCTGTAACGATGTTGTAAGAACTGTTATTTAGAGACCGATATTTGCACCTATATAGTTCAGTCTCCTTACGTGGTGTGGGTCTCCATCGAGTAAGGGAGAGTCCTGTCAGAATCTCAGGTTGTCCCTAAGAATTTAATCTAATTAGACTTTAGAGATTGAAAGGAAGAAACCCGGACTAAGATGGAATATCTCGGTATCTTTTGTTGGTATGGTCTTAACAAGATGTGACATCGTTGTTTGATATATAGGTCTAAGGGATGTCCTTTGGTGACTCAACAAACAATCTGTCCGTGACCCAACTAAGGACCAAGATTCCTCGTCTACTCTGAACTTGATTCGACGAATCGGAGTCAATACAACGGACGTACATGTGTGACGACGACGACGACGACGATTCAGCGAAGTCAGTACAGGCTGAGACACGCTGGGGTATCTGCCGTCGGGTGGTCCAAGGGGGTAGGGACCCTAAGAGGTCCGTTCTTGTGACCTCACCCAACGGTAAAGGAAGAGGTTACGTACTTTCACTTTTCACTTTCCCTTCAGCGAGTCAGTACAGGCTGAGAAGTGCTGGGGTACCTGGCGTCGGATGGTCCGAGGAGGCAGGTACCCTAAAAGGTCCGTTCTCATGACCTCACCCCACGGTAGCGGAAGAGGCTACATGTGTGACGATATGAATTTACCTATTGTTGTTTCTGGATAACATATTGGGTACCTTGAGACAAGTTACAATGCACGGTCGGACCTACCATCCCTACAAACCCCCTCTTACCTATGTACATATACATACCGACTCAGGGAAACGACAAGTATACTTTTATGGTGTTTACAACAATTAACCGGTATATGAGGTCATGTTTTACAAAGACCATAATTTTTATTTTTAATTAAAAAAATCTACTCCTGATTAAGGATGTAATGTCTTAACAGCATTCTTAATTTACTCTAATGTTTACTTTTGGGTACTATTCATGAGTTTTTTCAATCAACTTGACTAATGAAAATATTACATAAAAGACTAATAAAATGAGAAAACCTGTCACATAAGACTATTAAGACGGACGAGGATATCCAAAGAGAGGGGGTCCGGGTAAGTCCTTAATTTTTACCATAGTAGATTTTATTAAGTTGATTACTGTTCGTACACTACGACAAGTCAAATGTTTTACAAAAGTACAAAACTACGTTTAATTATAAATATAAGTAGGACACTTATACCTTCTTGTGTCAGTGTAAAGTATCCATATCTCAATTCTAGAAAAACATGTTTCAGTTCATCTGAATAATCCACAGTTTAAAGGATTTCCGACAAAAAGGATTCTTTACATGTTTAGTTAATTAATTAAGTAAACAATTAATATTTTAATTCGTTGGTGACCACGATCACGGTCTGATCGTGGGTTTGTATATCTCTACTCATTTCGACTGTAAGACGGTCAGAAAAAGTGTGGACTTTTTCTTTCCATAACTTATTCATATTACTAATACTTCGATACATCCTACAATTCCGTTTTATTTTGTCCAGTCGGACCAGGTTAAACCTAAACCATTGACAACCGAATACCACTCAATAGTTAGTCTTAGTAACCACCGAATTTATTGTGGTATTGATAGTAGTACCATGGTGTCTTAGTAGAGAGATAGGCCGGTATGAATTAACACTCCGAACTTGAAATTTTATTAGGTACAGGAAAGTATTATTTAAAATTTTTACGATCTTGAAGTCAGTTAACTAAGACTTTTGTCTAAAACCTTCCGTCGATAACTTTTAGTACCTGAGGAACGAAAAGATGTTACTTTGTCAAACACGTGTGTTATCTTTTTCATGGGAATCATTTTTGTGGTAGGAAAAAAGGTTCTCTGCGTCCGTACTACTGTCTAGTGTAAAAGGGACAACGTTGTATTTGTGAAGAAGTATACGATGACCTCCGAGATGTTTCTTCAAGTCAAGTCACCGAGTCAGTACAGACTGTGAGACACTGGGGTACCTGACGTCGTGCGGTCCTAAGGGACAGGTAGTGGTTGAAGGTCTCGGACGAGTTTGAGTACAGGTAACGTAGTCACTACGGTAGGTCGGTAGAGTAAGACAGTAGGGGAAGAGGAAGGCAGAAGTTTGGAAAGGTCGTAGTCCCAGAAAAGGTCACTCAACCCAGAAACGTATCCACTGGTTTCATAACCTTAAAGTCGAAGTCCTAGTCAGGAAGGAAATCCTGACTGACCAACCTAGAGGAACGTCAGGTTCCCTGAGAGTTCTCAGAAGAGGTTGTGGCGTGAAGTTTTCGTAGTTAAGAAGTGGTGAGTTAAAAGGAATATCAGGTTGAGAGTGTAAGTATGTACTGATGACCTTTTTGGTAGCGAAACTCATCCGTCTGGAAACAGCCATCTCATTACAGAGACGAAAACTTATACGACAGATCCAACCAGTATCGAAAAGAAGAAAAGTATCGAAGTCAGTGGTAGACGTCACTAAAACCTCCGGGGGGTTTTATTTCAGAGAGTGATAAAGGTAACAAAGGGGTAGATAAACGGTACTTCACTACCCTGGTCTACGGTTCTAGAATCAAAAGACTTGCAACTCAAAATTTGGTTAAAAAAGTGAGAAGAGAAAGTGAAAGTAGTTCTCCGAGAACTCAGAAAGAAACGAAAGATGGTTTTCCCACGACAGTAGACACATAGACTCCAATAACTGTAAAGAGGGCCGTTACGACTAAGGTCGGACGCGAAGTAGGTCGGACCGTAAAACGTACTATATGAGACGTATATTCAATTTATTCGTCCCACTGTTATATGTCGGAACTGCATGAGGAAAGGGTTAAACCTTGGTCAAACGACAAGGTACAGGCCAAGATTGACAACGAAGAACTCGACATATGTCTAAAGAGCCCTCCGTCCAGTCCACCAGACCATAAGGGTAGAGAACTTCTTAAAAGGTGTCAAACAGTACTACGTGTGTCAGTTTACGAAACCGTATCAGTTATTTCGTCTTTATCTATAAAAAGATCTTGAGAGAACGAAAAAGTTACTAGGTCGTCTACAACCGTCAAACTAGAGACCGAGAGACGGAAAAGATTTAGGGTGAACTTGTAGACCTTCAAGTGCCAAGTATATAACTTCGGGTCAAATCTCTTAAAACTCGTAATGAAACGATTGTACACTCTACTCACGTTAACACCCATCAAACTTGTAAGAAACCGTAACGGAAAGAAACCCTAACCTTACTTTTGACTGGAAAAGGTCAGGACACCGGTGACGATCCAAAAGGTTTAAACGACCGTGTAACTCACGTCGTGAAGGTGTCGTAGTAGAAAATCCTAAACTTTGTCGAGTCGACCTTGAGGTAGTGGAGGTGATCGAGACAAACATCACTACGAAGGATTCCGGGTGGACTGAAGTCTGAGGTCCTACAGGCCGAGATCCACTCACTTGGGTGATCGGACCAATAGGCGTAGTACTTCTAGAAAAAAAAAACATATTAAAAAGACACATAAGAACGGTAGAGAAGAATTATAGAAGACGAAGACAATCCAAGTATGGTAAAGACATGAAATAACACGAGTAGAAACCACTTGTTTCTTCATTAGTAAAAATTAAGACCGTTTAAGTAAGTCCTGTTACTACTAGAAACTTTTCATATGTGTGTCCCTAGGTCCATAGAAAAGACTTGTGAAAGGTTTGAGTAGAACGTTATTGATAACAACGTCATCTTAATGTTACCTATATATATATAAAAAAAAAAGACAAGATCCATGGGGATGTTCATATCATGTAAGTGTTACATTACCTAATAAGTGTACTTTCTTATTAGTAATCAAAACAAAGAAGATACATTGTACAATAATTTATATAGAGTTATATCTTAGGACCCGTAGAGTAGTTAATGAAAAGGAAGGTCTTCAAAATCAAGTTCTCACCGGTTTTATCGGGTACATACATATGTCATTCAAAGTGCAGAAAATAACGACACTTAAGTAAGAGATCCATTAGTCGGAGACTTATTTACCAACAGAGTGGTAGAGATGGGACCCGACTGTTCGTTTGTTTGACAGGAAAATTATTTCCAAGTGGAAGTCGGAGGACTAAGAAGATTACCCGGAAGGTCTGACGGACGGGAAAGTCTCTAAGTAGGTTTCTTTTCCCGTTTGAGTCTTTTCTTGTTGTTTTTTTCTCCAGTGGTATTTGATAAATCATTTAACGGAAGTACTGGTTTACGGTGTACAAATGGTTATCAGACCCCAAACGGAGAGGAATCCCCTCTCTTTTTGTAGGACCGCTCGTCACAAAGTTTACGGTGACCGAGAAGTCAGAGACGGAGATTACCCTGACACAACGAGACGGGAGGGAAGTCACGCAAGACGAGTGACTCAGTCGTCGTAGAGTGTCGTGAAACGTACCTGGAGATAATGGCACGCAAAATGGAATATAAATGTAATAAAAAAATGGATGGAGGAAACACTCTACTGCTCACGGATCTGACGTTCCTATCATGGCAAAAAGACACGTCAAGACATGGTTGTCAATTCCCGTACCGGGACCGATTCCCAACTCATAAACAATTTATTTATTCTTAACGCACAAATCATGGTCTCCGATGTTAAGACAGAGTCGTGAAAAAGTATTGACTGGTGACCCTTCAAGGATATGTCTTCATGTTTAATGTTTTATCAATTTATACCAGCCTAGGAAATTATTGTAACACAGATGGTGAAGATATTATTTCTTTTCAGTAAACGGAATGTATAATGGTCGATGTTCGTTTAGATTATTTTCAGAAATATATTTTAATACTTACACTCAATATCGTATTTTAACAGAGAAAATCTTTTTTTTTTGATAATTTTCAATCCCTAATTTGATTAACGTTATATATCACCTTCATACACATTGGAACAAGATATAAAAGGTTCAGAGGATGTTGTCACAATAGTACGAAAGTATTAATTTTTTATGTTTACTTTTCAAACCCCTAATTTTTACATTGACTTATAAACCGTAAACCTGTTATATCAAATACCGGATGAGGTAGTTCATGTTTGTGGAGTCGGACGGAGAGTCTCGGACGAATAGACCAAAACCTCCTGAAGAAGTTTGACTATGGGATGAGTGTTGAAGTCGTAGGATAGTTACACGGTCTCAATAAGGATGTAAGACAGAAACGGGTAAGAGATTGAAGTCCGAATCTAGTGTATTTAAAGTGAGTAGGAAGTTCAGTGTGTACAGTCGTACTGGTATAAGAAGAAACTCCAGGATATCGTAAATATATCATGTATGCGAAACCCCATCCGTCGAGTGTGACTGGGGACGTTGACTGATTGCTGGAGTAGAAGTCTGTCTTTAGTGATGTACTAGGGTAGTAAGTTCCGTGTGGACTAATTTAATCTCCACCTTTAGTCATTGTCTTCGACAAGTCGGGATGGGTATAGAGAACGGAAATGGTGAAGTCACACAGGTGGTTGGAGATTGACGGTCAGAGTCGTCTAAAAACGGATTTCAGAAAGAGATTTCGACTTCTTCTGGTGAGATTAACGTCTCGTTCGGTGTTCATGACCCCCAAATAGTGGGGAACCATTGTCGGGAGTTGGTCACTACCTACCCTCTACTACACCAGGAAACGGTCAATTTTAAATATTGAGACTCACATACAGGATACCCCTTAAAAAGTCAAAGGTGTCACCTAATAAGAGGTCCATGGGAGTCGGTCTCGACTGAATCATTGTAAGGAAATAACCTACAGAGAAAAAAGGGACAATATGAACGGGAACAGGGACGATCACAAAGAACGTGGAGGGGGTTTGTTATGAAAACGGGACTTTGAGAGAAGAGTTCCAGACGAAGATACTCTTAGGTTTGATTCAGGTGTGGATGTGGTTCGACCGGTTATTCTAAGAGAAAGAACCTTAAAATATTGACTTCGTTACTTTAAAATGGACTCTATCCGAAAATTTACTTCAATTCTTTTACAAAAAAAAAAAAAGATAAAATCAGGTAAAGTTTCCCAGTTAAGACGGGAATTCAAGATAATAAGTAAATGATTAAATATATTGTGTAAGAAATTCAAAATCGATTCGTTTTTCAATCCAGGACGATGAAACTTGGTTTGACATAATAAACAATAGTAAGTAAAAATAAATGTCTTTGTGGTATAAACTTTTATTGTGTCCTGGAGGTAATACAGGTTGGAAGTATTAAATCCATTTTTAAGTTTGACTTTAATTAATTGTTTTTTATATTAAATTTGTAACAATCATATGAAAAATTCACAAGTTTATTACAGATTTTTGTAATTCTTATACACAAAAAAACTACAGAATTTGTAAGAATATAAAGTAAAATAGAAGTACCATGGATTGAGTCATCCATAAGTTATTTATAAAAAACTTATTTAATTTAATTTAATTAACAAACCTTAGTCCCATTAGTAACTGTTTACTTAAATAATACTAGCTTAAGAATATATCAAAAAGAATATATCATGAAGGAAAATTTCATCGAAGATTTCTACTATATCCATTCCGTCAATTACATTAAAGAGTGAAATTTTACCTGACATTTGTTCGTATCGCTACGTTTCTGAAGGGAAAAAGAAGGTAGACAGAGGAAGGGGGATAGGACCATGATTCACGATTTACTCTAAAGTATAAACTCTGGGACGTAGGAGAGTGTCGTAGTGAGTAGATAAGTGGGCTGTTTTAAGTGACTTGCAGATACACGGTCAGTCACTCGATCCGTGAACTTCATATCGAGTTTCTGACTTTAAGTTGTGTCTCTGATTCTGACGAGAAAGGTTATCTCTCGAGTGTCGCGCCCCCCCTGTCTTTCACTCCTTCACGTTGTACTCTTCACGTCGCAGGATACTCTCACTCATCTTCTTTGGGTTGGCTCTGGGTCCTACGTACGTTATAAAAAATCTCTTTTACGACTTGTATTACGGGTATATACTTCTTTTGTCAAATGTTGTTTAAGACAGGAGGGACTGATAACTTTATTCAGGTAAACTGATATGGTTATAATAGAAAAGAACTACTGCACAAGGACTCGAAAACTGGGTGTACTGTCGTAAGTGTTTCGTTAGACTTGTAGAAATTTTCTTGTAATTGTTCATAAGGGTGTTGTGGAAGTCGAGTGAAGTTGTCTGTAAATTACTTGATTTTATGCAGAAGGTATCTCCGGAACTTATAGTGAGTTCAGTGATAATAACTATGTAGGTAGGATGCCACGTTCTTGTAAAAACTCTACTCATTAACTGACCATGATAAATATCTGGTGACTAGGGTATTTTGTCATCATTATAATCGGAACTACTCACTTTTCGTTTAAAGATACCACCTCTTTGAATAACCTATAAAAAGAAGGACCAAAAGTAATCTTCACGAAAAGGTAGGTCTAATCTTGTCCACTGGGACGATAGGTGAAAGTATCGTATGAAAAGAAGGAATGTATCATCATTAAAATGTAGAGAGACTTTAAAGGGATTCATGTTGCCAGTGTCGAATAACAATAATAATAATAAAATAAACAAAGAAATCGAATAGTAGTATACGGTTCTCGAGTCGGTCCTCACTATGAGTTTTCTCTATCGTTCTAGACCATGTCCTGAATTAGATGTCTTGTCTACACACGAGTCGGTGGCGAGACGACACATACTCAACTTTTAGTCGAAGTACGGACCGTATCGTTCAGTAGTTATTCGTTAGTAATTCATTATCTATCTACCTACTTAATTGATTACATGACCTAGTCTTGATTGACGGTAGGTCGAAGTTTAGTGAATTATAACGTTAACTCTTTCCTTCTATCACGATTCAGCACAGGGTCGAGAACGCTGGGGTACCTGACATCGGACAGTCCGAGGAGACAGGTACCCTAAGAGGTCCCTTCTTGTGACCTCACCCCACGGTAACAGAAGAGGTCCCCTAGAAGGACTGGGTCCTTAACTTGGGTCCAGAGGACGTGACGTCCGTCTAAGAAATGACTGACTCGATACACCCTTCGGGGTTTATAATGTTATGAAAGTAAGATAACCTCTCCCCTTTCTCCTTCTTATCTTTTAGTTTATTTATTAAGTACGGGAGTTCTACGAATATTAAATCGTACTCTCTATTCTATGGAAGTATTTATGGCTACCTTGTTTCCACTTGTTTTCCTTTACCACCGTCCGTAACTCCCTGTTGACACTCAACTTTGATGTAGACAACTTATTTCCTGTACACAAAGGTTGACTCATTTTGTACCCTACACCTTAGGTTATCTGGACCCAAAATTAGAATCGAGGTGGTAAAAGACCAACCCGTCCATTAGAACTCTTGTAGTCATTTGTTAAAAGTCAAAGTACTAGAAATTTTACCCCCACTATCATGGTTGGTGAGTCTCGTAACCCTCAAAATTTATACGATTATAATATAATTCGTGTTACAGACAAGACATTGTCTACAATTAATCTCTAATTACTAAAGTGTATACGTTTAAGTTGTATAAATACAACCCTATGTCCTTAATACTATTAGTCCCTTCGTATAAGAAATTCTCTTTCCCTTTAATAATCGAAAATTTTTAAGTATGATCCATCCCGTTTCCGAATCCTCAGTCTTTCTAACTTTCTGTCAATAAGATACTGAATGATACCGAACCTTGTATAATGGATTGTATAGATTTAGAGATTAAAGGAGTAGACATGTGACCTCGATGTGTCAATAGTTGTGTAGTTAGTTAGTTATCTTAAAGAGGTACTTAAATTTAGCTTCTTCTACGAACAGTGTGTCATTTACGAGTTTTACACTAAAGTTTTTACTCCTAAGTATTTCCCGGGACCCTCTCCACTATTTCAGAAGTGAAAAGTAGGATTTTGACTTTAGGTCTAAGGACTCTAAGAACGACTCGGGTTTTTTACGAAAGAACAGGTGAAAAAAAAAAAACATAAGTCGATACATTTATCTACCCCTTTGTCACCTTTGTCACAGTCTGAGATAAAACCCCCCGAGGTTTTAGTGACGTCTACCACTAACCTCGGTACTTTAATTTTCTGCGAATGAGGAACCTTCCTTTCAATACTGGTTGGATCTGTCGTATAAGTTTTCGTCTCTGTGATGAAACGGTTGATTCCAGGCAGATCAGTTCCGATACCAAAAAGGTCACCAGTACATACCTACACTCTCAACCTGACACTTCTTTCGACTCGTGGCTTCTTAACTACGAAAACTTGGCACCACAACCTCTTCTGAGGACTCTCAGGGAACCTGACGTTCCTCTAGGTTGGTCAGGTAAGACTTCCTCTAGTCAGGACCCACAAGAAACCTTCCTTACTACGATTTCGACTTTGAGGTCATGAAACCGGTGGAGTACACTTCTCGACTGAGTAACCTTTTCTGAGACTACGACCCTCCCTAACCCCCGTCCTCCTCTTTCCCTACTGTCTCCTACTCTACCGACCTACCGTAGTGGCTGAGTTACCTACAGTGAAACTCACTTGAGACCCTCAACCACTACCTGTCCCTCCGGACCGCGCGACGTTAAGTACCCCGACGTTTCTCAGCCTGTGCTGACTCGCTGACTTGGCTTGACTTGACTTAACTACACTATCTTACTAACTAGAGTGACCTTTTGGACTCTACTTCTTTTACGAGTAACCTCCGACAAATACGTAATTACCAGCGAGACTTTTCTTTACAAACCCCTTAGATCCTCCTGAGAAACGTGTTATCAGCGTGGGACCAGGAGTCTCCTCCGTCAAGTATAAAGATGTACGACCCTGAGATCCTGGACTTCTATCCGAAATGGGTTATCTAAGTACCGTCTATCAATACCCACACTCTAACAGAGGTACACCGGAAGAGGATTTTAGGACAAAGAATGTACTGTTAGAGGATGTACATTACAGTCTTCGTTGGGTCAAGTCCCGTCTGGATATGGTTGTAGTCCTTCTCCCCCGACCTCACTGCCTTGCTCGTGTCGCTCTTCGTCCTGAATAAAACTCCTAGTTCAGGACGGTGAAGAGTCATTGTACTCACATCCGTTTAATCAGGTGGAGAATTTAGGAAGAAATAAGGTGGCCACTTTACTGTTACATCTACGAATACTGGGTAGTTGAAAGTTACGACTATGTTCATACTCATTTCAATTCGTGTTTCCTTTTCGCGTGTGTGTCGGGTAACGGTGGGGTGGTCTTCTGCAGTTTAAACACTGTTAAAATCAGACTCAGTAGTGATAAGGTATCGAATATAAATAAACGACACAAAAACGAATAAAACTCCATAAAATTTTCGTAGTGATTGGGGTGGTACTTTACTGAAATTGAAATGTGACGAATGATTTGACCTCGGCTAATATGTCTCACTTTATTCGGTCTTTCTTTTTGTGGTTATGTCATATGATTGTGTATATATACCTTAAATCTTTCTACCATTACTATTGGGACATACGCTCCATCGTTTTCTCTGTGTCTACATATCTTGCCTGAAAACCTGAGGCTCCCTCTCCCTCTCCCTCTCCCACCCTACTACCCTCTTACCGTAACTTTGTACGTATGATAGTACATTCTTTACTTAGCGGTCAGATACAAAATTATGTCCTATGTCCTACGAACCCCGACCACGTGCCCCTACTAGGTCTCTCTACTATACCCCACCCTCCGCCCTCCCCCCAAGTCCTAACCCTTGAGTACATTGTGGGTACCGCCTAAGTACAGTTACATACCGTTTTGGTTATGTCATAACATTTCATTTTATTTCATTTTTATTTTTATTTATTTATTTATTTATTTACATTTTTCTTTCTCCTGTAAAATTATAAAGATATTTATACGTTCAAACCAATGAACATATTACAGTAAAGTCTTAATTTCGTTACCCTAAAACTTCATCTAATTGAACAAACTGCCATCTCCTTGAAACTTCACCACTAACGACGGTCTGTACGGATTGTCCTGACACGTCGCTTATTATCGTCTTTACAGACCGCTTAGTTTTTTGTGTTAGTCTTGTGTAGGTGACCACATACAGATGGTGTGTTTTGTCTCGATCTGTCTAAGTAACAATGTTTCGTTGGATCTCTGTTTTTAATCTGTGTAGACATTAGGATCCTGTCTAACATTTATCTATCTTGAAACCTCCCTCTTTTCAAAAGTAAAATTTTCCCTACTCAGTCAACTTTTAAAGCCGTTCCACCTCTCAAGAAAGAGTAGACAAACTGACTGAAAGAGTGACGACCGAGTACTGTGATATCGCAGACTATTGACAGCCAGGAAGAGTGACAGAGTCACTAACCACTGGTTTAGCCGACCAATGAGTTAGACAACGTAATTTCACAGACTAGGGAGAAAAGTAACTCCATGTGGAAACATTCATATGTTAAGATACCAAAAGTTATTTGAAAAAATTTTCGATTAAATGAAAATTAACCTCCTATTAACGAAATGTTCTAACGCAACCAAGGACGGCATACAGTCGCACTTAGTCAGTGTCCGTATGAATGCAGGGGAGGGAGGACTTAGAGGTAGGGTGGAGGCTGGTGTAGTGCAGGGACAGCCAACAGTGTCTCGTGGCCCAAACTCGGGGGACACAATGTGTCGTTTAAGGGTGCCCGATGGACAAAATGTGTACCATTACGTATGCGAAGCTACGGTGAGAGTTAGGAAGGGTGGGAGAGGAAGGGGTTCGAACACGTGTTCAGACAAGAATTTCAGTGTAGTTTCACTTCAACGAGTCAACACAGACTGAGAAACGCTAGGGTACCTGACATCGGATACTCCGAGGAGGAAGGCACCCTAAAAGGTCCCTTCTCATGACCTCACCCAACGGTAAAGGAGGAGGTCCCCTAAAAGGGTTGACTCCTAGCTTGGGTCCAGAGGGAGTAACGTCCGTCCGCGAAATGGCAGACTCGATGCTTCTTTCAGGACTTCAGTGTATTGGTGACGATATTAGTTAGCCCTATCTTTTATAAAAGGGGTAAGATTATCAAAAGATTATAGAAAATTATTAGGTAGGGGGAGGATTGGAGGTCGGGAGTCGTTGGTGACTATTCTAAAGACAAGGATTTCAAAAGGTAAAAGGTGTTACAGTATCATTACCTTAATATATACTAAAACGTAGTTCAGACCGAAGAAAATTTATCGTTTTACGAAAACACTAGGTAGGTACAACAGTACGCATGGTTATCAAATGAGTAAATGTATAACGTCTCTTCATAAGGTAATACACCTACATTATGTCAAACAAATAGGTAATAAATCGACTACCTATAAACCCGACAAAGATCAAAAAAATATTAATGTTTATTTCGATAGTATTTGTGACCACATGTCTACAAACACACTTTTATATAGAAAGTGAAGAAAACCTATTTACAGATACTTACCTTAGCGACCCAATATACCATTCCAATACAAATTGTAATATTCTTTGACGGTTTGCCAAAAGGTCTCACCGACATGATAAAAACGTAAGGGTGTTCGTCACACATACGTAAGACTAATGAAGTAGAGTAGTTATAAAATATCGTAGCAAAAATTAACAACGAAACAACGACAAACAAAACAACAAAACTCAACAAGATTATCCATACAAGTCAAGTCAAGTCAACGGGTCAGCACAGGCTGAGAGACGTTGGGGTACCTATCCATACATCAAACCAAATTAAACAAAGCAAATTAAAAGAAAAAGTAAAATGGACTTTTATAAGCTTTTAAAATCTATAGGGGGACATCGAGATCATAGATTTGAATCCAAGTTTACTATAGTAATAACATTTTTGACACTTACCTAAATCATTTATTCAAGGGAGAAGGATATATCTTACTTCGCGAGGAAAAGTTTCTAGCACGAGTCGAAGGAAATACGGTAATGTCGAAAACGGGTGATCTACCGCTGAAGAGTTGACAAACCTTGTCGGTACGTCGACTTTTCTTCCTTTGAACATATTACTTTCTTATTTCAGTCCGATATTTGACACTTGACGAAATGAGGTGCTAACATTTTCTTTTTTTTCTTTTTCTGTTGTGAAGTAACTGACGGTTCAATCTTGAGTAGTATTGGATTACACACACGAAAGATTTAGTAAAGTTGATTCAAACCTTGATGGTTTACACCTGTCTTGTGTCGTATATTTTTTTATGTTTTGTTCCACAGAAAACTTGTATTTAGTCACCGTATACCGTTCGTTTATGGAACATCGTTTGAAACAAGTCTTTGAACTTGATCGAAGAGAGTCAAGTCAAGTCAGCGAGTCAACACAGGCTGAGACGTTGGGGTACTTAGCGTCGTGTGGTCCGGAGGGACAGGTAGTGGTTGAGGCCTCAAGTGAGTCTTAGTGCAGGTAGCTCAGTCACTACGGTAGGTCGGTAGAGTAGGAGACAGCAGGGGAAGAAGAGGACGGGGGTTAGGGAGGGTCGCAGTCTCAGAAAAGGTTACTCAGTTGAGGAGTGTACTCCACCGGTTTCATGACCTCGAAGTCGAAATCGTAGTCAGGAAGGTTTCTTGTAGGTCCTGACTAGAGGAAGTCTTACCTGACCAACCTAGAGGAACGTCAGGTTCCCTGAGAGTTCTCAGAAGAGGTTGTGGTGTCAAGTTTTCGTAATGAAGAAGCCGCGAGTCGAAAGAAGTGTCAGGTTGAGAGTGTAGGTATGCACTGGTGACCTTTTTGGTATCGGAGCTGATCTGCCTTGAAACAACCGTTTCATTACAGAGACGAAAACTTATACGATAGATCCAACTAGTATTGAAAGGAAGGTTCCTCATTCTCAGAAAATTAAAGATCTGTCATATATTGAAAATTCTAATAGGAAATTTTATGTCTATAAACATTTAAAATTCTATAATGCACGACACGACACGAAACAACGAGTTAGTACAGACTGAGGAACACTACGGTACCTGATATCGGACAGTCCGAGGAGACAGGTAACCCCTAAGAGGTCCGTTCTTATGACCTCACCCAACGGTACGGGAGGAGGTCCCCTAGAGAGTTGGGTCCCTAGCTTGGGTCCCGAGGACGCAACGTCCGCCTAAGAAGTGGCAGACTCGGTGGTGTCTTCGGATTCTATCGTATGACTATGCAAAAGATTTTATCGATATCTGTCTGACTCTCCAGTCCATGTCAAAAAAAAATTTAGAAAAAAACGAGAATAAAACCGTAGTATCTCCTGGGAAGAGACTTAAGTGAAGCAAGTAATTAGTCTATAAATGATTCAAGGAGTATACTGTGGTCGAAACACGATCCGTAATCCTTATAATTGTCCTTTTACCAGATTACACACCATCACTACTGCTACTACTTCGTCGTCGTCGTCTCCTCCTCCTTTTGTCATTTTCGTTGTCAGGAAATTTGTGGTTCTGAATAAGATTCTACAAATACCTGTAATAGGATGAATGGGAAATGATGGTGTCCGGATACGCTATAACAGGGATAAATCGTCCACCTCTGACTCCGAGACGCTGTTACCCTCACTCGTATCAACTCTGTTTTCACTAAAGTTCACCCTGAACCCACTTCTCACCCGACCACTACAGTGACCTCTCAAAACGTCGACACAGTGGACCTTTGTTTGGTCCATAAGGATAGGGGAATCACGACCCGTTATAAAGTATCGACTGACGGAAGTTCGGATGGGAATGTCGAAGTCACCACCAGTGTCTCATCACCGGCGTCTCCCCCCAGATTCGATGTCCGAATTACGTTCTCTCTAGACGCTACGTTCCCTGTCTGGACTTCGTGGTCGCCCCAGGTGCGCCTCGGTTAAGTACTTCGGGGTCAGTACGGTTTCTTCCAAGATCCTTACAGTGATCGGTGTCAGATACAGACCCTATAGTCGTGTCAACAATCTTTCGTCCTGTTCCTTATGAAGATGTCTATGGTCGTTTCATGGTCTCTAGTTCTGTGAGTGTACTCCAGGACAACGAGTGACGATAATGGTGTTCGTGTGCAGTGGAAGGGGGTCGAGAGTCTATGGTTTAAGTCTTCCCAGTCCTCCCTTTCGCGTTTTCCAGACTCACCTTCCTTTATATTAACCGAATTATAAATAGGGTTTTCTATGACGAAATTTATGTATTGGTATGTGTCAATCTCGAAGGGTCCACCGTGTCACCATTTTTGTGGTGGACGGTTACATCCTCTCCGTCCAAGTTGGGGACCCAGTCCTTCTAGGGGACCTCTTCTCTTGCCGTTGGGTGAGATGATAAGATCAGACCTTTTGAGGTACCTGTCTCCTCGGACCGTCCGATACCAGGTACCCCAGAGTTTCTTAACTCTTTACTGACTCACGGACTCTCATGCACGTGCGTGTGTGTGTCATTTCAGGAATTGGAAAATCAATTCTAGTGAAACTCCTAGGCAATTTTCAATACTGTGACTAAAGATGATCGGGTGGTGGGTGGGTGGTTTGTGTGTGTGTGTGTTTCTGTTTTTAAATTTTATAAGTATATAGAAATATCGTATGTATCTTACCGACTCCGAGTCAGTAGTTGAGAGACTTCTAGGTGCCTGTGGTCCAATTCTCTAAGATCACCACCTTTGCCGTGGTCTGAACTGAAAACTGGGTCAACAAATAATAGGTACACTGGGGCTTATTTAGTTGAGAAGAAAGACTTAAAGTCAAAAGAGTGAACAAACAACTTATTGGCAATTTACCCCCTACCTCATCTCTACCAAGGTATTTCAAAATTGACGGAGAGACATGGTTCAAGGTATGATAAAAATAGCTGAATGCAGGATACACCAGGATATTCCAATGAAATCTGGACAGTCGTCATCGAGGATTAACAGGGGAAACACAGGTAGGGTCTCGTAGTCATATGACGACCCCGTCAGGAACACGAGTGTGTGTTCCTCGACGCCTTTGTGAAGTACAATGGACAACAAGGTTAGAAATGAGAATATGTACTTATACTATAAGACTTACATGACAAAGAACACTATTAAGAGGACGAATTTTGATATGATTTATATGAGAGTGTTCCCTAGTGTAAATTTTAGATTACCGAATTCGGAAAGACAAAATTTAGTTACACAGAATGGAACGAATGAGTTAGAATGGACGAGTCATGATAGTCAATTAGAATGGGGATTCGTTTTCGAAAGCCTCCTCCTTTTTCTCGCTCCTAATCTCAGGAACCAAGTCGGTGAATGATCGACAAAAGGAGAACTCGTTTCGTCAATAAGATCGTCCCGGAATCGAAAGAGTTTAGAAAGAAAAAAGAAAAAGATTTTAATTAAATTAATAAATTTACTTTGTTTCTACTTATAAAAATTACTATTTTCCATGTTAAGTGTTTCTTCTGTCTGTAGTATTTGGTAATCTGTGGAATTGTTGTTTCTTTGTTTCTATGTATGTCGTTTTTAGTTTTCTGTATATTCCCTTTTCTTTTTTGTATATTAGTATTACTCTGTATTGTGAAGAGACTCTTATAAAATAGTTCACGTCTTTTTTATTCTAATCCATGTAGCACTTACTACAGTAATTATTAATTTATGTTATCTGAGTATAAATTAATTAAATATAATTAGTATAGGATGTGTTTATATAAATTTTAAAACATAGAGTATACACAATAATCTACAGGTATCCGGTAAATCTTTTTGACCGCTTTTCCATTTGTATTGATTTAAAGTTTTTCATCTTAAGGAAAACCACACACACTAAGTCAATATGTATATGTATGTGTATATATAATCAAAACTTTAATAAAAGGTAATATCCAATAATATTCTATAACTGATATCAAGGTACACGATATGTCATTTGGAAACAACGAATGGATGAAAAATTTTAATCTTTAGTTCGTAAGATAAGTATGATTCAGTTTGTTCATCTTAGTTTTACAATATTTAAAAAAATCAATCCGTTTTTAAATAATCAAATGATTTTACATACTTTTTATCAGTTTCACAATCAGCGAGTCAGTATAAGCTGAGAAACACTAGGGGTACCGGCGGTCCGAGGAGACGAGTGCCCTAAGAGGTCCGGTCTTATGACCTCACCCGTCGGTGAAGGAAGAGGTCCCCTAGAAGGAGTAGGTCCCTAGCTTGGGCCCAGAGGACGTAACGTCCGTCTAAGATTCACTTTATCAACTCGATCTGTTAAAGGGCCTAGGGAGGGTCGAGACGACAAGAGACAGAGGTACTGGGACACCGGGCACTTGCGAGAGAGGAAAGGTGGGACTTAGGTACGGGGATGAGAGGAAGAAGGACGTGACAAGGAAGACAGTCTCCTTTGTAAGAGACGAGAGGTTCCGAGTTGAATTGTATGAAGAAGTAAGAGCTTTAAAGGGATAAGGGCTTAGATACTCCTACGAGAAGAATCTCAAGAGTGCCGTAGGTTTAAGGCAATGATTAGTCATTCTCGTAGAATGCCCCTAGACTGTGATATCAAATTAACCGGAAATGTATATAATAAAGTGACTGTGCTGACTCGCTGAAGTGAAAGTGAAAAGTGAAAGTACGTGACCTCTTCCTTTGCCGTTGGGTAAGGTCACAAGAACGGACCTCTTAGGGTCCCTGTCTCCTCGGACCATCCTCCGGCAGATACCCCATCGTGTCTCAGCCTGTGTTGACTTCGTTGAACCGTCGTCGTCGTCTTCGACGACCATCCTCCGGCAGATACCCCAGGTCGTCGTCGTCGACGACCATCCTCCGGCAGATACCCCATCGTGTCTCAGTCTATGTTGACTTCGCTGAATCATCGTCGACGATTCAGCAAATTCAGCGAAGTCAGCACAGGCTGACACACACTGGGGTATCTGTCGTCGGGTGGTCCGAGACGACAGGGACCCTAAGAGGTCCGTTCTTGTGACCTCACCCAAACGGTAATGGAAGAGGTCACGTACTTTCACTTTTCACTTTCACTTTTCACTTTCACTTCAGCGAGTCAGTACAGGCTGAGAATCCCTGGGGTACCCGACGTCGGATGGTCGGAGGAGGTAGGTACCCCAAAAGGTCCGTTCTCATGACCTCACCCCACGGTAACGGAACTCAGAGAGTTTTTGGTTGATTTTCATTGATGATAAGTATGAATTTTGACCCTGTTTGTTTCACTAGTCAGACTTTGAGGAGTCGAGATTCCGTTGACTGGATCCCGGTCTTAACTTTGGACTAAAGATAAAGTTTCAATGTATAAATTGTAAAGTTTATTTATCAACATAGATATTCAAAACGTATGTGTCTGTACTAAATTAAGTTATTTGTACATAATTTGGAGATGAAACATATTAGATAAATTTGTGTTCGACATTCTATGAGTCCTTCTCCTTTACCGTTGTCTAAGGTCATAAGAATGGACTTTTTATGGTATGGACTTTTTATGGTCTCGGACCACCAGGTGTCAGGTACCTCAATCTTTCTAACCGGTTCCGACTCACTAGCTCGCACTCGTGTGTGTGTATTGATGCTCCCCACCCCCAGTTCACCTCAAAAGATGGTGTGAGAACATTAATAAAACGTTAGACTAGTCAAGTCAAGTCAAGTCAGCGAGTCAACACAGGTTGAGAAACGTTGGGGTACTTAGCGTCGTGCGGTCCGGAGGGACAGGTAGTGGTTGGGGACCTCAAGTGAGTCTCAGTACAGGTAACTCAGTCACTACGGTAGGTGGGTAGAGTAGGAGACAGCAGGGGAAGGAGAGGACGGGGGATAGGGAGGGTCGTAGTCTCAGAAAAGGTTACTCAGTTGAGAAACGTACTCCACCGGTTTCATGACCTCAAAGTCGAAATCGTAGTAAGGAAGGTTTCTTTAGGGTCCCGACTAGAGGAAGTCTTACCTGACCAATCTAGAGGAACGTCAGGTTCCCTGAGAGTTCTCAGAAGAGGTTGTGGTGTCAAGTTTTCGTATTAGACTATGGTGAATTATTTCATATATCAGTTATAATACCTCACATCTTTTATTCTTGTCACTAATACCTCAATCTTTATGGATCCAAGAGAAAGGAAGAGAGAAGGAAAGTAAACGGAGAGAAGGAAGAAAAGAAGAAAGGAAGGAAGGAGATAGAGAGAAAGTGAAAAGTAATTCCTTTTTAAATTTATGTAATTTTATTCTCACACATCATGTTGGGTCGAAATATATATGAGAGTAGGTCGAAGTTATTGCTAATTGGATGTTGGTTTCAACAAATTAGGAGAATTGTTGAGGGAATATAATAAGACTTCGTTTTAGCCCGTAGTTGAAAAATTTAAATAAATAGATAAAAACCGGTATGGTGAGTCGTACGCCCTAGAATCAAGGGGCACACACGATTCATCGAAGTCAGCACAGACTGAGAAACGTGGGATACCTGGTATCGGACGGTCCGAGGAGACAGGTACCCTAACAGGTCCGTCCTTGTGACCTTTCCCAACGACACGAGAGGAAGTCCCCCAGAAGTATGAGTCCCTAGTTTGGGTACAGAGAATTCAGAGGACGTAACTGTTCACCCAAGAAATAGTGATCGAGGTGGGAATCGTGGGGTTGGTCCCTAGTTTGGACACGGGGGAGGTGACCTTCGCATCTCAGAATTGGTGACCTGGTGATCCCTTCACGGTCCTTAAGAAAGAAAAAGTGTATTGAGGTCATGGTTGTTTTAAAGAAAGTAAATAGTAGTTTGTCGATTATTCCTCAATTCAAAAGGATTAACGGATTAAAGAACATTTTCAAACAAGTTTAGTCCTAAACTTTGTTTAGGTACGTACGGGATGTACAGAGTTCACAGAAAATTGGATATCCTAAGATGGCGGTGGGGACCTTGTGTGTGTGTGTGTGTGCGTGTGACTTTAAATAAACCATTTCTTGTTTCGTTTTGGTACAACAAACGGGACCTTTCGACAGATGTCATACCTAAAAGAACTAAGATGACAAAGTACCATAACAAGGAACACTGAGGATACTCAACTTAAGAGGATACTCTTAAGTCAGATCTATGAACCAGTATGAGTTCGAGATATAAATCCCATTCTGGTGAATTATTTGCCGCTCTATATGATGGTAGTCTTCAGGGTACTGTAGACAAAGAGAAAAATTATACAACGTTGGTGTTGTTTATCAAAGATCTAAATAAATTTTACCACTGTAAGACAGTGAGGAAGGATTAAATGATTCGTCTTTGACGATATTTCTGTGTAAAGGAGAGTTTGTAAACAGATGGAATTTAAAGTCAAACATATCTTTGTTATCCTATCACCAAGAAAGGGAATAAATTGGTCAAGAGTTTCATTACTTATCTAAAGGATTGTAAGACGTGTTGGCCGTTACTCCACTATAAATTTATTGTAGTAAGACTTTAGTACCTAAATTTGTATAAACCACACAAAATTAAGTAACAGTAACAATAGGAATAGTCACGAGTCAGACGGAGTAAAACCGGGGACCTTCGGAGAAGTCTACCTGAAGACTAAGGAAAATTGTACTACGATAGATAGAACTACCCGGAGGGACAATCGAATCGTCGTCGTCATTGCTTAGGCGGACGGTTACGTCCTCTGTGCCCAAACTGGAGACACAACCCTTTTAGAGTACCTCTTCCTTTGTCATTGGGTACAACATAAGTATGGACCCTTTAGGGTACCTGTCTCCCGGATCGTCGGATGTCAGGGACCCCAGTGTTTCTCGGTCTGTGCTGAATCGCTGAGTCGTTGTTGTTGGACAGAACTATCTATGGAATAAACGAAAGTTGTATTTTATAAGGTCCAAATACCACATACAAAGGATGGAGTCTGGTTCTTTGATCGAAATAAGAACTTTGTAGTATAAAAAAAATTCTTCGAGGCCGGGAGAAGTATCACTTTACCATATCTTTGGCGTGAGTTCGGTGGTCGTCGTAGGTGTCGAAGAGTCGACAATGACAGAGATCAAAACCTCACCTGTCCTTTATGAGGAAAAACTTTACGTCGTACTGAAGAAGACTTGAATTGTTAAGTTTAAAATGAATTGGAATAGTCAGAATGTTTTTGGATCCAGGAATAGGGTCGAGAAAGGTAATGGACTTCTTGTTTATTATCTTATGCACTACTGAGATTTAGGAGGTAGGACATAGACTTTTTCATAAGGTGACTTATGAGGTTTTTTTTTTTTTACCATAAAACAAATAGGGGTGGTACATCATTTATGACTTTATGGTATATGGTGACCGTATATATTTCGAGGGGTAAACCTAAATAACATACATTTCTATCTTTTAGTTTCGGTGTTTTAAGGATTAAGGTTTGATCCTTGTAAGGTATTTCGATGATTAATTTATGTCGATCCTTCAAGATGATCTTTAATGTCCTACCACCCACCAAAAGACTGTCGGAAGACACCATCTCGCGACTGGGGGGAATGTAGACAAGATTATGGGAAGGTCAGCGTATTTGTCACAGAAGGGTTTCTTTTGTAGTTGAGATGGCAGACAGAGAGAAGTACACCCAAGACTTACTTCACGGTGCCCCGACTTCTCTTAGAAGGGACTTCGCAAAAGGGAGAAGTCGTCCCGACAGAGTTGGCTTCACAAGGTGACGGCGTCGTTATGTCATCTCGACGCCTCTCGGGAAGTTTGGGTGGTGTCGGTCTCGAGTGGTCGTAGTACTTATGGACCCTGTAATGGAAGGATGCAAGTCTTTCTGTCCGTCTCGAGAGGAGAAACAAGCCCGAAAGGGAATTAATCCCTAGTCCCCCAGCCCTTTTAAGATACTTCGTTCAGAACCGTAACGAGACCGAAAACTTCTCATTACCAAAACCACCCCTTATTTACAAAAATTTTTTAGATTCAGAGAATTGGCACTTGGGTTTGGTTAGATTAATCTCACCGACTCGTGACTCGACGAATGATTACTCTGAGTGCCTTGGTTGTGTCCTCTTTGACTAAACAAACAAAAACGAGACCCACGGGAGACTGACAGTATCTACATATTTGTACAGGTATGAGTGAGTACGGGTCCTGGGGTCCTTTGCAGTACGGGGGGAGGAGTCGGTTGAGAGACATTTCGCACGACACTCAAGACAAGACCTCCCTGCCCCCAGGAAGATGAAGGGTCGCGAAGACGTAAACGGGCGCGATAAGAAAAGGGAAATAGTGAGAGAGTGGACCTTACAATGACTAAGGGTACCAGCCTAGAAAATTGAACGTAGGAGCGACAACGACTCAACGATTGAGTACACGTAAACACAGGGATCCTGACATCGGGCGGTCGGAGGGGCCAGGTACCCTAAAGGGTCCGCTCTTGTGACCTCAGTCACCGGCAAGGGAAGAGGTCTCCTAGAAGGGTTGGGTCTCGACCTTAGGTGCGAAGGGCGTAATCGTCACCTAAGAAACAGAGACTCGGGGATCCCTTCGGGTTGAATGTTGGATGGGACCAACAACAAGAAATCAGTGAGTCAGCACAGGTTGAGAAACACTGGGGTACCTGCCTTTGTGGTCCGAAGGGACGGGAAGTGGTAGAGGACCTCAAACGAGTCTGAGTCCAGGTAACTTGGGCACTACGGTAGGTCGGTAGGGGAAGAGGAGGAAGGAAGTCAGAAAGGGACGTAGTCCCAGAAAAGGTCACTCAGTCGAGAGGGGTAGTCCCCCGGTTTCATGACCTCGAAGTCGTAGTCAGGAAGGTTCCTAGATCGGTTTACGTTAATGAATAAGAATGAAGACGCGGAAACAACTACGGCAAGGAAGACGTGACTTCAGGAAAAAAGAGATTGATTAAGAAAACAGATTCGGAAGTATCGAGGAGATGTTTCAAAAAGATAAGAAAAGAGAAATGAGGTAGAGATGGTACTCCTTCTTTACGAGTAAAAGAGACGAGGGGGGAACTGGGTCATATATGGAGATAGTAGGGTGAACGATACGTTACTTCCTATCTTCCATGCCTACAGAGGAGGTATCATAAGACTCGGAGTACTCATTTCTCTTGCACGATTGAACAAAAAGACAGAGGCGAAGGAGAGAGTCAGGGACCATGTAGTATCCTGTAAGGGTTTATAAGCTCTTAAAGAGTAATCACTTTCTGGATAATGTCTTGTAGGTCCTTTACTCATCTCGATACGAGTATCAAAACACCCTTATATTTTTTCTGTCTTTTATGTAGGTTTTGTGTTCTGTGTTGATTAATTGAAGGTCTGGAGTCCTGTGAGTCCCATCCTCCGGTATTTCTTCGCCCCAGAAAGAGTTGGTATGAAGCATAAAAGAGACAATGCTCTCTAAGTTTCTCTTTTAGTGTAAGGTAGATTTGATGCTAGTAACGGTCGTAGGTCCTACAATGAACCTTATATTATTCACCAGTTTTCGATAATTAGTCATTTAGGTACGTTCTTCGTTCACGTGGTGGAAGTCTTTACAATAACACCGGATTCCCAGTATAGTACGTGAGTACACTACACCCAAGAAGAGGTGAGAGTGAAAGAAAGTAAATAAGCAATACAGATAATTATACGACAATATATCAGTCGTATGATATAAAGTAGTGTATATATTTTACAAGGGGAGGTGACGTATAGGTGACTTTTGTCTCTAAATATTCACACAATGTATAATTTATTATCAATATACTAATGAACCGACGGTTACAGTGGATGATGACACTTTCAAAGTACTCTCCCTCTTTTAACAGTGACGTGACAAGGGATTATTGGGTCGTTTCAAGGTCTCCGTTTCAGTAGGGGGTTATTTTCTCCAACCTAGTTATTTATTTGTATAGTTTTAAGAATCTAGACTCGACAGACCCAAACGAGCATAATACTATTAAGCGGTTGGACCAAAGACTGTCTGGAGTACCACTGGGTCCCGTCAAGGTAAAACAAGTGACGTCTACCGTGATAGTTTACCTCAAAAGATTTAGGTTTTCCTTGAACCGGGATACTGAAGAGATTTCTTAGTTAGTTTTCTACTTTGTCCTCTAACCTTGTTTCTCTCTGTGTTATTTTCTTTATAAGAACCGTGTTAAGGAACGTTTAGTTGGAAGATACGGGAATCAATCTTCGACAGGAATTCCACCGCCGGAGTTTAAGTGTCGGTGAAATACCACTGACAGCCTGTCCGAAAATGACCATAAGTGAACCGAAAGAATGTCAAATACCGTTTTGGCCATTATTTATAGGTCTAAACCCGAAATGGGTCAGGGGTCCGAAAGAATACTACCGACATCACTAGAAACATGTAAGTTTTAATATGTTTCGTGAGTTTTTAGAGGGGATGCAGAGTTGATGATAAGAATTTCAAGGAACTCGTACTCCTGGTACCAACGAATTCATAAAATTTATTCCGAAATAAAAGGCACAGGTAAGTTATAAAGTCTAGGTCTCCTCTCTAAAAAAAGTCTGAGAAAGAAAAGTAAACAAAAAAAGAGGGGAAGAATAAAAGTGGACCGTTTGACATGGTGTTTCACAATTTAGGTTTCTAAAAAGTCCTTTGTCAGTTCACTATCAAAAAAAGGACTGTCCCAAGAGATAGAACCAAGATAAGTGAACAAAAGATGGAATCCGAGATAAAAGTAAAAAGAAAGATAAAATTTATTTATTTTCATTATTTACACAAAAGGACCCCCGAGTCTACCATTTCTTAGGAGGACATTGCTCCCTATGGACCCAAACTAGGGACCCAACCCTTCTAGGGGACCTCCTTCTATACCGTTGGGTGAGACATAAGAACGGACCTCTTAGGGGTACCTGTCTCCTCGGACCGCCCGGTATCAGGTACCCCAGCATTTCTCAACCTGTACTGAATTCGCTGATTCGTGTCGTGTGTCGTGTTGTCATCATTTATTACAGGGTCTTGGTCACATGTCGAGTTGTGACTTATTATTATTATGAAAGGTAAATATATCACGAAAATCTTTCGAGAAAGTGTGTGGAACAGACTTAGAGTTTCATAGAAGGATCCTATTGAGTCTATATTTTGTCTTTCAGTCATTTATAGTATACTAGATCGGACTACTCTACTTGCATAATGAAAACTATCTTTTTGACCAACATGGGATATAACTCCCCCTGACTTTAGCCTGTTTCAACGTTTTCAACTTTTTCTCTGATTCTTGGTTATATATCGTTGTATTTTCTGTTGGATCTATCATATAAGTTTTCGTCTCTGTAATGGGACGACTGATTCCAGGCAGATCAGTTCCGATACCAAAAGGGACGCCAGTACATGCCTACACTCTCAACCTGATACTTCTTCCGACTCGTGGCTTCTTAACTACGAAAACTTGACACCACAACCTCTTCTGAGAACTCTCAGGGAACTTGACGTTCCTCTAGGTTGGTCAGGTAAGACTTCCTGTAGTCGGGACCCTAAAGGAACCTTCCTTACTACGATTTCGACTTTGAGGTCATGGAACCGGTGGAGTACGCTTCCCAACTGAGTAACCTTTTCTGAGACTACGACCCTCTCTAACCCCCGTCCTCCTCTTCCCCTGCTGTCTCCTACTCTACCGACCTACCGTAGTGCCTGAGCTACCTGCACTCAGACTCACTTGAGGCCCTCTACCACTACCTGTCCCTCTGGACGCACGACGCTGAGTACCCCAGCGTTTCTCAGTCTGTGCTGACTCGCTGACTTGACTTGACTTTTCTGTCGACATCAGTAAAAACCTTCTCTTCGTGTCGACCAAGTTGTTAGTGAGAAGGAGCGAGGTGACAAATGTATATAAGTGATATTTACGTCTAAGTATCCACATACATAAGTAAAATCAAAATTCTAAGGGTTATAAATTTCTTTTATTGAAATTTCTATCACAAAGTTTTATGTCACAAGTCTCGGAGACTTTATAAGTTAATCGATCAAAATGTTAAATTTTTTAAATCGATCTTTAATGTATAATATTAATTCCCTAAATTATTTTGTATTGAATTTGTAAATAATTTTGTGTAAATAATTTGACACAAATTATTTTGTATTGAGATGTTTGTAAAATTTTAGTGTTTACTCCGTCCTTAGTATGTCTATCCTGAACATGTATTTCTATGTCTCCGATTCTTACTACGGGTTCCGGTGTCCCGACCATTCACCTTCCGAGTCTGGATTTTTGGTAGTTAAGACTAGTATCACGTCGTAAGAAAAAGTGACGGAGGTTCTTCCATATCATGTGATAATATTCTCCACGAGCTAGTGTAAAAACTGTGATTAAATACCCAAGTCGGAGAAAAGAGATCAACAATACTACCATGAACTTGACTCCTTTTTTCAATGTGAAGTGTCTATCTAAGATTGTTAAAATATGTGTCTGATAAAATTTACAATCAAAGTGATTAAATGTTTTTAAAAGATTGGACTTCTCCAGATTTTTACAGTAAAACTTTCTCACATATTTTGAATGTTTATTATTCTTTCAGGGATGTACTAAAGGGTCCTTATAACAACGGTGGTGTACCCCCACATCACAAGAATTTTATGTGAAACGTCCTTAAGGTACGTCGAGTCTACTCGTTCGGACCCTTCATCGCCCCTTTCTACTTACAATAAACCTTTCTGTTTCGTCAGACAGAATTAGACGTGACTTGTACTCCGACCCCCTCCGCCCATACTCACTTCAAGGTTAAGTGTGACTTTCACAGAGGTTATACTTTAATGGAAGCATGATAATTATACGGATTTAACAGGTTAGAGTTTTTTATAAAGTGTGAGCCACACTCAATGGGGACCATCCCGTCGTCAAGGTGACTTTCGTCGGTATAATCAGGCCCGGTACGAGATAGTGGGTCAGGTTTTCCACTAATCTTTTGACGAATTAATTCGATATCAACGAAAATAACAACCTTAATGATACTCTATTAACTGTCACTATCTTCGACACAGGGGTTCGACTTTCGTTTAGTACCCTCGGCTCCAGTTAATAGAATATAGTTACGGGTGTCTCTTTCCTCAATAACACTAGTAACATTCTGTATTGATATGTTATGAACTTCAAAAGTCACCTGTTTGGAAAATTTGATGTAATGTCACTAGTGGACTACGTCTCTCGACTGAGTAACCTTTTCTGGGACTACGACCCTTTCCAACTCCCGTCCTTCTCTTTCTCTACCGTCTCCTACTATACCAACCAACCGTAGTGGCTGAGTTACCTGTAATCAAACTTATTTGAATCCCTCAACCACTATCTGTCCCTTCGGACCACACGACGTCAGGTACCCCAACGTTTCTCAACCTGTGCTGACTCGCTGACTTGACTTGACTTGTCACTAGTGTCTGTCTTGCATCAAGTCAATTTCTGGTGGTGTAACTTGTGGGTATTAATAGTCTTTTCAAAGACTGACATCTGTTTAAACTAGGATTTTATGTGGTTTTATTGAAGGGTATATCTAGTAATGTAGCCATACACGTCCAAAAGCCGAAGACGTAGACATTTTTCGTGTAGATATTTGCTGACTAGTCACACTTGTCAATGAAGAATTTAAATACAACCAGTAAAAGTCACTCAGTAACTGAGAAAGGTATTGAATGTATATTAGACTACAAAACCCTACCTCCCCGTATCAAATCAAAATCATCTTTTTCGCACTCAAAACATTAGTTCGTCTTGACTTCAGACTTAAGATCTTTAAAGTGTAAATGTTGTGTGATTAACATATTGAAAAGATGTATTGTCAGATACCCGAAGTGCTCCGTTATTTTCCGGTAAGTATCCCCTAAGATTTCCATTAAATTACTTCCCTCCATACCCGTCCTAATTCCCTTCGATGCCCCGAGGGGGTACCGAGTGACCATTTCTTAGACGGACGTTACGACTACTTCTAGGCTAAGGATTCAGTCCTTCTAGGGGATCTCTTCCTTTACCGTTGGGTGAGGTCATAAGACCGGATCTTTTAGAGTACCTGTCTCTTCAGACCGTCCGATCTCAGGTACCCCAGTTTTTTCTTAGTCTGTTCTGAATCCCTGATGTCGTTTTTGTTCCCCGTCGTGTTCCTTATGACTCCACGAGTCCTGAGTTCTATCCCTCGGTCTTCCGAATTGAAGAGGGGGTCCCGAAACCCGTTCCACCTTTTATCTCTCAGATTCAGACTACTCTGGACCCTGGACCCTGACAGTGTCTTCAGAAACAACGGGTCGTCCTTGATCAGTACATCAGTCCATCTGTCTGGTTGACGTTGTCAGGATTTCTCCTTTATCTAAGGATCAGGAAAAGGAAGAGACTGAAAGAATAGAGAACGTCTCCGGTGGGAAACAGATTTAAGTTGGTCTTTGATCGGTCGTTCCTTCGACATTCCCCTAGTCTGTTATCGCCGGTCGGGGACCCCGTGACTTTTCTCGTCTCTTATCTAGTAACAAGTAACAAACCCCGACCTTCCTTCTTTTGTCTCCTTTCGTCGAAGGAGAGACTCAGAAAATGGGAAGAACTATTTACTCACCGCCTCTTCCGTTACCGTGGGGTGAGGTCATGAGAACAGACCTGTCTCAGCCTGTGCTGACTTCGCTGAATCGTCGTCGTCGTCGTCGTATTTACTTACCTTGTTTGGGAACGGGTCATTTTGAGGTTCCTAATACACTTTATATGTATTCCATATATTGTGTTACGTGTAGTGTATCGTTCGTCTACTAGTCACTTATCTTCGTTCCAGAATAAAAATTATCATTGATTAGTGACACTTCCCTTGAAAAATAAAATATCACCTCATGTCGATTAATCGTTACATCACTACTAAGGTCCACTTGTCGTTTCCCTGAGTCGGTATGTATATGTACATAGGTAAGAGGGGGTTTGAGGGGAGGGTAGGTCCGAGTCAAGTCAAGTCAAGTCAGTGAGTCAGCACAGGCTGAGAAACGCTGGGGTACTTAGTGTCGTGCGGTCCGGAGGGACAGGTAGTGGTAGAGGGCCTCAAGTGAGTCTGAGTGTAGGCAGCTCAGGCACTATGGTAGGTCGGTAGAGTAGGAGACAGCAGGGGAAGAGGAGGACGGGGGTTAGGGAGGGTCGTAGTCTCAGAAAAGGTTACTCAGTTGAGAAACGTACTGCACCGGTTTCATAACCTCAAAGTCTCTTTAGGGTCCCAACTAGAGGAAGTCTTACCTGACCAACCTAGAGGAACTTCAGGTTCCCTGAGAGTTCTCAGAAGAGATTGTAGTGTCAAGCTTTCGTAGTTAAGAAGTCGTGAGTCGGAAGAAGTGTCAGGTTGAGAGTGTAGGTATGTACTGGTGACTTTTTGGTATCGGAACTGATCTGCCTGGAAACAACCTTTTCATTACAGAGACGAAAAGTTATACGATAGATCCAACCAATATTGAAAAGAAGGTTCCTTATTCGCAGAAAATTAAGGTACCGGCGTCAGTGGTAGACGTCACTAAAACCTCGGGGGGTTTTATTTCAGACTGTGACAAAGGTGACCATCCGTGTGGGTTAAAATAAAAATTTAAATAAAAATTAACCTCCTACTAGCGAAATGTTACAACACAACCTAAGACGGTATGTCGTAGTCCTTAGTCGGTATTCGTATATATACAGGGGAGAGACCTTTGAGGTAGAGTGCGGGTGTGATAGGGGGTGTAGATCCAACGGTGTCTCGTGACCCAACTTAAGGGATCTCAGAAACAATTCTAGGTTCTTGGTAGATCGTTCCAGTAGGGAGTTCTTCGATAAAAGAAAGAAAAAGTGTCTTTCGACAGATAAAAGCAGAAACGTTCTGTCTCTCTGATGTTTGTTTCTCTACTTTCGAACCTTTTTAATTAATGGATCGACTCGATAAAGTTCAGGATTTACTACTACGACACTACACGACGTGAGTTATACAGTCGTTTAAACCTTTTGAGTCGTCACCGGTGTTCTGACCTTTTCCAGTCAGTAGGGTTAAGGTTTCTTTCCGTTACGGTTTCTTACAAGTTTGATGACGTGTTGATGTGAGTAGAGTGTGTGATCGTTTCCTTACGAGTTTTAATAGGTTCGGTCCGAAGTCTTTCGACATTTGAAAGTCTACAAGGCTTTCACTTGACTTTTGAAGGTCTACAAGTTCGACCTAAATCTTTGCCGTCTCCTTGGTCTCTAGTTTATCGGTCGTAGGTAACCTAGTGTCTTTTTCGTTCTCTTAAGGTCTTTTTTTTAGATGAAGACGAAATAACTGATGTAGTTTCGACAACTGACGTCCCTGGTGTTGTTTGACACCTTTTAAGAAGTGCTCTACCCTTATGGTCTGGTGGACTAGACGGAGGACTCATTAAACATACATCCAGTTCTTCGTTGTCAATCTTTGTCTATACCTTGTTGTCTGAACAAGGTTTAACCCTTTTCTCATGTAGTTCCGATATATAACAGTGGGACGATTGAATTGAATATACGTCTCATGTATTACTTTTTACGACCTGACCTACTTCGTGTTCCAACTTAGTTCTAACGAACCTCTTTATAGTTATTGGAGTCTATACGTCTACTGTAGTGGGAATACCGTCTTTCGTTTCTCGGAGAACTACTTTCTCCTCTCACTTTTTTGACCGAATTTTGAGTTGTAAGTTTTTTCATTTTAGTACCGTAGGTCAGGGTAGTGAAGTACCGTTTATCTACCCCTTTGTTACTGTCTGGAATAAAAGAACCCGAGGTTTTAGTAACGTCTACCACTGACATCGGTACTTTAGTTTTCAGCGAACAAGGAACCTTCTTTTCAATACTGGTTGGATCTGTCGTATAATTTTTCGTCTCGTAATGAAACGGTTGTTTTCAGGCAGATCAGTTTGGATACCAAAAAGGTCATCAGTACAGACCTACTCACTCAACCTGATATTTCTTTCGATTCGTGACTTCTTAACTACGAAAACTTGACACCTCAACCTCTTCTGAGGACTCTCAGGGAACCTGACGAGTCTCTAGGTTGGTCAGGTAGGATTTCCTTTAGTCAGGACTTGTAATTAACCTTCCTGACTGCGACTTCGACTTTGAGGTGATGAAACTGGAGGACTACGTTTCTTGACTGAGTGACCTTTTCTGAGAGTACGACCCTTTCTAACTTCCACCCTCCTCTTCCCCTGTCGTCTTCGACTCTACCAATCTGTAGTAGTGTCTGAGTTACCTGTACTCAAACTCGTTCGAGACCCTTAACCACTACCTGTCCCTCCGGACCGCACGACGTCAGTCTGTACTGACTTACTGACTTGACTTGACTTACAACAGTTAGGATACGAATGAAGTCGAAACTATACTCTTAGGACGTTTTTGACAATCGTTATATAAAGACCCCGAAGGGTCCACCGTGATCACTATATTTCTTGTGTGAACGGTTACGTCCTCTCCACTCTCAATCTAGAGACCAGGTCCTTCTAGGGGACATCCTCCTGTACCATTGGGTGAGGTCATAAGAACGTCCCTCTTAGGGTACCAGTCTTCTGGGACCGCCCGATACTAGGTATGTCAACGATACCGAGGTTTTCTTTCGTTTTCGAACGGAAAAACTCCTATACATATATTGAAATCGGAAACGTAGGTATTAATAATTATGTACAGTTTCCGTGACTTCAATCCATCTACGTAAACGAGAACACCTTGTGGGTACAACGTATTTCACTTTCACTTTCACTTCAGTAAGTCAACACAGGGTACGAAACACTAGGGCACCTGACATCGGATGGTCCGAGGAGGTAGGTACCCTAAGAGGTCCGTTCTTATGACCTCACCCAACGGTAAAGGAAGAGATCCCCTAGAAGGGTTGGGTCCCTAACTTGGGCCCAGAGACATAACGTCCGTCTGCGAAATTGGAGACTCGGTGGTCCCTTCGGGAGTACAACGTATCCAGGGGGCGTTAGTAGGGGGCGAGGGGTCCATGAGAGGTAGTGTGGACGTGCAATATAACAGAGATTCCGTATACCGATAGACTTCGGAGCAAACAACTAAATCAAAAGATATATAACGAATAGAGGAGATCCACTCTCCCTTGGATCTGGTAGAAGAAGAAGTACGGAAAAACAAATCAGAGATTCAACACAGATTGAGAAAACACTAGGGACCCTGACATCGGGTGGTCCGAGGAGACAGCTACCTTAAAAAGGTCGTTCTTATAACCTCACTCAACGGTAAAGGAAGAGGTTCTCTAGAAGGAACAGGTCTCTAGTATGGCTTAGAGGGTGTTACCTTCCATCTTAGAAGTGGTAATCGCGGTGGACAGGTCATTGTGGATCTTGTCTCGGACTGTCACCACGTATGTGTATGTCGTTTCGGACGCGTATTTGGACTGACTATTCCTTTAATCTAATACACTACGTGAGTTTGGTGAAACTTTGTTCGTGTGTTAAAAGTATCGTTAATACTAACGACAAAAGTAACAATAACGATGATAATTCTTATTACTGGTTTACCATGTGGGTATCATTTATAATACTACTACTATCTATAATAAAAGGTCACTGACTCCGAAAAAGTATGTACGGACGCGAATCCCGTTCTGACGGTCAGAAACATAAGTCGGACACTGATGACGGTTGAAATACAAATGTCACTGTAACGGTCGGTCTAAAACATCGAACCTTACCATAGAAAGTTTAACATCACCGTTATTACCGGATCTCAGGTCCTTTTAAAAGTGTACGACTTAAAGTTCACGATTTGTTTATTATTTTCCCTTCACATGTATGAAGAGACAGACCCTTCGATTTCATCTCTACGAAAAGGGTTAGGAAGATGATATATGTTGATCTTTGGGACCCGAAATAGGTATCTTGTTATCTTGTCTGTATTCTGATTTTCTAATTTTTTTTTTCATCCCCCTTTATTCCTCTTCCGTTACCGTTAGGTGAGGGAATGAGAACGGACCGTTTAGGGTACCTACCTCCTCGGACAACCCGACGTCAGGTACCCCAGCGATTCTCAGCCTGTACTGACTCGTTGACTGAACTGAAAGTGAAGAGTGAAAGTACGTAACCTCTTCCTTTACCGTTGGGTGAGGTCACAAGAACGGGCCTCTTAGGGTCCTTGCCCCCTCGGACCACCCGACGGCAGATACCCCAGTGCGTCTCAGTCTGTGCTGACTTCGCTGAATCGTCGTCGTCGTCGTCCTTGAGGTACCGTCATTCAAGGTACCCAAAAGTGAAACAGAGCATATAAAGTCTCAACCCGAAAGAACCACCGAGTCTACCACTTCACGATTACGTCCTTTGGACCCAAGATAGGGACACAGTCCTTCTTGGGGACCTCTTCCTTTACCGATGGGTGAGGTCATAAGAACGGACCCCTTAAAGTGTCTGTCTCCTTGGACCAGGTACCCCAGTGTCTCTTAGTCTGTGTTGACTCGTTGATTATGTGTCTGTATAAGGTCTCAATGTCTACTTCTTCGACCTTTGGGCTTTCCGAGATTCTTTTAGGATAGGAGAGGTCGACTTGCCGGTCCTTTCCCCGTCGGATCTTTCTGTCTTTATGAATCTAACATTAAGGAGAGGAGGACGGTTGGTGGTGTGTGTGTGTGATGTCAGGATTGCGGTACGTGTAGTCGTTCCGGTTCGACCCTTAGATCTGGTGGGAATAGTCAGATTTTCCACCAGTTATAACACCGGTGGACTACACTTCTTACCTGAGTGACCTTTTCTGGGACACGACCCTTTCTGACTTCTGTCCTCCTCTTCCCCTGCTGTCTCCTTCTCTACCAACCTACCGTAGTGACTGAGTTACCCGTGCTCAAACTCGTTTGAGGTCCTCTACCACTACCTGTCCCTTCGGACCGCCCGACGTCAGGTGCCCCGGTTTTCTAAGCCTGTGCTGACCCACCGACTTGACTTGACTTGATAGTCGGATATTACTCCAAAGAGTTATGGAGTCGACCCCACCCCAGGTTTTCACGGATCCTCCCTATACCGGGTAAGTAGCTGTGACCCGGTATGATTTCGGTAGGGGTAGTTGTTGTCGCAGGCATCGCTGAGGAACCCTTCACACTGAGGACAAAAGTGGACTGTCATTCTCCCGTAGGAGGGGACAGTCGTCCCACCGTAATCTCCTACGGACAGCCTCTCAGTTTGAAAGTAGGGACAGGTTTCAATCATTCTAGTGTAGGAAGGTGGAGGTAGGTGAAACTACAGTCATCCCGATACTCCACTCGTCATGGTCTACCCCAAGAGTAAGGCAAGTCAGTCCCTTCATAGTCACCTTCGGAGTGTCCCGGGACCTTGAGGGTTAAGGTAAGTCATTAGTATTTCGGTCGGAGAGACCACAGTTGTCTTCGACTCACCCCTTTGGACGTAAAGGCAGGGATGAGCCGTCGTCAGTCCCCACACACACGAGTCACCGAGTCAACACGGTCTGAGGAACACTGGGAGTGGTCCGAGGAGGCAGGTACCCTAAAAAGTCCGTTCTTAAGACCTCACCCAACGGTAAAGGAAGAGGTTCCCTAGAAGGATAGGATCCCTAGTTTGGCTAAAGAGGATACAGAGGACGTAATCGTCCGGTTAAGAAGTTGTGATTCCGTGGACCCTTCGGGTTATTACTCCGTCGGGGAGGGAAAGAGGGCGGAGTTAAAATGTCCTAAGTTATCTTTTACACGCAGTATGGTTTTTGGTCCTTTTAGATTTCGACTTTCTTTTTTTTTTTAGTTGACTGTGTTGTCATCCTACTGTTCTCTACAATTTTCTTAGGATGTTTTTAAAATCAGTAGTATTTTTACGGAGAACTCGTTAATATTTGTATAGACTTTACCCTCTTATCCTTCAGAGCGTTTTTTTTTTTTTTTTTTTTTTNCGTTGGTTTTTATACGTTCTATGTTTCTTCGAAGTTTGGCTTTAAAATCTTTACTTTTTTGACTTTTTTAATTTACAAAGTTTAACTTTTTATGTTTTTAACTGTAGTTTGAAATTTACCCACCCAAATTATTCCCTGACGTCGTCCGTCTTCTTTCCTAGTCACCAGACCTCTACTTTGTTATATTTAATATTGTCTCTTATTTAATGGAGTTTTATACTTTTTCACGAATTCTCTAGATACCCTGATGACGACGACGACGACGATTCAGTGAAGTCAGTACAGGTTGAGACACGCTGGGGTATCTACCGTCGTGTACTCCGAGGCACCAGGGACCCTAAGAGGTCCGTTCTTGTGACCTCACCCAACGGTAAAGGAAGAGGTTACGTACTTTCACTTTTCACTTTCACTTCATCGCGTCAACACAGGCTGAGAAGTGCTGGGGTACCTGACGTCGGGTGGTCCGGGGAGGTAGGTACCCTAAAAGGTCCGTTCTCATGACCTCACCCCACGGTGACGGAAGAGGCAGATACCCTTTTATTGTTTTTTTTGATTGTAAACACAGTAGTCTCAAGGTCTTGTCTTCTCTTCCTCTCATCTGAAATTTTTTGTGAGTGTCCTCATCACCAACTTTTGAAGAATTTACACCGTTCTTGTGTGTGTGTGTGTGTGGGGATATCTTAGGTCTATGACTCGTTTGGGGTTTAAGTTTCTTCAGATATGGTTGTGGGTAGTGTCAGTTCGAATTTTGGTTTCTGTTTCTTTTTTCAAAACTTTCGTCGTTCTTTCTTTACCGTAAAATGGATGTCTCCTTTTAGATAAACTCACTGTCACCTAAAGAGAAGTATTTAGGGAGGTCTCCGGTATCCCCTCGGTATCTTGTNATTAAGGGTAAGAGGGTTTAGTAGGGTGTTGTGGGTAGTGTCAGTTCGAATTTTGGTTTCTGTTTCTTTTTTCAAAACTTTCGTCGTTCTTTCTTTACCGTAAAATGGATGTCTCCTTTTAGATAAACTCACTGTCACCTAAAGAGAAGTATTTAGGGAGGTCTCCGGTATCCCCTCGGTATCTTGTAAGAAGTTCACAACTTTTTCTTTTTCTTGATAGTTAGGCCTTATGATATAAGTCTCTTTTAAGAAGTCCTTGATTCTCTTTTAGTCTGTAAAAGTCTATTTCCTTTTGATTCTCTTACACAGAGATTGTCTAAATGGGGTAGAGTTTTTTTTTTTTTTTTTTCTTTTCTTGATTTCTTTCAAGAAATCGGTCTTTCCGTTATTATTTTCTTATTTGAAACTTATAGTTCTTTCTTTTTTTTGATTATACTATTCCTTTTTATACCCATTTATGTCATCTGAAACGAAGGAGAAAACCCAAAAGATTTAATTCAAACTATTATCTTTGTTTTTAATATTACGTAATTTACACCAAGATGTACTTACATTTTCTTTATAAATTACTTCGATGTGATAGTCGTTCCTTCTCATTCCGCATATTTACCTCCATTCAGAAAAATATGAATTAAAATAGACCATTCTCCTACCACAGTTTCGTTTGTCTTCTTTCCTTAAAAAAAAAAAATCTTCTTTCCATTCTCACCTTTAGTTACCTTAAGTTTTGACTTTTAGTTGTCTACTTTGGTTACTTTGTTTCCAGACTAACAAAGTTTTCTAGTTATTTTAACTGTTTCAAATTTTTTGTTTTTTCTCCGAATTCCGAGGTCTATTTATTTTACTTTGATATTTTATTACTTTGACTTAGTTGATTGCTTCTTTTCTGACTGTTTCTTCTTTTTCTCTCTTCCATATTTAATGATTATAGTCTGTAGTTTTTCTATCATTCGTCAAGATGAACGTGTTTAAACTGTGGAATCCTTTTTTTCCTGGTTAAAGAGTTTTTTGTGTTAGATGGTGTTAGTTAGGTTATACTTTATCTATTAGAATTATCTAGATTTCGTCAGTTCCCTTACTGTAAATATTTGAATTTGTGAGGGTGGAAAAGAGGGTTGTTTCTTTAAAAATCTAGGTTTTGATTTTTACGTCATTCTGGTAAATGCTAACGGTTTTTTCCGTATGAATTAATATTTAGATTATTTTGTCCGTGTCGTGAATCCACGGTTTATAAAGTCTTGAAGTCTTACTCTGGTAGAAACCTTTATATCAGTAAAATCTACCTTAGTACAAGTCAAGTCAAGTCAAGTCAGCGAGTCAGCACAGGATGAGAAACGCTGGGGTACTTAGCGTCGTGCGGTCCGGAGGGACAGGTAGTGGTTGAGGGCCTCAAGTGACTCTGAGTGCAGGTAGCTCAGGCACTACGGTAGGTCGGTAGAGTAGGAGACAGTAGGGAAGGAGGAGGACGGAGGTTAGGGGGGGTTGTAGTCTCAGAAAAGGTTACTTAGTTGAGAAGCGTACTCCACCGGTTTCATGACCTCAAAGTCGAAGTCGTAGTAAGGGAGGTTTCTTTAGGGTCCCATCCTGTTCCAATATGGCCTAGGGTACGAGGACGAGACAGCGAGTCAGCACAGACTGCGAAACGCTGGGGTGCCCGATAATCGGACGGTCCAAGGAAAGAGGTACCCTAAAGGGTACGTTCTTATGATCTCACCTAACGGTAAAGGAAGAGGTCCCCTAAAAGGAAAAGGTCCCTAGCTTGGGCGTAGAGGACGTAACCGTCCGCCTAAGTGGTGACTCAGTACACTCTTCGGGGATGGGACCTAGTCCCATTCTGTATCATGTTACTGATTCTAGAAATATTCTTCTCTCTTTAAGCGTGTACTTAAGACTCTCCAGTGATTAGTTTGGTCCTCCATGTTGTACGTAGACAAGTCCGGACAAAGAATACTTTGTTTCGAGACGTACATAATAATGTTTTACTTTAGTACAAACACGGATGACAGGACGTTAAATAACAAAACGGAGAACAATAACTGTAATCGGGTTACTGTGATGTATATTTACATAAGGTAATTTTTTTGTTCGACAAAGTATCATACGAAATATGACATTTAGTACTGTGGTCTTGACTCCGACAAATATAAAGGTTAACAAAGGATAGATGGTGAGTAGTGAGTGATAAGGTCCAATTCTATTCTGTTTTCGTGACGTCCGTAACTTATATCTTTGTCGAACTAGGTCCGTTATCGTCGTGGAGTTTATTTTTATGGATTTTATTAGTCGTGTCTTGATGAAGTTTATTTATGACTCACTTACTTTGTCACTGTTTGTTATCTTCGAAGGGACCACCGAGTCTGCCATTTCTTAGAAAGACGTTACACCCTCTGGACCCAAGCTAGGGACCCAACCCTTCTAGGGGACGGCCTCCCGTACCTTTGGGTGAGGTGATAAGAACGGACCTCTTAGGGCACCTGTCTCCTCGGGTCAAGTACCCCAACGTTTCTCAGTCTGTGTTGACTCGATGATGCGTGTGTTGTCTTCAAATTAATTTAGTAGGAACACGACACTCTCTCTGAATTCTGAATCCTGAGGTCTATTTACTTTACTTTGATATTTTATTATTCTGACTTAGTTGAAGTCTTCGAGTGTTTGTATGAGTGTGTGTCGTAGTGTGGAAATATATCAATATATGACACGCTTGACTACGTACTTTAATCTGTCTGTAATTGTGACTGTTATGTTTTTGTCTGGGATCATGAATTATGAAACCACGCCGGTTATTTTAAAAATTTTAGGGAGTCTAATGAATCGGAGGATTCGTGTCTAACGTGAAAGTGATTGTGTGAGTTTAATCCATACGTTTAGGACACGGTACGATACGGAGAGGTGGTATACACTGATCAATGGTATCGTCAGTCGAATACACGTATGAAGGGTATCGTTGGATCCTTAGAAATGACATGTCTCTCGTTTCGTTCTGTCTTAACTTTCGTTAAAGTGTTCGTTGTACTTTATATTTACAACCGTTATAGGGGACTTAGAAAAAAATTTTGATGTAGTGAATCGTAACTGAAAATTTATGGTGTCGGAGACCTGCCAAGAGAAAATCTGAGATAGTCGTTGAGAAAGGATAACCTTTCCATTGTGAGAAACTCTTCTATATAATAAACCTCCGTATTTCCCCCACAAAAGAGGTCCAAGTAAGATCCCTCACCCACTCAACCGGAGATAGATGTCACATCCTCTTAATATTGTTCCTTAATTCCTCTGATTTTCCACGAGAGACTTGCGTTGGACGTCTACCTTCAAGGTATACCACCACGCTACGTGAACCGAAAAAGTAACCGAGTGAGACAACAACGTTGAAGGACGGAGTCTGAAGTTACGAACATGGTTTGACTCGACCTTAAAAGGGTACAGTACAACCAGAAAACTCTCGTCAGTAAGTCGGTCAATATAATTAGAGTAGAGACTAGAAATTATCCTTCTGACGAACAGGAATCTTCCGGAGGTCTAGGTGATCGTATTTATATATGTCTCCTTCATGTAAGTACTCTTTGACCTAGGGTTACGAAGTAAGTAAGTAAAGTCCGAATTACGTACATGTCTTAGTTGGTGTGGGTGTTTGTTTAGTTCGGACTCGTCACCAGGACCATAGCCGAGTTTAAATGAACGCTTACGGTACTGGTTGCTCGAAGGGACCACCGAGTCGACCACTCCTTAAGCGGACGTTACGCTCTCTGGACCCAAACTGGGGACCCAACCCTTCTAGGGGACCTCTTCCCTTTCCGATGGGAGAGGTCACAAGACCGGACCTCTTCAGGTACCCGACATATCAGGTACTCCAGTGTTGACTTTCTGAAAGTGAAGTGAAGTAAAGTGGTACTGGTTTCCGACAGTAACCATCTCATGAAGACACAGTCCGTGACGTAAACGAGAGATCTAGGTAATATTAGTTAGAAGTGTTGTCGGGGCACTCCTTAACGTCTGATGGACGTAAAGGACCTACTCTCTCGGGTCCGTGTCTCGTCTATGAATAGGGAAGGGGCTTCTAAGGGTCCACCGTGCTCACCGGACGGACGGTTGTGTCCTCTGTACTCTATGCCCAAGCAAGGGAGCCAGACCTGCTAGGGAACCTCCTCCCGTACCGTTGGGTGAGGTCAGAAGAATGGACCTCTTAGGGTACCTGTCTCCTCGGACCACCGATGTCAGATATCTCGACGTTCCTCGACTTGTACTGACTTCTCTAAACCATGTGTGTGTGTGTGTGTGTGTGTGTGTGTGTGTTTCGATGGACTGATCTTTTATGTCCTCATCCTAGTTTTCGGTACGAACAGTTGAGACTCTTAGTTGTAGTAAGGAAATAAGGGACCTTATATCCCTTTTCTCTTTTCTCAACTCCGAGTCTTCTTTCTCGGGTCCTGCCCTGGGTTTCGGTACGGGGTCCAACTAACTACCACCTGTTCTTACAGTCCATCTCTCATTCTGAGACTCTACTAGGACCCAACCAGAGTCTTACTGTAGTCCAGAAACCCTCTATGACAGGAGTTAATTCGTCACCGAGGTAGGTACTAAGAGGACCTACGAAATGTGTAGTATATAACCCAGTCAGTTTTTCAAGCAAGACCAAAAGGGTATAGTAGAATGTCTTTTTAGGTTCGTTTGAAAAACAGGTAGGGTTATTAATTTCAAAACACTGTTTTATGTTAAAGAGATTAAGACTAGTGTTTGTATTGGCTTTTGAAATCGAAAATGAATCCAAAAGTCATACAGTCACAATGTAGCGGAGTTGAGCGGGGGTGGTGGTCGTCGTGAAAAAAACAAGAAGATCGTAAACCTTTACATCCAACGACAGATAAAGTCTCGGTCTTCGATATCGTCTGTTCTCTTCTTCCGTGTCAAATGAATAGGCACGTAAGAAACGGACGTCTCTCTAGGGGAATCCTCTCCTTTCTCGGATGTACTAGGGATGTTGTCATGATACTTTTTGTTGGGGAATTTTTAAGTCAAAACAAAACTCGTTTTATTCGAATATCTTAAAATGTGAACAAAGAGTGTCAGGTTCTGAGAGAAGTTTCTTTCAAACAGTACCTGACAGCTCGACCGACCTCCCGCTCCCGAGGGTGCACGGCACCGTAGACACACCCAGTCAATCCTTCACACGGTCCTCAGAGACCCGGACTGGAGTCGTACGAACCGTGTCCTACCCGTCTGGTCACATCAACTACCCGGTATCTTCTTAAGTGATCACCCTAGAGTTTAAGAGGGAAACTTTACACTTCACCAATACCTACTCTATCGTTAGATTCCTAAAGGACAAGACGTGGGGACCTAATGTCTACGGATATCGGTGATGGTTAAGAATTTCTATACCCGTATGGTCTAGTAGAATGGACGGAGGACTCTTTAGACATACGTCCAGTTCCTCATTGTCTTGACCTGTACCTTTTTACCAGACCAAGGTTTAACCCTTTCCTCATACAGTTCCGACATATAATAGTGGGACGAAAAAATTGAATATCCGTCTCATGTAGTACTCTTTACGACCCAACCTACTTCGTGTTCGACCTTAGTTCTAACGGTCCTCTTTATAGTTATTGGAGTCTATACGTCTACTGTAGTGGGATACCATCTTTCGTTTCTCCTTGACTTCTCGGAGAACTGTTTTCACTTTCTCCTCTCACTCTTTCGACCGAATTTTGAGTTGTAAGTCTTTTGATTTTAGTACCGTAGACCCGGATAGTGAAGTACCGTTTATCTACCCCTTTGTTACCTTTCTCATTGTCTGAATTAAAAGAACCCGAGGTTTTACTGACGTCTACCAGTGACGTCGATACTTTAATTTTCTGCGAACGAGGAACCTTCTTTTCAATACTGGTTGGATCTGTCGTATAATTTTTCGTCTCTGTAATTAAACGGTTGTTTCCAGGTAGATCAGTTTCGATACCAAAAAGGTCGTCAGTGCATACCTGCACTCTCAACCTGATATTTCTTCCGACTCGCGGCTTCTTAACTACGAAAACTTGACACCACAACCTCTTCTCAGAACTCTCAGGGAACCTGACGTTCCTCTAGGTTGGTCGGGTAGGATTTCCTTTAGTCAGGACTCATAAGTAACCTTCCTAACTACGGTTTCGACTTTGAGGTTATGAGACCGGTGGACTACGCTTCTTGGCTGACTAACCTTTTCTGGGACTACGACCCTTTCTGACTTCCGTCCTCCTTTTCGTTGTTGTCTTCTACTTTACCAACCTTCCTTAGTGACTGAACTACTTATACTCAAACTCGTTCGAGACCCTCGACCACTACCTGTCCCTCCGCACGACGTCAGGTACCCCAGTGTTTCTCAGCCTGTGCTGACTCGTTGACTTGACTTGACTTATCGGTGATGGTGCTAGTTCGGTTTTGTTTTCAGGTACAGAGAAGCTACGAAACCGGACAGCCACCGAGGGGTGTCAGACACAGTCTAGATTCGAGGCATTGTACTACGAAGTCTTGGAGGGACTGAGTCGGCAAGATCGGAGAGGTCGGAGTCAAAGAGGGTGACAGAAGTGACGGAAGAAAAAGACTTTGTGACTCAAGGAACGTCTTGAGTCGAGGAACGTCAAGAGAGGTATCACGTTCATACTGCTTGTCGTCACATGCTCGTAATGTTCGTACCTCTTCTCCACTGTTGGACCTCACTCACCACTACGATTCGTCACTCACTCCGACCGGTCTGTCTACCCCGTCCACTCCCCTCATGTCAAAGAGGAAACGGGAACCTGCACCCTATAGAAAAAAACCGCCCTAGTTGTAAGAGGACAACTACCGACAAGTCGTCGCTCAACATTAAAACCTCAAACACGTCTTCTACTCGCGTCCAGGAAGAAGAGACGGTAGAACCATTGTCAAAGAGACGTATATAATGCGACAAAGAGTAGAGACTTGTAGCCGAGTACAAACAGGGAGACGAATCCGTCTGGATGAAGGGGTGGGGTGGGAGTGGACGGTGTAGACAGACCGGTCGGAGTCAGTAACCCATCCTGGTGGTGAGGGAGGTCCGATTCAGTGGAGAAGAGACACGAACACTAGGAGAATGTGACGAGAAGTGTGAATGTGACAACATAATGTTGTCATAGACGAGTCAGTGAGTTAACACAGACTGAGAAACACTGGGAAACCTGACATCGGGCGGTCCGAGGAGACAGGTACCCTAAGAGGTCCGTTCTTATGACCTCACTTAACGGTAAAGAAGGAGGTCCCCTAGAAGGGTTTGGTTCCTAGTTTGTGTACAGAGGACGTGTCGTCTACTTAAGAAGTGGTGACTGAGTGACCCCTTACATCGTCATACCTTTCTACGATAAAGGAACCTTTCAGAGAAGGTCACTTTCTAGACAGAGAAAAAAAAACCCCCCCCCCACAAACAAACAAAATTTTTCCGTACGAAACTATTAGGGTGAAGGATACATCTACCGGCCTACCCCGACGAAGGACCCTAAGTTCACCCCCCGCCCACCCCCCCCACCACGTACGTCTTCCTCTTTCCTCTTTTTCGAAATTTTCTCCCTTTACTTATACTCCTTCGGTCGTAGTCTCCGTCTCCGCCTCTCCTGCGGTGGTTCTATCATCCTTTTAGGTGCTAGACTTTACACACTGGGTGAGTGGCACTGATCCGTCAATGATAAGTCGTATTAGTGAGTTGAGAGTTAAACAACTAACCTTGGTGTGAAACCTCCCCCCGTTTGACTCTTTCTCCAAGACGAAATATAAACGTGATTAAACCTCTCACTTCTTGTCATAGACAACTATGTCTTTGTTACCGCGAGACCCCTGACTTTCTTTACTTTTCGTTCAGTGTCTTTGAACGTCTTTCAAACTCCTCTCCAAAACTGACAGAGCCCCACATCTTGACACCAAGTTTCAGACTGTCATAGAGGTCTTCCTTTTTCTAAAGGCGTTATCAACGGAATATTTTAATATACTTAAAAAGACGAAGTGACTGGTCGGACCCTTTAAGGGAGGGACGATATAAAGGTTCCGATAAAGTGGAGTACCGTGTGACGTCGTGATCCATTTAGTTATAATACTTATAAACTATACTTAACCACTAAATTTCATTTACTTGTTCTTAACGTAGAACTCTTTAAAAGGACCCGGGATCTCTATCAGTCTCTATCAGACAAGTAAATCTTCTTACACTCAACATTTAATTCTCGGATTCGTTTTGCTTTAATTCTTCCAGTTAAACGACTTTTTAAGTAAATTCCTAAAAGTTTCGGTATATATTTACTCAGAACCTAATAGACGGGGTCACGAGTGTAGATAATCAACCCTCTTTACATCTCTTACTTAATACTACCCTACAGAGGGTGTACACTCCTCTACTCTACGACGATTTGTCGCGTGGTAGGGTATACCCCCTGTGTTCGGTCAAAGGAGAGAGTGGACCTCAACTCTCGAGTAAACACCGTAAAAAAATCACGTAGTTCGGGGTCGCATCGGTGACAGGGTCCCCCCTATTGTGACTACGACAGACAATGAGAAAGTAAAACGGCGTTCGTCGAAAGTTAAACAGGACGGTCCGACGTGGACAGACCCCACTTGTATTCGAGACACACCAGTTCCCACTGTGGTACCCCTAGTGGTCGAGTGAAACCTCCTGACTATATTGTGGAAACACTTGACTAAACGTGCAGAAGACCGTGGACCTCATCTCCCTTGGACTAAACTATCATCCGACTGAAGTCAAATAATTTCCACACTTGTCTCCAGACAGAGGGCTCCTCTTCGTTTGTCCCTGCGGACCATGGCAAAATAACGAGGGTTAAGGCAAGTAGACTTTTGGATTAGACCGGTGACTTTTTGGAATCTCATGTTTAGCAATTTTTAGAAATAGACTTTCGTTTGACCTGGTTCTTAGAACCACCACCACCGGTCTCGGTGGACATGGAGGGTGTAGGGTGACTGTAAATATATGTATATATAAAAAAAAAGAGAATTCCTTGTATCTTTAGAAGACGCAAAGGGATCCCAGAGTCAAAAGAGTAGACGTTTTGTCAGTTCCAAAAAAAAAAACAAAAAACAAAAAACTAAGTGTCTTGTCAATTATTATTATCGACATCGACGGTAGAAACCCCGTAAGTAACCCAGAGTCTCCGACGGATCCACCGAAGATGTATCCTCGAGATTAAGTGTGTTGTCGGAACGTTCTCTCGATGAGTATCTGTATCCTTTGTTTTAATGTCAATGGTTTCCCCTTCTTCCTCTTTTCCCTATTTAATCCTTAAACCCTAATTGTTATATTTGATGATATACATTTTCTCTGTTTGTTATTCCTGGATAGTGTATCGTGTCCATTGTTATAAGTTATAGAACATTATTATCGGGTAATACCTTTTCCTAGACTTTTTCAAAAATATGTGTGTGTGTGTGTGTGTGTGTGTCATATTTTGACTTAGTAAAACGACATATGGTGTTTGTGACATTTTGTTAATATGAGGTTAATTTTTAAAAAGGAATTTATTTTTCCTCTTTCGATAAGAATAGGAGTGAAATGGTTCTTCCTTTGACTCCAGTTACTTCACTCCACAGAAATTCTAGGTTATGAAACCGGTGGACTATGTTTCTCGATTGAGTGACCTTTTTCTGGAACTACGACCCTTTCTGACTCCCGTCCTCCTCTTCACCCCCTGTCGTCTACTCTACCGACCTACTGTAGTGACTGAGTTGCCTGTTCTCAAACTCGTTTGAGACTCTCTGTCACTTCCTGTCCCTTCGGACCACACGACGTCAGGTACCCCAGCATCTCACCATGTACTAAATCGCTGGTCTGTCGTTATCGTTCGTCGCTACGACCTTTACCTTATGTCTCATTTGTATAAGATTGGGTGATACCGGTTAACGGAGTCTTCATTTACGATATTATGCGTATGTTCGAAAAACGTTTGATATTTAGTTTTGGTTTTCATGACACCTTTCTCTCAATAAAACCTGAAGTTACCGGATACAAGTTCGCAGTCCTGGTAAGACAGTAACATACCGGAAACGGTTCGGCGGTTTGGAAGGTCTCGAAGTCAAAGACGTAACATTTTATCTCCACCACAATGGATAATTTAATGGAGCACACAACAAGATGAGTGGACGTCTTGACGACGATTCTCGGGTTTTCCATTACTTACACCTTCACTGAGCATTTGACATTTCACGTTCGTACTCCACGACGATAACTTCCTTTTTCAGTATTTAATCCCGTGAGTCCGGTTACCTCCGTAACTTTCACCTGTTTCTGAGGGAGTCTGAACACAAATTAGGTGACGGATGAAACGTCTCCTTTGATAAAGTGAACTTGTTAAAGTCATAGGGTTCCGTTTCACGGAAAAGGGTGTCTCGACGGGAAAAGGGTGTCGCGACCCCTGACTAAATCGTTTCGTTTTCCCGAGAGGACCCTTCCTACCCCGCGGTTCGACAGATGGGGAGGTTTCTGTACTCAGGACACTCTTCGTCGTGGTCATCCGAACCCATCCTTTAGTCTAAAGTAAAAAAGTAGGTTCTTCTCCAGATCTATACGGGTCGTACTTTCGATTGGTTATTATGTGTAAGTATTCGAACGTAGAGTCTAAACACCCTGACGAAATCACCCATCTAGATGTTTTTAGGGGACCCGTTGATCGGTCATTTAAGACTAGGAGTCCGACTGGTTCTATTGTAGATGTTGTTGGTCAGACGTGGAGACTACGTCGGTGAAGACCGTTAGCCGCCGCATGCACACATCCTCTCTTGCTAGTAGGACAACATCAGAATCCAATTACAGGTAATGCGTAAAAGATACTACTAAACGATCACATTGATATCACTGTGAAAAGAGTTACCCAATACTAGTAGTGAGACCGTTTCTCCGTAGAAATGGAACTTTAAAGTGTCTTTTTAGTCGATCATGAGTCTACCGTCCCTAAATGGAACTTGTTCTGTAAAGACTTTGATCTAACTTTCTTCTTCCCCACCTACTATGACGTCTATTTAGACACCCGTTTGTTAATTCACCCGCTACCCTGTCCAGTTGACGATTCTTATAAAAAAGAGGAGGAAATTCTGTCAGTATTGGTATTTTCACCCGAAGGGACCACCGAGTCACTATTTCTTAAACGGATGGTCACGTCCAAACTAGGCACCCAACCCTTCTAAGGGACCTCTTCCCTTACCGTTTGGTGCGGTCATAAGTATGGACCTTTTAGGATACCTACTCCTTGGACTACCCGATGGCAGACACCCTAATGTTTTCTCAACCTGTATTGAATCTCTGATTTGTTGTTGTTATTAGTATTTTCATACATAATTATGATTATAATGGTGATTGTTTCAGACTCAGGGAGAGAGTTAGAACTCGTGATCATGTATGGTTCATTTACGTAATATGTACTTAATTAGTAAGATTATTAGATTTGACTCGGGAGTGCTGTTGATTCGAGTCTTCATAAAGACATACTAAAGTACTATGAAGAGATAATCAGTTCTCTTGCAGGAGTTCTGTGTAAGGTCTTAAGTTTCGAAGGTATACCTTCTGTCGCTAACTCCCCGTAATACGGTAGGTCTTTAAGACAGAGATAAATAATAAGTACATTCATAACTTATTATGAGACAAAGTGGATGTGGTTCATGTCACAGATCGTGGATGTAGGAGTGACTCCTAAATAACAAAACTTTGACTACACAGGACATATTTCAATCCCCTTTTAAAAATCCAAAAAAAAAAAAAATTTATTTTTGGAAGTCCTCAATATAGGGAAAGAAAAGGTAGTGAAAAGGTAAATAGAGGTAAGAGTCTAAATTGACTACAATTTAAGTATAACTAAGAAAGTCGTTATATAGGTTATTTACCATATGGTCAACATAATGTATTTATATGAGTACAAGTTCTTTGAGTCCGTTTAAATGGTTTTTCGATTATTTCTAGGGAGTGAACGTTACTCTTCGAAGAGTTCGGGATATAGATTAAAACATCAATGCTAAACACAAGTAAAAGAATTTCAAGAGGGACCGTTTAATATCTCAAACTTAGGTATTTTTAACTTAGGTATAGATATTTTTGAAATACAAAATTGTCACCTTCCATGTACATGTCTGTCTCCTGGACTCTTAATATCTCCTTTTACTGAACGGGTCCAAGAGGAGAAGTCACCGTTTCATTACTTGGTTCAACTCTAGGAGACGGAGATTTAGGTCCTGAAAATCTTTCGGTACTACGAGGGAAGGGACTATACTTCTTGTGACGGTGTGACCTAAGAGGTCTCGTAAGTAAGAGTCGTAGTGACTTTGGTTGGATAAAGAGAGTTTTCACCGGTCTTTGACTGTATAGACAACTCTCAGGTAATGAGTGGTCCGTAAGATGCTCCACGAAACACACACGCGTACACGCGTGTGTGTGTGAACATGTGTGTGTGAACATGTGTGTGTGAGAACATGTGTGTGTGTGTGTAGTGAATAAAACTAAGTGTTTTGTTGGATCATTTCCGTATGTTTTCTCGTTTGGTGCCAAACTTTTCCTGACTATGTATATGTAATGATATATTTTGTCTATTGGTTACTCTTGGACATATTGTGTCCCTTGAGATCAGTCACCAGACACCACTAGATGTACCTTTCCTTTAAATTCTTCCCCGCCCCCCGATATACATCTCGACTAAGTGAAATGACATGTCGTCTTCGATTGTGTTGTAACATTTCGTAGATATGAGGTTATGTTCAAAGTTTTTTTACCCCACTAAACGACTTTCGGAGTATTATTTATCATTCTGGGACTTCTGACGCTGAGAAGATGCTCTATTCCGGCCAAGAGGAAAAACACGGTTTAGATCTGTTTCATCAGTGAAGTGTCTTCTTTAGTAGAGAACCCGAAGGTCACGAACAGTTATTACAAAAAAGAAATCCCTGTGGTCCTTCGTTTTACGGTAGTGGGTCAGGAGGAGTCTAAGGTTACAGTGTCCCCTCATAGACTCTATATATTGTAGTGAGCTTGTTAGGTAGCTGACTTTTTTTCACTGGAAAGGTACGGACATAGAGATCGTTACAAGACAGAGAACCTGTCCCCTCTATTAGCATATTTTTGGAGGGGAACGTTCAGTTTGGACGACAACAGGGGTCTAGGTCACAGGAGTGTAGGGTCTATTCTGTTCGGTAGATTTAATGAGTGACCCGAAGGGTCCACCGCGATCACCATTTCTTAAACGGACGGTTGCGCCCTCTATTTTCTCTACGCCCAAGATGGACACCCTACCCTTCTAGGGGACCTCCTCCTTTGTCGTTGGGTAAGGTCATAAGAACGGACCTCTTAGGGGCGCCTGTCTCTTAGGACCGTCCGATGTCAGGACTCCAGGGTTTCTCAGTCTCTGTTGACTTCGTCGAATCGTGCGTAACGGTTCCCTGTCTGAAGTTAAATTATCCTTTCGAACCTATTAGTTCAATGCCAGAGTGACCTCTGTAATCTTTACCACTACCGCGTACGGATCTGGCCGGTTTACAGAAACATCGGGTCCTTGACTTTCGTCGTCGACCACTTAAGGTGTGGAGTTCCAATTAGTGTGACCCACACGGGGTATCGGTTCCCTCCTAAGGACTCTTATCGACATCCTGGTGACGACACACCGTACATCGGGGGTGAATGGAGATCTCGGGTTATAAAGATTCCTTGGGGTAGGGTCTAGTCTGGACGTGTCAGAAAGAACCTCGAAATATTTAGACGATGTTCCCACCCGAGAATCAGAAGAGGGTTCTCTTTAGTAAGAGTCCTTTCGACCTTTGTCTCAACGGTTTTCTTTTTAGGAAGGTTGACCCATATCCGGTGTCGGGTAACACCTTAATTTTCGTATTCGCAGGTGTCCTTAAATGTATACACCAAGTCTTGTTTTTGATTTATGCTGTCGTTACTTTTGTTAAGATGATTCGTGACCTTTATGGTCGTCCGGAGGGAAGGTGGGGGGAAGGAGGTTCTAATTTTAGACTCTACAAGTCTTGGTAATCTCCCTAAGTTCGACTAAGATTATATTTTGTTCTTCGTTACGTTAGATAAGTAAAGGTCATCAGAGATGTTCTCGGAACCAAGTGTCACTAGGAATGGAAAGTTCCCTTTACATCAATGTCGGAGTACTGACCAGAGAGAAAGGTCAAAGGAAGAGGAGGTCAGGTGGAAGATGTAACGACGACCTCATAAAAAGATTTCACGTGTCTATTGGTACGGAACGGGGAGAGTCTTAGACACCCGAAAAATAACGAACCACGTATGTCATGTCTTTAGGACCAGAGTACCTGTTACGAGAAGTGGTAGAAGAGACTTGAGTGAAAGAGTGGGACTACGTGAAATCTCAGGTCAGAGTATGGATTATAACGGTTCTGTGTGGTATGAACTAATATAGAGACAGGTCACCTGGAAGTGAAGACAAGGATTCCTCCGGATAAGTTGAAAATTCGTACCTCTTAACACTAAGTAGGTAGTCACACACACATATATACACACACAATCAGTGGGTCAGTACAGACTGAGAAACGTTGGAATACCTGACATCTGGTGTTCCGAGGAGACAGGTACCTTAAGAGGTTCGTTTTTATGACCTCACCCCATCAGTAAGGGAAGAGGTCCCTTAGAAGGACTAAGTCCTTAACTTGGGCCCAGAGGACGTAACGTCCGTATAAATAATGGTAGACTTGGTGGTCCTCGGGAGTGGAGAGTCTAGGTTGAGTTTATAGAAAAAATAAACTCCTTGACTTGGGGTAGGGTAATGAGGTACTACTTAGTAAGAACGGAAAGGTGACCCTAAGGTATCTAACCGTGTGTTTTGATACCTCTAAGTACTACTACGTAAACATTCATAGTGAGTTTACTCATAAAAGAGGTTATGTGATACTTGAATCGTTCTCGACTTAAGAAAAAATAAGGTGAAATAGAATGAGGTCCATAAACCGTACCTCACACACACACGCACGAGTCGACACAGGTTGAGATACGTTAGGGTACGTCTGGTAGACCGAGGAGACAGGTACCTTAAAAGATCTGTTTTTATGACCTCACCTAACGATAAAAGGGGAGGTCCCCTAGAAGGGTTGGCTCCCTAGTTTGGGCACAGAGGACACAGAAGACGCGACCGTCCGGCTAAGGAATCGTGATATGGTGGACCCTTCGGGTGTGAATCGTACCTCATCTGTCTGATGTTTAGATCCATCTAATATTTTCTTACTTACTTATTCGTTACTTGTCTGTATTGTCTTATATTCGTTTTCGTCCTTTTTCGTAGTTTATACTGTGCTCCCTTATATCATATTTAATCACGGAAATTTAGAAAAATATATTACTATTAGTAAAAAGGTTTCATTAAGTAGACTCACGATATAGTATTAAGATAAAGTATCGTCCTTCTTGCTACTCGTTGATAAAAAAAAAAGAGGTCTCTGTCCATTAAAATGAATGATGTGTGAGTACTAGGTAATTATATATCTTGAGATTGTTATCGGATATAGTCCCGAGTCTATTTCGTCTCTGTCTTTTACAAAATCTATTTCATATCTGTCATTTATAAAATCCGAAACGTCCAAGGTACCAGGGACAGTAAATAGGAATATCACACCTTCTTGTTTACCTAGTATGCATTCCTTTACCTGTACCTTACAAGATTATTTCTAAATACCCGCGACTGTAAACTTACAAAATAGTAAAACCCCCAAGTGTTATAAAAAAACAACAAAAGGTCGAATCAATTTTTAGAATTTTTTATATTACATTCTTCACTTAACGTGTTTTTGTCCGTTTTAAACCGGGTACCCGATATACGGTTTGATGGTAAATAATTTTTATTATTATTGTTAAAAATTTTAAACCAAGTTTACAATCAACAACAAAACACCGTGAGAAAGGGTTATATTTCCTAAGAAATAGTGAACTTTATTATTTGGGGACTCGTAACGTTTCTCAGACTTTGTACTTTATTTGTCGTTCTACTTACTAAACGGTGTAAGTGGTATTTCAGAATTCGTCAAATAGTCACATACGTGTGAGGTCCTACCTTTTACGACCAGTAAAAAAAAAAGAAGAGTTTAATTCTCTCCGGTTTTCGTCGGACACCTATCTGACAAAGTGGTTGTCTAACCGGCTAATTGGATACAACTAACATACTGAGAAACTACTTTTTAAGTGTCACAGGATATTTTGTATAAGTAACGGTATGTATTGACCCACAAGAACGACTCTCCGCGGTGTATTACCATAGTGTTAGTTATAAAATGGTTTCTTTTAAGACTCTCTTACTTAGTAAAACCTCTTATTAAAGGTAACGGAAGACCTTCTACACCGGGTATCCGTCGTTGACGCAACGACGTTAAGTTGGGACGCGTCGTCAGTCTAGTTCAGAGGAGAATCTTCTGGGCTTTGTGAGATGTACCGTTTCACGAAAAGTTAATAAAGAGTCAATTAATCGGAGAGATCGGGGAGGAGGGTGAGGGTCACCACAGCTCTACCGTAAAATGTTTACCACTTTAACTCTGTAAATGATAGATGTCTTTCACTAACTATTCTACTCATTTACTATTACCCTTCCTCCCCGTTGCAAGAAAACATTTCGTCTGATTACCCGTTCCTCGTATTTATTAATTAATCTATCCCTGTCACTTTCATAAAATTTACGTTCTTTCGTGGTCGAGTTAATAATTTCAGACAAATCAATAAAAGGGTGTTAAAGATGAGGGGGTTTTTCAAAGATTACTTTGTAGTCCCCGGTAAAAATAGAAGTAAAGTATACTCTTTTACTTGCGACACCTCAAATTTCTTTGCCAGTCCGATTTTACCGTCCCGGTGCGACCGAAAGGTCCTTAAGTCGCACCGACTCTGCACTGCTACCACCACGAAGATTCGACGTACTGTAAAAGAACTCCTTTCTCTTCCTGACCGGGAGTCTTTGGAACTGTATACAGACCTGAAAAGTCTTTGTGTTTCTTGTACCCTCTTTACGACAGTGGTGTTGATACGAAAGTTCCCTTGTTTACCCATTTTTGTTTGGGACCGTAAACGAAGAAACAGTTTTAAGGAGGTTGAGCCAACTCGGTATGATGAATACTTGACTGTGCAATACACACATCAATAGAGTTAAGGGAACACTCTAGGACTTTGAAACCTTCTATCTATGGTGCAAATTTTTGACGAAAACTACGTAGTTAAAGAAGTCGACTTTTACCGTCATGTTTACATCGATGAAATAATCGACACACTTCTAATAGATTCTTACGTGTACTTTGTAAAGAATCATATGTCGTTCTCAAGGTGTGTACATTCGAGATCAATTTTCACGAGTCATTTATAAACAACTTATTTCTTGACTACTTTCTTCGTCATTTACTTAAGTATTTGCTTATCGTGACATCGTAGACTAATGACACCCCTCGCACGCGTACAAGTGACTAAGGATCCTTAGACGACTCCTTCCGGTATTTCGGGAATTCTACTCGTGATGTATAATCTCCTTCAAGTAAAGGATAACGTAAGTATAAAGAGGTGAGGTCTGTGGGATCAAACCGGTCAGACGAAGACCTTTTACGGTCTGTGAAATGACGTCGGTACTTTAATTTTCTACGAACGAGGAACCTTCTTTTCGATACTATTTGGATGTGTAGTATAATTTTTCGTCTCTGTGCTGAAACGACTGTTTCCAGGTAGATCAGTTTCGATACCAAAAAGGTCATCAGTACATACCTACACTTACAACCTGAGATTTCTTTCGACTCGTGTCTTTTTAACTACGAAAACTTGACACCACAACCTCTTCTGAGAACTCTCAGGGAACTTGTTGTTCCTCTTGGTCAGTTAGGATTTTCTTTAGTCAGGACTTATAAGTAACCTTCCTGACTGCGACTTCGACTTCGAGGTTCTGAAACCGGTGAACTACACTTCTTGACTGAGTGACCTTTTCTGGGACTACGACCCTTTCTGACTTCTGTTCTCCTCTTCCCCCACTGTCTCCTACTCTACCAACCTACTGTAGTGACTGAGTTATCTGTACTCAGACTCGTTCGAGGCCCTCAACTACTATCTGTCCCTTCGACCGTACGACGTCAGGTACCTCGCCATTTCCCAGTCTGTGCTGATTCGATGACTTGACTTGATTGGATTCGGAAAAGTGAACGATAAGAGAGACGGAAAGAGACCCATAATGTACAAACAAGAGAGTGGACGACTTCAATGAATGAAAGAGTGTCTCTTGAAGGACTGGTAGGATAAATTTTAGCATGGGAGAGACGGTGCATATGTATGTGAAGGATAAGGGGATGAGACGAGACAAAAGAAACATCGCATATAGTAGTGGACTATTGTTTTATATAAGGAATAAATAAAAGTAAACCTTACGTTCGAGGTAATACAAACCCTAAGACCGGACGAAACAAGTGTTGAAATCTTCTTTTTGAAAATCTTGTTACAGACCGTGTGTCATCCACGAGTTCCTATAGACGACTTCTTTACTTACTTGGCGGACGTACGTACGATTTAGCGAAGACAGGACAGGATGAGAAACGCTGGGGTACCTGATATCGGGGGGCCCGAGGAAACCGGTACCCTAAGAGTTCCGTTCTTGTGACCTCACCCAACGGTACGGGAGAAGGTCCCCTAGAAGGACTGGGTCCCTAGTTGGGGCGTTAAGAATACAGGGGACGTGACCGTGCACCCAAAAAAAAAAAAAAAATTTGGTGATCGTGGTAGACCCTTCGGGTTTACTAGGTATATTTGAATGTTTATGTGGTGTTCCTTGTTTCCATCGGACCGAGACGAGTAAGTAATGTTTGTATAACTAACCGTCCCTAACACTTTTCGTGACCTCACTCAATATTTCTACTCATTCTATCAAAGACATACCCCCTATCTTAATTGTTTGACCGTAGTAACCCAAAGTTGTCGTGATGAAGGAAGAACGGGTTTTGAGTCGAGGACGAGGGACGGGGTGAGTGGGGATCGTTTAGATTTTCGGATCGTTAGGATTCTCGGTTTGTGGGACGTCCGTCTTGTCGTAGGATCGTTCTCGTTGTGACTGGAGTTCGACACGAGAAAAGACGAGTGTAGAAGTGGTTAGACCCGTCGAGTATTTGTAATTTACTCCAGGGTGTTCCAGGAATGAGAAACGATCCATGTCGCCCGTGTGACTCGTAAACTCCCTATCAACGACTAAAAGTGTCCTCTCCCTTGTTACAATTTTAATACTTGTCCATTGATTGTTTTTTTTTTTAAAGGTTATTGATGTTTTCCAAACTAAGGCCTATCATTCATACTAGTCTGAACGTTCCTTCCGTTCTCTTTAGAGGGCAACACTCTACTAAGTGTTCTACACTCCGTCAGAACTGCTCGGACAAAGATACTTTAATCTTCTTTCTTTTACAGGGTTAGGAATACAGGGTAATGATTCGTTATACCGTAGGACGGATTCAGAAGTATATTAGGAGTACTGTTGAGTCGTTTGAACCGGTATAGTAAGGGTAAAGAGTATCTTTTTAACTCCGAGTCTCTCTAGTATGATGAACGGTTTCCCTGACGTCTCACGGGCCTACAGTTACCGGTACAAGACTCTTGGTGTCTCCTGACACACACCGGTACCTGGTTTGCCACACCGACTCTGAATTCGCAACGTTGTAAGTTTCCACTGGTAATCGTCTATGGGTGTCACGGACACCGTCGAGACCTCCCGAGACCCCCGTCGTCCCCCGAAGGGGGAGTTGGTGTGGAGGACATAATATTCCTGAGTCCAAGAGGAAGTCTGTGGAACAAAGATAGCTTTTACTGGAACTAACACCCGACAACTGTAAACCTTAGAAATTTTGGTACTACTTTTTGGTTGCACGCACACTCTTTATGGGAAATTTTGGGCATTTAATGAATGAAGTAGTAAATAAGTAAAACCAAATTAGACGGTTCTGACGCTCCGTTAGAGGTTATTGTTTGTTAGTAACCACCTCTCCTTACTCGAGTTCGAGACCCACGTCGTGAGACACCGGAGACTTACAGGGGTTTCTCTGTCCCACTGCGTCGCGGGTCGAGTGAGTTGGAGTCCAGGTCCGTCTTCAGGAGTCTACCTTAGGGTCGAACTGTAAGTGTGTGACTTTCGGGACCCCGTTTTGGGTGGATGACGTAAGTGCGAACAGGTCCCTTTTCCGCTTCCCCCTGTCACTTCCATCAAAGAAGTTTAAGAGTGCTGGACTCGATCTGTGTGAGTCCCCTCCGAAGATGTTTCACATTCCCGGAACGGTGAAAAGGTAGTCCGAGAACTGGACTAGTCTGGGAAACGTTGATTTGAGAAAGAGGACTTTCTCAGTAGTAGAGACTCTTTACACGATAAATTTTTCGGTGATGTTTTTTTGTTTTCGTTAATTTAGGTCTTTACGTTATTTGACACTATTTCCATACAAGAAACTGAGGGCGACCACAAATATAACGCTAAAGAGAAGACGGACAGTCTGAGTAAAGTCTGAGGATATTAATGACTCCCGTTGGTAGAGTAGGTTTCTGTAGGAAGGTCAAATCAGACAAACTTAATCGTCCACTAAAGTCGTTGAAGACAAGTCGTAGGAATAATAAAGTTTAGTGTAATATTTGGTCGTCCTACGTTTTAATATGACTGAGTATATCGCAAAGTTAATGACAGAAAAGGTATCTGTACGTCCGTCGGAGTGAGCAAGTGGGAGAAGTAGTCAGTGTCCCACAAAGAAAGGGAAGAAAGTGAAGGAGATTTTAGACGAAACAATGGGACGGAACGGACTCTAGAAGAGGTCGGGAAACGAGTAGAGAATCGAAGAGGGAGGTTGGTCCTTTTATATACTAAACTAAATATCGTACGTAGGAGTCACAAGTCGAAAGACACAAAGCTGAAAAAAAAACAAAAAACTCCAAAACTAAAACCAAAAACTAGGAACCGTGTGTAGAGTCAAATTGAAGACGATTGTAGAAGGTCATAAACCGCAGACCTTAAGTAAGAAGTACCTCTCGGAACGATTTCACATTCTCTACCTCACCCCTCTGAGAACCTCAGTTCTATATGTTGAGTAGGGGTAGCGTACCGAACGTCCGGAGGCGTTTGTTTATTGACGCTGAAGGAAAATTTTAACAAGAAGTCAAACTGTTTGTGAAAAAAAAAGAGGATTTGATATTGTAGAAATGGAAATACTTGAAAGTGTAAATACAAAATCAATCTCTCGCGTCAGTCTAACCCCCGGAGTCACTCCCCGAGTCTTTATCACGAAAGAAGTCAACATATACTGTACCAGTTCTTTATCCAATATCTTTGTGTGCCGATGACAGGGACGGCACAGGATTCGACAGTTCAGGAGAGGAGTCCTGGGGAAGACGTCGATGGAGGTCGGAGTCGAAGGTGACCGAGAAGAAGATGTATCGTCAGTCTCACTAGAAAGGTTCTCTTTCCGAATATAAAGGACAAAAGATAAGTTTTAGTAAGTCATCAAGGGGAAAATACTATGTCAGGTTCGGACTTATAAGTCACCTCTTACCTTTATCTTTCAGAAAGATTTTTATGAAGAGACATCCTGTCCCCCTCTGATCTACCTTTTCATAATTGTTTTGAGTTAAACAACTGATTATATCAGGTGTAGGAAATGTCTTTTGGTAGATGAATTAGAAAATTATTAAAGTGTCCCACAATTATTGGGGTGACTGTCTATTCCTTTTACCCCCACTAGTATACTTACTATCTATTCAACTGGTTTTAATGTATCACTCATTACGTCAGTTCTCAGTTCGGTTTAAAAGGAACACAATTTCCAAGTCGAGGAGGGTGGTGTGGCACAATCTCCCCCGTACTGTCTCACTCACCTTTTTTTCCTACTTGATCTATCCTTTCACAAATTTTAGTATTTCTTTCTGTTCACCCTTAACTGGAGTTGACTTTCGGTCGATTCTTTGTTCGATTCTTTTTGATTCTTAAAACTACGTACAGTCTACATAAAGTTTATACTAAAGTGTCTCCCTAAATTTTGAGACTCTTTACAAGTCTGAACTGAGTTGTCGTTTATCTCTTTGTACCTATCTGACATTCAAATCTTTCCACCGTGACTGACTAGTTTCGTGCTAAAACCCCTCTCTTTAGACCTATATCATCTACAGTAAAGATAGAATCCACAATCCTTTTCCTCGCACGGTCCTGTTCGCACACGGCCGTACGACCGTGAGAGACGTTAGGCACCTGACATCGGGCGGTCCGAGGAGACAGGTACCCTAAGAGGTCCGTTCTCATGGCCTCACCCAACGGCAAAGGAGGAGGTACCCTAGAAGGACTGGGTCCCTAGTTTGGGGACAGAAGACGTGGGGGACGTAACCGTCCGTCTAAGAAATGTTGACACGGGGGACCCTTCGTGGTCCTGTTCTCGGATTCTGTTTCGACACCCTGATCCCCTGTGCCTGTCCTCACGACCCCCCTGCTGTTAGGTCCGACGGTGATTCATGTCTACTCGCGCTTCCGAGTCTGTCTCGGCCCGGTCTTCTTGTCTCGTTCTCTGAAACCGTTTCTGAACTTTCGTTTCTGTCCCGGTTAAAGAAGAAAACCAACACCCAAGTATCCTAAAATAAATGACAATAAGAAGTCTTAGGTCTTTCTTTACGGTACACATACCAGGGCATACGGAATTCATGAAGTTTGTAATTTTGACCCTATTTTTTTACAACTATCTATTGCTCCGCCCCTGTACCCTCCACAAAGCAGTACCTTTCTCCCCCACAAACGTTTTAATTTGTAGGTCAACGGTACGGTTCTACCTTTCGACTTCTCTTCGTACCCGGATTCTCCTGGTCTGTCAGTCCCCGTCCTCTCTACCTCGAGTCTCTCCACAGTGGTCCACTCCCGAGACCCACACCCCGAGAGGAACCTCAACGGTCCTACAAGATCCATCCACGAGACACACCACGAGTCATGGGACCCAAGACTTTTGATAGGACAGTAAAAAAAAAAATATAGTAAGTACTGTTTACTACCTTCTTCGATGACTTCTGTCCCTCTATTCAATCCTACGGAAATATTTCAAACTGCACAACTCCGGTCCGGACCTTATCAACTACTCTGTGACCTTTGTTCTTTATTGGACTTCCAAGATGACATTTCCCTCTTTATCGTTATTCATTACTACCTTCGTTTCTCGTGAACATCTTTTTAGTGTAGTTTCCAAAAAGAAACTAAAATGAGAAGTCATTTTAGAAGGACAATAACTAGAAAAGTGTAAGTTAGACGGTTACTGCGGTGTCCTCAAGAGGATATTACCTTCGTCACTCCTCCTTGCTCCTATACGTTCGCTGTTTCGATTCTACGTTATTTTTGTGGAGGTATTGTGAGCGTACCACCCTTCACCTTTACGCCGAGATCGACTCATGTAATAGAGTCGTTGTGTTAAAGTCGAGGTGACCGATGACATTTTTACATTCTATTAGTAAGTAGTTCAACGATACATAATCACCCGAAGGGACGATTGAGTCGAACATTTCTTAGACGGACGTTACGTCCTCTGGGACCAAACTAAGGACCTGACCCTTCTACGGGACCTCTTCCCTATCCGGTGGCTAAGGTCATAAGAACCCGAAGGGACCACCGAGTCTATCATTTCTTGAACGGACGTTACTCCCTCTGGACCCAAGGTAGGGACCCAACCCTTCGAGGGGACCTCCTCCCGTACCGTCGTGGGAGGTCATTAAGAACAAAGTTCTTTTGGATACCTGTCTCCTTGGACCGCCCGATGTAAGGGACCCCAGTGTTTCTCAGCCTGTGCTGACTCGCTGATTCGTGTCGTGTCGTGTCTAACGACTTTCTACTAAGCCTCGTCATCTTCTTTACCTGAGTCGTTTACCACTTTGTCAGGGGAATATGTTTACGACAGCCGTCTTTCCGGCATCACAGATACAACTATTGTGGTGTTACGCCGTTTATACGGTTCAGTTACCACTCAGATCGACTTAAAGAGAAGGTGCCTCGAGGAAAACTTGATAGAGGATGGTGACCACCATCCTCTATGTTTACGTAAAAGTATATTCGGACTCATTTTATTTTAATCTGTTCCTTTTATTTATTTAACGTGCACTATGGTAGGATATACATAGTAATAAGAGTTTAGTAGTGACAGGAGGGATACACTCCTCACATGGAGGGACGGACAAGTGTGACCCGAACGGGTACACTAAACAGAACTGGTTGTCTTACACTCATCGTCACTGTATCTCTGAAAGTCTGAGTTTCGGGGTTCTGAGCAGTCCATCAAGAGTAAAAACAATAAAAAAAGGGAGACGGAATTCTGCAAGAGTAGTCTTGTTTCCCCCAACAAGAAAGTCTGAGCCAGTGTCTTATTACTGGGTACTATCTATGTGTTCCGTTTACTCTTTATGTGAAACGACAATATGGAAATGTCAAACCCTATTGAGACTGACATGACTGTCTTTGGTAATACTTAACATTTCGGTGAAGATGAAATAAGAATCTGAACCCCTCAGTCGAACCACATTACCTTTCTGGTACTCACCCCGTCGATTCGTCGGACACAAAGTTAAGATAAAATCGCTGAATTGATATCAAAGGGAACCAGTAATCAATTGGAGGGACTCGGAATCAAAGGAGAAGTCGGGTTTCATGTATTACTGGAAAGAAACACCTTCCCAACACTTCCTATTCCACAATGTACATTGTGTGTATCATGTGTGTCCAGGAGTTATTACGATCAATTGAGTTTTCTACATATGCTATAGTATACGGAAATGATGAATGTATCTTTCACTAATGTAAAAGGATTAATTTTAAACTCTGTTTGTTTATATTATAACATTGAGTCCCGATATAATTCTTAGTCTTAAGTACAAGAGATTAAATATACAGGTTTCTTTCCTAGACCTACGATTCAGTAGTTGTGACGTGATTCCTTCGAACGTTACTTCAACCCATTGACGATTAGTATGTCCTTGATAATCATGTTTTGTATACTATGATATATATTACGTGTCTATAGTTTGTAGTTGATGTGATTATTGTAATTATCATTCATGAAAAATACAGTCCATAATATGAGTCACTACACAGAAGATGGTGGACGTATAATGTCTACTCCAGTAACATCGACTCTTGCCTTTTCGGGTTCCAGTGTCCGATCCTGGCTGCGACGTGTGTTTGGGTCCAGACCGTAAGACGTTTCGAGAATTGGTGAAGGAGGGAAGTAAGTGTCGTGGGAACCGACGGGACCATCCTCCGCCGTTCGTCGTCACTTTGAATTGATGGGCCACTCGACCTCGTTCAGAGGAAGTACCTCCCTTTCACGTCCTCGAGAGATGCTAAAGTTCTGACCTCGTAAGGGTGGGGTCGATTGACTTTAAAATTGTTGTCGAGAGTCGTTGAAAAACGAACCGTCCACCTCCTTGCGTTTCCTTGTTCGTCTTTGGTTAGATTTGCCCTTTTTTCCAGACCTCCACTCCACCCTCTCACTTCTTGTCGCAAGTCAATTAAATAGCTTCAAAAGGAAGGTCGACTCTTCACTTGAGAATGGTGGAACACTTTAGTCCGTTTTGTCTTCGGAAGGGTGTGTCCAGGGTCCGCTGACGTTATGCGCGTCTTGAGAGCGGGAAGTAATGGACACCGCAATTCGAGTCAGTCCTCTTCTTCGACCGTACTGAGTTTGCGTCCCCACGAGACGGGTGTCTGACATTTTGATATTTTTACTCCCCTTAAACCATTATTCATTTGTAAAATTAAGGGTGAGGTCATGAGAACGGACCTTTTAGGGTACCTACCTCCTCGGACCACCCGACGTCAGGTACCCCAGTGCTTCTTAGTCTGTGCTGACTCGCTGAAGTGAAAGTGAAAAGTGAAAGTACACAACCTCTTCCTTTACCGTTGGGTGACGTCACAAGAACGGACCTCTTAGGGTCCCTGACGCCTCGGACCACCCGACGGCAGATACCCCAGTGTGTCTCAACCTGTGCTGATTTCGCTGAATCGTCGTCGTCGTCGTTTGTATAATTAATCGAACAAAGATCTAAGGACCTCTTTTGGTTAGTTTGAAAGGGAATCTTGTGTAGACGAACAGTTAAATATTCTATTATAAATCGGACCGAAGTGAAGTTTTTAATGGAGACAATTACTTTACATTGTTGTAAACGTTATTTATCGTTACGTTAGTCCTTATTTTGAAAGTCATAAAGGGTTAGAATTTTTTACTTTTTAAAGTCTCGGGAAGTCGTCAACTTTAAGTGTGGTAATTAATGTCCTTCATCAAAGAGAGGGAGGGAGAGAGAGAGAGAGGGGAAAGAGAAAGGGAGGGAGAGAGCTAGGTGAGGGGTTTACTGGGTGGAGGGGAGGGTTAATAATTTTTTTCCTTCATGAAGTGTCGTATAAAACTTCTTGACGTTTCCCCGATACCACGTTTTCCAGAGGAATCTTTTGACAAAAAGAAACTCTTACGTAAAGATCTTCGACGTGTCTACGTTTTAAGACTATGAAGACTTATAGTCTCGTTGTGTCTACATGTATAAGCGAAAGTTGAGAAATCTCCGACTGTCTTCTCCCTCTGTACTTCCGTTAAGTCTGGTAAGTCCTTCCCGTTCGGTCTCTGTCTGTTCAGACCCCGATTCCACATAAAGATAGAACGATAAAGATACGATAGATAAAGTTTATCGAGGACGAGGTTCCCGGAGACCGAAGGGACTATCGAGTCAACCATTTCTTAGACGGACGTTACGTCCTCTCGGGTCAAGTTAAGGACCCAACCCTTCTAGGGGACCTCTTCCCTATCCGATGGGTGAGGTCATAAGAAGGTGAAGGGAACATCGAGTCGACCATTTCTTAGACGGACGTTACATCCTCTGGACGTATGCTAGGGACCCAACCCTTCTAGGGGACCTCTTCTTTTCCGATGGGTGAGGTCATAAGACCGGACCTCTTAATAAACCTGACATATCAGGTACCCAACGTTTCTCAACCTGCACTGACTCGTTTAAAGTGAAAGGTTCCAGAAGTGATTTGTCACCTGGAGGGCGTTGCAGAAGTGACTTATCTCATTCTTTGTCTGTCCTTCCATAGTGGATGTCATGTAGTAAACTAAGTGGAGTTTTTATTTGACTCTATGAATAGTAAAAATGAAACATAAAAAACGTTTAACCTATTTCCCCATAGTCAAGTCTGCGAGTCAGTACAGACTGAGAAACGCTGGGGTACTTAGCGTCGTGCGGTCCGGAGGGACAGGTAGTGGTTGAGGGCCTCAAGTGAGTCTGAGTGCAAGTAGCTCAGTCACTACGGTAGGTCGGTAGAGTAGGAGACAGTAGGGGAAGAGGAGGACGGGGTTAGGGAGGGTCGTAGTCCCAGAAAAGGTTACTCAGTTGAGAAGCGTACTCCACCGTTTCATGATCTCAAAGTCGACATCGTAGTAAGGAAGGTTTCTTTAGGGTCCCGACTAGAGGAAGTCTTACCTGTATAATGGTAAATTTTAGAGTAGGTTCTAGTGTGTCGTTCATTCACTTTTTACAGTACTTAAATTTCATTGTGGTTTCGGACACAAGAAAACAGAAATGTCACTTCTTAATTTCCTTTTTTTAATTTTATTGGACAAGGAACAGGGACGTAACCCAGTACCTGTTAAATGACAAGACACTTGAGTTGTGACGGTTTAGTTTCAGATATGAGACGTAAAGATCGACGGAAATGGTGGAACAAATTCTTAGCTAGGGGGAGGGCATAGATTTACCTTCTGTTTATAGGTATACGTTAATTCAAACGAGGTTCACTTTTTGTGTTAAACAAAATTTTACGTCAGTGACCTACGTCTCGTTGATTACTGCGTCTGTGTCACTGACGAACGAGAGTCTCTCGAACGTTAATTCAAACCCTTTGTCTCGTATTCGAGTAAGTTGTGAATTCCTGGAAAATACTCGGTCTATGACAAGTTTTGAAAGTTCTTGACGACTTTTCCATAAAACCAATTTGTTATACACGGTATCTGTGTCCTCTTCGTTACTATTATACAGCATACAGACTGTAGCAGTAGGTTAGGGTACATATTCCTCCCTAAGGCCTAAAGAGAAACGGGGAAGGAAGGCAGGGAGGAGAGAGAGAAAGAGAGAGAGAAAAAATTAGACGAAATTTGAGTGTGTCTGAATGAGTTTTGTTTTTGAGGTCTCTGTTGAGTCTCTCTTTTAGATTAATTTACTCAAACAAACATACTCTTTGAATTTGGAGACCAATCGTGGTCGGATTATGGTTTACGACGTAATTAACTCTGTGTAGAAGACATTCCAACTAAATCTAAGAGTTCGTCGTGTAGAAAAACCAGAAGACCCACCTTCAAGTAAAATGTCCATTATTTTTCTTTACAAAGATGTCATCCTTTTTGTTTTCGGACCAAGAAGATCTTTAGATCCTTACCGGAAAGACAAGAAGGTTTACCAATACTTGAAATGTTGTTGTACTTTGTTCCTTTTGGAGTCCCTGTCTCGTTCCGTCCCATGTCGTCTACCACTGGTTACTAAGAGGGTGTTACTTCACCTCGTTGTTTATGTTAAGTCAAGTCAAGTCGAGTCAGTGAGTCAGCACAGGCTGAGAAACGCTGGGGTACTTAGTGTCGTGCGGTCCGGAGGGACAGGTAGTGGTTGAGGGACTCAGACAGGTTTGGGTACAGGCAGTTCAACCACTACGGTAGGCCGGTAGAGTAGGTCAGCAGGGGAAGAAGAGGACGGGGGTTAGGGAGGGTCGTAGTCCCAGAAAAGGTTACTCAGTCGAGAAACGTCCTCCACCGGTTTCATAACCTCAAAGTCGGAGTCGTAGTCAGGAAGGTTACTTGTGGGTCATGACTTAAGGAAATCCTCCCCGACCAACCTAGAGGAACCTCAGGTTCCCTGAGAGTTCTCAGAAGAGGTTGTGGTGTCAAGTTTTCGTAGTTAAGAAGTCGTGAGTCGGAAGAAGTGTCAGGTTGAGAGTGTAGGTATGTACTGGTGCCCTTTTTGGTATCGTAACTGATCTGCCTGGAAACAACCGTTTCATTACAGAGACGAAAATTTATACGGTGGATCCAACCAGTATTGAAAGGAAGGTTCCTCATTCACAGAAAGTTAAAGTACCGACGTTAGTGGTAGACGTCACTAAAACCTCGGGGGGTTTTATTTCAGACTGTGACAAAGGTGACAAAGGGGTAGATAAAGGGTACTTCACTACCCTGGTATATGTTACTTCGATGTATTAAAAAATAAGTTGTCTACCTATTACGTTGTTAAGAATCTGGACTTTACGTTGTAGTTATTCATTAGTATGTAGTACCTTAGTCACTATATGTGGCAGACTAAGATTAATACTTAGTGTCTGATATAAAAAAAAACAATAAATGACTGAATACTAACTTTGGGTTTATCAGACGTCTCTTGCTTAAAGAATTCGAATGTTTTGACGACTTCAGGTTGTGATGTCTATCATTAAAGGGGAGGAAACCTAATATAGGTACCGTAAATTGTGTTCACTAATTTGACGATTATCGTCAAAACGAGTCGTTAAAGGTGGTCGAAAACGACAGACATAGGGTTTCGGAGTAACCACGGTCCCCTATGGTAGCTTTCTACTTCACGTTCTTGTGATACCACTTCCATTCCGTATATAACGCGGATTAACCTTCCAACTTGACACGAAAAATTACTCGTTTTCAGTATGAAAGACTTTACTTGATCTCATCCTAAAATGGTTAAACAAGAGTAACTTGGGTAAAAGGGTCCCTTCTACTGACTTTCGGAAGAGATGAACCTAGGTGACGCTACTTTTTTCCTCTCACACTAACTAAAAGGTGATACAGTGACTCACGAGTGCGGGGGTGGAGGAGAAAGAGTCGTTCACCTTCGATGACTTGAATGCCTCGATTACTTAAGTACAGTCGCCCGTCTCCGTCGACTTTGAATTCCGGACAAGTTGCAGATTCGAAGTGATGTCGTCTTAGAGATAAATGACAGATATCCTATTATTTACACTTATTTTACCTTACTGTTGGTCGCAAGTAGAGTAGAAATGATGTACGGTCCGTGTCGAGATTTAGAAAATGTGTGTACGACGTTCCCTCCCTGAATCTAGTGTGCTCCAAACGTGTACCTGTGATAGTCGAGAGTCATATAACCAAACGAAGAGACTCCGGGTGAAACGAGTAGAAGTTTTCCTCTGACCAATATGAATGGAATCACCCAACAATACTTTAGTTTGATTCTATTACCTCCCAACTAAGCCCAGGTCTTCGTCGTTTGGGAACACCAGAGGACTCAATTTCGGGTAGAATCTCCGTTATTTTTATTGAAAACACAAAGTGCGTCCTGTTTGAAGTCCAAGAAGGTCTTCAGTCCCCCGAAGAGACCTGAGTGTTTGCCGATACCAGAAGAGTCTTTGTTGCACGTGTTTCGGTGTATGAATAAGCAGTTCATCCCACATTTTCCTTTCCCGACTGAAAATTAAAGTCGGGAATAGTTAACGATTAAAGTGTAAAATGAAACGAATATTTTGTCATATGCATGTCTAACTTCCCTTGTAGAAAACCGTCTTTTATTATTTATGTGGAGAGACTTTTCTTTACCGTAATCTATAAGGATTTTAGAGATTAAAATCCCTACAGAAATATCTCCCGGCACCTTTGTAAAATTACAGACACAAAACCAAAATTCAAAATTAAGTTAAAACAATGTTATAAGAAAGGAAATATACAAAACCAAAACAACCGGTTCTCCGGGTACCCTAGAGTCTAGGGTCTGGCCCCTAGCTTGGGTATAGGGGGACGTAACTTTCCACTTTAAAGTTGGTGACCTGACGGCTCCTTCAAGGTTGTAAAGGTCATTTTAATTTGCTGACAAAATTTATCGTCAAAAACGAAGTTTGTATTAACAGGTTGTCTATTATAAACGAGTATACACTATTCCTTTTGTTTAGTTATGGAAATCATCAAAGTTTGATTTTCAAACTTGATGTTTAGATAAGACTCTTGAAGTATTTCGATTTGTTTCTGTTTCCAATTGACGTGTGGCGTCGGGTGAGTATTCGGGGGTGGGTGACTCCGTCTAGAAAAGGGTAGACCCATTTAAAAACGCAAAACAAAAAAAAAAGATAAACAAGTGTCTGTTGGAAATTGCATTTGTCGAGAAGAGAGACGAGACGAGACGAGACGAGAAGAAGAGACGATAAAAAATAATGGTTACGATATTTAAGGAGTTTAAAAGAAACGGTCAACCTGTTGGAAACCTTTGGAGGGGTCGCAGAAAAAGTCGAGGACGGTGTGTCGACCTGGACCTTACTCGTGTGACCTCCTTTTTCCCTACCATTGTATTCCTCTCCCGATTCGAAAGGCCTTTCTGTCGAAACCTCCCTTCTCTCCGGTTTACATTCCTTACGGGTACTTCGGGACAGTCAGTACTCGACCCACTGTTTGTAAAAAACCTCCTTATTTATCTTTGACATTCGAGTGTCCACTCGACAAGATTATTGTGACATACTCAGACCTCACGTCCTTTTGTGCTGGTGGTTCCTAATTTCGGGGGGAAAATAAAAGTCTTCTTTTGTTTTCCTAATATATAATTTCTTAAAAAAAAAAAAATCGGGTCGTAAAGGATTTAATATAAGTACCTTGTGACCACGGGACTACCCCTTTAAATCCCCCTTTTACAGACGAAAGTTTATTAAAATCTTTTACAATTATAAAATGTGTCGTTTGGAAACGTAACTGAAGTTATATGATTATACATTACACGTAGAGATTCTACCCCTATGCCGTACCTCTCAAGGGTTTGAATAATTTTTCAATCCTGACGAAAAGGTAAATTTTTACTTTGGACTTCTGTGGGAACGAACAAGGTACCTTGTAATAAATCTTTTGTAACAGAGTATAAGTGAGACCCGATAAATAATATATATAAGATAAATAAGATATACATCTCAGTCTAAAGGGTCTCCCGTCTCTAGAAAACAAAACCAATCATTAGGGAGACAGGAGTCTGGATTGTATTTCTATTGTGAGTCATTCATAGGTGTCTCAATCACAAATGTCGAGGTGGAGACCTCTACCCACCGGTGTAAGATTAGAAAGACTCAATCGATAGACTGTTCACACTTAAATGGATTAAATAAATTTAAAACTTCCGAGATCGAAGAGTACCTATTTTACCCCTGTTTTTATCGTAAAAGAAGTCTCTATTCGTAAATTAACCTTCGTTAAATACATTACGTATATTTCTCGAATATCGTGTTATTGGGTGTCGACCTTTAAGATGTTATTTACGATAGAAATAACATCAACAATAATACTTATGTTTTATTAAACAAAATCATGTATGTCAAAAAGTCGTGGTTTTGGAGAGACCCTTTGTCAGTAGACAAAGTTTCCGATAATACAACTTACGTACAAATTGCAATAGATTAGTCACCTATTTTTACGTTATTATTCCACCAATATCCTCAGTGTCATTTCTCATCAAAACGACTACAAACCAATGGAGAAGAAGGTAAATGTGACCTTTTTGTATTTTGACTCATTGTTTTTGAGTTTGTTGAAAAATAAAAAGATCCGGGGGTTTTGTAGAGACGACGATTTTGTCTTAGTTCATAATGTCAAACCGACGTGTCTGATTCATATTTCTTTTGTCTCCTCTTCCTTGAGACTCGAGTCTTTAGGTCGAGAATCAAAAAGGAAGTGACTGAGTGGGACTCCGTTAGTGTGTCATAGAGATTCGTGTAAAAAGAGTAATAGAGATATTTTATACCTACTGAAAATATCCTAAAGAAATTCCCTTAATGATTAATTATTAATATCATCCTTCGACCTTTTACGTCCAACATAATCAGTATCTAAAATTAAGACGCACCAAAACAACAACAATCCTTTGACGACCTCGACCTCATCCCCCTTAGTTATGATTGACTACACGACCAGTAAGTTTAAGGTGGTGTTTCTAGAGTCTGTTCCTTGTCCTAAGTCAGAAACAAATTATTTGATCTTTTGATCGAAGGTCTTTTTAATTCTTTCATCAAGTTCTTGTGCGTCTGTCATTTTAGTCTTAAATCTTATAGACTACCTGAAGTTTAGGGACAGAAAAGTAATATGAGAATTGTAAGGAATAGTAATGAGAGAAGTAAGTAAAGAGATTGTGAACGAGATGTGGTCCCTAATGGAATTAGACTCCAATAAGTTTTTATTCAATCTGTGTTTCTTTTAATTTTGGTGTTACTCCATAGTGGAGTGTGTAAAATCTTACCGACAGTTGATTTTCTGTTCTCTACTCTTAACATCCGTACCCGTACCTCTTTTCCCTTGAGTGCATTTCATCACGTCGATGATACCTTTATCATACCTCCAAGGATTTTTTTTTAAGGATTTTTTGTTTTGATGACACACTAAATCGTTAGGGTGAAAACCCATGTTTAGGTTTCTTTTACTTTAGTGATGTAACTCCCATATACGTTGTTTGGGGGTACAAATAACGTCGTAATACATGTTATCGGTTCTTTACCTCTGTTCGATTCACAGATGCCTACCTACTTACATGTGTGTGTACGTGTGTGCACACGCGTGTGTGTGTGTGTGTGTGTGTCTCATCTTGTGATAAGTCAGGACTTTTTCTTCCTTTAGGTCAGTCAACGTTATTATACCTACCTGGAACTTCCGTAATTCACTTTATTCAGTCTTTCTCTTTTTGTTTATGAACCGGTGAACCCAATAAGTAACGTCTTGACGAATGTCATCGATTCTATACCTTTGTCGGGTTCATAAGTAACTTTTCGTCTTATAATAAAAAGGTATTTTTTCTTACTTTAGGACGGTACACACTGTGGTACCTATCTGGAGCTCCCGTGACACGATTCACTTTATTCAGTCTGTCTCTTTCTGTTTACGACATACTAGAGTGAATATACACCTTAGTCCTTTTGTTTGTTTGAGTGTCTTAGTCACTTGTCTGACCACCAACGGTCTCAGTCCCACACCCCCACCCCTTTACTTATTTCCAATCTGATGTCTGAAGACCAATATTCTACTTATGAAAGACCCCTAAATCATATGTCGTACCACTGCTATCAATTACTATGACATAACGTTTGAACTTCCAATAATTGTTTCATCTAGAATTTTCAAGAGTAGTGTTCCTTTTTTTCATATTGAGATATTCCTCTACCTACAATTAATGAAACGTACCACTAGTAAGACGTTGTGTATATATAGTTTAGTGGAATTTGATTACGTTACAACGACAAAAAATCGGTGAAGGAAAACCTGACATCGGGTGGTCCTAGTAGAGAGGTACGCTAAGAACCTCTTATGACTTCGCCATGACCTCGTCCAACGGTAAAGAAGGAGGTCCCCTAGAAGGACTGAGTCCCTAGTGTGGGTGCAGAGGACGTGACCGTCCGTCTGAGGAATGGTGACGTCACAATGTACAGTATATACAGTTGACATAGAGTTATTTTGATATTTGTTCATACTATCACAAACGGGAGTTCCTAGAATGAGGTGGATTAGAAACACGTCACGAAAAACGTTACAATCTTCAGGAAACATAATATAGAAGATAAATCTTATTGTAGATTATAGTACTCTATTATGACTAAAATGAACAGTAATTTTTAGACATTATGAAATGAACTTTAGACGGGATATGTTTCCAGGGTTTAATTATTGAATATGAATCACAGGTATTTTTATGAAGAATCCTTAATATATGAATGCTTATATAAAAGGTATATACACTTATATATAAAGTTAAAATAAAAATAATTGTGTTTAAATTTATGTTTAGTGTCTTTCTTAACCAGATTTTAAACGTGGATGAGTTCACCAACCTAGGGGTCTTAAGGTAGAACAAAGGAAAAACGTACCAATGTGTCTTATTAGAGTCAGTTTCCAAGTTTCTTTTTCTTTGCTGGTAGACTGAAACTCCTACAACTACTGTTCCATTCCACCACCTTTTCCCTCGTTCAGTCTACTGGAATTTAATGTGATTTCACTTTGACTTCAGCGAGTCAGCACAGGCTGAGAAACGCTGGGGTACCTGACATCGGATGGTCTGAGGAGACAGGTACCCTAAAAGGTTCGTTGTCATGACCTCACCCAACGATAAGGAAGAGGTCCCCTAGAAGGTTCCTAACTTGGGTCCAGAGGGCGTAACATCTGTCTACGAAATGGCAGACTCGGTGGTCCCTTCACGATTTAATATGATTCTCGTGGGACGTTGGGGACGGACATGGGGATCTACCGAGGGTCACGGTTCGTCGAGGAATGGTCGTTTTCGACGGGATTTAGAGAACGAATAAAATCGAGTAAAACCTTTGTCTCAGTCTGTCTGTCTTTCTTCGTTCTTTCAAGCCAGGAAAACACTAAAGTATTTAGTAGTCTGTTTACACGACTCACTTCATCCTTCCATCTTGTACGAGGTTGACGATTTCCTACACAGTGGATTTATTTCGTGTCCGACACAGGCTCAGAGACACTGGGATATCTGACAATAGACGGTCCTAGGAGACTGGTGCCCTAAGAGGTCCGTACTTGTGACCTCGCCCAACGGTACGGAAGGAGGTCCCTTAGAGGGACTGGGTCCCTGACTTGGACCCAGACAATTGCAGAGGACGTAACTGTCCGTCCAAGAAATGGTGATCGCGGTGGACCCTTCGGTCCTCGGAAGTCCCATCGGGGCTATACTTTATTTCTCCTTATAGTCGTTCCATTAGACAACGTACTAGTCACACTGGGACTGGTATAGGAAGGAGGTTGGGGGTTTGTCGTTACCGCATTGTCAGAACGACTATGTATCCCTTGTCACCAAGTGTTTCACAAAGAGTCTGGTCGTCCTTCCCGTTGTAGTAATGTTCTTTACGTCTAGGAGTCCGGGGTGTGGTCCAGATGATTTGGTCTTCGACTAAGTCGAGGGTCACGGAATTGTTTGGTTTGTCCACTGGGACTGCGTGTGGTTCCTCTCTGTGGTGGGTGCATTCTTGCTAAGAGGTCTGTTCTCATGACCTCGCCCAACGGTACGGGAGGAGGTCCCCTAGAAGGGTTGGGTCCCTGTCTTGGGAGTAGAGGGTGTAACATCCGTCTGAAAAAATGTTAGACTCGGTCGTCCCTTCGGGTTCTTGTAAATGTGTGTCCTCGTTTCTCTTTCAATAGATCACATAATGGGACTCATGAGAAAATTAACCCTTTCTTCTCCTTTCCTGTGATTACTCCGAGGATTACACTTTGTCTGCGGACGGTAAGGTAAATTATGCGTTTCGGGGTACTCCACGTAATCCTGTGCGTTGGGGTTGCGTTCCTCCACTAGGAGGTGACTTTAATGACAGTTATCATTCGGAGGAATCTTCACGGGAGGTACCAAATAAAGATCAAAGGTTCTACTCTGGAGACAGACGGATCCTTTTACCAGGAAGTGGTTAATGAATGTGACCCGAACTCGCGTCTGGGACAGAAATAAAAAAAGGGTTTAGTTCTGTCTCATTTATTAATTTTCTTTTTTTTTTCCCTACGGTACATAGTTCGTCCATTTTTACTAAATTTATGACCATTCTTGCGGTACCTTGTCCGTGTTGACAACCTTCACAGTGGATAATGTTCGTAAACCCTTCGGTGGACCTACCATACGCAAGTTCGACTTCTACGTGTGCAGGTGGTGAGTCCCGAAAGTGAGAGTACGTATTTGGGATCTTTGAGACCGTATCAACGTGTTCCTGGACGCGTGCTCTGACAAGTGACGTCTCAACACCCACTATCGCTTTTCACCTTTGTTAGTCATCCTCCCTCTTATTTGACAAATCAGTAAGTAACGTGATACACATTGTCATTTCTCGTCACTTTATTTTACTAGTGTATTCCGAGTCGTGATGTACTACGGTATACGTTTTAAAATTCTGGCTGTTTTATTATATACCAAGTACCAAAAGATGTATATATACACATCTTTTTACTTTTGTATATATCCATACTATGTATTGATGTAATACTCACGAAAACACGCCCTTTCTTCCACTTTCTCTACTTCCGGATCGAAAATGATTCGGCTAAAGACAAAAACAAAAATCTTTACCTCGACCCTTCACTTAGTCTTTACGATTGTAGACAATCGATACGTAGGATGCATGCACCTGTCCATGACCCGACAAAGAGTGTAAAGAGACTTACAAAAGTTATAACGTTTTATATTTTTAAAATTAACTTTTAAGTTAATTGAACCTGTAATACAATGAAACTTTTCAAATGTTTCATGAGACTTTTGTGTTCCATATTCGTAATGTTAAAAAACGGAGAAAACAAGTGACTACATAAGTAATAAAGATCTGATCATAGATCACTTATTACCCGTGAGGTATTTGTACATAAGTACTTATTTACCTAAAATAAAAATTTGTTTAACTTTTTTTTAAATTTGTAAAGAAAAATTTAGAATAGTGTAGTGTTTTGAGAAAAAAGACGCAAGGAAAAATCCGAATAAGTAATACACATAATAAAATATCATATTGGTTTTACGTACACAGTAAAAATAAAAAGTGAATTGTAATCTATTGTTTATATTAAAGGACAAGATTAGAAACAAGAAGGATTCTTTTGAGGAGTGAACTACGTAAGATTAAATTGAGTAGTGAGGACAGCAACGACAAGAAATCAGTGTTCAACACAGACTGAGAGAACGATGCTGTACCTGACATCGGGTGGTCCGAGAAGTCAGGTACCCTAAGAGGTCCGTTTTTATAACCTCACCCAACGGTAAAGGAAGAGGTCCTCTAGCAGGACTAGGTCCCGAGTTTAGGACGTGACGTCCACCTAAGAAATGGTGACCTCGGTGGTCCGCTCGGGATTAGTGAGGAGGGATCTCATCTCCAAAGATGAACGAAAAGTGATAATACCTATTACAAGATTATTTATAACAATTTACTTATCGATATAATAATATCGAAAGAAGAATAGAATATCTCTCTAAAATAAAATTTCTATTTAAATGGAAGATTTCTATTTAAAGATCGTTAACATAAGGACGTAGTTACTCCGAACCTGTAAAAATACTGATAAAAGTAAATGATATAAGACTTCACCAATATGTTTAAATATACCATTCTTACATGGATGAAGATATAGAATATCGGGACGATAAATATACAGAACCAGTTAAAAACGAGTATACACATGTGACTTAATGCCTCACTTAAACTACCATCTTATGAATCGTTCTAACCATCAGATGTATATATGTGTGTCTGTGTTTGGGTGTTTTCATTGATATGTCATAAATAGTATAGGAAAGGAAAGGACTGAGGTTTCGAAATTCCTATGAGTTATAATGACAAGATAAGATTTAGAGTCCCTGGTAAATAAATCTAGAAACGGATGACGAGTGTTAGAAAGACATTCTTACCGTGAAGTCGACCACCTATCCGTCTCGACGTCTTTTGAAGAGACCAGAAAAAAAGATTGAAAACAAAATATAATCTGATATGGTTGAGTTACCTGTACTCAGACTCGTTTCAGATCTTCTGTTACTTCTGTCCCTTTGGACCATGCGACGACGGGTACCCCGGTGTCTCAGTCTGTGGTAGATCGTTGACTTGTTGTTATCAACTAATTGTTACGACACTGTTAAGGTTCGCATACGTTCCACTCAGTCCGAAGGGACCATCGAGTCAACCATCTCTTAGGTGGACGTTACGGCCTCTTGGACCAAGCTAAGGACTTAGCCGTTCTAGGTGACCTCTTCCCTATCCAATGGGTGAGGTCATAAGAATCGGAAGGGACCATCGAGTCTACCATTTCTTAGACGGATGTTACGCCCTCTGGACCCAAGTTAGGGACCCGGCCTTCTAGGGGACTCCCTCCCGCACCGTTGGGTGAGGTCATAAGAACGACCCTCTTAGGGGTACCTGTCTCCTAGGACCGTCCGATGTCAGATACCCCAGTGTTTCTCAGTCTGTGGAGACTCACTATTCGTCTGTATCGTTTCTCTAAATCAATATGTATATATACATAGATCAGAAGTTTAAGAAAAGGGTAAATCCAATAATGTCTTATAATTCGTCTCGTGAGGTACGATATGTCATCCAGGAACAACCAATAGGTATAATTTATGTCATCACACATGTACAGTTAGGGTTTAAAGGATCAATGGGAAAGGAGGGAGGGTAAGAAGATGGGACCATTGGTAATTAAATAAGAGATTCAGATACTCAGACAAAACATTTATTCAAGTAAACATAGTAAAGAAAAGTCTGAGACTTATATTCACTGTAGTATAAGTGTATACTATAAAGAGAAAGAGACAAACTAAATGAAATAACTCGTACTATTAGAGATCCAGGTCGGTACAATGACGTTTAGTGTAATAAATTAAGAGAAACTCATGATGAGGTGACATAGATACATGGTTCGGAGACCAGTTCCCGCAAACAAATACCGGTACACTTTATTTTATCCAAACTCTGTCTTTCTACTCGACAAGTAAAGGTAGACACCGTCAATCCTTGTAGATCTTGAATGGAGAAACTTCGGTGGGACGGGGTTCTCAGTATCGTACCCAAGACGGAAGTACCAATTTTAAATAACGTAAAGTGTGGTTAATACACACTGAACTACCATTCTTAAACTTTAATCTAACTAGAATTCTAAGGGTCCGGTGATGAGTGAGTGACATACTAGAGTCAATTCCAATACACTGAGGCAAAAAAAAGGAGGGTGACTATGTAGATTATCATAGTTGTAGTAACCTAACTATCAGTAATGGTATCAGGGTTGTGTATCAGGGACCATCGAGTCGACCATTCTTAGACGGATGTTATATCCTCTCTGAGACCGAACTAAGGACCCCACCCTTCAAGAGGTCCTCTTCATTATCTGATGGGTGAGGTCATAAGAGTCCGAAGGGATCACCGAGTCTGCCATTTCTTAGACGGACGTTACGTCCTCTGGACCCAACCCTTCTAGGGGACCTCTTCCCGTACCGTTGGGAGAGGTCATAAGAACGAACTTCTTAGCAGTACCTGTCTTCTCGGACCGTCCGACGTCAGGTACCCCAGTGTGTCTCAACCTGTACTGATTCGTGTCGTGTCGTGATTTAAATGTTCGTGATTTAACGATTTGTACGTGATTTAATTTATGTAAAATCGGTAGTGGTGGTAATAGTAGTAGTAATAAGTAGACAAATTACCTCTATATTATACATATATACATATGTGTGTGTGTGTGGTGAACATATTTATTAAAACGTACAAGAACTCACTCCTCTGTCCTATGTATTTCGTTGTAAATATTTCATCAACCGTGTCGCGGGTCGTCTCGTATTTCGGATGTGTGTACTTAAATAGGTAGACCCAACTGTGACCACCAGAGTCCATGTGCTCTTCCTTCTCCGGGAGGGTGTAAGACTCTAGAGAAAAGTAGCGTGGTTCCTGTCACGGAGGAGTCTGTGGACTTACAGGAGTCTTCGACAGACGGAACAGGAGTACAGTGAAGTTACAGGGGGCAAAAGAGGAGTGGGAGGAAACAAGGAAGAAGGAAAGAGAAGGGAGTAAAAAGAGAAAAAGACAGTCAATTCAGAAAGGGAATTGCCTATAGGACAGAGATCCAGTAATATGTCTCATTTGATTGGTCTTTAACTTCTTTCGATTCATTTAACTAATACATACATACCAGAAAAATTCATTTCAGAGAACGTACAATACGCATACAAGTAAATTTTTTATTATGTATATTGTCTATATATACATCCAACTTAATAGACAACAAAACGTCAAGTATAGAAAGTTTCTGACAAAACCAATGTAGTAAATTACATAGGGAACACACTCGTTGAAGGGACAATGGACTTCATATCTTACTTAACTAGTTGTATATTCAATATACGTTTAAAATCTATACGTATAATTACAACAAAACATCTTCTCGACGTAAAATCCTATCTTTCTTGAAGGTGTCTTCGTTTATGGCTAAAATAGTAAGGTTAGTGTCTGACTTAGTTTTTCGTTAATGAGAGTACTACTGAAAATTTTTATATGGATTATCAATTAGTGTTTTTTTAAGGACCAATTGGATACTACTGTACTGTCTTGTAACGATCATCTACCATTTATCAAATCACTCTTATTGTCTCTGAAGTCTAAGTCTATAGATCTATACTTTGTACCGATAGTTTAAATCAGAGACTGTAAAGACTAGAAATCAAAGGAAAAGACATTTCGCTTTTATTAATATAATTGAAGGATCCTAACAACTCACTAATTTACTTACTTACCGTTCATAATACACGGTTCGTTTTAAAATCCCCGAGACCATATTGTTATTTGTTGTGTCTTTTTACAGGGACGGATAAGAGGACATCGAATGTAAGATTACCTGTTCTTTATGCGTTGCTTATGTATTTTTATTATGTATAGTTACTTGTTGAATAATCCTACTTTACTCCATCAGTGGTTTCTATGGGTTACCCGTGATTTCTATGGGGACAGAAATAAAGTGTCTGAATAGTTGTCTTAAATTTGGTCCGTTGGGTAGGGTTGTTTACTTTTTCGAAGGAGAGACCGAAGTCACTCAGGGTGAGAAAACTAATAGTAGTGTGAAGTAAACTTCGAAGAAGAGGTAGAAAAAAGGACTGAGGAGAAGAGGGAGGACCGGAAATTTGTAGCCTCAGGGATCCGAGGTAAGACCCGAGAGAAAGGAAGGAGTGAATATAAAGAAGTACTAAAGTGGATCTTAGTACCAAAATTTATAATAGACATCGACCATTAAATTTATAATAGACATCGACCATTAATACTTTATACATAATACCACTATTACTTTATACATAAAGATCGGGACCGGCGGAAGAGAAGTGGATGGAAAAATAAACCTTAGAAATGAATATAGTTACACAGAGTGAATTGTACGGTATATAGAGAGTTTGAATTGTTTGGTTTTAGTCTATTCCACAGTTATGGAGTTTGGAGAAAGACCGGGTCAGATTGGGTAGAGTCATTTACTGTGGGTTAAAAGTAAGACAACGTTTAAGGATTCTTCATTCTTTAGTGTAAGACTAAAGAGGGATAATAAGTAGGAAGTGTCGGTTATATAGTTCTGGAAAGTTTAGATAAAGGTTTATATGGTTCTTTTAATGAGAAGAGGTATAGAGGTAATAGAGGAGATTTCCTCGGTATCAATGTAGAGTAAATACGATGAATTACCACGGGGAGTTTAAGTAAGAGAGGTATTGTTAGTCTCATTTCAAAACCTCTGAATTTAGTGTAGTACACACCATCGACCCGAGATTTCTAACGGGAGTTATTTGAGACAAAGAACTATGAGTCAGGGAAACATCGACGAAGGTGTGACTTGGACCTTACAGATAACGACCGAAGTTGATTACTTTATACTGTCTTCAATGGAATACGGTCGGTCAGGTCAGACCTGGCTTCGGAATTCTTTTGAACCGTCGAAGACGTGACCCCTCGATTCTCAGAGATCCATTCTTAGGACCGAGTCAGTAGGGTTATAGGGTCAGTCTAACGGTCTACTCAACTCAGGGTCTATGGTAGACTTTTGTTGACTTTGGGGTTCGTTCTAGGGTCTTCTTAAAGGGTCGACTCGGATTGAGTGTCTTTTTACTCTCTATTATTATATAACAACGAAATTCGGTCATTCAAAAACCTACAAAACAATGTACCGTTATTTCTCGGTTTTATCCTTAACTATAGACCTTTACCTGGGACGGAAATGTCCTTGGATTATATGTCGTGACCGAAACCTTCACCGCCGTTTGTCTTTGATCTTCCCGGATACGCACACACGATTCAACAAAGTCAGAACCGGCTGAGAAACGCTGGGATACCTGACATCGAACGGTCCAAGGAGACAGGTACCTTAAGAGGTCCGTTCTTATGACCTCACCCAACGGTATGGGAGGAGGTCCCCTAGAACGGTTAGGTTCCTAGTTTAGGACCAGAGGACGTAACCGTCCGTCCAAGAAATGGTGATCACGTTGAACCCTTCGGGTCTTCCCGGATGTCCTCTAATAATTACTCCAGACCTTCCTTTCCCTTCTGTAGTGATAACCTCCGACCTATTTTCCGTCAAACATAATATAATTTCACCTTTAAGATTGTAGTAGAGGATATAATTGTACTTTTGTCTTTTGTATTTATTAATTGAATAGATAAACCGATTTCTCTAAAGGTTCTTCTTATGACGTTCACAGTTGATAAAAAAGAACAACAAAAAATGGAAAGATAATTATTCATGATTATTGTTAGTTAGTTTCTCCCTTTACAAGTCAAAAGTTCGTTTATATGTTCTCTATAGTGGTTAGGTCTTGGAAGATCGAACCCTTTCTTTTCACAAGAAGTTCGGATGAAGTGGTGGGTCGTTCCGAGATTTCATTTCTTACTAAAGTCTATTTTTTTATTTAGGTCTCGTGACGGTTACTTTGTACCGGAATCCTTTCTCTAATCTAGTTTCAATAATTTGGAATCTTTTTAAATTCCGGTAAGGACCATCTGAGAGAGTCGATCTTTTCTGTCGAAGATTCCGAGAATTCCTACAACAGGGTATCGTTGAGACTCGGGTGTCAACTTTTCTCGGACAAAGTCTCTAAATGCCAAGACAGAGTATTTCATGTAAATATTAGACTATGTGTCCTTCTGTTGTTTCAAAAGTTTTCTTAATATACTCGAATCTGACTTTCTCTGTCTCTGAAGAACGTCCTTTTTTTCTCCTATTCTTTTGAGGACTCGACATTTGTATCCGGTAATAAATCCTTCTTTCTATTGAGGTTTCTGTCTAGATCCTCAGGTCTATTGTCTCTATTCTTGACTTCTCTTGATGAGGGTTCCTCATGTTGGGTAAAGATTAGTTGTATGTAAAAGACAGGGGTCTTTTTACTTAACCACTGTAGAGATCGAACTGAGATCTCAATGATATTCAGTCATTTACGATCCACTGAGAGGTTGTGGTCGAAAAAGTACCCTGACAGATAGTACCATGAGGATAGCGACAGAAGACTAAAGTGTACCCCCTTTATGTTGAACACAAGAACCAAGTTCCAGAAGTCTGAAAGACTACAGAATAGACATGGATATGGACTGAATAACCTACTGTCTAGGACCTGAAATTCGGACTCGGACTACGAAATTTCCCTTGTCTTGACTCCGAAACCCCACTCTTCTTTCCCATAAAACGCCTACCCTATGTGTACCTAGTAATCCCCGATGTCTCTAATCTCAATGGTCAGAGCAGTTATGTATCATGACTTTTTTTTGATCTATAAGTGTATATTATTCATACTTTTAACTGGGGATAAAATATGGTGGGGAGTTTAAGTTGAACTTTACCCAATTTTTAAATGGGAACTCTGAACTTTAGTACTTTCAGGATCTTCTTTTGTATCCTTTTATCGAGGGACTGTACTTAGAGCCGTCCCCAAAAAAAACTTTTAATGTGGATTTCGTATTCGTTATTTTATTTTTATTTGTTCAACCCTGACACAGTTTGATTTTTGAAAAACGTGTCGTTTTCTTTGTTTTCACTTTTCTGTTGGATGTCTTACTCCTTTTTTTTTTAACATTCGGTATATAGACTATTCTCCAATTATAGGTTTTAAATTTTCTTGAGTATGTTGAGTTGTCGTTTTTTTCTGTTAACTTTTTACTCGTTTTCGGAACTTCTCGTTAAAAATGTTTCTTCTGTTTCCTTTCCGTTTGTTCAGGTACTTTTTTTGTTACGAGTGTTGTGACCAGTAATCCTTTTACGTTTATTTTGAAGTTCCTCTATAATGGAGTATGGACAATCTTACCGGTAGAAGATAATACCGTTCACTGTTGTTTGCGACCACCCCTACACCTCTTTTCCTTAACAACATGGGACAACCACCCTGACATCTAACTATGTTGGTGAAACGTTTTGTCATACCTCCTCGGAGTTTTGTAATTTTTGTCTTTATGGCATACTAAGTCATTAAGATGAATCCTTTACTTTTGTAGTCGAGTTTTTCTAGGGACCTGGAAGTATGAGTACCGTCGTAATAAATGTGACCAGTTCTCTACCTTTCGTGGACCTCATGGGAAGGCACCCCCTTACCTATTTCATCAACACCAAATCTATGATGTCAGTCACTCTACACGAATAAGTCGATATTTGCACCCCTTTAGGATGGTAAACGTTGTTGTACCGATCTGAAACTTCCCTAATACGATTTACTTTATAGAGTCTCTGTGTGTATATGACATACTAGAGTGGACGTACACCTTAGGTTGTTATTAAATTTGGGGGGGGGGGGTGGTTTGATGACCTTTATTTCTAGTCTAAACACCAATGATCTTAGTCCGTCACCCCTCGTCCCCTGATCTTCTTCCACTAGTTTTCAATGTTTGAAGGTAAATTTTCCATCTATTCAGGATACCTATATTATACGTTGTACCATTGATATTAATTGTTACAACATACTATATATCCTTTTAACAATTCTCTTATCTAGGATTGTCAAAAGTAGTGTTCCTCTTAGAAAAATAACATAGTTATACTCGACTACATACAATTGATTTGGATATCAATATTAGCAAAGTGTTATGTACGTGTAATTGGATAGTACTATACGTCTACTGTGGTGAGAATACCGTCTTTCACTTCTTCTTGATTTCTCAGAGAACTACTCTCACTTTCTCCTCTCACTTTTTCAACCGAATTTTGAGTTGTAAGTCTTTTGTTTCTAGTACCGTAGGTCAGGGTAGTGAAGTACTGTTATTTACCTCTTTGTTACCTTTGACACTGTCTGTAATAAAACTCCCTGAGGTTTTACTGACGTCTACCACTGACGTCGGTACTTTAATTTTCTGCGAACAAGGAACACTCTTTTCGATACTGGTTGGATCTGTCGTACAATTTTTCGTCTCTGTAATGAAACGACTGTTTCCAGGCAGATCAGTTTCGATACCAAAAAGGTGATCAGTACATACCTACACTCTCAGCCTGATATTTTTTTCGACTCGTGACTTCTTAACTAAGAAAACTTGACACAACAACCTCTTCTGAGAACTCTCAGGGAACGTGACGATCCTTTAGTTTGGTCAGGTAGGATTTCCTTTAGTCAGGATTTATAAGTAACCTTCCTGACTACGACTTCCACTTTGAGGTTATGAATCCGGTGGACTACACTTCATGACTGAGAAACCTTTTCTAGAACTACTACCCTTTCTAACTTCCGTCTTCCTCTTCCCCTGTTGTCTCCTACTCTACCAACCTACCGTAGTGGCTGAGTTACCTGTACTCAAACTCATTTGAGACTCTCAACCACTACCTGTCCCTTCGGACCACACGACAGTCACACACCACACACACACACACACACACACACACACATACATATGTGTGTATAAACTTGAACTCGAACTCGATACAGTGAAGTCAACACAGATTGAGAAACGTTGAGATACCTGGTATAGGACGGTCCGAGGAGATAGGTACCTTACGAGGTCCGTTCGACTATGACCTCATCCAACGGTTCGGGAAGAGGTCCCATAGAAGGACTGAGTCCTTAGTTTGGGAGCAGAGAATCCAGAGAACGTAACCGTCCGTCCAAGAAATGGTGATCACGGTGGACCCTTCGGGGAGGGGGGTTGTGTGTATGTGCATATACACAATACGATTCAACGATTCAGCACAAGTTAAGACGCTGGAGTTCCTGACATCGAGCGGTCCGAGGAGACAGGTACCCTAAGAGGTCCGTTCTATGACCTAACCCAACGTACGGGAGGAGGATATATATATATGTGTGTGTGTGTGTATGTGTAATATATATATATATATATATATAGAAGTTAGAATTATTGATTCTTCTATATATAAATAGAAGTTAGNGGAGGATATATATATATGTGTGTGTGTGTGTATGTGTAATATATATATATATATATAGAAGTTAGAATTATTGATTCTTCTATATATAAATAGAAGTTAGAATTATTGATTCTTCTATATATATATAGAAGTTAGAATTATTGATTCTTCGACTAACCGACCAAGATAGAAACATTTTTTTTTTAATGTATTAAGACTTTTGCTTTTTCTCTTAACGGAAGAACCTCTTTTTGACACAGAAGGTCTGAAACCCTCTTCACGACTAGAGAGTTTTTAATCTCGGAAAACCAAGACTGGTTATTTTTTTAGTATACCTCCATAAAATAATGTTTCTCTTTAATTAAGGAAACTCAATAATTGTCTGTTCCAAAGATCGATCTTAAATTGCAATAACACATTAAAACTTCACAAATATAAATATCAATATAAAATACTACAAGTCACTACATGTACGAATAGTATTTTTTCTTTTTAACGCAAATTTATTTGAAATTTATTTTAACTTCGTGTCGTTTATTTTGTCATTAATTTATTATCAAGTTTACCGTTTACTTATTAATTTATAGTACTTCCACTACTCATTTAATTCAAACCCTTGTTAAATTAATTGTCTAAACTGTCGAGTTGAAATTAAAGAAGTAAATTTTACGTTTGTGATATAAGTTGAAAACCGAGTTTCCGTTCGGGTGGATGTTGTTTGGATGTCGAAATCGACGGAGGAGAATATGTGGTAAGGAACAGGGTCACGAGGAAAATTAGTCCAAACTATTTGTCATGAATTAGAGTCTCCCAGTAATGCAACTTTAAAGATAAACCATTTTTGTCAAAGTTTCTGTAGGAACCTTCCTTACGTAACAATTAGGTTCCTTCGATATTTAATATATTAAAGTCCGTCCTATAGTTTGTTGGAACTACTCGTAGACTTGGGGTGAGAACTAATTCAGGTACCTTCCGTTTACCTATGCTTGAATGTACAATCGTCGTTAAATTCCTGTCGATGAAAGACGTGACGACACAAGTCTTCCTAAGTCTCCCCTTTGTCCTGATAATCCTTGCCCACGGTATTCGTGTCTACGCGTTTCATAGTCTTAAACACATACGTACACGGTAAGAACTGATTTTATCGTTATTTATTAGAAGTAGAAGATACTAGAGGTTACTGATGTTTCCTCAGGAATCTTAAATAGTATCTTAATCATATAAATTCTTTTAGTAAAATTTTATTTACCTTGTTTCGTACTGAATACCGTAAGGTCCATACAAATAACCTTTTTCGTTGAGAATAGATTGGCATTTTAATTTACTTTTATGAACTTCTTTTAACTAATTCTCCCTCCCTCATGTTTCTTCACACACCGTCCATAGACCATCGAAAAATTATCTCGTCAAAGTAAAAATTTTAATGGTAAGAATCTCTTTTACGGAAAGGTCTTTTTTTTTTTTCATTCAACAGTATCATTGAGTCGTAATCTTGGAGGTGTGTCTGGTTTAAATCGTCTCGATATGAATGACGAATTAACATGTTTGATAAGTAAACTGTTTTCCCTTTTTTCTGCCCTTTACTCTAAATAGACATGGATGATGCACACTCCACGAGGTGTTTTAAAGGAGTAATTAGTAGTATTTTTAGGTCGTTTCCCGCATGATAATGGAAGTCAAAATGTCTACTTCTTAAACTCCAGGTCGAACCGGTGAATGAACGGAATGTTAATCCTCATCCCGAGTTTGTATCCAGAGGGTCTTCGGAGACTAAAATTTCCTTAAACTTACCGGGATGAGGGAAGGAGTGACTCGGTACGACAGAAAGACCTTCGATGTACATTTACGGTGACTAAAAAAAAAAAAATTCGTTAAGATAAAAAATTTTTCCACATATAAGTACATAATTAATTAATAATAATAATAAAATTAAGAACCAACGAGACATAGAGTAACACCCGAGAAATCGACACCGTGTACCAGAAGTGACGGGGTGTCGTGCACCTTAGAAATTCAAGGAACGACGACGACGATTCAGCGAAGTCAACACAGGCTGAGACGCTGGGGTATCTGCCGTCGGGTGGTCCGAAGGGGTAGGGACTCTAAGAGGTCCGTTCTTGTGACCTTACCCAACGGTAAAGGAAGAGGTTACGTACTTTCACTTTTCATTCAAGTGACTGGTCTCTAGTTTGGGTACAGGGGACGGAACCTTCCGTCTAAGAAGTAGTGACTTGGTGATCCTTTCATGGACGGTGACTATAAAACTTTCCGTTCACACCAGGTTTCTTGTAGTCCCAGAAATGTTCTTTCACTATTATGTTTCACTCTTTTCGTAAAAGAAACAGTTGTCATAATGAGTGTCCTCTTAAGCACCTGACGAGGATAAGAAGGACCCACTGTCATTCTAAGTATTCTCTTCTTCGACCTATTAAAAAATAAACAGAACAAATTTGAACAAGGTTATAGATGTTTTTAAGAGAATTTAGTCTATAAAATTTCAACCTGTGTTTAGTGATTAAGGGTAAATATACAGGAGAGTAAATAACTATAAGTAAATCACAGTGGTACATCGTTCCTGTCACGATCCAGAAGTCCCGATATCTTTCGGATCAAGTCTGTAATCATTATTAAGAGTTCGAATGGTTTCCGTTTGTCAGGTCACTTTTGGGGATCAGCGACAAGTGTGTAGTTTGATAAGTGGTTAATTCGATTTAGAAACGAGTTTTCAACTTAGTAAACATGAGTTCTCTTTAAGGTTGCACCCGGTAGAACTTTAAACCAGTGGACACCTACAAATCGTCTGTCCCTTCGTTTCGTTCGACCGACTTGTGATTATCTCTTAAACCAGACTCACCTTCAACCTAATAGCGAGAGTAAACTCTACGGAATTTCTTAGTTACTTTCTGGATCACACAGTCAAGACCTCCGGACACTAACCGGGATTGTCGACGTCCCCTACCCCTTTAGGGTAACTGGATCAAACGATGTCTGAGTATCGTGATCCCTAATCGGGTCGGTAACGAATACACAACTATCCTACTCCACTTAACCCAAGGTCGGATCAAGGGTGTGTCGTAATTTCTGTCTTTACAGAAGCTGTTGGTGGGTGTCCGATACCTTATTTGGGTTCGAAGGATTAGTTTTAAACCGTAGTTTAGTGACGGAGAGAAGGTTAGAGGACAATAAGGAGTTATATTTGGGACACAATATTCATCCACGAAAGGTCGAGACACTGACATCTATTCAAAGAAAAGAAAAGGAAAGAAAATAAAAATAGAAAAAAGAAAAGGAAGGAAAAAAGAGGAAAGGATGAAGAGACTCAAAGTTAAAAAGGTAGACGTTCTAATCTTACTATGATCATGAATGAAGAGTTCAAGAACCTACTAATTTATTCAATTGGGTTCATTTCGGACTACTTCATCGTCGATTATGATGGTAGTGATGGTTAGTAAGATAAAAACCGTTGTCGATCTGAATGTCAAGTCATAATACAAATGGTTTCCGTTTGTACAGGTGACTTTTGGGGTTAGAAAAAAAAGTGTATCATTTGGTAAAGGGTTATTCGGATTTAGAAACAGGTCTTTAACTTAGTAAACATGAGTTCCCTTTAAGATTACACTCGGTAGGACTTTAAACTAGTACACCTAGAAGTCATAATAAATTCGTAGGGACGAAGGGACAGACTAGGGACAGATTTTTAAGAAAGGGTAAGAAGTAACAACTGTGATCAGGTTTAGTGTATGACTTTCGGATCATATTTAGGATGGGTGAGTACTTAGGACTTGACGAGAGGCGTGAAGGATCATTAGGAAAGTAACATTTTATAGTGAATGGAACTGTGAATAGTACATAAAGATAATATAAAAGTATGTTTTATACAGAGAATAACTCTTCTAAGTTGGGACACTCCCGTTGTCTATTTGACGGATAAAGTAAAAATTTAGAGAGGTTCGTAGATGGATTTTGTTAAGGAACTCAAAGGTACTAAAATCAACTACTTGAGTTTCCAGAACGATTCGGAAATTTTGTCAGCTTTGTACTCCAAACTCGAAGTTTGTCTGTTAGTACAAGGACAGGGTACAATTGGCGATGACTACATTTGCTTCTTCAGTCAGTAACTTAAACTCAGAGTATTTGTAATGAACATAAAAGATAGTACCTGTTATAAATCCACAGATGAGATACAAAGAAAGATACGAACGAAGGGACCCGAGTCCGCCATGTCCTAGACGGAAGTTACGTCCTCTGGACCCAAACTAGGGACCCAGTCCTTCAAGGGGTCCTCTTCCCTTACCGATGAGTTACGTTATAAGAACGGACCTCTTAAGGTACCTGTCTCTTCGGACAATTACCCCAGTGTTTCTCAGTCTATGCTGATTCCGTGAAAGTGAAAGATACGAATGAACTGTAGACTGTTATAGGGTTAGGAGGAGACGGTTGTAAGAAGGAAGGTGTTTATAAACAACTCACGGAGGGTGTACTGGCTGTGACAGCCTGCACATTCTATGTTGCTACTTGTACTGTTAGTGGCCAGGGCGAAAATATTTGAACGTCACGCAGATCCTGATTTTTAATCATCGCTGGGACTGTGAGACTTGTCGGAGTCTCTCACTGATTCTTGTGTGAACAGAAGTCTCTTTGAGTGTGGAAGCCGGAATAAAAATCGTATGTTTCAACCTTTGTCGTTACGTGAGAGTGGAAACTTTGATTGATGAAAAGTCTCTAGTACCTTTAAACGAGTCCGACGAAGTACTTTTCTTGGTCGTACTATTGACCTTTGACTTACGTCGAGGAATAATAGAAATAACTGTCTCCACAGTAAAGTTACACTCATTACCATTGCGTTAGTTATCAATTCTTTACTTCGCGGAAAGGAATCTGCGTATCGTCTGTCGGAACTCTGTTATATCGACCTATCAACCGTTTTACAGACTCCACCCCCCTATAGTAAAAGGGGGTAGGGGTCACGTAGACCCAAAAGTTTTGAGTAGACATAAAAGTCTTCGTTTGTTAAGGGAACAGACCTAGTAGCCTTGTTCTTTGTGGAAGAGTGTATTAATTTTGTACGTCGAGAAGGTTCCGCCGGTGGGGTACGATCGATTCTTTCCGAGTTAGGTATGACCTCTTCTTAATAAGTACTCGATCCCGATTCTCAATGTGAACCCATTTTAGGAGTTAATGACGTCGAAGTAATTACGTAAGAGCCACAGAGTGACGACTCACTGACAAGACTCATTTAACACGAGAGTACGTACGTGAGTTTCTTTACTTTTTTAAGACTTACTTATTCGTCAGTCGTTCGTCCTCTCTAAGAAGTCCGATGTCAATGTCGATGGCAATAAGTCTTGAGGGACATAAACAGTGTTACCCTTCTTCTTCTTGTGCCTTTAAAGTATCTTGGTGTCTGAGAATCCTAATGTTGTGTGGGATTACTAGTAAACCACTAGCCAAGGGTCCGGGAGGGGGTAAGTTACCTATTTAGGAGAGGTACCTATTTATTCGGGGCACTATACCAGTGTCTCCTAACGTGGTTGTTAAGAAGAGGGTTCTTGGAACAATGGTAAAGAACTGTGTAAGGAAAAGTAATTAGTAATATTTTAAAAAATAAATATGAATCGAAGTTAGATAGAAGGGGTTTCCAGGAGTAAGAGGAGAGAGATCCCGGTGTGTCAGTAAGATTAGGAAGAAGGTTTATTGTCAGGAAGAGTTATAAAATTCCCGACAGTGTATAAAGTAGGACACTTTATACCTATTATCACAGGTCCTCTCCCGACACTTTTCCAGTACCGTGAAGGTGTAGTCTTTTGATAATGTTTTGGTGCTGTCAACCCGAAGTAAGCGCGCCTTCTACGTCGTTATACTCCGCTAGTTCAGTCCATGGGAAAGTAGTAGTCGAAGTGATTGAAGGAAGGACGACAACATAGGGTTTGAAGGAGGAAGGAGTTCTTTATCGGGACGGTAGATCGTTCAACGAGTTTGATATTGGAAGGAGAGAGTGGAAAGTGTATGTTAGGTAGTCGATACAAGATTTATATGGAATTGATATAAGTGAACAAAATAAAATAAAAATGACGATGATAAGATCAGGTTCAATAATATAAAATTCGAACACTAAAGAGTACTGATAAGTGGGGGTGAAGGTACGATCGGACAGAGCTGACATTATCCTTTAGTCTGGTGTAATGTGGGTGACCAGGTTTGTGAAGTGTCCAAAGGACGACGAGGGTCCTGCCTCTAGTCGCAAGGATTGTGTCGGTAAGTCCGACACAGGAGAAGGTTGGTGACACAGGAACGACGACGGAAGACAAGGCACAGGTGGGACCGGAAGGACGACGGAGAGAGACTACTCCTTCTCCGTCTACTTTGATTAGACTCTTCCTCTGCCTTCTCCCTTTCAGTGTCCACTTAATCCTCTTTGTCTGTTTGTCGTACACAACAGTGTTCAGTTCTCCTCTCTCTTGAAGACGTCCCCTCGTCCCAGGTCTTTGAGTTTGCACTGTTCCAGTTTCATTCTACTCTAACTCGAAGGTGCTTCGGTGCCTATTGAAATTATTTTTGTTCAAAGATCCGTTTTGACGATCACCGTCTCTCACGACTTCCCACTCCGTATTTGACTTCCACTTCCTTCCCTCGTTCCTTCCCTCTTTCTCCGACCTTCCTCTTTAGGCTTCTCTTTTTATACAAAGAAGATTACACACAATCGACGAGTCAGCACAGACTGACAAACGCTGGGGTACCTGACATCGGGTGGTCCGAGGAAACAGGTACCTTAGGAGTCCGTTCTTGTGACCTCACCCAACGGTAAGGGAAGAGGTCTCCAAGAAGGCTTAGGTCCCTAACTTGGAGTAGAGGGCTTAACGTTCGTCTAAGAAATGGTAGATTCGGTGGTCCCTTCTGGACACAAAGATATTCTTCCAGAGTAATCTTTTCCCTTTCCAACTCCGTTTTCCTCTTCCCCCACCGTCTCCTACTCTACCAATCTATCGTAGTGACTGAGTCACCTGTACTTAAAGCCGTTTGAGGTCCTCTATCACCTCCTGTCTCCTTAGACCGGACGATGTCGGGTACCCCAAGGTTTCTCGACCTGTGTCCAATCGCTGACTAGTTGTCGTTTAATCTTTCCCGTTTCAATTCCTTTGTAGTTTCTTCAACTGACTAATTTATTCCAATAACTTCTCCATTCTTCACTCTAGTTCCATTATGTTTGTATGCGTTTTATCGACCGTGACACAAGCCATATATCACTCACTCAGAAGTTCCTCGTTAAATCTATATTTTTATTAACCATGACTGTAAGAAGAATACTCTTCCTTTTGATCATTTAAGACTTCTATCTCTTCCTAGGATATCTCTTCCCTTCCCTAAGAATAACGTACTAAAAAAAATACAAAAAAAAAATAAAAAATTAAAAAAAATAAAAATGAAATAAAATGAAATGTTATGACATAACGAAAACGGTATGTAACTGTACTTAGGTGGTGCCCACATATGTTCGAGGGTTAGGACTTAGGGGGAGGGTGGAGAGTGGGGCATAGTAGAGAGACGTACAAATTTATCTTTGTCTGATACTTAAATTCCTTCAGTGGACACTTTACATTGTTTTCAAATTTTCGAAAATTGTTCACAGAAGTCTGAAGTGGGTCTAAGGTAATATTTTGGTGAGGACGAAATGATACGGAGGGGTAAATGGTTCTTTCTATGAAGAATCGTAGAGTTGTACTTAATTAAGACGTGCTTCAACCTCTGAGTAGAAGGTGTAAAGTAAAACGGAATTTCCTGTTTAACTCTGAAACTGGGTGACATACTTTGATATCGAGTGACTACAGAATAAATTTCTAAATTTAAACCACGTAAGTACAGTTTCACACATCGTCATATAGCACAACGATAAATAGGTCATAGACTTCGGTGATTGGATTTCTTTTTAAAATTTCATACTTATAGGGATTCCCGGTTCAATCTTTATGATGACTCGAATAAAATACCAACGGGTCTTTTCAATAACGATGATAAACGTTTATCTTTACATGTTCAGTCGAAGACTATCCTCCTGGAGACCCGGACTTTCTCTAATCCCCAGACCTTCCACTAATTGACATTGAAAGAACTTTTGTTGACGAGACTTTAAAGAACAGTTTCTAAACAAATTTTATTCTGTGACATATGGAATAATCCTCTCAACCTGACACTTCTTTCGACTCGTGGCTTCTTGACTACAAAAACTTGACACCACGACCTCTTCTGAGAACTCTCAGGGAACCTGACGTTCCTCTAGGTTGGTCAGGTAAGATTTCCTCTAGTCGGGACCCACAAGAAACCTTCCTGACTACGATTTCAACTTTGAGGTCATGAAACCTATGGAGTACACTTTTCAACTGAGTAACCTTTTCTGAGACTACGACCCTCCCTAACCCCCGTCCTCCTCTTCCCCTACTGACTCCTACTCTACCGACCTACCTTAGTGACTGAGCTACCTGCACTCAAACTCACTTGAGGACCTCAACCACTACCTGTCCCTCCGGACCGCACGACACTAAGTACCCCAACGTTCCTCAGCCTGTCCTGACTCACTGACTTGACTTTACTTATGGAATAATCTTGAGAAAAATGATTTTCTCCATTTAATGTTTACAAGGGTTTACAGAGTTCTATGGACTAAAGATGATTTACCATTAAAGGTACTTTTGTTAATTACAGGAAATAATTTTTAAGTTTTGAAGGCCGTATACTGTCCCATAAAATGTTTAATTAATTACTTACTCTGTTTACAGAATTTGTTTCTCTTGATCAGTCCGGTAACGGTAATATTATTATGTAAGATACATAAAATTTTGTGACACACTTTATCATCTTTCTACTCATCTTCGTTTATCGACATCCAGACTCAGTTTGGAACATGATAAATCGATATACTGAAACCCGGTCTGGAACCAGAAAAACGTGGAATCAAATGGATAGACACGTTACGCAATTGTGCCAAATAAAGTATCTTAATGACTTCCCTAATTTACTTCATGGTGTATATTCATGAATCGTGTCGAGAACATTATATTGTTCGTATTTTATTTATAAACAATGAAAGATGAAGAAGGGGACTTTTTCATTTTTTCCGTTAAGAACGAGAGTTTTTAGGGTGTAGGTTATACTATATTTATATATTTTTATATTTTCATGTATACTATAGCTTATTGTAGTTTTAGTTAATATTTTTATGTCACTTTATGTTCATTACAATCTCCTGACTTCTTACGATCTAATATTTATTAAACACCTTCATTGTTCTTCGTTTGTGTTATTTTATACTTCTTTATAATTCATTTGTAAAGGGAAGAAAAGGAAGAGAGAAACGTAAGGTGTTCTAAGAAGTTATTTTATACTATAGAGATCGTTTTGTGGAGACGGGAGAAGTAAGAGGAGACGCATACACACGAATCAGTGACTCAGCACAGACTGAGAAACTTTGGGGTACCTGACATCGGGTGGTCCGAGGAGACAGGTACCCTAAGAGGTACGTCCTTATAACCTCACCCGACGGTAAAAATTGTTCCAATTTTTCCTTTATTTGTTTATTTATTTAGTTCATCGAATGAAAGAAGAACTCTTTTCACGCTTAATCAGAAGTACTAAATTCTGGACCAGTTTAGTAAAGGAGAGCGTCGGAGGGTCGAAGAGTCTCGGCGGCTCACGAAGAGACCGGAGGGACAGGGGATGTAGTGACGGTGTGCGGTACTACAGTGGACTCGTACGGTCGATGCGCAGTCGTCGTCTTTAAACATGATTAGAACCGTGGGTAGGAGACGACGGGGGTACGGAGATGGGCCCTATCTTATATTACAAAACGTGTCTTAGTCTTTAGTTATCTGTAAACAAGTCACTCTTTTGTTTACTTAAAGTTGAAGGAAATTTAGGGAAATATAAATGACGGAACTGAGTTCTCAAACGTAATTTTTTCGTATGGAAGAACGATAGAATCTACAAAGTGGACATAATTGTCGTAGAAATGTTATTATAACATTCGAGGAAGCCCACACCAGGAGTTAGATACAAAGGAACAAAGGTAGTGGTGGGTTGATGGGAGTCTCACAAGTCGTGTTGTCGTCTCTTTCGAGTAATTCATGAACGACCAAATGAATGAGGATTGTCGTTTCTTAGGCGGACGTCACGTCCTCTGGTACCAAACTAAGGACCCAACCCTTCTAGTCGACCTCTTCCCTTTCCGATGGGTGAGGTCATAATACCGGAGATCTTAAGGTACCTGTCAGGTACCCCAGTGTTTCTCAGTCTGTACTTACTCACTGAAAGTTGTTGTTGTCGTATAATTTTTTTCGTCTGTGTAGTGAAACGGTTGTGTCCAGGGATATGAGTTTCGATGTCATAAAGGTCATCAGTGTGGCTACACTTTCAACCTGGCACCTCTTCCGACTCACGGTTTCTTAACTACGAAAACTTAACCACGACCTCTTTTAAGAACTCTCAGGGAACCTGACGTTCCTCTAGTTCGGTCAGTTAGAATTTCCTTTAATTGGGATTTATAAGTGACCTTCCTAACTACGACTTTGAGGTCATGAAACCGGTGGACTACGTTTCCCGACTGAGTAACCTTTTCTGGGTCTTCGATCCTTTCTAATTTCCGTCCTCCTCTTCTCCCACTGTCTCCTACTCTACCAACTTACCGTAGGGACTGAGTTACCTGTACTCAAACTTATTCGAGGTCCTCTATCACTTCCTACCCCTTCAGACCGGACGACGTCAGGTGTCCCAACGTTTCTCAACCTGTACTGAATTACTGACTTGTTGTTATTGTTCTTTCATTAAAAGATTGTTAACTTCACTCTCGAAGTAAACATCCATCTCAAATGGAATACACATATCTGATCCTAAAAGATAACAAAATTTTTATCTTTCGATAGAATTACCACGAAGAAAGTGTGGTAATTAGTATAAGGGGAAATGAAGGATAGTTTTTCGGTAGAGTACACATGTGACGTGAAGGTTCAAACTGACCATTTCTTTAAGTAGACTACTTAGTAGATTACCACAGACGTTTTCTTAGTATTTCCTGTGGGCACACTCGTTATTGTCGTCTAGTTTAAGACGGAAGAAGAGTAAACGGTCAGATGACCGTCGAACCGTGTCATCGATGATGGGATCTTATAACACAAAATTGTAGATTAGGTTTTGTGAGGTGTACTCTATGTTTTCAGTTTATTCTTTTTACTTTTGTAATTTCTCTTCTCTTAAGTGAGACTTCGGTTTACCCTTAACCAAATCGGTTCTTCTCTTCTCGATTCCCTCTATATTTATTATTCTCATCTTTTCCGTGTGCGAAACCCAGTCTTTCGTGTAAGTTAATAAATGGGTAGGTCATGTATAAAGGACGTGTGAATGATACACGGTACGTGACACGTTTATTCTATCTGACACTCTACATATAAGTACTCAGACTCTTTTCAAGTCGTACGGACCTAACGGTGGGGTCGAGACGTTTGTCGACACAGTGAAGACTATAGTACTTTAGGAAGACTCAGAGGTAAAGGATGGTAAAGTTGTGAAGTGTGAAGATGATGACTGTGTATGACCCGTGGATCTCCCCCAAATTCCTTATAGTCAAGGAAAGACAGGGGAAAGAAAACACTCGGTTCTCTGTTGGGGTGAGGCTTGGCGTTTAAGAAAGGAATGACTCCTCGAGTAATCGGTTAAGTGTTACCGAGTTCTAAGTGGACTGGTAAATTTCTTAACACGGAAAAAGTACGTCTTGGAAAAAAAAAAATTAGTCAAATCTCGACTGGAAATCAAAAAGTCCGAACCGACAAATACACCTATGTTTTCAAGTGTTAAGGTAAAAGTTTTCAGATTACCTCATAGGTTAATGTAAGAAGATTACGAAGACTAGGTCCCGGTTCAGAACGGTAAGTCTGGAAAGGATTCCGACGGAAGAGGGAGACTTTAAGAGAAAAACTTTTTCAGACTGTTAAAAGGAGTGATGTCGAGTCATAGAAAAAGAGGAGAAGGAAATAATACACAGGAGCCGATTTACTCATAGAGTCTACTCGAAAGGAAATGGAAAATTGTATATAGTTAAACGGGATCTTTTACCTTTGACAGGTTTTACTGTAATAATACACGAATAATTAAAATAATAAAGAGAAAAAAATCAGGGATGTAGAGGATAAGGGAGTAATAAATGAGTAATTTGATTATACGTATGACATATGGATGTTTCTTCTTCTGTGACACGAGTAGGGTGCACCAGAAGGTATTTCCTTTGTCTGTCAATTCTTGAAGTTCCTCGAATCTCAGATTACTCCCTTTATATTGTCTTTGTACATTTCAATTCTTTTACTTCATTTATTTCTTACCCCATTTTATTCATTGTTACTCCATATATTCGAGTTTGTTTTGTTGTGTTCTAAAACGTACTCCTAGATCCACATTTCCAATCGACGGGACAAAACCTCTGTATGTGCTGCACGCAAGTTAGGGACCCGGTCCTTCTAGGGGACCTCCTCCTTTTCCGTTGGGTGACGTCAAAAGAACGGACCTCTCAGGATGTCTGTCTCTTCCGACCGCTTAATCTCAGGTACCCCAACGTTCTCAGCCTGGTTGAGTCGCTCACTCGTGCGTGTCTGCAGGATAAAAGACGTCGGAACTTGGTGACCGAATTGAACAGACTCAATGAGATATGTTTCTCCCTCTGTCAAGATACAGGAATAAAAAAAAAAATTAGAGAAAACCATTTTAGATAAAGTAACTTTATTTCGTATACTTTAAAGAAATATTCGACATTGTGAAGTCTACTAAAATTCCCTGGATTGATGATTGACTCTTCCCTATGAGGGTATCACCTCGGGCTGTATCGCGTGAGTAGTCAGTGAATGTATGTCAGGAGTACTTCTGACTGACAGTATCCGTCCTCTCGAGGTTTCCACTGCTCGCGCACGAGTCACGAGGGCCATGTGCAAACGACACTACATGGGTCGTAAAATTTTTCTCTTAAACTTTCGGGAGTCTTCTCTATACATGAAAGGTCGAATAGACTAGGTGGTTGATTAAGAGACTCGTCCATTCTTAAATGATAACGACAGTCTATAGACGTTCTTTCGGAGCTCAGAGGACTTAGACGGGTGGATCCCGCCCAGTCGAGACAGAATAGTGGGACACACATCCGTCTAAGAACTGTACGTGAGGGTACATAATCGGATCTACACACGGGGACAGAACGGATAATCAGAGGGAACTCGTGTGGATCAAGACGACAAAAGAGACGACTGAGACGTAATGAGTAAAGAGACAGAAAAGAAATGAGAGAGGGAGAGAGATAAAAGAGTTAGTGGTGACAGTAGTATAAACGTGGGTAACATAATAGCGGTTTTTATGAAGTCTTTGAGTTGTCGAGGTTCATTCCTTGATACCCAAAAAGACTTGTTACGAACAGGTGAAGTTCGGATGTTTGTAGACAGATTATAAGACCCGATCTGAGACAGTACACTTGTCCGTTAATATCCGATTACACCGTCCACGCCACTGTCTCTAAGTTTCTTGACGAACCCTCTCTTTCTTTGGACTGAACAAGTCGGACGGACTCTTCCAGTGTCTTACGAAATGTTTCTCCTCCGTCATAAACTCCATCGCGTACTCGTCACTCTTAAAAGGGTTCACTTCTTTCCTGTCACAAATTCGTTTCCGTACCCCTAATCTTTTAAGTTATATAACCCCTCACTTAATAAATATGTGTCTTTATTAGAAGACCTCGTCCAATTATTTGGTATAAACCTGATGAGATTCCTTTTTTGACGGATTTCACAGAAAATTTTCCAAACTGTCTCCGATCTCCATTGGACGAATTCCGAGATGGGTATTTTTTATAAATTATCTGAGAGAGAAGGGATAATGAGGATACTTCGTTGACGTAATTATATTTTGAAATGTCGGGTTGTCTCTCCTGTCGGTCCCACACTGGTGGGGACTGAGAACGACATAGGTGCCGTGTGTTACGGGTAGATAGTTCTGTAAGTAGCGATACTTCAGACTTATGTCGGAGTCTTAAACAGGGTTGTCTCTGAAGATACTCCGGGTGATAATTGGACAGTCTCAACCATGAACTTTACTTTGGATCAAACTGAAGTCAAGAACCCGAAGGACCCGTCGAGTTTACCATCTCTTAGACGGATGTCACGTCCCCTGAGCCCAAGCTAGGGATCCAGTCCTTCTATGGGACTTCCTCCCTTACCGATGGGTGAGATCATAAGAACAAGCCCTTTAAGGTACCTGTCTCCTCGGACCACCCGATGTCAGGTACCCCAACGTTTCTCAACCTGTGCTAACTCACTGAAGGTGAGTGAGAGTGAGATCCCATATATAGCTCTCCCTCCCCACTGAGATTTTCTATATAGTGTTGGGTCTTCCTTTGGAAAGTGATATAGGGTATAGACCTGTACGTCTCGGGTGCTTACGTAAAGACGGGATGGGTAGAATCCGACATGCTCCGTCACTGTCCTCACCGGGAGAAATATCAGACCTGTGATTTATATGGGTTCTCTTAGTATCTAAAGTCAGTAGATTTCAAGGTTTAAGGTGTTTTAACTGACATCGAAAAACTTTCACTTATCACAATACCTAAAATTTAGTTATTCTTTTACAATCGGATATAATAAATTGATTTCGTAGAATCGTTGTGGTAATCATACCTGTCCGACGGGTCTTGATTCGGGGCTTTAGTTAAGTGTTTCGAGGATATTGTATGTATACATTTAATCGGTGGTTTCGGTTTTTACGAATCTTTTTGTAGGTGAAAGTGTATGACTGACTAATTTACTAAAGGAAGTATTCGTATTTGTCAAATCTCTTCTTCTCGGGTCCTGGCTAACGAGTCTGAGAGGTCCCACTTTCTTTGTTTGTGTAAAAATTTTTTAGGAGTCGAAGTGTTCCATAGGAAACGGTTGGGGGGTTCCTCGTTGGAATCTTAGACGATGTCCGACGTCGTCGGTGGACGGGTCAAAGAGTCGTCAGTTTTATACGATTCGTCACTAATAGTTGTCCCTTCTCCTAGTTTTCCAACTCCGTTACTAATTCGTTCTATGGTAGGGAAGATTGTCAAAAGACATCTCTAACACTTTCTACCTTCAAACTCATTAAAGTTTAAAGTTAGTTAAGGTGTACTCTAATCAGATAAGACACGAGGAAAAACACCCTCGAGGACACCGAGACCAAAAGACCCGTGTAACTGTTGTCCTCAATAGTAGTTTCAGTTCAACTAGACGATAGTCTTAGACTTGGACTGGTTCATTTTAGACAGGTAAACTTTGGTAAATTTTTTTTTTTTTTTTCGGATGTTTGGGTACTTTCCTCTGGTTCTGTTCTGGTTTTTCTGAGAGTCTAACAATACGTTTTTGTCCGAACCTCATTCAGAAGTAAACCTTCCGTACTGGTTCTAATGGACTTCCTCCGACTGACTAAAAATAGTACCTTAGTCTGACAACCCTCCACACTCTGCCCCTGATCTTTAGTGATACTAAAATATTTACGGTCAACCTAGAACAGAACGATAAATAACGGACATACTCGGACCTAGTGAGTTGAAGTGACTTGGTGTGAGGAGGAGAGACCCACTCACTTTAGACAAAGAACGAGACAAATAAATGTCCCATCTGTACTTCCTTATCCTTTCTCGTGTCTAATACTGTTAATGTCTATTTCACGTAGAGTATACCAGAGGAAATTAGAAGTGACGTTAGGATGTTTCGTCAATAATGTAGTACAAAAATTCACTTCTTTGACCCTGGATCTCTCTAACTCACTGTTCAGGTTGTACTGGGTCGATCGTTCACCGTCTTTGTCTCAAGTTCAGGACTGAGAACCCTCTTACCGTGACTTTGTACATATTATAGTATATTCTTTGATTAGTGGTCAGATCCAAGCTACGTCCTATGTCCTACGAACCCCGACCACGTGACCCTACTGGGTCTCCCTACCATGTCCCTTCCTCAACCCTCCCCCCAAGTCCTAACCCTTGTGCACATGTAGGCACCACCTAAGTACAACTTCATACCGTTTTGGTTATGTTATAACATTTGATTTTTTTTTTTTCAATTGTAAGAAAAGTGACGTGATATAGACGGTGAAATCTAATATTTTTTAAAATTTCGTCATCGATATAGACTCGAGAGGAACATAGGGATTCAGGGATTGTGTAAATAATGTATCATCCATGAGTGATTTCTAAACTACTTATTTGCTTCTTATAAAAATTGATATGTGTGACTAACTCGGGTTGGATCGATTTGTTTGTAACTGACTCATGTTGGGATGTCAGTCTGCAGGACAAAGATGAATCCTCCATCTCAAAGTCTCTATTTGTCATGAGTGAAGGACGGGGCTTCCCTTTCCTTCTTTGTTTCAGGTGGAAGATGGTCTACTTATCATAAGTGAAAGACGGGAGTTCCCTCGGTTTGTTTGTTTTAGGTGGAAGAGGGTCTTAGATGGAAAGGAAGGCGTGAGACGTCATAGTCTCTTGAACACCTGTGGTAAAACTTATGTACGACCTTTACAGATTTCGGTACAGAGACGATTAGAAACGCCGAATTGGTCTTCAACCTTATCCCCGAGGAAATCGAGTATTGTCTTACTCCTCGACCCCCTCTCGACAAAAGTAAATGTGAAATCCTTACAATCCATTTAATACAAACCGGGGGTTCTAAGTTCAAAACCTTCCGTACACCTTAGTTTATAAGTGATACGAAAAATATTCGGTCAAAAAAGAGAAAGGTCAAACGGAACCCATAGAACTCAATTTGTTGTGCCTATAATACTTTTGTTCCTTCTACGGACTTGTTTCAGTTGTGAATTTCTCCTGAGTTTTACGTCCCTTAATATCTTTGTACTATTTGTGTTTCATCATTACAATAATGGTTTATTTTCCTGCTCTCTATCCACAGGAACCTGATTGTACCCGGCGTTCTTCAGAGACCGCGACTTTTTAGAAATCCTACATTTCCTACGCAGGATTTCGTTCCCTCATTCAACGTCTTTTTCAACAGTCCGACAACAGGTTATTACTAGTACCTTCTCCCCGTTGTTGGTGGCACCGTGACTTCTGACCGATACGAACGTGTTTCGTCCGCTCAAATAATCCAGACAAGGACCAGACCTGTCTTATAGGTTTTTCCGATAGTTTAGAGGAGAACAAGTCTAAGATCCGAGTGGTACATTGAGCGTTCCCATCTTCCTAGAAAAATTTTTAATTTGTTGGAAAATCTTGTGTGCATAAAAGACTATAGAGAACCGGGAACGAGGTGAGTAAGTCGGTCCGGTGAGACATAAGTAACGGAGTTCATTTCCTCCTGTCGTTTTGTTTGTCTGTTTGTTCCAGTTAAAACCTGGAAACACAAAATTTTCAGAGAGAGAGAATCGACCTCATTGTCTTTCTTGAGGGCACGTAAACCTTCTCGTGTCGCATTTATTGCGGTTTCGAAGGATGGAGGTACTGATTTAGAGGGGATCCGCTCCTCCTCCTTCGGAAACCTCCTCTTGGTTCCTCACACCGTTTCAATGTTTGTAAAACTCTTCCTCCCGACATAGTGCGAGTCGTACCGCTACCCAGTTCCCCTGTGTCTGGAGGGTGTATCAGAACTTACCAAGGAAGTGTCTCTCCTAGAGTCTTTCCTTGAGTCTCTCCACCGGTTATAGAGTCTTCTTTAAGTGAACTTTAAATGTTGCCAGTAAATGATCGTTTTACAGACCGTATATCACCTTCGTTTATTAATAACTCACACTTATCTCAGTATAGACCGTTGTGATACGAGAAAGTCTATGATATAGACCCCTGCTGGGGGACTATTGTCACTGACTTAATTCTATGGTTCGGTCGTGCTGCCCCACACCTTTTGACACATAGACACTCTTTGCGATAGTTGATGCGTCCCTTTTCGTCTTGATATAATATAAATCCAGAGGTGAAACGATAAACAATGTCGACGACACTCTAGTACTAAAGAAACGTGGATCGAAGTGAGACTAGACAGGTGTCAAGTACGACATGTCTTGACCTGAATGTTCAGTGCCTGTGGTAAGAATAAAGAGAGGCTCCGAGGTGACCTACCTTTATCGGTAATCCGCTACTGATCCCTCATTGGACGCCCCGGGCGGTCACGATGGAGGACGAGTCATTCTCCGAACGGGATTAAAATCCTAAAATCTACGTCACTCGTCGTGGATTGTCTATCGACCTATACTACCGACTCGGAAAATCACGGAAGTACACAGTATCCGTTCAACTGCTCCAATTCTATCAAGACAAATTACGGTAAAAACTTTAGTCACACCGAGACCGTTTGAGACTTTCGAACTTAGAATGTATTAGTTTTACCCCTTGTTTCGAGGAAGGAGCTAAACCTCATCACGAAGATACCTTAGATATTCGTACTGTATGAAATTTTTAGACTGTATATTGACTTTCGTACGTCTTTTCTACGATACATTTAGTTTTGTATGTATTTTTCGAGGACTATTTTGACGACGATTCCCTTTGGGACATAAATAAAAATAAATATTTATTTATTTTAATAATAAATAAAACATATGTTTTATTTAGTGAAACATATGTTTTAAAGAGGGAAAGGAAGAAGATCTTCTATGAGAGGTTCCCCTCCCTGACACATAGGGGTTGAAAACTTGAGGTCACAGGTCGTTGTTACAAACCGTATTATCCACGGACCATCCATGACTTAGTCACAAATCATTGTTTGGATTTATTGGTCGGTAATTACATAGATAAAAGATTTAAAGACTATAAAGTTCCAAAAGGAATTTGTCTCATGAGTCTTATAAAACCTTATAAAGGAAGTCGAACCCTCTTTTATAATAAAAATCTTTTTACTACCACCTCCACGTATAAAGGACTAGTCCTGTCATTTCTTCTCTCTTAGTATATGGATTCGTCTTTTGGTTCTGGACTAATGTATATCGTGAAGACGATCTGGTGGGTTCACCAGATAGTGAAAACCTTCTTTTTTTTCCCACCACATTCAAAGTCGTGTTTCTGCCTTGATGAGTAAAGACGACCACCTGTTCAGACTGCTTTCCGAGGAACCTCTTCCACCGACACTCCACAAAGACCTTCTACTCTTTCACGGGGAGTCCCCTAGTCCTTCTCCGTCCCACCCGTGTGTGTCCGATTCCCTCGTGCCACTCCGTGTTTCCACACCCTTATACTACAAACTCCCACACGTCTCGAGTCCTATGGATCGCAAACTCCTAGTCACTTATGACTCCTTTCTGTATTTAGACCTCCCCTGTTTCTTTATTGGGTTTTGAATGAATGTCCCAAAATATCCAGTTTAATACCTATCTGAAATACCTTATTTATTACCTCCATGAGTCAAAAACTCAGAGGTCATCTTAGAGTACCAATCTAAATACGAAATCCTTCTAGTAAAAGTCGTCGTCTCTTCTGTCTGACATTTGGTCCTCCGTCCTTCTTCGAATTTCTACGTTAATACCATGAGGGTATCCTCCACGATACTCACATTTGGTTCCACAAGTTATCGTCCCCTACTTGTCCTCTCTTCTCTTGTCGATCCAAGTTGAAGGAATTAATTCGTTCATCTTATTTACCCTGAACCCAAACTTTCTATCCCTCGTCCTCCTCCCATGTTTCCAAAGGATCAAATAACGAACTCATTAACTTCTGTAATTTCATATTACGTGTCTCGACCCCTTATATCTTTTATCTCGTCCACAACGACCTTCATATAATTCCTGTTAAAATATGTACATTTCATACCCCATGTATATACGATAGTTCCAACTATAATTCTAAACACTCCCCTGCTGTCTCCTACTCTACCGACCTACCGTGGTGCCTGAGCTACCTGCACTCAGACTCACTTGAGTCCTCAACCACTACCTGTCCCTCCGGACCGCACGACGCTAAGTACCCCAGTGTTTCTCAGCCTGTGCTGACTCACTGACTTGACTTGACTTGTAATAAAGTTCGTATTATACTTATCTAATACCTACCTCAAATAGTTCTGGACTCTTATCGTCACGAAAACCCCATCTACCTTTTACTCCACGGAGACTTCGTCCTACTCTTGTCAGTCTCTTCACTCGTTATTTTTGCCTTTTTATAGAAAAGTAAAAGAGGAGTTGTTTCTAAAATTTTTCACTGGATCTCTTTCTTTCGAATTCTTTAGGGTTGATTGAAACACTTATCCGAACAATTGTCAAGGAAAAGGAAATCTGATCGTCCAATACTCTCTTACTGTATTCTTACGAAAAAAAAAAAAGGGAATTCTCTCTTTACAGATAAACTGTTAGTAAGGATAACTAGTAAAGACTTAGTGAGGGGTTCTTTAAGTGTTAAAAAGAACTGTTATTACTTCACTTTACGGTATATCTATCTACCTATACTCATAGAGATAAACGTATATCAGTAGTGGCACACGAATATTATATATGTAATATATAAATATATGTATGTATGTAATTTATATATATATGTGTGTGTATGTAGGGGTGGAGTATTATAACACAACCGGTTTTTCAATCAAACCCAAAAAGGTAATTTACCACGTCCTTTTAGGTTTGCTTGTAAAAACCGGTTAGGTTATCATTGACAAAACTGAGAAGGATTAGTATTACACTACTTTACATGATTCGAGTCTAACAATTATGGGAGGAGAATGAAGTCCCAATTTCTACGGGGACTGTTTTCTCAGATAATGTGGAAGATCTGTAATTCACTGTTTCTTTTTTATAGTTTGTATTTTTTCTTTCATTTGATTATAAATAAGACTTAGATAATACTCCTTTTTGATAAGATCCAAGTAATCTAGGTCACACGGAAATTAATGGAACGTTTGACGTGACCGTAACCTCTAAGGTGCCTAAGGTGCCTATTAGTGTCCACTGTTGACACACCCATTGTGTCAAAACACTCCTACTGTCAATCCCACGGGAGCCGAAGTCTGGACGGAGTAGTGTGACAAGGGAGGAGAGTTAAAGTCTCGTTGGTGAGGTCCGAATTGGAATCGGGACAAAGGTTGTGACCGAGATATTAGTCTTGAATGATTTCCTAAACACTTTTGATTAGTCTGGACAGAGGTCTGAAGAGTATATTCCTAAAGTCTACCCAACGATCTAAGAACAAAATTATTTCGTGGTGTTCATTAAGACTACAACTTACTCAGGACCTTTAGTGACTGATGACTATGAGAGTCCTGAAGGTCTTTCGTAGAGATCTCTCGGTAATTTTTGTCTGACGGATTTTCTGGAAGTGTAAGACGATGGGTCTAAGACCTTCGAATCGTTAGTGATGGTCATTGTTTGAATTTTCCGAAAAAAACACACACAAATTTAGAGATCCTTCTAGCATTTCGAACTGTTTTAATATTCTACCAACGGTTTATTGGTTTGGTCACTTCCTTCTATAAGTTTTCTTTAGTCCTAGACCTTCTACATTGACGTGCGAGCATAAGTAAAGTAGGAATGGTAAAGTGTTGTCAGTTTTGTCCATTTGTTATGTTACAGGTAGGTACTTACTTATCCATTTCACACCATATATGTATATTACCGTATAATAAGTCGGAATTTTTTCTTCCTTTAAGACAGCATACAGTGTTGTATCTACTTACATCTTCTGTCAGACGATTTACTTTATTATACCGGAGTGTTCCTGTTTATGACGCACTAAAGTGAACATAATCCGTAGAATTAGACGGTTTGAGTATCTTCATCTGTTATCTTGTCACGAATGGTCCCTCAACTCTTCCCCCTTTACCTCAATAACAAACTACCCACGATCAAAGTGAACTTATTTATCTACTTGTTTAAGATCTCACGTTGTTGTACCGTTACGTATGAACTTTTATATAATTTTCCTGTCTAAAGTACAATACAGGAATGGTGTTTTGTGTGTGTGTACGTGTTTTCTTGTTAAAACCGCTAATACCTATCTGAATCATAACTGGAACTGACACCACGGTAATATACGTATACAGGTTGTTTTATGTATGTAATTTATCCACATTGAATACATATAGTTAATATGGAGTTACTTTGAATTTTAAAAATTATAACAAAACTAAACGTATTTCGTTTAACTTTTCCTCAATACTAACTAAAATTCGTAAGGACGTATAATCTAAGTGTGTAGGATTCGACTTGATGGCTTGGAGTAGGAATTTTAACAAACAAATCTAGATTAAAGATGAGTCAATTATGTCCTAAAATTTAAAAGTGATTCTACGAACATAAGACAGAATGAGGAATTTCCGTATGAATGACCGGACATATGAGAACTTAAGCATAAGAGACGGATTAATACCAAACCTTTCACGAAACCCGCCTCTTTATTACGGTCCCTGGGTAGTGGTCCTCCCCGCACATGAGTCTAAACGAAAGAGCTCCTGACTTCATCTAAAGATAACTAAGTGGAGAAACTTGGTCCAAGTAGTGACACACAAGGAGTCAGTTACTACGTTCTATTGATCGTTTCTCTACATTTTGTTTGGAAATTTCCTTGTGAAACGAGTTTTTCGTGGTCATTTTGTGGTCGATGTACAGTCTGTGGTAAGATCCACCGCAATCAAGCTTCTTTTTGTCTTGTCTCACGAACAGGAACTTCGAGAATGTCCACCAGACCCTCTGTCAGTGCTATGTGTCTAGTTCGTACTTACACCACTTACGGAATCGTCTTACTACTCGTACTACGATCGTGTCGCCTCTCCTTCACCTTGGTCACGGATCAAGATCCCTCCAGTCGTTTCTAAAGTATCTTGTCTATTGTGAATCCAATATAGAACTTCTAACTCAACCTGATATAAATCAAGGGCGATTAAAAATAACGAAAAAACAGTCGACATTATTTGGTCTTAAAGTAAACAATTCATACTTGACGTATCAGAGTGTAAAAATTTGTTGGAGTGAGAGAAATGTCACAGTGTTCCATTAAAGGTAATCTAGTCTCTAGATTGAATTCGATTGTTTACTAATGGGAAGTGTGAACTCATTTCTATCCTCGAATTAATTCCTCTGACTATTATTCGTCGACGTTATATACCTACCGTAAAATGCATCCTTTTAGTTCTGGAATTCATTCCGTGGTTCTCTTTTTCTGTACGATATTGAAAACAAAGATGTGAATTTAGAACAGACTAACCGTAAAAGTCATACGTAAATCCAAACAAAGTGACACCATTTATCTAATTACGGTGAGGAAGAAGGGGACGTTTCTGTAGGTACATGATTAGAGGTCTGGAATTTTATATAATAAAATGTAACGTTTTCCCTGAAACGTCTGTACTAATTTAATTCTTCGAACTCTACCTTTTAAATAGTAATAGGACCTAATCTATAGATTCACTCAGGTTACATTAGTATTTTCCTAAATATTCTCCCTCTGTCCTCCCAGAATTAGTCTTTTCCCCCACCCTACTACCTTTGTCTTTAACCGCACCACGTAAAACTAACACCTCCTTCCTTGGTGTTTGGTTCCTTACGTTCACGGGAGATCTTCGACTTATCTCAATGAGGACTTTAGAGGTCTTCCTTACATCGAACCGGTAGTGACTATAGACAAGTCGAGTCAAGTCAGCGAGTCAGTACAGACTGAGAAACGTTGGGGTACCTGACGAGTGAGTTTGAGTCCAGGTAGTTCAACCACTACGGTAGGTTGGTAGAGTAGGAGACAGCAGGGAAAGAGGAGGACGGAAGTTAGAAAGTCTATAGTGACTATAGATCGGGACATTCTGAACAAAGACCGAAGACAAAAGTCCTTTAAATTCGATTGTTCAAACACAACAAAATTTCGTGATTTCACTTTCACTTCAGCGAGTCAACACAGGCTGAGAAACGCTGGGGTACCTACCGAGGAGACAGGTACCCTAAGAGGTCCGTTCTTAAGACCTCACCCAACGGTAAAGGAAGAGGTCCCCTAGAAGGGTTGCGTCCCTAACTTGGGTCCAGAGGGCGTAACATGTGTCTACGAAATGGTAGACTCGGTTGATTCAAACACCATTAAGTAATATCGTCGTATTCTTTTGATTATGTAAACGGTTTAGGTACCTTCCTGTTAGTTTAATCTTGACAATCGGACCTTTCGGTATATTAGGAGTAGAGAATATATTAAAGATGTGCTCTGAAGTTTCTAAAGGACTTCTCTGATCCCTCTTCCGACGAGTCAGGACCAATATTGAGTAGGAGTGATTCCGATATAGTAGGGACGAGAAAAGGACTCTTAAAAATTCTTCATACGACTACAATTAATGTATAATAGGTGGGAAACCCGAGGAATGGGTGAAAAGGACATTTCTTATTGACCCGAACGGTCCACTGAGTCACCATTTCTTAGGTGGACAGTAACGTCCTCTACGGTCTCCGTGTCCAAACTAGGGACCCAGTCCTTCTGGGGGACCTCCTCCTTTACCGTTGGGTGAGGTTATAAGAGCGGATCTCTTACGATACCTGTCTCCTCGGGCCGCCCAATGTCAGGTGCCCCACCACTTCTAAACCTGTACTGACTTGTTGACTCATGTGTGTGTACATTACACTACCTATTTGGTTGACGAGGAGTAGACTTATTCCAATAGTCTAATAGACTGTCGAAATACCCTGTTGGTTACCGTATTACTGTCAGTGTTCTGTAACTTTACTGATTATATTAGTACTCTCAACATAGAGTTTCTGTAATGGGATTACCGGAATAGATATTCAAGTTTCTTTAACAGTTTCGTGTTCACTTTTATACCTTTAAGATTTGAGATCGTTTTTGATTTGGAACCGAACACGGTAAGAAGGATCCCTGTTCTCGGAACTACTTTTAAGAACCAAAGTTGTTGGGTTAGTAGTGACGGTTCAAAGAGTCAGACAAATGATTTTTGTAATGACACCATAGTCCATGTATTCTGACGATTACTTTAATTTTCTAAGATCCTCCCGTATGGAAAAACACTACTCCAAAATATTATGTCTCACTTCATTCAGTCTTTCTCTTTTGGTTTATAGTATAAAATTGCGTATATACGCCTTAGATCTGTTTCCCATGTCTACTTGGATAAAAGACCCGTCCTTATTTCTACGTCTGTGTCTCTTGCTTGTGTATCTACATCCCCACCCCTTTCCCTCACCCTACTTGACCCTTTAATCCTAACTATTTATATGTGGTGGTACACATTTTATCTATCGATCACCATATATCACGTCCCTCGAGTCGAGCCTCGAGACACTACTGGATTTCCCCACCTTGACTCTCTCCTCACCCTCCTCTGGGTTTTCCCTCCTCTAACTACATATGTATGTCGACTACTTTAAGTGACGTATCGTCTCTACTTGTGTTGTAACATTTCATTAATATGGGGTTAATTTTTTTCCTGTACCTAGTTTTGTCCTATAATATAAACAAATATACCTACCGACCTTTCCTGTCATTGACATACGAAATGTGTTTATAGTAATATACAATTATAAATACATCAATAAATAAACGGTTTATTACACGATCGTTGACCGCGACCTCGTCACCAATTCTCTTGAACAGCGACCGGAGTGGTTGCATTTCAGATTTCCTCTTCTGGTTTCTCTCGTCGTACTTCCCGAGACTTCCCAGATTTTCTCCTTGTTTCCCTGAAGTTTTCGTCCGCCCTTCCGTTAAGGGAGGGGAAAGTAAACGTCGGGTAGGAGAGAATGAGGAGCTGTAAAAGGTCTTGAAGTATGGAGTCTCTCTCAGGGACTTTTCCTCTCTCAAATTCGGTGAAAGGGTTCTTATGTCTCGATAATATTATAATATTCATCGAGGAAAATTGTATCGTTCGATAGTGGAGTAATACAACCGACTATTCTTTATTTAACATAAATCAGTAGTTCCTTTACTTTTTCAGAAAAGTTTCCCTTTTATATTGTTTAAGCGATATTCAGTTGTAAAAGATATCTCTTGACCTTCTTCTTTCACTACTAAAAAGAAAAACGGTGACTGAGGGATGAGTAAGTTTCTTCCTAGGTGGTCCGATTTCGGACAATAAATAGGGAACCATTGTGTCGTTTCTAATCTTAAGGTCAAAAAGGTCTCTGTCTTCCTTTTTAGTTACACATCAAAATTGCAACCTAGTGTAAACATTTGATACTTAACGGTCAAAAAGTGACAAGTAGTCGTACTTACACCTCGAAGGACGTTTCATCATTCTTACTGGGGAGGTGTTTTGACGTCAACACTTTACAGAACACGAGGAAACCAGAACCGACGTGCAGACCAAAAAGATTCAAGAGTCGGGGTCCCACTCTGTCGGGCCTCAGGGAGACCCAGAGACAGTCAGTGGTGTTACTGGTATTCAGTTGTTCGTTTCTCCGACAAAGGAATTACTGAGGTATTTTGTGGGTAAGGGAGTGTTTGTCCTACTTTATAGACCAAGTTAATCTACGAATTTTTCGTGGTCTATAAATGATTCACGGGTTAAGAGAACTTTATAAACTGATGAATTTGATAATTCTTCTTATTCTATTGGGAACCGAAGATCTTTAAGTATTGAATAACTATCGAGGTCTGTCATAATATAGTGGCCCGTCATCCAATCTTCCCGTTAATTCGAGTACGTAAATTCTGTCTCACCACTCACTCAGAGAGCCCTTGTTTCGACCAGAACATGTGTCACACATATGTGCACACGTACAAGATTACGATTCCTACAGTTCTCGTCCTACTCCCGGTTCCATGTAAAGGTTCGATTAATCCTTTCCTGTTGTACCAAACTCCTAATACCTTTCGTCCTTCATTCGGACAAACACACTGCGTTTTGATAACCCAATCTCGACTCTCAAAGTTACCAACTATAGTAATAAATAGTTACTAAGGATGGTGTGGTATTGGTACGAAGTCTGATAAAATATACGATAGATGGTTTTAACACCCCGGTGGTAACGGGTAAATAATACTTCACAAATTAGATAAAGTTTTACACAAACCCAAATTTTACGTTTTATCCGTTTTTTTGGGATGTAAAATTAAGTTCATATACTATAGTTCCCGAAGGGTCCATCGAGTCGTCATTTCTTAGGTGGAAGTTACGTCCTTTACATCCTTTGTGACCAAGCTAGGGACCCAACCCTTATAGGGGACCTCCTCCTGTACCTTTGGGAGAGGTCATAAGAACTGTCCTTTTAAGATACCTGTCTCCTTGGACCGTCCGATGTCAGGTATCGCAACGTTTCTCAACCTGTGCTGACTCGCTGTCTTGACTTGACTTGACTTTTCACTGACTCGTGCGTATACTATAGTTCGAGGAAGATTAGGTTGAACAAAGAACACCGTCACTTAAGACCATAAGTTTACCTGTTTTTGGGTTAGGTCGTATTAAATCTGACTGTCTACAAAGATCTTTTTAAGGTTTAGTCACTGTAGGATGTTTTTATTGGTTTAAGTTTCCGAAAATTGTTCGCTCGACTTTTATTCTCTTCAAGATACTTCACTAGGAAAAAAAAACTTCTTGTTCTTGGTATGATACTTAGTGAACCCTGTTTATATTGACTTATCAGTATCATCTACTCTTACTCACCTCTCCTTCGTCCAGTGCCCTCTCCCGTTTACGAATCGTCATCTTTCTTTAGTGATACTCCGACGTTTTCCTCTTCGGGTGCGTACTGATTCCTTCTATTGTCCATTTTCAGTCACCTTCCGTCTTAACCAAACGGGACGGACATTCTGTCTCTGTTGGAAGTCACCTTGACTCTCGAGTGAGTTTCGTAGTTAATGACGGTTGACCTTTAGGCATAACTTTGAGAGTCTGTAATTTCACTGGTCGGGAGAATCACTGAATAAAGTCTTAGAGATACAGTTAGTCGTTAGAGGAGTCGTCTAATTTACCACGTACTCAACTCACAACTTTATCGGACAACGTAGTATCAAAACAGAATCTAAAAACCCTTCTATATAAAGATAGAAAGGTCAAACGTATTTATATATTGTAAAATTTTCTGTTCCCATAACGGAACGTCTACGAATAGTGTATCTACTACTAAATACCTTGTTTACAAACAATAACATATTTGGGATAAAGGTACATTATTCAGGAAATGGTATTAGGAAATAAGGTTTCTTCTTGTAGGTTCTTTGATTCAGTACCCATGTCGATTTTAAAATTTAGAATTGGAAAAAGAGGGGGTATTATAAATTCTCATAAGTCTTACGAACTACGTTATCGTGGCCAACTGAGACTCCTCTCAGGTGTATTTTTAAGTTATACCGGGTTTATCTTATAAAATAATAGAGATCTGAATGGTACATTTTATTAACTTCTTTTATTAGTAATTAAATAAGTAAATGATGTATTATACATTATTCGGGGATGATGAATCCGTTCTGTCTAAAGATCTATGATCTCAATGTCTCTATTTTTTTAATTTCCCCGAACGTAAACCTCCCGGACTACATTGACATTTATTGTCATACTTCTTACACTCTTGTATAGTTTTTATTTTGACGTCGTATAACGTTGATTAACTTTATATATTAAACAGGAGTATAGAAGTTTGATGGGACCTCTACAATCCCGTGTTGATTCAATCCCTGTTCTTTTTTATCTTTTACGGATGTCTAGTCTCGACCTCTGTTTCCACGGTTCCTTCTGGAGACGGAATTGTAAACGTTACGGAGGATAATAGAGGAGGACTGTTTTCCTCCTTGTTAGAGACAAGCAAAGGTTCCTTTTGGTAAGTTATAGTGTCCTTAGGTTCAGATACGGGACTGGTCGTTACGACTTCTTCGACCTCAACTTGTTAAGATACTTCTGGATGTTCTGAAAGATCTTGATTGTGTGTTTTTTCTACCGGAGAAGTGATGTCCCCTGACCTTACGTTTTCATCCTTCTGTTCTCGATGGACCTCATTGTCCGTTTGAACCGGAACCTCATGTTTTACTTCGTTCCGTTTCCGATTGTTCAAAACGGTTCTCTTACATGACCAGTATCGTTTGTGGGAGAAGGTTGTTGTGTTCTCTTCTGAGATGTGAACCTGTAGTGGTCTACCAGTTGTGGCTTTAGTCTAACTAATATAAGAAACGTCGGTTTCTACCTCTTCGTGATATGTCAGTCGTTTTTGTTCTGACCCTCGACTGACACAGAGTCTAGTACTTGAGAAATAACGGTTTAAGTCCGAATTTAACTTCTTTCATCCCTTTTGGTTATCTGATAAGTTAGTACTGGATTTAGTTGAAGGAATACTAATATGTCACCTTCACTGTTTATCTAAGTTCCCTAATCTAGACTATTTGTCTCACGGACTTTTTGATACCTACCTCCAAACACTGTGGTATGTCCTCCGTCAATTATTCTGGTAGGGGTTCTTTTTCTTTACTTTTTTCCGTTTACCAACAGACTGCTCCGGATTGTTTCTTCTCTTCTCTTTTCTTCTCTTCGATTTCCGTTTCCTCTTTTCCTTTCTATATGGGTAAACTTATGTCTCTAGGTTTCTTGTCGTTCCCCTCTATTTCGGAAGGAGTCACTACGCACGTTTCTTTGTCTCCTTTTATTGTCTTACCCTTTCTGATCTCTAGAGAAGATCTTTTAATCTCTATGGTTCCCTTGTAAAGTACGTTTCTACCCGCGTTATTTCCTGTCTTTACCATACCTGGATTGTCTTCGTCTTCTATGATTCTTCTCCACCGTTCTTATGTGTCTTCTTGACATGTTTTTTCTAAAAGTACTGGGGTTATTGGTGCTACCACACTAGTGAGTGGATCTTGGTCTGTAGGACTTTACGCTTCGGTTCACCCGGAATCCTTCGTAGTGATACTTGCTTCGATCTCCTCCACTACCTTAAGGTCGACTCGATAAAGTTTAGGATTTTCTACTACGAGACTTTCCCGACGTGAGTTATACGGTCGTTTAAACTTTTTGAATCGTCACCGGTGTCCTGACCTTTTCCAGTCAAAAGTCAGGTTAGGGTTACTTTCCGTTATGGCTTCTTACAGTTTAATGGTGTGTTGACGTGAGTAGAGTGTATGATCGGTTCATTACGAGTTTTAAGAGGTTCGGTACGAAGTTGTCATATACTTGTCACTTGAAGGAATCTTTTCCGTCTTCTTGACCCCTAGTTTAACGGTTGTAGGTGACCTAGTAGTTTTTTCGTTCTAAAAGTCTTTTTGTAGATGAAGACGAATACGGTTTCGGAAACTGACACACCTAGTATGTCTGACTCCTTTAAGAATTTCTCGACCCTTGTGGTCTGGTGGACTGGACGGAGGACTCCTTAGACATTCGTTCAGTTCTTCGTTGTCAATCTTTATCTGTACCTTGTTGTCTGACCAAGGTCTAACCCTTTCCTCATGTAGTTCCGATATATAACAGTGGGACGAATAAATTGAATATACGTCTCATGTAGTACTCTTTGCGACCCGACCTACTTCGTGCTCGACCTTATTTCTAACGACCCTCTTTATAGATAATGGAGTATATACGTCTACTGTGGTGGAAATGTCGTCTTTCACTTCTTCTTGATTTCTCGGAGAACTACTTTCACTTTCTCCTCTTACTTTTTCGACGGAATTTTGAGTTGTAAGTCTTTTGATTCTAGTACCGTAGACCAGGGTAGTGAAACACCGTTTATCTACCCCTTTGTTACCTTTGTCGTTGTCTGAAATAAAAGAACCCGAGGTTTTAGTGACGTCTACTACTGACGTCGGTGCTTTAATTTTCTACGAACGAGAAACCTTCTTTTCGATACTGGTTGGATCTGTCATATAATTTTTCGTATCTGTAATGAAATGGTTGTTTCCAAACAGATCAATTTCGATACCAAAAAGGTCATCAGTACATACCTACACTCTAAACCTGATATTTCTTTCGACTCGTGGCTTCTTATCTACGAAAACTTTGCACCACGACCTCTTCTGAGAACTCTCAGACAACCTGACGTTCCTCTAGATTGGTTAGGTAGAATTTCCTTTATTTAGGACTTATAAGTAACCTTCCTTATTACGACTTCGACTTCGAGGTTATGAAACCGGTGGACTACACTTCTTGGTAGAGTAACCTTTTCTAGGACTACGACCTTTTCTAACTTCCACCCTCCTCTTTCCCTGTTGTCTCCTACTTTACCAACCTACCGTAGTGGTTGTACTACCTGTACTCGAACTCATCCGAGGCCCTCAACCACTACCTGTCCGTCCGGACCTTACGTCGTCAGGTACCTCAACGTTTCTAGCCCGTGTTGACTCGTTGACTTGACTTGACTTGACTATTATCCACTGGTACGAGCCAGAACTTTTGTAAGATTCTACGTTGAAATTTTTGAGTTTCATTGACAACAAGTAAAGGTTATCAAAGTCGTGAAATAAAAAATTTTTAATTCAACTCCAAATTTCCTTTATCAAGGTAAAAAAGGGACGTGAAACGATATAGTTTAACAAAGACCTCCATTAATATCTGTACTAATATCTATAAACCGTCCGGAAGTAAGACGTCCAAGAACAAATATCTGTAACAAAATCGTTTTTAGATCTTTTGTTACATACCACGACCCAAACATTATCAAAATGTAGTCTAAACGAATGTAGTTGTGGAAAATTAATTACAAATTTTTATGACTAGATCCTCTGAAACGTTTGTCTAAATTTGGTATAGTTTTTGTTATGAAAATACCCACTTACTTTTAACTTATACGAAAAAATCCAAAGAGAGAAAGAAGAAACTGGATTTTATTCTACGTTCTATTGGTCTTAAAGGGTTTCATCTACTGCTACACTGCTGTCCGAAGTTTAGGAATTAATTGACTGTCGACATGTTAGACCAGTGATGAAGACAGGCAAAGAGCGAGGAAAGAAGAGACGGAGAAGATGGGGGTACCGAAGCTTAAAATGAGAAGATCGAAGAAAGGACGATACGGAGCTTGGTAGTGCGTCTATGAGACAGTAGTTCGGATGAGCGGAGGATATTCATTGAATTAGGAAATACTTCTTTAATTTATCGACAGAGTGTGTAGTCAGTCTTTATAAAAGAAATATATTTGTAACGTAGACTTCGTGGAGTCGGCTGCCAGTGGGGGTGTTGTGACCGGTCGTCGCTACGAAGTACTGAAGGGAAGACACCCGAAGGGACCACGGAGTCGACCATTTCTTAGGAGCACGTCACGCTCTCTGGACCCAAACTAGGGACCCAAACCTTCTAGGGGACCTCTTCCTTTCCTATGGGTGAGGTCATAAGACCGGACCTTTTAAGGTACCTGACATGCCAGGTACGCCAGTATTTCTCAGCCTGTACTAACTCGCTGAAAGTGTAGTGCAGTGAAGACAATCCTCTGTCACATTGATTGTCGTTATTTTTTATTTACTATAACTGTAAGTAAAAGGAATGGATAACACACTTAAAAGTGAAAACATCACCCTCCGTAGAGTCGTTTGTCCATATACATTTAGACGGATTTCGACTCAAGAGTCACAGTCGAAGAGTCGTCTTCCCTTACCCTATGTGGTCCTATTCTTGTAAAGGACTTAAAGAGAAACAGCTTATAGAGAGGGGAGAACCCGACTTCGGTTTACTCCTTCTACTGTCGGGTTGACAACTGTACCCGGATTTCGCGTGACATTCTTAGGTCTTATTTATTGTACAAGATTTCCGTCCTCGGTCGAATTAGTTAGGTTTTGACCTCACGGGTGAGTTCTCCAGGTGATAAAGAAGTACTCTACAACGACTGTAAGACCCTTCTATTAACACGTACAGTAGAGAATGAACCGACCTATGAATCGTAGAGACCGGAGAATGGTAATTTACAGTTATCGAAAGATGGTCCGTGACGTTGTTTGTTTTTGTACTGGTTTAGGAAAATTTTCCGTGGGTCACCCTCTGTGCTTGGGGTCTACACTCGGGGACACGTTCTGTCTGACACTTTGACTACTACTACGAACTACCTCTTTAGTCCTTCCACTCACCAATTCTACTTTATTTCCTTCGTCGACCCGTATCGTGTTTTGGTTTCCAGATATCGAGACTACCGCAAATTACAGTAGGGTCTGTCCCTATCAGGGTTTACGGTAGAAGACCCTAGTGAATTTCAGAGGTTTTACACTATGTGCGAGATAGAAGATAAGTAAATTTTACGGCAAAAGTTTTGTGTATGAATTTTAAAGACGAGAAAACTGACACCGGTAATAAAAGTGTCATCTCAACAGGAATATCGTACGACCAAGGAAATGTCTGAAAGAGTAACTGAAAATTTCTTACTAAAGTTGGGAACTATAATTTACTTTGACAATGATGAGGGTAGAACTACAGGAGTTTGTTCTATGACTTGAAAGGAATTCCATTTTTCAGTGGTTCCTTTGTTTCTTATTCCGACACGGGTCTAAACAGGAAAGACCCGTGGTCTTAGAACTGACATTAAGAGTTGACTCAGTTAAGTCACTCCATATTATTTGGAAATTGTCTTAAATGTGTCCAAGAAATTGAGTTCAGAAAGAATCCTACTGTTTTCAAAACAACTCCTACTGATTTAGGTGTAAGGATTTCCTCTTAGTATATGTCGTGAAAATTTCAAGACATATATTTCTTTCGTAAAATTTAATGAATATTTCTCATAAATGATAAGTAAATCGTTAGAGGTGTGACGACAAAGAGAAGAGTGAGTAATGATTACTATAGCGAATTGGACACGCCAACCTCCCTTTTAAGACCACCAAGTTTAGGAATTAGTGGTCACGATTTTACAAGTGAAGAATGAAGTTTCTTGAATAAATTTAGTATTAGAATAAGTTTTACAGTATCCCCCCAAGTACAAACCCTTGTGTACATTCTTAATTTCTAAAATTTTAATTTTTTTATTTTTCGATTTTTTTTACAGTAAGTAAATTCACTGAAGCAAGAGTAGTCATACAAAGAAGACTCCGAAACAAAGAGAGTAACGAGAGTCGTCTTACACTCGTAGTCGACGCACTACGATTTGTGAGACACAGTGCTTAGACCTAGACAGTGCGAGACACAGACCTAGAGCGTAACTGAGACATCTTGGACACAAGTCACCGTAAAATTAAGTAAAACCGTCCTTTAACATTTAACACTTCTTTTGTACCAATGGTACTCTAAAGAATACCGTTTTGTAATATATAATCGAACCGTGGAGATTCAGGTTTCTCCCAATAAATTGATGTATACAGGAGACTTAGTACCGTGTATCTCCTCAGATATGATAAATGTGTATGCTATGTATAAAAAAATCTGACCCACGAAAAAAAGGGGGTATTTAGTTTTGTACTCGGTCCTATTTATGAACGAAAAGATGAATAGTTTCTTTGTTAAGGTGACGACGTCTGTTAAGAACCCCTTTTTTTTTTTTTTTCCTTTGTCGAAATTAAAGTTCAATTGTAGGATCAGACCACAATGTCGTAAGAGTCGATTCACAAAAGACCAATTCTGACTTGTTAAAAAAGAAGTCCGACAATCCAGAATCTCACTACCCGAACAGACTTCATTTTTTTTTCTCATCGATTTCAAACTTTCACAATCAATCAGTACAAACTGAGAAATACTGGGGTACCTGACATCGAGTGGTCCAAGGAAACAGGTACCCGAAGAGGTCCATTCTTATGACCTCACCCAACGGTAAAGGAAGAGGTCCCCTAGAAGGGTTACGTCCCTAACTTTGACCCAGGGGAGTAACGTCCGTCTAAGAAACGGTAGACTCGGGGGTCCCTTCCAGAGATTCGTCCGTAATTTAAGATTAAATATTTGTCTTCTATTTTTTACTTTCCACTATATTACGAACCTAATTTATTTTACCTTTATTTTCTGTTTAATATGTCATTATTCATAGAAGTCGCGATAAATCGTTAAATGGAAACTTCAGGATTCTTTTAAGTTTTCACTACAGTCCTTTCCTATTAGTCAGTGACATTGGATCTAGTTCTTTGAAACTAGATTGATCTGTGATTGAAGTCTAATTAATAGTCATCATCGAAAATTCAATGAGTTATGTTCCACTTTCTACTACGTTTACGACGAAATTCTTCCAAAACAAGACCAGGATTGATGGTAATACACACTATCAGTTAAAGTTCAGTTCTACCATTTTACCCTACGTATGAGTAGCTAGAGGGTCTCGAGTCTTGAAACCGTTTCCCACAAACGTGTGATGTTCCTTTTCTAAAAATAGTCTTTACCGAAGTTTTTCGAAGGATTCATAAGTCTTTTGAATTACTTGGTCTAAAAGGATTCGTGGATTACTAAAGAACCGTAGATATTTCCTTCCGTGTGACACTTCCGTGAACGTGGCACCACGAGTTACGGCACCTTTACTTAACGGAAATTAAGAACCGAGACGTATAACGACCGAGACGCTCAAATCCGTTTAGCGAATCAAGGAATTTCGGAGTAAAAGGGATATACATTTCACCTCCTTTTTTGATGGGTAGTATCTTACTTGCACATCATGTCACGGACTGTGTATCATCCATGAATAATATACATCGAGGGCGATAATCGTCACTTTGGGTAGTGACCGTATTGTAGTTGGGCTAATCTTGTGTCACAGCACGTGTCTTCCTACATTACGAGGTGACCGATCTTTTTGATTTACCCAAAAGTTCAGTAATAGTCCCCCTTTTGAATTCGTGTCCGTCTTACTAAGTCACTATAAGTTGTTTATGTTCCTGTCTGTGAGGTGAACCTTTAAGCTACTTTAGTTGAAGTGTTTACACGTAACTCACGGACGATAAGTGATCCATGACACAACCCAAGTCCTTTAAGTTTCCAAACATTTCATCCCCAGAATAAGGGTCCCCAAATGTTAGACCCGTCTCTTTCTTACTGTTTGTCAAAGTTTCCTTGCCTCCGTAGCCGACTTTGACCCTTCCAGTTCTTTCTAAATTTTCTCACCCACCGTGACTTACTGTTGGACCTCAAACAACGACCACCCGTTTTATAAAGACAGTAGTTAGAGAAATTGACGTAGAAGACGACAAGGTATGAGTTCTATAAAGGTTCCTGATAAAAGTTTAAAGGGACTACAAGGTTCCCGAATGTTAAAATATTACGTCCTTTTTTATAGATGGACAACTGATAGTTTTAATTTCCTCTTTGTTTTTCTAAAAAAAAAGACAGTACATGAGAAAAATGCGAGCGAAGAACCCACCGTCACCATTTCTTAGACGTACGGTTACTCCCCTGTACGATCACTCGTTCTCTACGCAAAAACTAGGGACCTAGTTCTTCTAGGGGACTTCCTCCTTTACCGTTGGATGAGGTCATAAGAACGGATCTCTTGACGCACCTGTCTCCTCGATGTCCACCAGATGTCAGGTACACCAGTGTTTCTCGGTCTCTACTGACTCACTGACTTACGCTCACGTGTGTGTGTGTGTGTGTGTGTGTGTGTTAAAAAAAATTATGGTTAGAGAATACCGATCTTTTGTACTTTATTTTTCTTCCTTCTACCAATCTTCAATAAAAATAATGTACCTCTAAGGTCTAGGACATAGACGGAATCTTTTGTGTCTCCTGTTACGGATGCTAATTAGAGTTTGTAGACAGCCATGGTGACAGTATTTTCTAGACCTATCTGGTGTCGGTGTTGAGTGTTTTAATGAAAACACACACGAGACATATTGTAACCTTTCATAGAATTTGTCACACTGGACCTTCTACGGTTCAGTGAAGTAAACGGTTCATGAACGTAGTGGAATTAATTCGACAAGTGAACCAACCCTTAACTATTAAATATCTGTGTCTTTTACGTATCAAGTTCCCCTTTATTATTTCTTATAAATTATCTTATGTACGTACAGGTAATCAGAAATATACGTTAGAACATTTTGTACCAGTTAGTAGTAACATGTTATAGCTAGTACAAATTCGTAGTAAAACCGTATAAATAATTTCTGTCCAATATACTTTAATTTTAAATTTTTATTTAGATAAGTAGAAATCCACTAGAGTTCGAAGATTCTCCATCTATTCGAGTCTAAGAGCGAGTACAAAGTGACAGTTTGTTAGGGTTCTTACAATGACTCTACTTCTCTGATTTAGAAGTACCTCCTTCCTCTCAACTATATCTGAGATTTAATATGTTCAGTGAAAAGGAAAAGGTATATAAAAGTCAATATGTTACAGGTTAAGTATAAAATCCAAGACGACACGTTCTCTATACCTCTTGGAAAATTTTCTGTAACTTTTCGTGGTAGACAAGTACAACTTCGTTTTTTAAATTGAACAATTAGTATTTTTAACGAGATGTTCCTTCATCTGACCTTTGTAGGCCTACGTCCCAATATTGAATTTTATTTTCGTCTTGTCGGAGGGAATTTTCTTCATCTTGAGAATTAAGTTTGAATGACCTATCGACTATTTCGTTCACTTTTACGACCGTAGGTATCTATAACCCTTCACAACCCTAAACTTAAAAGAGTGACTGGTAGACCGATATAAGTATGTCTTTTTTATAAAATTTATCGTTTCTTAAGTAATTTTTAGATTTTCCTCAAGAATGTTGACCCTACGGAACTAATTAAGACATAGGAGAAGACTATAACTAATACTCAAAGGTCACTGCTGTAGTACTATTACGTGCAAACCCCTGTGTGTGGGCGAATTCGGTCGGGTCAAGTTGAATTAGTCGTAGCTGTCTTATCCGTAAGTTAGACATAAAAAGATAGTTCTGTCCCGTCATTATTATTAAATGGTTCATGGAGGGAAACTAGGAATGTAGACTTTCTTAACTTCAAGTTTATCAATTTAGTGAACGGGTACCGGTGCAAAGATCTCTGGTCGTCTCGTCCTTACGTTTGCGTCCAAATAGACGGAGGTGTGGGATACAAAAAAGTCGTGTCGTCTGACAGAGGACCCGATGTATACCCTAAATAAACGAGGAGAGTCGAAGGAGCCGTACTGATGATGTAGACGACATTGATCATCAGTGTCTAATCGGTCAATGTAAATTGGTTAAGTCTCTAGGGGAATCGTTGGGTGAGGGAGTTTTGATAAAGACTCTCAATTCTTTCAAAGAGTCCTTATTACACTACTCATTGTTGTTATCGTTGTTGTTATTATGAAACCGAGAAAGAATAAAAAGAGAAGAGAAGAAAGAGAGGGATAGGTGGGAGTCTCTCGAGTGAAGTCCGACTAATAGTTTGAACAAGTAAATAAGACGATTAAAAACGAATAGAACGATATAACATGTAGGTGGGAGGTAGACAAATAGAGGTTCTTTTTAGACATCCTTACAGGGGGAAGAAGTGAAAAAGATCCTTGATGGTGATTAGAACCAGCGGAAACGGAAGTAGATTTAGGAAGACGGGAATGACACAAGAAAAAAAAAATTTAATTAAATAAATAAATTTTTTTAAAAATAAAAATGAAATAAAATGAAATGTTATGACATAACCAAAACGGTGTGTAACTGTACTTAGGTGGTGTCCACATGTACTCAAGGGTTAGGACTTGGGGGGAGGGTGGAAGGTGGGGTATAGTAGAGAGACCTAGTAGGGGCACGTGGTCGGGGTTCGTAGGGTATAGGACATAGTTTGTATCTGACCGCTAAGCAAAGAATGTACTATCATATGTACAAAGTCACGGTAAGAGGGTTTAGTAGGGTGGGAGAGGGAGAGGGAGTCTCAGGTTTTCAGGCGAGATGTGTAGACACAGAGAAAACGACAGAGCGTATGTCCCAGTAGTAATGGTAGAAAGATTTAAGGTATATATACACAATCATATGACATAACCACAAAAAGAAAGACCGAATGAAGTGAGACATATTAACCGAGGTCAAAGTAGGTAGAGTAATCTTGACTAAGTTTACATAAGAAAAATTACCGACTCATTATGAGGTAATATAAATATACATGGTCTCGAAAGAATAGGTAAGTAGACGACTACCTGTAGATCCAACAAAGGTACAGGACCGATAATATTTGTCACGACGTTGTTTGTAACCCCATGTATACAGAGAAAGTTAAGACGAAAGGAGCCACACATACGGGTCGTCACCTTAACGACCCAGTATTCCGTCAAGATAATGATACAAATTCATTCCCCTCCGTCTTCAGTGTCATACATAACGTATTCATAATAGACCACGAAACCAAAACTCGGTGACAGATTCGAACGGAACTAGTGTCGACTTTTCGAAGACTCTACGTAGACACAAATAACACTCTCTGGCTTTGTGAACTTACAATATCAGAAGATGTTTACTCGTTTCTTCCCATAATATAAAAGAACATAAAAAATAGGTACAGAACTCCGAAGTTTTCAGGGTTAAGTTTAAAATTTCAAAATTCTCTTTTGGTGGTCTATATAATCTTCAATTTATAAGTTGAGAATTTATAAATAAATATCTGGAAAAGTACCCCAGATTGATAGTACTGTAATGACTATTTCCATGTTTCTTCATATTTCTGACCGAGGATAAATTTTCCCGTTCCGTTTATGACATTACAATACCGTTCGTCATCGTTTCTCTTGTTTTCGAGAACCTTACGTAAACTACCATTACACTGACTTCCGATATCTTTAGACACTTCCGAAGTACCACCCGTACTCTGACTTTGACCCCGAATTTAATGAACGTCCTGAATTCATTCGTTTTTTAAGTCGCTACCCACAAGGTCCTATTTCGTCCGTCGAAATTGTCTCACACATAATAAAACCCTTCTAATTAACCAAACATAATATTAGTTGTTGATAATGACCTTGGCTATATTGATATTTCTTCCTTTCCTTGAACTCTTTATTTGTAATCTAAACCCACTCTTAGTACATAATGTCCGTGTCAACCTCGTATCGTTCCGTTTATCTCTTACTATCCTATTATATTAAAGAACATAACTAATCACCACTGGTATACTATTCACGACCCGATAGATTAAATTAAACATGTTAAGGTATTAAATTCTTGGTAATAGAGAAAAATCTCCATTTCTTTCATTGTGAAGTTCTTCAATTTATTAACGTTTCCTATACGTCGTCCACCTAAGACTTCCGTTCTAGCCTTTTGACTTGTCATCTCTAAAAGATTTGAGATTTCCTTTGGGGAACGACAGTAGGTCGCACGACTCATTGACTCTACGAAGTTCCTGTCGTACATGTAACATAAACAAAGGAAACAAACCGACGGAGGTAGAGACTAAACCCCTACCTAGGTTTATGGATGTCCCCGAAAGAACCACTGAGTCACCATTTCTTAGACGGACGGTTGCGTCCTCTACTCTCAAGCTAGGAACACCCCCCTTCTAGGGGACCTCTTCCTCTACCGTTGGGTGAGGTCATAAGAACGGACCTTTTAGGGTACCTGTCTCCCTGGACCACCCGATGACAGGTACCCCAGTGTTTTTCTCAGTCTGTGTCGACACGCTGATTTGTTGTTGTTGATCGATGGATGGATTTTGATGTCGAACGACTCCGTATTCCGTCTCCTCCGTCGTCCGGAAACACCAAGGGGCTCCGTAGTCTAAGATTAGACCGGGACGTAGACGTTAACCATGGAACCCTATAGACCATTGAAGCTCAAAAGAGTATCCATGGTGTTCCTGTCACTCTTAATTTTCTTTCGGACCACGTGGATTTAAATTAAAAACCTAGATGGTGAATGACACATTATGACCCCCTCAGTAAATTACAAAGACTTGAATATTTCACCTCTGATACTGAAGAGATACCTTAACGATACGTCTAATTTCTGTCTTTTTTTTTTTCAGTTGACGGGTCATGTCATAGATCTTGTCTCGTGTTCGGGTATTAGGGAGTAGACATTAAGAATGTCCGTTTATATAAAAACTTGTGTCTTGAATATACCTAAAATCTTTTCAGTTTCTACGTATATGGTATATGCTGGATTGTGGGTTTATCTCAGATTCTACCGTAGAGTCTACTTTATTAATTATCAAGACGTTACTGTATATACCTATAAGAGTGTTGTCATCCCACTTATTTCTGATGTATATATCAATGGACAATAAAGTCTAGTTCAAAATAACGGTTAGATCAAACGACTTTCGAATACTCTGGGAAAAATGCAAAGATCCATTTATACCGTTTTACGTTTGTTAATTACCTAGATTGGTCTCCGATATCTCCTAACTAACTTGAAAGAACGTAAAAAGGAGATACGAACACAAAAAGAAAAACTTTTCTTCTTCTTTCTTTTGATGTAAAAAAATATAACCTGAACACCAATTCTCTAAAGTCTATGTATTCTTAAGTTATTGACCATTAAAGAAAGAGAACACGAAGTCTTTTTCATGTTTTACATGTTCCAAGGAGAGTCTACAGTCCGTTTACTAATTGACATACCACCCCACCAGTCCAGGAGGTCTTGTGACGTAAAATCCCTGTGGATAATCAGTATAAGCATATTCTTCTCAAACGGTAAAAATTCACAGTCATTCTTTCACTGTGACGGTTAAGATATCGTCAGACTATTCACAAAAGAGGGGTCTCCTCTACCTTATCTGAAACGAGTGGACAGGATTGAGAGTGGGGTTGTAAAGAGGACATAAGGATTTATGCTCACTTTTCAGGGGCTCAATGTCAAAAAGGAGAAAACTCAGATCTACGGAGGATGGGGTCACTTGACTTCGGTAACTATCCTTTTCGGTCACTGTCGGTCCAGAACTCTTTAGTGCGAGTCGTGTCTAAGTGACGCTCGGGGTCCCCGAGGGAACTTCCGGACAGGGTCTCTACAACGTAAAAGATAGGCACGATGTCGGACTCGACTCTTCCGTGTGGTCTGAAGTTCCGGTCACATGTACCCCTCGGGCCGGTAGGAGTGTTTTGTTTGTGAGTCGTGTACAGTGCGACCCCCGTCGTGTCGCCCCCTCGACAGACCTCCAGAGGAGGACTTTACGACCAACGGATCGTTGTCCTAGGACGAAGAAAGGATTGAGGTTATGAACCCCAACCCCAAATCAGTGAACACTAAGGGTCTGAAAAAAGGTGGTAAGGAGTGAGTCCAAGGGTCTTTTATGTCCACGAAGTTTCGGGCGATATTACACCAATGAAATCGACACACAACAGTCCCGTATAGAATCCAAAAGAAAACCATAGGATGGACACGAAAATTGTATGGTCATGGAGGGATCGTCAAAATTTATATGATATAGTTTATATATATATATATATATTGTAACCAAAAGTAAAAACCTTTTTTTTTGTGTGGGTCATGTATATAGATAAATATGAAGGTATATAATCCAACCATGTTTTCATTGACACCAAAGCCTGACACTTAAAGTTTAGTAATATTGATCCGAGTTTATGCAGAAATAATTAGTTTTATCCTTAGTAATGTCAGTTGTGTAAAAACGGTTACTCTTTGTTCCAACAAATAAGGACATCACATTTATAGGTACGAAGCCGTAAAATACCTGAGAACCTTTTGTAAAAGAGGGAGGACGACCAACACCTTCACAAACGGGACCTGTTTGTAAAGAACAGCTCTATGAACTTCTTCACCATCAACCGCTCTCTCGTTCACTTGTACCGTAAGTAAGTTGAAAACTTCGTGACCAACATGTTTTACGTCGGCCCGTAACAGTACCTCTTCTCTTCTCGACCCGATTAAGACAACTGGTTACGGTCGACGTCTTTGACGTCAAAAGTCACTGAGAGTAGTTAAACGACTCGTATGAAAGGTCTACATTGCCGAAACGGCTCTAAGTCTTTCGGGATCACCCAGTCACCCGTCATCTGTCGATTTGTCACTGGTACTGGAAAAACCCACCTTCGAACCGAAACCCATCACGAAACCTCGTAGAAGAGCCTGGTCAGTGACTCGACCAGTAGCGGTCAACAGTATATTTTAGGTGAAAAGTGACGTGTAGTGTTAGGTTAGTTCTTTACCAGGCAACATATCTCATTCTCTTCTGCTGTGACGTTTCGCTGATCGAAACCTAGACACCAGTCGAGTACTCTGTGGGTGAATAGCTCGATACCAGTGGGAAGAATGAACGAAGTTTACGGTTACCGACTGAACTCAAGAAGCCATTGGAGAACACATCTACGTTCTAGTCGAAGCTACTGACGCGCGTTAGCCAGCAAGAGTTGAAGACTACCGGTCAATGACACGGGGAGTAGGAGTTCCGTCGGGAGAGGAAAGGTTCTGAAGAACTTGGTGGTAGTGTGACATACGAACAATCGCCAAGCACCCGGTTTACGCAACCACTACAGTGTTCAACAACGACGACGAAATGCTGGGTAAAACTTGAGTTCATTCTTTTAGTGAGTTTAAACGAAAAAACAGATTGTAGTAAAGATATCAGATTTTATTTATATTTTATTTGTCGTTTATATTCAGTAATAGTTTTTTTTGTATCGTTTTTACTTGTAACTTTACTACACATTATATTGGTGTAAATAAATTCTTACCTACGGATATAGTTTATCGTTTCAAGTTGTTACGTTTTGGTGTTAATGAAAACATGGTTAGTATATATATATATATATATATATATATATATCACACACACACACACACACATACACNTTATATTCAGTAATAGTTTTTTTTGTATCGTTCTTTACTTGTAACTTTACTACACATTATATTGGTGTAAATAAATTCTTACCTACGGATATAGTTTATCGTTTCAAGTTGTTGCGTTTTGGTGTTAATGAAAACATGGTTAGTATATATATATATATCACACACACACACACACACACACACACACACACACACACAGTTTTTTCGGGTTTTCCCATGTGGCCTTTTCCTTTATTGTTATCGAATAAAAAGTACCATCCTTATATTCACGATCAAACGATAAAATAGATAGACACAAAAATTTAATAGATATTACTTACACTGAATAAAAAATTTATTAATATTTATAATTATGTAAACCAAACATATGATAATTAGTCTTTTGATACCTTTTAAGAATTATATAGTCTGGTGAAATGGACGGAGGACTATTTGGGTATACATCCAGTTCTTCCTTGTCAATCTTGGCCTATACCTTATTATTGTTGACCAAGGTTTAACCCCTTCGTCATACAGTCCCGAGATATAACAGTGGGACGAACGAATTGAATACACGTCTCATGTAGTATCCTTTAAGGTCTGACCTACTTCGTGGTCGACCTTAGTTCTGACACCACTCTTTATAGTCATCGGAGTCTTTATGTCTATTATGGTGGATTACCGTCTGTCACTTCTCCTTGATTTCTCGGAGAACTACTTCTACTTCCTCCTTTCATTTTGTCAACCAAAATTTGAGTCGTAAGTTTTTTGATTGTGGTACTGTAGGCCAAGGTAGTGAATGACCTTTTATCTATCCCTTTTTCACCTTTGTGACTGTCTGAAATAAAAGAAGTCGAGATTTTAGTGACGTCTGCCACTGACGTCAGTACTTTAATTTTCTGTGAACGAGGAACCTTCTTTTCGATACTGGTTGTATCTGTCGTATAATTTTTCGTCTCTGTAATTAAACGGTTGTTTCCCGGGATATCAGTTTCGATACCAAAATTGCCATCAGTATATACCTACACTCTCAACCTGGTATTTCTTCCTACTAGTGACTTCTTAAGTACGAAAGTTTGACACCACGACCTCTTCTGAGAACTCGTAGGGAACTCGATGTTCCTCTAGTTTGGTTAGTTAGGATTTTCTTTAGGTGGTACTTATAAGTAACCTTCCTGACCACAACTTCGACTTCGAGATTATGAAACCGGTGTACTACGTTTTTCGACTGAGTGAACTTTCTGAGATTAAGACCCTTTCTAACTCCCCGTCCTCCTCTTCGCCATTTGTCTCCTACTCTACCAACCTACCGTAGTGACTGAGTTACCTGTACTCAAACTCGTTCGAGACCCTCTACCACTTCCTGTTCCTTAGGACCATACTACGTCAGGTACCCCGACGTTTTTCAGTCTGTACTGACTCGGTGACTTATTGTTATTTTACATGAAATCTCAAATAGGTCGGCAAGGAGACAAGTAGGTGAGTTTTTGGCACAGAGAAATAGATAAAAGACGATAATATGTATGTTCCGTAACACCTATGTCTGAATCTCATCATTAAGGGACAGGAACAATCCACACCAAATCGGTGATTCAATACAGATAGAGAACGTTGGGGTACCTGACATCGAACGGTCTAAGGAGACAGGTCCCCTAGGAGGTCGTTTTTATGACTGCACCCAACGGTAAAGGAAGAGGTTCCCTAGAAGGTCTGGGTCCTTAGTTTGGACCCAGAGGACATGACTTCCGTCTAAGGAATGACTGACTCTATACTCCCTTCGGGAGTCTCGAAGGACTATCAGGAGTTATGTAATCAGATGATTTTCAGTCTCTTTTTCCTTTGTCTTTCGTATCAAATAATGTTGTAGACGTTTGGTTCGAAAGGTTACAAAAAGGAACCTAGAATCTTAAGGAATGTTATATAAAGAATTAAAAAGTAAAAACAGTAAAATAAAAAAGTCGTAGTAGAACTGTGGAAATTGATTTTATACTGAATTCCAAGATATAAATACGAACACTAATATTAGCATGGTTCATAATAAATTAACAATACCGATTATTCTTTACTTAAATTTATATTTACGACAAATTCGAAGCACCTTTGGTTGACCATAATACTCTATAAATCGTCATTATACTTATTACTGATTACCAGTTTATTAACTCAGTAGAATCGTACATACAATACCTTATCAATACGGTGTGAGTTTTCGACAGTTTTGACATAAGTACGACACTTCTCTTTAAATCAAAATCGGTTTACAGTAAGAAAGTATAATTTATTTACAACAATTATGATTAAAGTAGTTTGATCGTGTGTTGTAATACCCTCTACCTCGAGATAGACAGAATAAACGACGACATAAGGTTACAGACCAAAATATTATTTACGTATGATTTACTTGAGGCCCTCAACCACTACCTGTCCCTCCGGACCGCACGACGTTAAGTCCCCCAACGTTTCTCAGCCTGTGATGACTCGCTGACTTGACTTGACTTTGTAATCGACTTACCTACTTATTACCTTACTTACTTCCCTCCAAAAAAATCGAATTTAAACAAAAGATTTAAAAACAGATAAAATATCTACTTATTTTCAGTATGGACCAAAATATGACTACACACGAATTTATTATAAGATAAATTTTTTTGTTGTGTTCACTGATCACTCTTAAAAAGAGGAAATTTTCTTTATATTCATAAATTTCCACAACAGTCAAGACATTTCAGTATCCCAATTGGGATTTGAGAGGAGAAAGACATTACGAGGAAAGAACTGAGAAAGTGAAGATGAAAGTCAAAGGTGGTTGAAGTTCAAGTTTTTAGGGTGTACGCGGAAGGCCGAGAGTGAGGAAGGGACGGAATGGACAGTTGACATCGAGGAGGGAGTGGGATGAGACTAGTGGATTCTCCTCCTTAATCTCTCTCTTATTCTTTCGTCCCTCACTTCAGTTAAAAGGTCACTGATTTGTTGTGAGCTCACTCCTTTTCTCTGAGTCTCCAGTGTGTCTGGTCCTAGGTTTAGGTTTAAGGTGGTGACTACATCCTGGACAAACTTGTCCTGATCCGGTCAATTTGTTAAAACTATAGATCAGAAGACTAGTTATGTTACAAGACCGTTGTACGAATTCCTCCGGAGTGAGACTGGGAAGAAACCGGTATCCCCCGGTTTCTTCTTTGGGAAGGGGTACTCCTTAAAGACCCTAATTCCCCTTACAAGGATAGACCTAGGGTTCATAGGGGGACGGTTCTTGACTCGGGGCTTAGGGACGGGTTTGAAGGGACGAAGATGTGTGATCGATTCAGGGATAATCAAGAAGACTACTATGCGATCGGGTGACTACACGTATGGGAATTCACACACCGTACTTAAAGTCTACGGTACCGATATTCTTACGTCATCTCATGGAGATTAGGATTTACACTTAGGACTCGGTCACAACCTATTTCAGATCCCCGTCTCCCTTCTCTTATTTTTCCCAGAACCGGGTCCTCGAGCTCTCATAACAAGAACATGATCAAGGATACCGATCCTTGAGACTTCCCAGACTCTTAAGTAAGTAATTCCGAGTAAAACTCGGACCGGCATGTACAAGTAACACTTTCTTATCGATAACTTAATTCTACTGATTGACACAACTCGTTGCGAAGTGATCGGACTAAATCTTGAAGATTTATAAATCGTGTACCGGAGGGATACATGAAAACGAAGTTCTCGATGTTTACAATGTCCACCTAGACGGACCCTGTGTCATTGACACACGTTGCTCTACGATAAGGATAAAGTGTCTCACGACCATGCCGGTTAAGGATTCGCAAATAGTCTTTGAATCGAATTTCGCGACGGGATCTGCGTGAATCCGTTATCTGTTGTTTGTCTTCGTCGTCGGATCCGAAGACCCACGAATACCGAACTAGCCTACAATATTTAGTATATATATCTTTGAAATCTTATTAGAGTCTTCACAGATCTTAAAATACTTTGGTTAAAAGACACTCCGAATATCTTGTGACAGAGTTAACTTAATATCAGTGATCCCAAGATATTTAGATACATTCGTTATGGCAGGAAAGAAACGGACTATTTTAAAAGGGTAGAAAGTTTCCTAGAGCTCGGACCAGAGGACCCATTTCGGAAGAACCGACAAGGACAGACTGGAGGCAGAGAGAAGAGACTTGAGGACCTTGTCAGTTCCAGTAGTCGTTTTGAAACCGAGGAATAATAAGCAATTGACAAAGTATGATTAACCGGACACAAGGACATCTTTGTCAAAATGTTTCGGTCTTTAGAACAGAACGTAAAGTGAAATGTATTAAAAAAGGTTTAACGGGGAAGGGAGGTAAAGGGGTGGCGGAGAGGAAAGGTGGACAGAAGTGGTGTGTGAGTATAACACACTTAACTAGTCAGGGAGACGATAAGAAGATGTTACTGGACAAGTCGGGGTTTAATGTCATACATTAAATCACTTACGTGTGTGTATGTAGTGTACACCTGTGTGTGTAATTACGTGTTGTTGACGGTCCAGAGGGTGTAAAAGATTATTTGTCGTGTGTTACTTTTCTTGAGGTGTAAGAACAAGGGTGACTCTCTGGTTAGTCCAGACTTGTTTATAGTCCGATACTTCACTCCTTCCAAAACTTCTCCTTTCATCGGAATGACATCCTTCCTTACCCTCCTTCAGTAACGACCTTCAATCCGGGGAAGTAAGAGACGAAGTGTACTCAGTCCGTTCTTTATAGATTGTTCGCGGAGAACCTTCGGAGTACCGAAGTCCATGTACGAGTCCTACAACTTGGTCAGAGGACGGAGACTGAGTCTCATTCGCTACAGGTGTTGTATACGACTCAGAAGACGTGTCGTTTCGACGATTCCAGTGCAGGTACAGAAAGAATCGACACAGTCGAATCAAGATAGTGACTGGAGTGTTCCGTCTCCCGAGACCTCCCGTCCCGGACAGAGTTAGTAAGGACTTACGGACGATATGTCTCGTCGTAGACCATTTATTACTCGTGAGTTACTCTTCGTTGCGTCATACGTCTTTCATGTGTCCGAAACTCCGATGTTTCTAGTTTGACCTCAACTTATAACCAAGGTAGGTAATATTTGACATACTGAAACTTGTTCAATAATTTTGGAAGAGTGGATTTTGTTTTACATAATATAACACCTTAATAATCTTTCAATGTCAATGAGTTGAATAAATGTACTAGACGGAATAAGATCTCTATTAAACTCCATTGTATATTCATAGGGTTTAAATTTTAATCCACCAATCGATGACGTACATATCATCTCCCGGTACTTACACTGAGTTTCGTGGAATTATTAAATACTCGTATTTCCCCTAAAAGGACCACCAGGTAACCGATTCTGAGGTACGAGAGTTACGTCCTCTGGGGTTCACGGTGAGGACCAGTCCCTTGTTCTAGGGTGTACGACGTTGATTCGGTGTTGATTCCCAAACGTACGACGTTGATTTTTCGGATACACGCCGTTGATTCTGGATCGTATCGATTTAATTGTTTTTAAATTTTATTATTAAATACTGGTGTCTTTCCGTGTTAGTCACTGGAATAATAATTTTTTATCCGTTTTTTCTGGTTCTTCTAGTTCCATTTGATCAGTCCTTAGTTTACTCCAGTATATTCACAAAGAGGACACCGAAGAGTACTTTTATTTATACCACTGTCGGGTAAGTCCTCTGTTTCGTTACCGAAGTATCGAAAGGACGAAAATAGTGTATATGAATACTTTAGTAATGTTTGACGCCAAATTATTTCATTAAGTCACCCTTCACCCTTCGTGGTCACGACTTGACTCTCCCTCTGTCTCAAATCCATAGGATCCTCAAGACGCCTCAAAGTTGTGTCAGAAGGTTTTAATGGTAAAGAGAGTCGGTACGAAATTTATCAATAATTCGTAACTAATTCGATTCTAATATCAAATTGTACTTAAAAGCCTCAAATGCACGGTCCAACCTTCTCTCTATGAGTGAAATTATCCGTTACCTCTTACTCCTTATTGACTGTAGAATACTCTGGACCCTTCAGTCTGTCGTATTTTTCTGGGACCGTTGTGTCCATTCGTGAATCGTCTGGTGAACAGTGAATAATTTGAAAGTTATTCATTGATTGTAGTAATTATATAACTTATATACTTGTCCATGTGACACCTATAGATTGTATATGAATAGATTATAATTGAACGATTAACTAGTTACTCCTCATTCGTATCTTTTGTTACTTAAAGTCTATCCTGAACTCAATTAAAATACCACTTCTCCTTTGTATCTTTATGACTGTGTTCTTTAACAAATTAGTAAATCGAAGTTTATATAAAATATCTGAAGAAAAAACTTAAGTATTCCTTATATACTAGACATTATGTAAAACGTTCATTGTTTAATAATAGGTTTAAACATAGGTTTAAGACGTTCACATCCAGGATAGTTTTGATATGGTTTGTACCTCTACTTCTTAAATCGGTTAATAGGACTAAAAGATTTATCAATCTACGGGCAATTTCTGGATCCACGAATTTACGATGTGTAAAAGGAGGGTTCTAAGGGACGACACTACGGTACAGAAGTAGTCATCATTCTTTAGACTCTTTGTAGATTGTTTGGAGTCTATCTTCTTCACTTTATGAGTAAATTGTTCATAAATAAGTCATTTTTATTATTATCTGTCATTAGTCTCATTATTATTATTTAGTGAATAACTCAAGAATACAGTTACAACGTTAAAAACAGTGTTTTATATACTTGTATATTTTTCATATTTTGTGTATGTATGGAAAAGGTTTTAGTACTTTACCTAAAGGTACATGGACGGTTGGTCGAATTCTTTACACGGTACTGATCGCAGAGACTTCGTAGCCCACATGCATGGGTGTAAGTTTGTTTAGTGTGAGTGAGGTCTTATAAAACACAATTAGTAAGAAAGTGAAAAGAAACATAAATAATGTATGTACATATAGGGATTTACTCTACCAACCTACCGTAGTGACTGAGTTACCTGTACTCAGACTCGTTCGAGGCCTTCTAACACTTCCTGTCAGTTCGGACCGTACGACGTCAGGGTTTCTCAGCCTGTACTGACTCGTTGACTTGTAGTTGTTTTTATAGGGATTTGTTAGCATGAATTAAAACAGACAAAGACTTAACATAAATTTATAACCCAACTGGTTTTTCAAGTAAGATCAAAGAGGTATTGTCGAATTCCTTTTCGAGCTTACTTGTAAACCGGTTGGGTTTATCTTAGTATTATATATAAAAGAAGGGAAAATTTTGAGTCATAATGATAATTGTAAATGGGTACGACGTCAGATATACGTCTCAAGTAATTAAAAGTGATGACGTATCACAAGATAACATATTTATTTCACGTTACATATCTATGATGAACAGCTTAGTCATTAATAATTTACTGAAATCTCAGACGTCCTCAATAAGTCACTGGGATGTGTATACTGTAGAAGAAAGAAGAGGGGATGAGAGACTACCTTTAAAGAATCCTAATTTGATTAGAAATATAAGAAGGGAAATTAGTACACGTATAGGACCAAAACCTCTTTGGATTCGTAAAAAAGGATTCTAAAAATTTAGTATATAACGGATCTCACTTATTGGAAGATAACTTTTACGAGTAGTAATATAGAAGAACCTTGAAGGTCCTCCCATTTTCTCTAATCTAAGACGACACTAGAGGGAATTTATTTTCGATTTATTCTTAATCTGTGATTGAAAATTCCTTTTCTCAAATGTAGAGTTAGTATCTCGGAAGATGTTATAACGCTGAAACCCTTCGTCCTCAGAGTCCAAAATTCTATAGTATCTTCATTTTGTAAATACCATTAAGTGTGTCTGATCTATAGACCGACACACCTTCTACAACCCATTTTACCAGGTCTCTATTACATCTTGAGTACGGGTGAGAGACGAGTGTACTTCACAATAACAACCCTTTTGTGTACTCCTTTACACTTTTTCTGACTTTAGATAAAGGTTTAATTGGGACGAATAAATGGGAGTTCTGTCGTTTGAAGTTCCATCCATTCAAACTTCCACCTCGAAATATTAACAAGTGATTGAATTTAGAAGCATACTTTTTATTAAAATTTAACCTTTATGTCCAAAAATCCAACGGTTCCATTTTGTTATGTTTACCTGTGATGCGTATTAACTTTGTATGAAAAAAAAGAGATAGGTTGAAAATGTACTGATTAAGACAATTTATTCGGTCTCTACTCTCCCCTTCCTATCTTTTTATAGATGTTGATCTTATAGGGTGGTTCGATATAAGTCGGCAAGTCTTTAATACATAGAAGTATAAAAACGAAACGACTAAAAAAAAAGAACCGGAGTTTATAGTTGAGATAGATTAGAGATTTTGGTACGGGGGAGACGGTCAATGGTCGGATAGTTAGAGGAAGGGACATTTGGAGGATCGTTTTCGTAAGTTATGGAAGACGTAGTTGAAGTAGTATGTTAAGTTAAAGAAAGAAATGTCTTTTGGTAAGGGACAGGGACGAGAAGATGATTTTTACGAGAAGTTGTAATCTTTTAAGGATTCACCGTTTAAGTCTTAGTCTAGAAGTAACAATAAGGTGAACTGCAAAGACCTCTTAAACTGTGACGATTAGTAAGACAGGACCTTTGAATTAAAGGTGTTGAAAGTGAGGGTCCGCATTGTTCAGGAGAAAGAGAAGATAAGATGAGATAAATGTACTGTGAGGAAGGGTCTTAAAAAGAGTGAGATAGGACGGAAAAGAAGATTCTTATAAAGATGGACAAAAGGTACTAGGTTGATCTTGCAATGGAGAAGGTATACAAAAAGGTAGTTCCAAACGTGGTTTATATCGATAAACGGGAAGGTACAGATGGGGATAATATCAATAATGTGACATATAATTTATAATTAAGTATATGAACGGAAGGAGATGATTTGGCATTTTAAGGAACTCTCAATGTTAATTTAAAATAAGTAAAAAGATAGGAGTCGTAATAAAGTTACCACCTTTGAGTAATTCACAAAACACTTACTTACTCACTTATTTCTTCATGACCTTACTCTGTACTTTTTGCCCGAATTTGAGACTGGTTATTCTACCTGACGATCCAGTAGACTATCAACTTCTCTCTTAATTTACTTGTTTCACTCGATGTGACTTGTCTCTTTTGTGAATTTTGGATAATTTTACATTTTTACTCTCTCTCTCGAGAAATTCGTGCTGTGGGGAAGATCATTGCACAAAGTGACGAGAAACTACTTCAATGTTATCTAGACTCCTTCTAAATGATTTTCGTTTAAAAATAGACGAGACCAACTGGATTTCCCTTAGATTAAGACATCGTTTACAATTTAGACTCAGTGGCGGTGTTAATAAAGTTCTTGCAACGGAGGTTCGATCGGGTGTACTGACTTAATTTTCTATCTTCTGATTTTTACGACGATGAGAACGAACATAGATCGTTAATGACCTCGGGTTCCCTACATTGTCACCTTGCTTATAACCATTGTAAGTTTCTGTACACTAAGGGGGGGAGGTTGAGGGGAAGAAGGACGGTGGAGGTCGTAGGGGAAAACAGAATTCTCTTAAAGGTTTCATGGCCATAATGGCTTAGTATATTCGATATTCAATGTCCACACCACAAAAAAAAAAAAAAAATATTTCGATATGGTATTAGATAAGGTTAAGGGAACCTTTACCACCACTTGTTTTCTCTTCACTCCTCGTAGGAGCACAAGTCTTCATGTAAATGTGTCTCTCGGTTGACACACACTGTGTTCCGTTTCGGTACGTGACGAAGGAGATTCGCGGTAGGACCCCTTCGCATGTGCTCCGGTCTAAAGAGGTTGTAGATTTGGCGGGAGACCTTTCTGAGTCCGGGAAGACCTTCGAAGTTGTTACCTCACTCTGGTGACCCCATGGTAAACTATTTGACTTCGAAGTCACGTGAGTTATCCTGGGATCACCAAACTTTCTCAATTACATCGTAGACCTCCGTCTGCTTGATTACGGAACTCTTAATTAAGATCCCAATTTCTTAGAAAGAATCTAGTAATTCTTGTAAAGGAGACTGGAAACCGAAAGATGTTACTGACCTTTATTTTTGTAAGAACGGATAAAATATCTTGATTATCTGATTAAATTACTAACCATACAAAATAATCTTCACTATAACTCATATAACGACTTTGTAAGAAAAGATTTCTCAATGTATGAAGTTTTAAGAGAAAGAGATATGTTTAGTAACATCAATAGTTCTTGTAATTATATTTAATTTTTTAGATCTTAATATATATTTTGGATTGAGTTTGTAGTTTTAGTGAGAATGAGAATCGTTAATTTGGATTTTTATAAGATGTGAATTAATACACGATTGAAGACACTGTCCGTGACCCTTATGTTACCATTATTTTCACAGGGACAGAAGTTCTATGAAAGTGAGATCACCTTCTTATCTGTCAATTGACCTTTTAACGTAAACAGATATTTTCTTTATGTAAGAAGACATATACAATTGTTCGACTTTTAGAAATAATCAATTGATACAATAACTATAGTCCAAGTTACCAATTTAAAATTTCTTTAGTTAATATCTATATTGTGACATATATGAGTGACATAATTTAAACTACCAACAAAAATATTATTCTTTGTTGTAATACTAGTACGTATTAACCTAGTATCTTCTATTTTGGTTTACTTAAATCGAGAAGTTAAGTGAAAAGAGTGTAAATTTTTATTAGATTACGTTGTCTTTATTTTAGATAAAGAACCCTTAAACGAGGGGAAAGAATAAACAGGTTGAAGAATAGGTTTTCCAATTATTTCTACAATGTACAATAAAATAAAATTTGGGAGTTCTCGTCTAGTAGTCGGAGGACTAATGAGACACCATACCCGAAGGAACCACCGTGTCGCCATTTCTTAGACGGACGGTCACATCCTCTGCACCCAGACTGGGGACCCGGTCGTTCTAAGAGACTTCTTCCTTTACCGTTAGTGAGGTCATAAGAACGGACCCTTTAAGGTACCTGTCTTCTCATACCTCCCGATGTCAGGTACCCCACCGTGTCTCAGTCTGTACTGAACCACAGATTTGTTGTTGTTTATGTTTTAAGTTCCGGTAGTTCCAGTTAATGTTTTAAATAAGACTAAAGGATTCCAGTACCGAAGGAAGACTTGAAAGAAAGTTAGGGATAATAGGATGGAATCTATAAGTCATTCGGGGATACACTTTGTCTAGTAATTTTATAACCGATGTTACATATTATATTTATCTTTTTAATTAATCAATTGTAAATTTGTTTTTCAATGTACTTCTTTAAGTGGGACGATGGTACTAAAGTCGAATTATCTTTTCTCTACTGGAGTGGTTATTGGTATCGTACATTAAAATAAACTATTTACGATGCCTTTTATTGTCGTTGAAAGTTACCTATACTGGTCTCATCTTCAGTAACTCACAGAAGAAGATCATTCGGGTTCCTCAGTACTCCCGTGTCTGACTCTTCCTCCGCTTCTCCTCTTGTTCCTTTGACTGTCGATCAGAGACGTTAAGTGGGACTGTTAGTCGTGTCACTCACTACAGTGTTCCGTGGGGGCGAAAGATGACTTCTCTGCTACAACCGAAACCTGAAACTGTGGTGTCAGTTATAGATTAGCACCTAAAAAGTGAAAAATTATCATGAGAGAAAACTCTGAATGGTTTTATTTACAGAAAGTTCTAAGTCATAAATCATTTTGGATTGAAATAGAATTTAAGATGATGAGGTAATTGATATTTATTTTAAATTTTATTCGGGAAAGAAAGTCTCAGTACTGTCTCAACTTATAATATTAAAATATAAATCTATCAAGAAATCCAATTATTTCAAAATATAGAATTTTACCAGTACAACAATATCCCATAAAATTAAAATATGTCATCTGAACATTCAATCGACAATGATGAGGGTAAAATATCTACTTCAATTGACTTCTAGTACTTTTGTCTCAAGGTAAAGTTGTTTATAGTTTCCACCTGATATTTAAGGAGTACATGTGATTAACTTTAAGATATCAACAAAGATTACAGACCGTGGTAAACGATTTGTTTATAAAAGAATCGAAGTTTAATTCTATTTTTCCTTCTGACTTGAACGTTATGTTTTTTATTTTGGGTACTCAAAATTTTTATAGACCTCCCTTAAGGGACCGTTAGGTCACCAATCCTGAGACATATAGGTGACGTCCCCCTATCCCAAACTGGGGACCAACCCCTTGATTCTAGGGTATACGTAGTGTCTCATCTGTTTTGTTTTTATAAAACCCTCTACTTGTATATCCGTTATTATTGTTTAATAAAAAAAAGACTTTGGAATTATTTTTATAGAGGTTTTAACGATTAGTTGGTTTTTATGTAGGGTTAAAATTTGGTTATACCAAACACTTTTAAAGAACCCGAAAGAATCTTCCGTCAAAACATTTTAAGAACTTACTTTTAGACCTGGGTCCGGAACAAAGAGGTCGTGAGGTACCCTCTACTACTGAGTCACCATTGTATGAACGAATGTCAATGATGTTTAAGGGTCTACCGTTTAGGTACCGATGTCAACCTTGTTCGTTTTGATTCTTGAGATCAGAGATAAATCAGAACTGTTTCTGAAGAAAGTGGAATCGTAAACTTTGTAAAATGTATATATATATACATACATTTTACAAAGTGAACATCTAAGAGTATCACGGAGACTCCAATTTTTCCGTTGGAGAGACAAAGTTATGTAGTGCACCATCATGAATAGAGGTAGGAAAATGTCTTCGACTTTAAGAATTATTAATATTATCCTTATTACTATTCGGGAATATAGACTTTTGTCGAAAGTGTATCCCTAGACAAAAGTAGAAGTGTCACAGAGAGGGGTGTCACGACCATAGGGGGTCCCAAGACAGATGTCAAAAGAGAGAAAGTGAGAAGTGTCGGAGGGATCCTTTTGAATAGGTGTGGACACCAAAGTTGGTGGTAGATACACCATTGCTACGTGTTTAAAGATAAAAGTCGAATCACGAGTGTTACCTCCATGTCTACCTGTGTACATGATTTGTTTGGGGTCCGCGATAGAAGTCATTGACCATGAGTTGTATACATTCGACTACAAGAAAAGGTTCCGAGGAGAGACAAGTTTAAGAGCCGACGACGATTCAACGAAGTCAGCGCAGGTTGAGACACGCTGGGGTATCTACCGTCGGGTGGTCGGAGGGGGCAGGGACCCTAAGAGGTCCGTTCTTGTGACCTCACCCAACGGTAAAGGAAGAGGTTACGTACTTTCCTTTTTCACTTTCACTTCAGTGAGTCAGTACAGGCTGAGAAGCGTTGGGGCACCTGACGTCGGATGGTCCGGGGAGGCAGGTACCCTAAAAGGTCCGTTCTCATGACCTGACCCCACAAATCTTGTTGATTTTTATGGTATTAGATAGTCAATAGGTTCGACTTTTACGTTCAGAGTCGGAGATGGAAAAAAAGTGTAGATGTATCATTGATTCAGAACTACAGAGAAGTCATCCTAAAGAGGAAAGAGTATCGTTCTATAAAAAGTGTCGTATACGGGAATGGAAAGAGAAATGACCTGTTGACTTTTTTAGGGGATGTAGAAAGTTGGGGTAAGTACTGATTGAAGTACAGGTCTGGTGGAAGATTAAGAGGACGGTCTTATTAGGAGGATTGTGTTTAGGCCAGTCCTGTAAGGGGACGAAATTTAGAATTCTTTTTTAATTTGTACATTACCATATTTCGTACCGTTGTTCTATTTCAAGTTTGAAGGACTACCTCTGATGTCCTGGAATTGTTATAGTGGGGTTTAATATAAAACGATTAGAGTGAAAGAGGTGTGAGAAATGTGTCTCTATGTAAACGGTCAGGGGTTTGTTCTAGTGACTCAAAGTGATGAAAGTACTGTATAAGGTTAATTGTCTTTACGGGATGGAAGTTGAGTAGGAAAATTCTAGATGAAGTTCTCACAGGGTCTCTGATAAAGGGGATCTTTATCAGTGGGTTCCGCGAGATCAGGGTCTCAAGGGAATAGAGTACGATCACCACATACACGTATATGTGGTCGCTCGGGGCGACGATGTCAGACCCGAGGAGTCCCATTCCTGGAGAGTGAGTAGAAGTGTAGAGATCATCCGCCACCACGTGTACTTGAACCAATTTAATTCATTACCTATACAGACACATTCTCCCAAAGGGACCACAGAGTCTACCATTTCTTAGGAGGATGTCACGCTCTCTGGACCCAAGTTAGCCACCCAACCCTTCTAGGGGACCTCCTCCCGTGCCGTTGGGTGAGGTCATAAGAACGGACCTCTTAGGGCACCTGTCTCCTAGGACCACCCGATGCCAGGTACCTCAGTTTTTCTCAACCTGTACTGACTCATTGATTCGTGTACAGACATTCTATATATCGTTATAGAGGTGAAATGTCTCCAAACCCTTTCGGTATATTAATGTTGTTTAGGTTGACCAAATTAATAACTTAAATTAGAGGACGTCTATTAAGATCACGATTAATCTACACCTCCCACAATTCTCATTTTGCCCATGATTATGTACAAGATACATTTACATGTATTTTTATAAATCAGTTATTACTAATTTCTACAAGTCACTGATTCAATACGGGTTGAGAAACGTTAGGGTACCTGACGTCGTATAGTCCGAAGGGACAGGAAGTGACAGAGGGCCTCAAACGAGTTTAAGGACAGGTAACTCGGTCACTACGATGGATTGGTAAAGTAGGAGACGGCGGGAGAAGAGGAAACTGTAGAGGTGTTTTTTGAAAGTTTCACAATTTTTTTTATTCAATGTGTGGGGGAGTTTGTTTTGTAAACCTTATTCGTTATCCTTTTTTTTTAGTAATTATAGGAATCATACACCTTTCCAAAATGTCCATTTAATTTCAAGGACGAAAAAAGTTACTGTACTTTCCTTTAGTGTTTACTCTTTGTATTTACTGACATTCAGATACTTTGCAAGTTATGGTAACCATTTGTATTCGTTACTTGGTTGTTACCTTATTTTTAAAATTGGTTTAATTGTTTATAATTTTACAATGTGGTGAAGTAGAATGTGTATTACCACGTTTTTTATAGGTATGACACATTTCTTCATGAAGAAACAGAAATTCAAGTGGAAAACGACTCGAAGTGAAATCCATATTAATATACGGAAACAAATGGATTAATACAAAAGTCTACACGGTACTTGTTTCGTTATAAGGTTTGTCCATACACACGTACCGACGACGGGCCAGTGAAGTCAACACAGACTGAGACGTTGGGAGATCTGACGTCGGGCGGTTCGAGGAAACAGGTACCCTAAAAGGTCCGTCTTATGATCTCACCCAACGGTACAAAAGGAGGTCCCTAGAAGGGCTGGGGCGTTAGCTTGGGTGTAGAGGACGTGACATCCACATAAGAAATGGTGACTCGGTGGACCTTTCGAGACATACGTGCCCGGGTGGAGAATGAGGTCCACCGGAGGTGTCGATGGACACACTGACGACTAGCTACAAGGTTGTCGTCGATTCTGCCGACTGATGTTAAGTCCAAAGTGAATGTAATGTATCTATAACCTGCAAAAGATCCGTTTATCCCTCAGGAAATTTTTTATTTATTTATTTGATTCTCAAACTTAATAACGTGTCTATTGTATAATAAAAAGATGAGTTTTTGGTAGTATTGGAAGGAATGAAATGTTCCAATTCACTATTGAAGAGTGGACCTATAAGTATTGTACCGAGGTTACATAAAAAATAATAGAGTAAGAGATTGTCTAATCTGTTGTATACGTACATGTGATTCAGTGAAGTCAGTACAGGTTGAGACGGTGGGACACCCGACTTCAGGCGTTCCCAGGAGACAAATATCCTGAGAGGTCCGTTCTTATGACCTGATCCAACGGTACGGGAGGAGGTCCCCTAGAAGGGCTGGATCCCTAGCTCGAACTCAGAGAATACAGAGGACGTAACCGTCTGACGTTACGAGAAATGGTTTACGAGGAATTCGAAAGAACGACAGTGTATAACGATGTGTGATAAAGAAAACGACCCTTACAGAAAAATCGACGAGTATTTACTCTTTCAAGTTCAGGATAAATACGAAATTTAGGTTGATGGGTTTGATAGAGAAAGTGAATCAAAAGGGTGTAAATATTTTATTCGTATTATTTGGTTTGAGTATCTTTTTCCCTAGTCTAAACACCAATGGTCTCAACCCCCATCCTTTTCCGCCCCCACCTATTTCACCAGTTTTATATGTTTGAACATCAATCTTCTGTTCATGAGCCCTACATACACATACGCACGAGTCAGTACAGACTGAGAAATGTTGGGGTACCGGACATCGGGTAGTCTGAGGAGACAGGTACCCTAGGGGGTCCGTTCTTATGATCTCACCCAACGGTAAGGGAAGAGGTCTGCTAGAAGGGTTAGGTCCCCAGTTCGGGTATAGAGGACATAGTCGTCCACTTAAGAAAAATGGTGACTCGGTGGACCTTTCGGGTGTCCCTACATTACATGTTGTACTAATTATATTGATTGTGAATCATGGACAACATATACGTTCAACAATTCTCTCATTTAGGATTCTAAAGAGTAGTGATCTCTGACAAAGGATAAAGGAATTAAAACATACATATACTCTAATGTCTACTAGTGGTTTTAATGACATAAATAGTAAGTACTATATACATATAGGTTAGTAAAACGATATATGGAATTTGAAGATGGTGTAACATACAGTTAATATGGAGTTATTTTGAACTTTCTTCTTTCTTTTGTCTTATCCTCTCCTCTCCTCTTCCCTGCCCTTCCCTTCTCTTCCCTCCTCCTCCTTTCCCTTTCTCTTATTTTTCTTTTTTACACATTGAAAAAGATTGTCGAGGTACATAAACACATGTGCTAGGAGAAAAGGGGATGACGACAGAGAGGAAGTTACCATTTGTAGACGAGATTTCACTTTCTTGACAGGTGCCCCAGTGTCTCGGTTTGTACTGACTCGGTGATTGTACGTGTGTGTAGCAGGTCTGACTCACAAGTCACGAAGGAGAGGTACTGCGACTTTCCGCGATCGTCTTCGATAGAGGATTGTGTTATAGGCGACACTAGAAAAGTAAAGTTTGTGTTTTGATGACCATTATTTCGACTATCAAAAAGGACACAAAATTTCGTAAAGGAATAACATTTTATTTCGTCTCTAGGTCTTTTGGTGTCTTTTACATCTTACCCTACTTAATATCTTCCGTTTTGGGGACATTGGAGGAGAGTCCAGTTCTTTATCTTGAAACGGTCAGTGGTGTCTTCAGAGGTCTACCATTCTGGACGACATGGAGTCCAGTTAATTTTAGGGGGGAAAGGGAACTTACGTTAGTATGGGACTGAGAAAATTCAAGAAAGGATAAAGAAATATAAGATAGGTTCATACGTAAGGAACTGTATCTCGAATCAAAACACAGAGTGTAGTTTATTCAAAGAATCTGGATATTTCAAAGGGTGTCGCACCTGAAATGTGTGTCACTTCAGAATTTACAGGGATGTCAACTAAAAATTATGTTACAGTTCTTGGTTACTAAGAGACTTAATATTCATTTAATTTGGTTTACTGCCCTCTTTTTTTTTTTTTTTGGTTGATTGAAGAGGTTTCCTATTTTTACCGAACGAATTTAGAGTAAATCTTAAATTCCGGATCAGGTCCCATTCTGGGGATTAAAATGTTTAATTCGTGATTATTTACCCGATTACCTCAGTCTGTCCTATAGGTTTATAAAGTGATCAGTTTATAGTAAATTTTATTATCGGAGTCCCTATATAAAACACTCGAAATAAAAGAAATTATAATCTCAGTAAAAGGTGTAAATACCTCTTAATTGTGATTTTATATAAAAAACGTATGGATTTTTTTTATTGTAGATGGTTTTATTCCCGAAGGGTACACCAAGTTCATCATTTCTTAGGTGGACGGTCACGTCCTCTGTATACAAGTTAGGGACCCAGTCCTTTTGGGGGACCACTTCCTTTCCCGATATATGAGGTCATAAGATCGGACCTTCTAGGGTACCTATCTCCTCGGGCCTCCCGATGTCAAGTACACCGGTAGCTCTTAGACTACACTCAAAGTGTGTACGTATGGTTTACCTCGCCCGACCCTCACTCCTACGTGCGAACGCTGTCCTACTTTGTGGACCACTAGACTGCATAAAAAACGGGCAATATGTGTTGTTCCCATTGTGTTCGTGTCTCGGTTCCCCATCGTTAATAATCACACGAGGTCCAGTCTCTTCCCGTCTACTACCTATATAATAGTTTCCTTTTATATAATAGACCCTGTCCTCTGTACTATTAAATTTCTTTTATTCGACTGTCGAATATTTTTTATAAACGGAGGAAGACGGTAAATAGTATGGGTATTGAGGAATGTTGACTCTGTACTTTGTAATTTGTCTCTTATAACTACAATCCAGAATACATGAGAAGTATAGTTTAATAGTGTGCGTTAAGAATTTTGTAGAGATACTATGGTTTATTTGATAGTGACAGAGGTAAAATGTCTCATCTTTTATTTCCTAACTCTTCAATTCATCGAACTGATTCTTTAAGAACCTCCATGTCTCTTGGTGTCATAACTACGTCTCATGCCGTTCCCGAAAGGTCGACCGCAATCATCATTTCTTGGGTTGACAGTTATGTCCTCTGAATTCTCTACACCCAAGCTAGAGACCCAACCCTTCTAGGGGACCTCCCCCCGTACCTTTGAATGACATCATAGGAACGGACTTCTTAGGGTACCTGTCTTCTTGGAACACCCGATACCAAGTGTCCCAGTGTTTTTCAGTTTGTGATGACTTCGTTGAATCGTAAGGTACTATACCTTACCAGTTGTCTGGTCTTTGTCGTCGCCGTGGAACGGTCAATGAGGGGTTCGGATCTCTTAGTGTTAGGTACCTTCATCTTGAGTCCTTAGACATGACGTTGTTCGATAGGCCTACTAAGAATTAGTATCATTTCAAACTCCGTGTGACTACATTTCCCTTCTAGTTCTCAAAATTTCGGTTGTTTTGACTCGAATTTAATCTTGAAAATCTTAATACTTCTACTTCTTTAGTAGTACATTCATTTTGTAAATTCTATCGTAAGTCGTCTTTTGTCAGTACGGAATGTGTTACTAGTAGGGAAACTTGGCACCCACCTAGATGAATGTCCTTCTGAAGACCTGAGGACCCCCTCGTTAGTCCAGGGAAGGGATGAGTGGTCCTGACTCTGGGTATTTCACACCTTGCTCATTCCGGTCAGGACCTTCCTGTACAATAGTCACGTGACATAGGTGAAATCCCTGACGTGTCTTCAGTAAATTAGTAAGTGAAAATATTGTATATGAAGATATCCCGACATAAAACACACGACACAAATTCCGACTACGATATTATATTTGTGTTGACCGTTCCAAAGATGGTACTTTCTTAACCTTCCGACCAATCCTTTATCTACCAGTAGTTTATTAGGTTCTATCTTACCCTTTCTGATCTGTAGAGAAGTTCTTTTAATCTCTATGGTTCCCTTGTAAAGTACGTTTCTACCCGAGCTATTTCCTGTCTTTACCATACCCGGATTGTCTTCGTCTTCTATAATTCTTCTCCACCGTTCTTATATGTCTCCTTGACATGTTTTTTCTAGAAGTGCTGGGTCTATTAGTACTACTACACTAGTGTTTAGATCTCGGTCTATAGAACCTTTCACTTCATTTCACCCGGAATCTTTCGTAGTGATGCTTGTTTCGATCACCTCCACTACCTTAAGGTCAAGTCGGCAAAGTTTAGGACTTTCTACTACGACACTTTCACGATATGAGTTATACGGTCGTTTACACCTTTTGAGTGGTCACCGGTGTCCTGACCTTTTCCAGTCAAAAGTAAGGTTAGGGTTTCTTTCCGTTACGGTTTCTTACGAGTTTGATGGCGTGTTAACGTGAGTAGAGTGTACGATCATTTCATTACGAGTTTTAAGAGGTTCGGTCCGAAGTCGTTATGTACTTGACACTTGAGGGACTACAAGTTCGACCAAATCTTTTCCGTCTCCTTGGTCTCTAGTTTAACGGTTGTAGGTGACCTAGTAGCTTTTTCGTTCTTTCAAGGTCTTTTTGTATATAAAGACGAAATAACTGATACAGTTTCGGAAACTGACATACCTAGTGTTATTTGACACCTTTTAAGAAGTTCTCTACCCTTATGGTCTGGTGGACTGGACGGAGAACTCTTTAGACATACGTCCAGTCCTTCGTTGTCAATCTTGACCTGTACCTTGTTGTCTGACCAAGGTTTATCCTTTTCCTCATGTAGTTCCGACATATAACAGTGGGACGAATAAATTGAAGATACGTCTCATGTAGTACTCTTTGCGACCTGACCTTCTTTGTGTTCGACCTTAGTTCTAACGGTCCTCATTATAGTTATTGGAGTCTATACGTCTACTGTGGTGGGAATACCGTCTTTCACTTCTGCTTGTTTTTTCGGAGGACTACTTTCACTTTCTCCTCTCACTTTTTCAACCGAATTTCGAGTTGTAAGTCTTTTGCTTCTAGTACCGTAGGTCAGGATAGTGAAGTACCCTTTATCT